>OY282520.1:35652500-36852500 GCA_958296335.1 Urtica urens
GTCACTGGTCGGCCAGTTTCTTCGTCGGACGGGTCACTGGCCGGCTGTGTCACTGGTCTTTCGTAAGGCAACTTTTTCTAGGTTCCATCACCGGTCACCACCATAGTAGGCCACTAGGGTAGTTCGTTCAAAACTCGAAAAATTTACGGGTCATTGTAAGGCAACTTTTTCCTAGCTTCAAGAAGGTTAGGAGAGGCCACCGAAACACTTTGCACGAACTCGACCTTTCTCTATGTGGTCTTTACATTGATATTTATATTCTCCTCCATTGGTGTGTGTGGTTCTCTCGGGTTTGTCCCTCCATTAGGGTTTCCTCTTTCGGCCCGACCTTCCTCTGACCAGTTCTGTGATTCCTTCCTAATCTTTACCTACTAAATCCCGTGATTGCCGCTCTTTCGACTGACTCTCTGACGCCAAGTCTTCTCGAGCACGCTTCCACTTTTCCGCCCTTTTCACAGCGACGACACCTCTCTGAGGCAAGACCCCTTCGAGGAGGGAAAGAGGAAAACTCCATCGAGGGAATCTCCTCGCAGAAAAGCCTCTTCGCGAAGAGCCTTCCTCACAAAAGATCTATCTTCCTCGCTCGGGGCTAAACCCTCCTCGCAGAGGTGAATCTTTCCCCTCGTATCACTATCGCTAGCCGCGGGCCCCGCTTGCTTCTATCCCATTTTGTTGTTTTGAGAGCCGAAACGACATGTGTTTATGTTAAGAGGGATTTGACGAAATCCTACCTTAACAGGTTGAATCCGTCTGAAGCCAATCCAAGTCAGACGTTTCGTGACTCGACGGCAAGTCTTGGTATTTCTTGTCTAAATTCTTCCACGCTATTCCATCGGCAGGATGTCGCAATACACCTTCTTCACTTACGCGTTTTTTTCTGTGCCACTTCATTTGGATAGACGTTTTCGACAAGCGTACAACCGTTTCTATCGGTCTCTCAAAAGGAAAATAACGCAAAATCTTTTGCGATACTTTTCTACAACAATTTTCCATCTGCTTTCATTGCAAATCGGGAAAACGTCAGCGTTCTCGAGCTCTTTCTGAAATAGGATACAATCATTAATGCAAACACCGATCATCTCGTACCCCATTCCAAAACGTTTAAGTTTTTTCTTCGCTTCATAGTGTTATTCCGGAATACGATTACCCACGGGATGTGACTTCCTCAAAAGCTGTAAGAGTTTGGTAAACGACTCGTTCGTCCAATGGTTCGTCACTTTGATGTGCATCAACGAGACCAAGAACGACAAAGACGAAAATTCTTTGCATCCAGGGTACAATTCTGCCTTCAACTCCGTGAACAAATCTTCTATTTGCTCATCTGCACGCACCTCGGTCAGGATCGGATCCGCAAAATCGTCGAAGTCGTCGTGGTCCATTATATTTTTCAACGCATTGTGTAATCCTTCGACTTCTTGCTGATCAGGTTCAGGTACTTGTACTACATTTTGAAAAATAGAACGTCGACGCTCGCCGTGATAGTACCATTCAGTGTACCTTGGAGTAAAACCTTTGTCCAAGAGATGACGACTTAAGACTCCAATGTCATGCCATACCATGTTGTTGCAAGATTTGCAAGGACATTGGTATTGATTATACATGTTCGGAAACGTTCTTTCCACTCGAATAAATTCTCGAACGTCGGACCTATAGTCCAAAGTCAACCGTTCATTCTTTGTAATCCAATCCCTACTTGGATTCGACATTTCGCTGAACGAAAAGAGGATTATTAGAGTGGTTAATGAATGTTTGAGTTTTACAAGATCGAGAATATTGAACTTTATTTTGTTTGATTATACGAATTAGTTTCAGAGCAAATTAAAGAATTTGAAAAAAAAAATTGAAAGAGTTTCCCCTATAATATGAATAAACCAAACCTACAATTTAACATTTGTACAACTAAATCACCAACCAAATGACAATTTAACTCAAGCAATCTATTAAACATATTTAACAATCATAATTAAATAAACATATATAACAGTTTCAATTAACTAAACATATTCATATAATTTTAATTACCTAAACATATTCATATAATTTTAAGTAACTAAACATATTCATACAATTTTAATTAACTAAACATATACAACAATCTCATCGAACTAAACATATTCATAAAATTTTAATTAATTAAACATATACAACGGTTTCCATTTACTAAACATGTTAATTTAATTTTAATTAACTAAACATATTCATAGAATTCCAATTTATTCAACATATTAAACGATTTCATTTCATTAAACATATTAACTCGTTTCTATTAATTAACTAGCATATTTAAAGTTCGATCAACTAAACACATTTTAAATTAACTAATTAAATAAAATTTATTTACCTAATGTAGTGACGAATCAGAAACGTGTTGAACGAGATTTTGATTGACGAGCGTAGAAACGAGATTACAACCAAAATAAAAAACTACTTAACAAAAATTAACAAAAATATATGAAAAACATAAAATCGAAAAACTTAAAAAAATACTACCTAACGTGCGGAGGAGGTGACGATCGGCAAGGCTGTGAATGAGGCGACGTTGCGTTGGACCGAAACCGAAATAAAAACCAAATCAAAACCGAAATAAAAACAAAAATAAAAATCGAAATAAAAATGAAAAACTAAAGAAAAATCGAAATAAAAATCTAACCTGGTTTCGGTGGTGATTCGGGGCAGCGGCGGGCGACTCGTGGCAGCGGTAGCCGGAAGGAGGGAGGGGTGGCGGAGTCAGGGAGGAGGGAGGGGTGGTGGAGGCAGGGAGGAGGGAGAGGCGGTGGAGGCAGGGAGAAAGGGCGGAGGGCGGAGGGCGGAGGGTGGGCAAAGGCTGGGAGAGGGGGAGGCGGAGGTAGGGCGGCAGAGGCAGGGAGGAGGAAGGGGCGGCAGAGGCAGGGAGGAGGGAGGGGCGGCGAATGAGGGAGGGGCGGCGAAGGCATGGAGAAAGGGCCGAGGGCGGAGGGCGGAGGAGGGGCGGCGAAGGCATGGAGAAAGGGCCGAGGGCGGAGGGCGGAGGGTGGGCGAAGGCTGGGAGAGGATGAGGTGGAGGTAGGGCAGGCGGAGGGAGGGGCAGCGGAGGTGGGACGAGCTGGAAAAAAGGAGAGGAAACTGAAATGGGGAGGAAGAAGGGAGGCTCGGAGGTTTAAATTTGAACCCTAATATTAGATGCGACTATGTCGCGTCCGTTGGTAACCTTTAGTTGCGACATGTCACATCTGATGTCACCATTAGATTTCTTAAAAAACTGAGAGAATGCAAAATTTTGAATCCCGCCGCATCTACAAATACAAACAGCCGCATCGGAACTCAAAATCATGCTGCAACCGTGCATAAATCACGCTACAACCATGCCACAATTTTTTTTGGTTCGGAAATCTCGCCGGAGCCTCAAAACCCAAACACCTCAACCATTAAATCTAGGTTATAAAGTATCAACGCAACCAATTTCAAACCTAGATTCGAGTTATAACATGAAACAAATTATAAATAAAAAATTTTGAACCTAAATGGAACTTACCTAGGTACTTGGGCGAGAAGATCTTGTGGCAGGGAGGAGATGGCGGCGAGGAGAGAGCAGGAGGACAGAACTTTGGCGGCGAGGAGCGGGGAGGAGGGCAGAACTCGGGCGGCGAGGAAAGGCATGATTAGGGCGGGGACAGAGAAAAGGCGAGATCTCGCGACGGTGGGAAGAGGCGAGAACACGCGGCGGGGGGAGGAAGCGAGATTTCGCGGCGGCGGAGAGAGGGAGAAAATCGCCAAAGAGGGTCGGAATATGCAGGAGTGTGAGAAATGAAGGAAAGAAAATAAAAAAAGAAGTTTTTATATGTGAATTTAGGGTAAATCGCAATTTCTCACCGCAGCGAGATTTAGGCACCGGTGCGGCGAGACTTGTTCTGGGCAAAAAAAATCTCGTTTCGGCGAGAACCTTCCCACAATGCTTGGTTTAAGCGTTGTATTCAAGCTACTCATTGGGTTTGGCTCGCTTATCACTACAATCCTTCCTGGACAGAAGAAGGGTTTTGATGTGGTTGGGAAATCCTTCTTATGTGCCTTCTTTTGGTGAAGATGAAAATCTTAAGATTTCCCCTTTATCAGAACACCTTAGAGTGACATTTTTAGGTCTCTCCTCTAGGAGATCTCTTTCATCTAGGAGATCTCTTTCTCTTTCATCTAGGAGATCTCTTTCATCTAGGAGACGATTAACACCTCCTCCGGAAGGAAAGTTGTGTGTATGGGACTCATCAAATTCATGACTCTTCTTCCCGGAGGTATTCATGCATCCAATTCTAATCTCTCCTCCTCGACCAAAGGGAATAAGTCGATAGATGTGTCCACTACTATAGATACAAGTTATGATATTGCCAATAATGAAGCTCCAAGATCTAGGGATACCTCATCGTCATAATTGTCTATGAAAATGTTATGCACATTATGAACAAGCTTATCTTACTAATTTCTCTATTTCCATGTAAGACTTTGTTGTTTCTTTGTGTCCGTACCTCTGCTCTTTAACTGCTAATTCGGACTGATATCATTATTGTTGCTAAACTTATTTTGGTTATGCGAGTTTGTTTGATTTGTTACCCTCCTCCCTCTGTTCTTAATTTATCCCTATATTTGATATATGTTTTAGTCAATCAGGGGAGAATTTGATCACATCGTGTCAGGGAATATCGTCTCGCTTTTGCTAAAAAAACTATGGTTATGATAGCCCAAAAAATAGCCAAATGGAGAGTTTATTGTTACATATGTGTTGGCTTATTCTTATACTTCAAACTGTGTAACAAATATGTCCTTAATACTATCGATACTTGTGTCACGTCATATTTTCATGTATTGAGATTGATTTAATTTGAAAAGTTTCAAACTATACAAGATCGTATAGCTGAAGACTTTCTATGACGATCATTTTGCATTTAAAGGTAAGGAAACTCTAGAACAAGTTGTTGTTTAGGTTTTACTATAAAAGTGGTGTTCTTTCCCTCTAGAAACCTTCATTTGTTTAAAACTTTAGCGTTCTTTGACGCGCTTGATCGGGGAATTGAGAAGGAAAAGTTTTGCGGTGTAATTATCTAATTCACTCATTATGTTAGAGAAGATCACGTATTGGTAGCGTGATTAAATAGTTCAAGATTGAATATTGTTGAAGATCGATCTCCAAACTTCGGGAGAATGTTTGACGTGTGGAATTAAGCAGTGTCCCAAATTTAGGACGAGTTCTTGTCTTATGATTCACATGTATTATTAGTAAGATCGGAGTTGATATTGAGGCTATTCAAGGCCATTGTTGTATTATTGAAATCGTTTCGTGAAGTTTTTTCATTGAGCTAAAGTTCCCCAGATATAGGTGACACTGCACCAAATTGTGTTACCATTACCTGCCATGCAAGAGTTATGCACATTGACTCTAAGTTGTGTGAGACATCTTGCCGAGCCTTAAGCAAAATTTTATGGTAAAAAATCAGTATTCTTTAGCAGTGAACGCGATAAAAATTAATGTTCCACTGCAAAGAAAATAAAGCTTGGTGGCACGACTGTCCTATTAATCTGAAGCCTCTTTCATGAGCTTGGTGGCTTTCGCTGGCAATCTATCCTCGCTTGGGGAATAAAGTATGATCATATGATTGCAATGGGAATCAAGCATGCTTATTCCGATTTCATGGCGAAGTCTATCTCATTTAGCCAATTTAAGTTGGGTTCTCGGATCTCTTATACATGTAAAACGTGTTTTCTTAGCAAATTCATCACGTATTAATGAGAATACTCACCCTTTTTAGAATAAAAAAAAAACAAAAAACGAGATAGGTGTAAAACAAAATTTTGGTATATGAATTTCCTTTAAATTTTAAAAAGACTATATATAAATGTTAATAGCAAATATGATTATTTCGAAATTGAATTTATATCAAGTGTTATACTTTAATTGATATATTATGTAGAGAGAGCATTTTCTTATTTTTGCCCTGTCTCCAACGCGTGAACCGCCTTTGCAATGATGTTCCAAAAACATTATACTAGAGGTTAATTGAAGATAATGTATATAGTATATAGAAAAGGCTGAATAGATAAGTTAATTAAACTGCGTAGCTTCGAAAATAATCAAATTTATGCATAATATTGTAAACACCAGCTGTATCGTCTAAACTCACCATATAACAATCTGTTCATGAAGGTCTTCATCATTTTTCTTTTCCTTAATAATTTAGCTCTTCGCATATAGCATAAATCAAAACAGAATTATGTGCCAGATATAAAAACAAATTGTGTGCTAGTTGGCAGGCATTGTCTATTTATTTGGAGTTACACTATCTGCCTTAAATTAATGAATAGAAAAAAATAAAATGTGTCGACCAAAAAATATTAGTTCATGTTCTCGATATTTGAAGAGACCTCTTCTATCAAGAAAAGGAAATCCTAAAAAAATATAGTACAGTTACAGTAATTGTGTAAAGTGTAAACAAAATTCCATAATTGAAAAACTAGCTCGAGTAAATTCAGAAACGAATGATCGTCTCAACACAATGGAGTCCGTCGAACTCTGGCGCCGATCTAATCTTCCTGTCATTGAATTCCCTGTTAGCGTCGTTGCCATGATTCTGAGATATATTTTCCGTAGCTTTTTCTTTCGCCGCCGAAGGATTGGCTGTTGGAGAAGAGAATGAAGAGGGAAACTTGATCGTCTTCCCAAAGTAGAGCTCTGCGCAAAGAGCGTCGAAGCTGCTGAACATCGAATTCATTCTCTGCGTTGAAACCTTTGAGAGAGAAGAAACACAAAAGTCTTACGAGAGAGGAAGACTATTTTCTATGTTTCTTGTGAGTGCTTCGTTGGTTGGACTTTTTTGAAGAAGAATGGAATAGCGCTTTGGTATATATATAGGAGAGGTTTGCATTTCGAATAGGAAAGTTAATTTAACGGAAATGGAAAAGCAAAGGGAAACTAGGATGGGCCGTCAATGTTTAAAAGAAAGAGAACTGCGATGAAAACGCATAAACTTGGTCAATGTTTATCGTCATCCAACTTGGTGATCTAGTAGTTTGACGCTAGTGATTGTTTAAATTATTTAATTCGACCCTCCACTGCTTAACCTATATAATTGTGTATATATAAATTAAATTAATTCATTTGACCCTACGCGTTTAAACCTATATACTTGTGTGTGTATATATATATATATATATATATTTATATTGAGTGAAAAATAAAAATAATTTACAATGATAATTTAAAAAAATAACCTGGAAAAAAAAATTAGACAAAATCAATTGAATATAAAACTCATT
Source organism: Urtica urens (assembly GCA_958296335.1). Taxonomy (NCBI): domain Eukaryota; kingdom Viridiplantae; phylum Streptophyta; class Magnoliopsida; order Rosales; family Urticaceae; genus Urtica; species Urtica urens. The sequence goes on from OY282520.1 coordinate 35,659,776, forward strand.
CTGGCCTAACGAACGCTAGACGGCGGAAGAAAAATTTCCATGAAGCCTATTATACTAAAAGTACTTCCACAACAGGTGCGGAATGAACAAATAACAAATGGTAGGTTCGGTCGAAATTTTTCCGTTGAGGAAGGATTATAGACATTAGGCTTTTTGGACAACAAATTTGATCAAGAAAAAAGTGTTGCAGCCTTTTGTACAGTTTCTTGAAACTTTCTATCATCTAATCACAACGTTTAGATTACTTAAACAAAAGTCATGTACGATTTAAGATATAACGGCGTATCAAAATAAAATTTGCACTTAATTGTTCGTCGTCTACAAACAAATACATAATTATCAAAAATTACCATTGAATTACAAAAGACACAAGTTTGGAAAGTGAAAAAGATGGTGTATTGAAATGAGAAGCAAAGACTTGCTTCCACTCAGCCTAAAAACGGCTCTTGACAAGGCATTCAATCCTTAATGCTATCGGTTATAATAATTTACAACCCTTAATACACAATTACAATGTTATGAAAAATTTCTTCATGCGTGCTTAAATATTAACACAAGCAAAAACACCATAAAATTTTAAGATTTTATTTTATGTAAAAGAATAAAAACTAGAAATAAAATTTAGAGGGAGGGCTCAAGCCATATTCAACTCTCTCACCATCCTAAGCTACTTGACGAACATCGACGAGGTGTGCACGAGTGCATGTTATGGACTCGAGCTTCTATAAGCTCTTACCATACAAAATTTAGTTTTCTTCCATGTGAGACTCTGGTACTGCTTAAACATCCACAACACATTTCATTGTTTTCACAACGTTGAAATTTTCCAACACACTTCTAGCATCCAATTCATGATAGTCACAAATCGTCCGATCATAAAATATTAAATTAATTTGAAATATTTTTCCTCTGAAGATTCCCCATATGAATAATTGAGTGACGAAAACAACTAAAAGGGACGACCTAACTTGATACAAGGATAGATCATATGGTCTATGCATGTATAAGGTGATATGAATATTGTACACTTGAAGATAATAAATGAATGATTACTAAATTATAAGAAGTTAATGTCATTAGCATCATATGATTAGCGAGTCGATGTCTAAATAATTAGAATCAATAGAGCTATATTTCATAGTTTTCGTATTAGTTTAATTACACGCTGGAGATTCGAGTTCTAGCGGTGAACTAAAATTTGATCGGTGAATGAAATGCGCATGGAAAGTCATATATGAAGTCATATATGTGGAACACAGAAGTGAAGGTTGATCACTACGTGGAAGAATTTTGTACTTTAGGTAAGTGTACGATCTGGGAATATTTTGGTTCTAGATGTGTCGTTTAAGCACCATTACGACACACTAACCAATGTCCTATGATGGTCACACTAAATTTCGAAGTAGTCATCGGCTTCTAGATTATATATTTGGATTATTTGACTCATCTCGTTAACGGCTAGTACATATACTTATGAAACTCATGTCTTGGGAATCTGGGATAATGATTGTAAAAAAAGTGATTAACAAATACGGAATCCAGAGTTTCTGAAAAAATGTTAATGTTCACTCTCTTGAGGATTGATTCCATAACTGACTGATTGTGCACAATTATGAAATTGGCTTACGTTTGGTTGAATATTTCACTAGGAAAGAACTGATGATTGGGTTATATATGTAAAGAAATATATATAACAAAATAATTGACAATTCTGGATATGGGATGAACCTAGATGATCTTGATCATAAACTAAATAGATTAGTGGACACTCTTTGCAATGAGTCAATATAATTATTGTGTAAAGGAGAGATTAACCTTGTATTATGTAGTCGACTATTGACCAAGGTCAAACAAATCGTTCGAAAAAGAAAGGATTGTTTCGTCTTTTTCACATTTATGTAGCTCCTATAACTAGGTCCATAGTACTCGGCTCGACTCTAATAAAAGAGAGTAGGAAGTCTCTAATAAAAAATTGTATCATTAATTTTGAAATACGAGTATTTGCATAATAAAATAATATTTGTAGTAGAATTGATTGTTATTGTTAGATGAAGTATATAATTAATTTATTAATTATTTAATTATTGATTGCATTAAGCTAATTAATGATTAAATTGAAGTTTGAGCTATTGGGCTTAACATGCCCAAAATTAGAAATGGGCTTAGGGCTCATGAGGTAGCTAGGGTTTTGCTCAATTTTCCCTATGGCATAGTGTGTGGCCGCCATTTGGGTAAGGGAAGCCAACAATTTCTCTTTGTTTTGTTTCTAAAGTAATAGAGAGTTTATAGAAAATTAAGTTCACCCAAACTCGATTCTTATATTTTAGAAAAATCTAAGGATATTTTCAAGGAGAAAAATACTCTTATATTATCTGAAACAAATAAAAGATAATATCCTAGATATAAATTTAATGATGATAAAAATTTAGATTCATAAGATGAGATTTAACGTGTGAGATTAAATTCACAATCAAAGAGAAAATAAAATATTTTAATTAGCTTTAGAATACATCTCTTAATATATTATAAATAGATTGTGAAATGAAACAATTTTTAAATCAGACACTTCAAGATACTTTTGTGGTTCTCCCTACCTCATGGTGACTGACTATATTCTCTCTCCGATCCCCTCAAAATTGATTTAGTTTGGTTTTTAGAAATAAGAGAGAAAATATCCAAACGCCTAGTTTATGATCTATTGGATAAAAGAGTGTTGCACACACATATTTCTTTCTAAATTTGGAGATTACGCTTCGGAAGACGGTGGTGTCATCACGACATCGAGTACGTGGAGGAGATCTAGTCGTGTAAAAAAGGAAGACGATGGAGTAGTCTTTATTAGAATGCAGACGGATTGTGAAAATTTGAAGTTTCGGAGCGTTAGCCCAACTCGTAAGTTATCTATTTTGTCTCTTTTATTGGTTGCTTGAAATTTTCTCTCCATCTATAATTAATTAACAGCTATATTTTATTGTCTTATGATAGAGTAATTATGTATTTCCATGTTCATTGGTAGTATAAGGTGTCTAAATCACGAACACTCGGTATTCCGAATTCCTCTTCTTCTTGGAAGATGCTAATATTTTGGGGTTAGTCAGATACTTGGTCGTGCAAGTCTTCCCGTCTTGTGTTGCACATAATTATTATGGCGTATTCAAGATTTTGGCTTGGCAGAGTCCTTCTTCCTAGATTCCATGGACATTTTGAGATTGGTATGAGAGTATGTTGCACGAGTCTCCTCATCTCAGGTCATGTGTAATTCATTGAGGTATGTTTGGAGTTTTGGCGTGGCTAAACTCATTATCTTTGATGCCATTGAAGCATTTGAGATCGGTCTGAGAGTCGCTTGCACGAGTCTCCTCATATCGGATAGCATAATATCCTTTCGGTATGTCCTGAGCTTTTGCGTTGCCAGACTTTTATTCTTGATTCGCATGGACGCAATTGTGGTCATTCAGATAGTCGGTTGCACGAGTCTCATCATCTTGGGTCACGTGGAATTTTTGGGATATATTCGTGGACTTGGCTGCCAAACTTCTTTTCCTTGATTTGCATGCACTTATTTAAAATCAGTTGCATGGGTGTTTGCATCTCTGAACGCGTGGAATTTTTTGGGATATGTTTGGAGTCCTGGCATTGCAGACTCTTTTTCTCGTATTCACTGTTGAAAATTAGTTAACGATTAACGTAATAAAGTATGTGATATATCTAAATATTAAACACATAATAAAACCTAACATGTTAAAACACATTTTAACCATGTTCAAATAACCAAGTCATTAAAAATTACTAACATGTCAATAAATTATATTCTAAACATGTTGACAAATTGACATTCAATCTAGCAACCTATAAACAAGTTACAAATCGCAGATTCAATTCGTTAGGAGACTTACATATGAGATTGTAAACAATCTTGTGCGTGGCTCGCTAACGCGGGAATGCCTAGCCAGAATGAACCCGGGAGTGCCTTGGCCTTGCGTGAACGCGTGCCTAGTCCTTGAGGAAGTGTATCTGCATGCACGCCTTTGAGTTTTTGTAACGAGTCTGAACCTTGCTGGAGGCAGGACCTGCCTACGTGCGTCAAGCTTGTCTTGCCACTAGCCACTCGTCGGATTGGACAAATCCCGCGCATAGGCTTCAGCGAAAAAGGGCTGAACGTGAGCCTCTTCTCTCGTCAGCCGGAGGAACTTGCTGAGCCTTGCACTTGCCCCTTGTACCTTCAATCTCTCGCCGGATTGCACCTGGAAGGTCGCCGTAATGGGACTCCTTTGGGCTCACCGGTTTGCGTCTAGGTGCCTCGCCGGATTGCGCCTCTCCCTTCGTCAGATTGAGCCTTCTCGAGTCTTGACTATTTTTCATCAATTTTTGGCCGCCCCTATAAAGACAAATCTCACACAAACACCACAAGTAGATTTAGGGATAATTATCTTGGTGTTTTGGAAGATCAAGAGGGTGGACGATTTGATTGAACAATGGGAGAATGGGTACACTCAAATACCAAGATAAATAATCAAGAAACGTTTTCTTGATCTTTCTTTCTCTCTCACTCTCGACCAAACTCTCTCTGTAGGGGAAAAGAAAAAGTGGCCGAGTGTTTTTGGTGATTAGGGTTAGGGTTTTGTCTCACAAAATTCCTTTTTATATCTGAGAGAGCGAATTTCGGTTCGGGCAAAATCCAATTTTGACTCGTTAGTCAAACTTAATTTCAATGATCTTTTTAATTAGTTTCAAAATTATTTCCGACCCCTAATTCTTTAACTATGGCTGAATATCATTATTTAATTTTCTGCAAGTTTATTTGATTTATTTCTAAACTAGTATTGAATTAATTTATAACATCTCATTGATTTGATGACATGTCATTAATTCTTTTCATATTATGCAAACAAGTACGAAACGAGAAAATATTTACTTTTCATCTTTTATTTATTTGAATCATCAAATTACATTGTTATCAATAAAATAACATAATATGATTCATTAAATAAATGTAATAATAAATAACCGATTATTTATTTAATTACCTAGAAAATAAATTTCTTAGTGTAAATCACAATTTACATTCAATGAGAAAATCAAGGGATAAAGAGCTATATACCCTTCTATAGTATTGAGTTTGAAAAATATCCATTTTTTTGTAAGTTTTGGTTAATACCCAGTTGTAAAAATTAACGCAAATTATCGGACTATTATACCCTTTTTGGTTTTGTAATTTTTGAAAATTAATTTCCGAAAATTAAATAAATTATGGCCGGATTTTATGCATAAAGATAGACTCAATTTCTCTCTCCAACTAAAGAGCCGGATATGTTGGAAATTAATAAAAATTAATGAAGACTTTTAATTTTTGGAGGGAGAAATTGTTTTGGAAAGTTGTTATATACCCCATCAAATCTCTTAAACTCTAACCCCCTTCAACACTCAAACTTACTCTCTCTCATTCCCACCGAAACACAAACGCACGTAACTATTCTCTCTCTTGAATCCGAATTGTCACTTTCTCTCACTCTAAACCAATACTACTATCTCATCTCTTCTCCCTCTACGAAGAAAAATCTACGATTTCAATTGCCTCGTAGGAAGATAAGAAGCCAGCGAAGGAGAAGTTGGTGGAGGAGAAAAAAACTCCGGCGACCGAGAAAGCTCCAAATCAATAGAACCCGAAATAATGAAAGAAACTTCCCCCGGAGAGAAGAAGAAGAAGATGATGAAGAAGTCGGCGACCGGCGAAAAGAAAAAGAGTATGACGAAGAAGAACGTTCATATAGTTTTTATTTTATTGTAATTACATCTGTAATTTGTTTCCCCCTCAAATATTTCAATTAGATTTGTATTTTCTTTTCCCCTAGAATCATTATGAACTTTTTCGTCACAGAAATTAACGAAAATTAATAGTTACTGTACAACACGTTATTAACAGAGAGACAAATTAACCAAAATTAATACGAAAATCATATAAATTTTGGGAATCAGTAACATAACTGAATTATAAAATAAATTTTTAAATTTCAAAATCTCAAAATTATATTTAACTGATATAAATTTCATTTATTAGTAATAGATACCGAATATTTGGTCACCATTTTTGGAAATAAAAAGGTAAAGTTTATTTTTTAAATAAAAAAAGATTTTAGACTAAACATATTCGGAAAGAATATATCTTAACATCAATTTGGAATTATTCGAATTAATAGTTAAAACTATTAACAGAATGGAATAAGGCTACAAAACAGGAAATTCGTAACTATGCACCACAAATTAACCAAAATTACACGTAAAATAGTGTTCTTTTTCATATCAGTTACCATATTTTAAGTTTCAAAATCAAAAATTAAATTTCAAGATTCAAGATTATATTTGACAGATTCAAAATTCAATTATTGACTATATGAATTATAGATAAAAAGGGAAATATCAATTAAGTTTATAATCAATAACAACTACAAAATAGGATAGGATATTTGTAACTGTACAACATACTAGCAGTAGAGGCACATATTAACCAAAATTAATACGAAAATCATATAGATTCTGGGAATCAGTAAACATAGGTGAATTACAAAATAAATTTTTAAATTTCAAATTCTCAATATTATATTCGATTGATATTAATTTCATTTATTAGTAATAGATACCGAATATCTGGGCATCTTTTTAGGAAAGAAAAAGATAAGATTTTGTTTTTTAAATCAAACAAGATTTTAGGCTAAATATATTCAGAAAGAGTATATTTTAATTGGAATTATTCACATCAATAGTTAAAATTAAAAACAGAATGGAATATATCAATTAATACTGCAAAAAAAAAGGCTACAAAACAGGAAATTCGTAGTTGTACACCAGAAATTAACCAAAATTAACACGTAAAACAGTGTCTGTTTAAAATAGCCATTAATGACAGAAATGAACTAATTCGATTGTAAATTAAAGAAGATAGTTGACTATATCAAAAAAGTATTAAAACCATTAAATAACGATTTCAAATCTGAAAGTTGAAAATTAACGTTGAAATCCCGTGATCTAAGGTAAATATGTGTTAATTGAGTCCCATGAAATCAGGTGGATAGATAAGATTAAAATGTGCGTGTATATAAATTAACGCAAATTAACTAGTATTTCATGCTTGTAATTTGTAACCGATTAGAAAATATAGCAATTAATGAAATATATCTGAATAAAATTAAAGAAAAAATAAAATGGTTTATGCATTTATTAGTTGACTAATTAAAAAAATATCCTGAATTAACTAAAAAACAAATTCGCTGTTTAAAATAAGAAAATTAAACAAGATTTCACTAAAAATCAGGTTAATTTTCGTTAATTTAAAAAAACTGAAAATAAATAAAAAAACACACGAAAACTAAAATAAAAAGGACAAAAATGGAATTGCAATTGCCTAATAATATGCCACGTAGGACTAATTGGGTATCTTTTTAACGTTTGTAAAAGATTGGATATTTTACAATTGCAACGTTTCATGTGGCTTAGTTAGAGCAATTCTTCGAAAATCAATTGTTCTAATTCAATGAATCTCGCCCGAGAGTCTATCATTGAGACCTTATGGACCCCAATGAACAAAGCTTTAGAATAAAGTTCGGACACATAAGTTCACAAAATATTTCCAATTTTTAATTCTTAATCTTAGTCGATTCCACTAAAGAACTAATATTGAAACTCTCTAAGTTCATATGCGTTTATATTTCGTTTTATGTGATAAAAAAATTCCTCACACGATCCATGGAGTATATTACGATATTACCCTTTTGTGTGTATGATTAACTCAGAGGAATGTAAAATTACCATTTTACCCCTGAGTTATTATTTCACCAACTCCTTTGTTATTTGTGAGCGAGAAAAATATAAAATGAGATGTCTCTACATGACACATGTTTTATTCAAAGAATGTTTTATTTGATGAATATTAAGCCCGGTTTATTCGCTCACACTCTCATACCAAAGCATGGAATGATACTAATGCCTTAGCATTGTTTCAACCCAAATTTCGTATCTGTGAATTACATAATTCAACGAAACAACATTATGACACCAACCGTCGAATAGATGAAACTTCATTTAGTCATTGCCCATTGATAAATAAAATGTTATAAAGTATTACAAGAATATATGTATTCACTTCAGATTTAGGTAATTACCAAAATACCTCTCGTATGTGATCTTGAAGTTTCGAGTGATTAAACGGTTTTATCTCGAGTTTCAAAGCATCACTTGTATTGTTCAATGTCTTCATCAAGACATTACGAATAAATCACAGAGCCGCAACTCTCTATATCACAAGATAAGATATCGTTAAGTTATTCAAACAATCAATACTTAGCTTCGATTGCCCAATCGATCTTTAGATTGTGAACTATTATTTAAACTAGTCATAAGAGGGTATCTTGTCAAGTTTGTACTTAGCACCTCTTTCGTTCATAACAGTTTCAGAGCGTAGAAAACATACATAAACACAAACTTAAATAAGAATGAATATTTAATTTTATTTAATGTTTCAGCAAAACGATACACAAAATTTATTTATAATATCTAATATCTCCTTTGTGGGCACAAATCCCAAAAAACAGCCACTTGACTCAAATGAGATGCGAATGATATCTCAGTCATAAGCCTTCTAGGTGTCCCTTGAAAACTTTACTCGTTAAAGTCTTCGTGAAGGGATCATCAAGGTTGTCTAACGTTGAGATGTCCATAACTTTGGCATCTCCTCTAATAACGATATCTCGTACCAGGTGATATTCTCGTTCTATGTGTTTTGAGCGTTTGTGACTTCTTGGTTACTTACAGTTAGCAATAGCCCCACTGTTATGACAATATAGTGTAATGGGCTTGTTGGCACTTCGAACTACTTCCAGGTACATCGGGAATTTCCACAGCCACACAGCCTCCTTTGCAGCTTTGCAAGCTGCCACATACTCGGCTTCCATGGTCGAGTCAGCAACGCAAGAATTCTTTATACTCATCCAGACCACAGATCCACCATTCAGGGTAAACACAAACCCTGATGTTGATTTGTTGGAATCCTCATTCGCTTGAAAATTGTAGTCGGCATACCTATCATATTCAGGTCACCACCTGAGTATGCAAGCATATAGTTTCTCGTTCTACTCACCACGCTCACTGCGTAACAAATATCTGGCCTCGTTCAAAGCATCATATACATGAGACTTCCTACGGCTGAAGCATAAGGAATATGTCTCATTTTCTCTACCTCTTGAGGAGTCTTGGGAGATTGCTCACTAGATCAATGCCTCCAAGTCTGAAAGGTAGTTGTCCTTTCTTGGAGTCTTACATACTGAAGCGATCCATGATCTTATCAATATACGATGCTTGAGATAGCGCTAACTTTCGGTTCTTCCGATTTCTAAAGATCTGAATCCCCAAAATGTAAGCCGCTTCTCCAAGATGCTTTATCTCAAACTTCTTTGACAGCCAGATCTTAACCTCTGATAACTTTCCTATATCATTCCCAATATGTAGTATGTCATCTACATACAGGACTAATAAGTCCACTTTGCCATCGTTTATCATATTATAAAAAGCATGGCTCATCGACTGACTAATTAAAGTCGTAGCCTTTTAAAGTCTTGTCGAATCTAATATTCCACGATCTAGATGCTTGCTTCAGTCCATAAATAGATTTCAGAAACTCACAAACTTTTCCTTCTTGGCCATTCTCTATGAATCCGTCTCGTTGAGCCATATAAATCTGCTTGTCAAGATTTCCATTCAGAAATGCAGTCTTGACATCCATCAGCCATATTTCATAATAAAGGGCAGGAGCAATGGATAAAAGAGTACGGATGGACTTCAGTATTGCGACTAGAGAGAAGCTGTCCTCATAATCGATATATTTCTTTTGTGTGAACCCCTTCACCACAAGTCATGCCTTAAATGTATCTACATTTTCATCCGGTCCTCTTTTCTTCTTGTAAATCCATTTACACCCAATAGGTTTAATACCTTCGGGTTGATCTACAAGCTTTCAGACCTCGTTGACATACATCAAATGCATTTTGGTGTTCACGGCTTCTTGCCATAGGTTTGCTTCAGAACCCTGCATCGCTTTTGAAAATGATACTAGATCATCTTCCTCCTTGCATGCGACTGTAGTGTCAGCTTCTCCGATAAAGATGTATTGTTCAAGTTGTTGTACGATCATGTTACTGCGACGAATCACATGAGGCTCATATTCCGAATTTGGTTCTTCCACTTTTGCCGTAGGACTCGTCCTAACTTGTGAAGTACCCGCTACTTCACCCAAAATTTCCTTCAGCATAAGTTTGCTTCTCCGAGCTGCATTCTTTATGTAGACCTTGTTGTAATCGATCTAGGATGTAACAATTAATTATATGTCATATTTGGTGGAATAAAAAAAAATTAACACGTGTAAATATATTTTACTACCTTGACAAAGTGCACGAACATGTTGTTAATTAAACATATAATAAATATGAAAAACACTTAGAACCTTTTTTTGTTAATTGATCTTGAAGTCCCTTCTTTAATGAAGATCCTTCTCATTGTCTCACTGCCTCTCATCTTTGGATTCTCGAGCAACCACAAAAGTTTCTACCACTAGAATCTTCGAGCGTTTGAAGAGTTTAGTGAGTGGGCACTATTAAACAATATGAACCAAGAACAAGTCTTGGATCATAAGCTAATTCTCTAGATCAAGTAAGAATCTAGGTGCCAAAATAAAAGTGTATTTTAGAGAGAGAAAAAGGAATATGGTCGGCTAGAAGAGATAGAGCAAGACCAAAAAACTTCTTTTCACATCTCAATGTGTGGCGCTATTTATAGGAGAATGAAATACAAGAAAGGGTAATTATCATTTTCTATTGTGTATTCATGACACATTATATGATTCCTCCTCTCTTTCTCTTCTACATGGCGGCCATCTATGTATCTAAGTGAGGGAAATTTGTTTCCTCACTTAGCACATTTGTGTCATTCTTAAAGAAATTCATTTTCTCTTTTCTTTTGGGCAATTACCAATATACAATAATGCACCAATAAAAACAATATTTATCTATCTCCCTTGATGTAATATGGCCGGTCATATGAGTGTCTACACACACATATTTAATTCCTAATTTGTTAACAAAAAAATGAGGAAAAACCTTCACATTATTGCCATACAATAACATGTCACAAAATTTAATTCACTAACCATGAAAAACAATTTTCAGCTGTGTGACTTTAAATGAATTTGTGAAAAAAAAAATCAAATCTTATTTTGACATTTGTACATCAATTATCCTTAAGGACAAAAATACCCTTTAGTCCATTTTCGGAAAATACGTCTAGTTCAACAATTGAACTTATTTTGACTTAGGTTCTAGTTTAACAAACTATACTCTAATGACTCGTCATAGTGACCTCATGACCCAAATGAACAAAGCTTTAACTAGGACCGTTGGAAAGTTCACAAACTTTTCCAAGTCTAGTTTAATGTCTACTGACTCCACTAAAGAGTTGACACTAAAAATCTCACAATTCAAATTACCCTTAATGAATGATTACCCTTCATGAATATCATCAACTAGATGAGATTTATAAAATTATCATTTTACCCTTCTAGTTGTTATTTCCTCAACTCCTTTAATATTTGTGAATTGGTTAGAAACGATGTATTAACGAGGCGCTAACAAGTCACAATGTTTCATCCCAAAGAATCCTTTATTCTATTTGGACACCAGCCGATACATTTATTCACAATCCAAGTAATAAAGAATGAGGTGATATACATTGCATTTCAGCAATCTTGTACATGAATTCTATATCTATAAGAACTTCACAAAGTATACTCAAGTCAACTTCATAACCCAATATATCACCAATAGAGTGCATTTAGTTCACAAACTTGGATCTAGAGTGTAACTTTCTCAAATGATAATATGTAAGCTTTGAAATGAAATGTCTCATTTCAGGATTTAGGTAAGCACGATGCAATTCATACATAGTGACCTTGAGACAAAAGAGGTTAAATAGTTTATTCTTACATTGTCTTTGAAGGTGCACTCGTCAATTCAATATCTTCGGAAGATACAGTGGAAGAACTATAGAGTTCCTAACTCTCTATGCCTCGTAACCAGACATCATAGATTCTTCCAACAATCATTCTAGGATAAATAGTCTGTTGATCTTTAAATTACGAATATTTCATTTTTAACCAAACCATGAAGAGTTTGTTCACGCAAATCTACATTTGTCTCTTCATACATTGTTAGGTTTGGTAAAGGACTATAACACTATTTAATATCATAAATCTTCAAACAAACGAAAAATGAATGAATGAACGTTTCAACTTTTATTAATTTAATCATCAATTACAATAAGGACTCATTATAGATTTATATTACATCGATGTAAATAAATAATTCTTGTGGGCATCTCCCAACAAACTCTCACTTGACTCAAAGAAGATGAGTATAATCCTTCATTCCTAATCCAACTTGATGTTGGTCGAAGACGTTATTGGATACGGCCTTGGTGAATGGATCTCAAGGTTGTCCATCGTTGAGATCTTATTTACCTCCACATCTCTGTGCTCCACGATCTCTCTTATCAAATGGTATTTCCTCTCAATATGCTTAGAGTGCTTATGGCTTCTAGGATCCTTTGAGTTATCAACAGCCCCATTATTATCACAATAAAGTGTCATTGGCTCGTGGTCATTTTGAACGACTTCCAAATACTCAAGGAATTTTCTAATCCATACACCCTCTTTGGATGCTTAACAAGAAGCCACATATTCAGCTTCCATGGTGAAGTCAGTAATGCAAGATTTCTTGATACTCCTCCGAACAACAGTTTTCTCTAGAAGTGGATTTCCTGGAAGCTATATCAGCCTGAAAGTCAGAATCAGTATACCCCGTCATAATCAGGTCAGTATCTTAATATGTAAGCATCAAGTCCCTAGTTCTACGAAGATACTTAAGACATTACTACAAATGTTGGATCCCACAACCGCATTTTTACAACCCTTATTAGTAAGGGTTGTGGACTCGGAGATTGCACAACCTTATTATTAAGGGTTGTGGGAAGTGCTTGATTTCAAGCTATTCCACAACCCTTATAACTAAGGGTTGTGGGAAGTGCTTAATTCTAGAGTATTCCACAACCCTTATAACAAGTCTTAAAAAATCGGTTGTGGAATATAGCTTATTCTACAACCGTTATTCTTCCATAACCCTTATTCAGGGTTGTGGGATCCTGTTTTTGGTGTAGTGAGAACATGCTTAACAGCAACCCAGTGCTCGGGTCCATGATTTGATTGAAAGCGACTAATTACGCCAACAGTGAAACATATATCTGGTCTAATGCACAACATAGCATACATGAGACTTCCTACGTCAGAAGTATAGGGAATCTTTGTCATGTCCTTAATCTCTTGTGCAGTCTTGGGATACTGGCCCGTAGAGAGTGGGACTTCATGTCTAAAGGGGGTTTGTCCCTTCTTAGAGTCTTTCATAGCGAACCGATCCATCACCGTATCTATATAAGATACTTGGGAGAGCGACAAGGTCCGGTTCTTTCAATCTTGAAATATCTAAATCTTCAAAATGTACGAAGCTTCCCCTAGATCTTTAATATAAAACTGCTTAGCTAACCGTATTTTAACCTCAAATAATTTCCCACGTCATTACCAATGAGTAATATATCATCGACATATAATACCAGAAACACAACCTTGCACTCGTCTATTAACTTATAAACACATGGTTCGTCTATTGGCTGTTCAAAACCGAGGCAATTTACAGTTTCATCGAATCTAATATTCCATGACCTAGATGCTTGCTTTAATCCATAAATGGATTTAAGCAACTCACAAACCTTGGTCTCTTGACACCCTTCCACGAAACCGTCAGACTGAGCCATGAAAATGCGCTCGTCAAGATTACCATTCAGAAAGGCAGTCTTGACATCCATTTGCCAAATCTCATAATGGACAGCGGCATCTATGGATAGAAGTATGTGGATGGATTTAAGCAACGCGACAAGCGAGAAGGTTACTTCATAATTAATACCTTCCTTTTGGGTGTAACCCTTAGCCACTAGTCGCGCTTTGAACGTCTTAACGTTCCCATCCGGACCCTTTTTTTCTTATAGATCCACTTACGCCCTATGGGTTTAACCCCTTCATGTAGGTCTACAAGTTTCCAGACTTTGTTGACATACATCGAATGCATGTCAAATTTCATGGCGTCAAGCCAAAGGTTTGATTCAGAACAAGCCATTGCTTAGCTGTAGGAAACAGGGTCATCCATGTCAAAGATGGCTACGAGAGTATCTGTTGGAACCGATCTAGGATTTAACAAATAATTATCATATCATATATGGTGGAATATAAAAAATTGTCGTTAACATGTGTAAAACTATTTTACTACCTAGACAAACTGCATGAACATGTAGTTAATTAAAACATATGATAAATATGAAAAAGACTTACAACCTTTTTCATTTTCTTTAATCTTGGAGTCCATTCTTGGATGAAGATCCTTCTCCTTGTCGCGCTGCCTTTCGCCTTTAGATTCTAGAGCAGCCACGAAAGTTTCTACCACTAGGGTCTTCAAGCGTTTGAAGAGTTTACTGAGTGGGCACTATTAAACAATAAGAACCAAGAACAATTCTTGGATCATAAGCTAGTTCTCTAAATCAAGTGAGGATTTAGGTGCCAAAATAAAAGAGTATTTTAGAGAGAGAGCAAGACAAAAAATTTTATTTTCACATCTCTATGTGATGATGTATTTATAGGCGTAGGAAATACAAGAAAAGGTAATTAACATTTCCTATTGTGTATTTATGACACAATATTTGATTTTTTTTCCTCCCTTTTTCTTACATATGGTCGGCCACCCTATGTCATAATTGAAGGAAATTTGTTTCTTCACTTAGGACATCCGTTTGCTTCTCGAAAAAATTAATTTCCTCTTTTATTTTGAGAAATTATCAATATGCAATAATGCACCTAATAAAAAGAGATATTTCTCTATCTCCAGTTATGTAATATGGCCGGCCATATGAGTGTCTAAACACACATATTTACTTTCTAATTTGTTCACGACAAAATAAGGAAAAACCTTCACATTATTCCTCATACAAAAACATGTCATAATATTTAATTCACTAAGCATGAAAACCAATCTTTAGCCGCGTGACTTTAAATCAATTTCTGAAAAAATTCAAAATCTTATTTTGACATTCAAAATCTTATTTTGACATTTTACATCAATTATCCTTGAGGACGAAAATAACCTTTAGTCCATTTTCGGAAAATACGTCCAGTTCAACAATTGAACTTATTTTGACTTAGCTTCTAGTTAACAAACTATACTCTAATGACTTGTCATAGTGACCTCAGGACCGAAATGAACAAAGCTTTAACTAGGACTATTGGACTCAAAGTTCACAAACTTTTCAAAGTCTAGTTTAATATCAAATGACTCCACTAAAGAGTTGACACTAAAAATCTAACGATTTAAATGAATATATTTTGTACTAAAAAATCAACTTATTTGTGATGAGTGGATCCACTGGATATAAGTGAATGATTACCCTTCATGAATATCATCAACTAGATGAGATTTATAAAATTACCATTTTACCCGTCTAGTTGTTATTTCCTCAACTCCTTTAGTAATTGTGAATAAGTTAGAAACGATGTATTGACGAGGAGCTAACAAGTCACAACGTTTCATTTAAAAGAATATTTTATTCTATTTGGACACTGGCCGGTACATTTATTCATAAACCAAGTAATAAAACATGAGATGATATACATTGCATTTAAGCAATCTTGTACATAATTTCCATCTCTATGAGAACTACACAAATCATACTCATGTCAACTTCACAACCCAATACATCACCAATAGAGTGCATCTAGTTGAAAAACATGGATCTAGAATGTAACTTTCTCAAATGAATATATTGAAGTTAAAACGAATGTCTCATTTTAGGACTAAGGTAAGCACGATGCAATTCATACAGATACACCAGAAGAACTATGGAGTTCTATACCACGTAACCAAATATCATAGATCCTTCCAACAATCATACTAGAATAAATAGTATGTTGATCTTTAGATTGTGAATATTTTGTTTTAGGCAAACCATGAAGAGTTTGTTCACGCAAATCTACGTTTGTCTCTTCATATATTGTTAGGTTTGATTAAGGATTATAAGACTATTGAATATCATAAATCTTCAATCAAACCAAAAAGGAATGAATGAACGTTTCAACTTTTATTAATTTATTCGGAAAATTACAATAAGGAGTTATGAGAGATTTATATTACATCGTGTGCAAATAAATAATCTTCTTGTGGGCATCTCTGTCAACAAACTCCCACTTGACTCAAAGAAGATGAGTATAGTCATGCATGCCTAATCGGTCTCGATGTTGGTCGAAGACTTTGTTGGATAGAGCCTTGGTGAAAGGATCTGCCAGATTGTCAACCATTGAGAACTTCATCACCTCCACGTCTCTGTGCTGCATGATTTCTCTAATCAAATGGTATTTTCTCTCAATATGATTAGAGCACTTATGGCTTCTAGGTTCCTTCAAGTTAGAAATTTCCCCACTATTATAACAATAAACTGTCATGGCCTCGTTGTTATTTGGAACGACTTCCAAATACTTCAGAAATTTTAAGCCATACAGCATCTTTGGATGCTTCACAAGCAGCCACATATTCTACTTTCATGGTGGAGTCAGCAATGTATGATTGCTTGATACTCCTCCAAACAACAGATCCACAGTTCAGGATGAACACAGATTCTGAAGTGGATTTCCTGGAATCCCCATCCGCCTGAAAGTTGGAATCGGTATACCCCGTCATATTTAGGTCAGTACCTGAATATGTAAGCATCAAGTTCCTAATCCTCCGAAGATACTTAAGTACATGCTTAACAACAACTCAGTGCTTGGATCCAAGATTTGATTAGAAACGACTAACTACGCCAACGGAGAAACATATATCTGGACTAGTGCACAACATAGCATACATAAGACCTCTTACGGCTAAAGCATATGGAATCTTTCTCATGTCCTCAATCTCTTGTGCAGTCTTGCGAGACTGATCCTTAGAGAGTGAGACTCTATGTCTAAAGGGGGTTTGACCCTTCTTAGAGTCTTGCATAGCGAAGAGATAAATCACCTTATCTATATAATATGCTTAGGAAAGCGACAAGGACCGGTTTTTTTGATCTCGAAAGATCTGAATTATCCCCAGAATGTACAGAGCTTTCCCTATATCCTTCATATCAAACTTTTTATCTAACCAGATTTTAACCTCAGATAATTTACTCACGTCATTACCAATGGGTAACATATCATCGATATACAATACCATAAACACAACCTTTCCCTTGTGTATCAACTTATAAACACAAGGTTCATCTATTGATCGTTCAAAATGGAAGCTTTTTACAGTTTCATCTAATTTAATATTCCATGATCTAGATGCTTGTTTTAATCCATAATTGGACTTAAGCAACTCACAAACCTTGATCTCTTGACCATCTTACACGAACCCGTCTAGTTGAGCCATGAAAATGTGCTCGTCAAGATTTACATTCAGAAAGGCAGTCTTGACATCCATTTGCCTGATCTCGTAATCGAGAGCGGCAACTATGGCTAGAAGTATGTGGATGGATTTAAGCATTGCGACAGGCGATAATGTTTCTTTATAATCGACACCAGACTTTGTTGACATACATCGAATGCATCTCAACTTTCATGGCGTCAAGCCAAAGGTTTGATTCAGAACCAGCCATTACTTGGCTGTAGGAAACATGGTCATCCATGTCAGAGACAACTATGTGAGTATCTCCATAAGACATGTACATGAAGGCAGTGAGCCTATTGTAGAAAAACCTTATATACATTAAAGGTCTCGAATTTTTGTCTGAGAAAATAGACAAATCCATATCATGATTAATCATTGGTAAAGGCAACGAATTACAATGAATTAGATGTATTAGTTCCAGCAGAAGTCTATTGCTTCAATTTTTATCAGAGAAAGGTCGCTTGATCATTTTTCCTTCTGTACATGATTCACAAGCAGGTAGTGAGCCTATTGCAGAAGCTTGGAGTGGACCGTCCATCACAAGTCTTTTAATTCTATCTAGGCTAATATGGCCAAAAGTCTTAAGTACCAAAGATGTATTGATTTTATTAGATCATATGAGTCATTCAGTTTGATCCTATTTGGTTCCCTAACTAGATCATTATCTATTTCAGTGTCTAACATCAAAGGTTATGTAGGATAAATAATATAAACCATTCTTCATACAAGCATCAGTGACAAATGAATTGGAAAAAGAAATTCAAATTCCATTATGAGTAAAATTTAAATAATAATTATGCTCAACAATTTGAGCTACAAATATTAAGTTTTTCCCAAAGGAAGGAACCAAATATACATTATTCAAATTTAAAGTTTTGTCTTCAAAAGACAATGTCACGGATCCTACAGCCTTAGCAGACACCGAGCTCCCATCACCCCAATTGAAGCAGAAGTCCCCATCCTCTAAGCTTTTTCTTTTCCAAAACCCATTTAAGGAACAACAAATATGGTTAGTAGCAGCGGAGTCAAGAATCCACGATGATACATTATCATCTTATAAACAAGCTTTGGTAATAAGTACAATACCTTTCCTTTTATCCTTGAGGTAGGTAGGACAGTTCCTATGCCTGTGTCTAGGCTCATTACAATAATGACAGTTGTCTTTAGACTTGTCCACCTTGATAGCCCGGGGCACCTTCTTCTTCTCAACCTTGCTAGGGTTCTTCTTTTTGGCTCTATGAGATCTCTTCTTAGATCCAGTGGTGGAGGCTTTGTGCTCAGTAGCATGAGCCTCTCCACTAGCCCTCTTTTTCTTCAAAAGTCCCTCGACGGTGTGAAGCTCCTTCATAAGCTCAGTAACAGTGTACCCTAGCTTATTCATGGAGTCGTTCAGCTTGAAAGTATCAAAAGATTCAGGTAGAGTTTCCAAGATCATATCTATTTTGGTATCTCCATCAATCTTAGATTGAAGAATTTCCATTTCATTGAGATAACTTATGATCAACATCATATGTTCTCTAATGGGAGTCCCTGCTTTCATACGACAGTTCATAAACTGTTGAACCACTTGTTGTCTAGCCTGACAGCCTTTCCCTCCAAACATCTCTTGGAGATTGTAGAGCATTTCATAGGCTGACCCAATATCACGATGTTTTTGTTGCAACCCATTGTTCATCGATGCTAAAATATAGCACCTTGCAATCTCATCGGATCTGAGGCAGGCCGCAAGGGCGTCCTTTTCCTCTTGAGTCAAATCATCATTCGTTGGAAGACATGGGGTGGTGAGTACCCCTATGTGCTTGTCCATAGTAAGGATGATGTATAAGTTACGTTTCCAAATTACATAGTTATCCCCTTCAAGTTGTTTTGAGGAAAGGATAGAAAAGAGGGTATAAAGACATGCTGCTAAAATTAAAACAATTTATGGTTAGTCTTTTGCTTAGGATTTAAAGTTTAATATTGAACAGGAAAAATCCAAAGGTGTCGTGAACAAAAAAACACTTTACTCCTTTGAGAGAAGGCTGCAAAGAGTCGCCTTTCATAAGTAAGTGACACATCATTAATGCATAGTCGTGATGTCAATACATCAATATTTGACTAGCCACCTTATAACAAGTTTGATCACTCAAATCTTTTCACATGACCTCGAGGGAGGATTACTAGAGATTGATTCTAAGTATGTAACCAACCAATTAGTTCAAAAGATCTACTTTAAAAACAATCCACCGAGGGGAGGCATTGTCTCATCGGTTCACTTATGAACGTAGCTCTACAAAAAATATTAAGGGAAAAAATGTTGGCAGAGATGCCCACAAGAAGATTATTTATTTACATATTGATGTAATATAAATTTTTGTAAGTCCTTATTGTAATTGATGATTAAATTAATTAAAGTTTCATCGTTCATTCATTCTTTTTTCTTTTGGTTGAAGATTTATGATATTAAATAGTCTTATAGTCCTTAACCAAACCTAACAATGTATGAAGATACAAATGTAGATTTGCGTGAACAAACTCTTTATGGTTTGGTTAAAAATGAAATATTCGCAATCTAAAGATCAACGGACTATTGATCCTAGTATGATTGTTGGAAGAATCAATGATGTCTGGTTACGAGGTATAGAGAGTTACGAACTCTATCGTTATTCTAGTGTATCTTCTGAAGATATTGAATTGACTAGTGCACCTTTAAAGACAATGTAAGAACAAACTATTTAACCTCTTTTGTCTCAAGGTCACTATGTATGAATCACATTATGCTTACCTAAATATTGAAATGAGACATGTTATTTCATAGCTTTAATATTATCATTTGAGAAAGTCAAACTCTGGATCCATTAAGTGATCTAGACTAGACCAATTGGTGAGATATTAAGTTATGAAGTATCATGAATCAACTTTTGTGAAGTTCTCATAGATATGAAATTCTTGTACAAGATTGCTGAAATGCAATATATATCACCTCATGTTTATTACTTGGATTGTGAATAAATGAACCGTGCTGTATCCAAAATTAAGTAGCGACTTTATTTGGATGAAACAATGTGACTTGTTAGCTCCTTGTCAATACATTGTTTCTAACTTATTCACAAGTAACAACAGAGTTGAGGAAATAACAACTAGAAGGGTAAAATGGTAATTTCATAAATCTCATGTAGTTGATGATATTCATGAAGGGTAAACATAGATAACATTCAATGGATCCGCTCAATATAATTAAGTTGAATTTGAGTAAAAAAATTAATTCATTTGAACCGAGCGATTCTCAGTGTCAACTCTTTAGTGGAGTCAGTTGACATTAAGCTAATACTCAGAAAAAGTTTGTGAACTTTTGACTCCGAGTATAGAAGCTCAAGCTTTGTTCATTTGGATCCATAAGGTCACTATTACAGGTCGTTAACGTAGGATTGTTAAACTAAAAGCTGAGTCAAAATAAGTTCAAGTGTTGAACTAGCCGTTTTCTCGAAAAATGTCTAAAGGCTATTTTTGTCCACAAGGACATAAAATGACGTGAATTTGAAACTAAGATTCAGAATATTTTGGGATTGGTGCCACAAAAGAGATACTAAACATTAAAATACATTTGTATTTAATTTTGCTGATACATTAATATAAATAAATATTCATTCTTTATTATGTTCGTGTTTATGTATGAATGCTACGCTCTGAAACTGTCATCAACGAAAGGGTTGCTAAGTATGAACATTTGTTTGAGAAGTATGAAATTATTTAATGAAATGTCATTAATTAATGAGAGTTCTAAATTAATTGAATTTAGAAATAAATCTAAAGAATTTGGGAATAAAATAAATCAATATGGCCGAGTAAATGGAGGTGTGTTGGCCGAGAATTTCAAGTGACTGGGTCATGGGTATCACCAAACTTAAACCCGTTTAACTCGCTTATTTAAAGGCTTTAGTAAACGCTAGTCACTTAACCTAATCCTAATTAAACACTCGGTCAAACACTCTCTCCCTTCCCCTTGAGAGAGAGCAAGGATGAAAATTTGTTTTCTTCCTTCTCTGAGAGTTTCCCTTATTCCCAAGTGTTCATAGAAGAACCCACCCTCTGCTTCTCATTGAATTCTTTGTGAATTATGATTGACTCTTTGTTATAGTGTTTGGTGACTTAATTTTGAAAAAAAAAATTATTTTTAGAATTAATTTAGAAGTCTTGAAGCTCCAAAGCAACCCTGTCCGGCGAGATCTCCCCTGTACGACGAGATCCTCCCTGTCCGGCGATACCTCCAGGCGAACAAGTCCTACCCGAGAGTCCCATCCGGCGAGGCCCTGTCCGACCAGTCACCCAGTCCGGCGACTTGTCCCGTCGTGCGTCCAGTCCGACGAAGGCTTCCTACGTGCTCCTGTCCGGCGGAATTGTCCAGGTCCCAGTCCGGTGAAGGTCTCCTAGTCCGGCGAAGGTTTCTAGTCCGGTGAAATTTTGCCATGTCCGGCCAGCGCGTGTCTAGGGCACTCCGGCGAGCCTTCTTCATCGTTTTGACTCGGTGTGGCATTTTGGAGATAGCGAGCAACGTCGGGATTGTTTACAATCTCTATTGTAAGTATTTCTCAATGAATTGGATGCCTATAAATATATACATTGTTCATATAGGTTGATAGTGTGTTCAATTGCTGCTTAAGATGTTTTAATAAATTTGTTTATTAACATGTCAATAAATTTTAATGACTAGGTTGTTTAAATGTATTAAAAATAGCTTTCAATATATTAGATCGAATTATATATTTCCGCCACATAGGATGTGTTATATAATTAAATTGTTAAATAAATTTCAACAATTTTCATATGATGGAAATATAAATTAGTTTCTAAAGTCGAGAAGTCGTTTGAGGCATTATGAAATTAATTTTATTATTTGTGCAATATTAATTCTACAATGATATTTTAAGATTTGTCTTAAAATAAATAAGAAAGCATCTAGATGCTCATTCCCTAGTGTAGAGTTGAAAAGAGTGTACTCATCTAATACATTTTCAACGCCATTGAGAAAACAAGAAAACCTTTTTACTTCATTTACGTTCTCAGAAACAATGTTGGTTTATGTTCTTGGAATTTCCCTCGCAAATCAAGAAATCAATCTTAATTCTTTTCATTTATGGGAAACTGTCTTTGTTTTTTATAATTCTCATAATTTGAGGACTTATCTGTGTCATTGTCCATGGATTTGTTCGATGGAGATTATTCATATTTTCAAGAATTTGGTTTTTTGTTTATCATAATTCATTTGGTCTCGTTTCCCAATTCGGTCGATCATTTACTAAAATTTTAAAATGTAAACTTTTCCCAATTTGAAAACTTTTATAGATTACATGATAAAGTAGTAGGTTATTGTATATAGATGTTGATACTACTTTATCATAAAATTGTGCAACTACAAACGTCTTATTTATGATCTCGTTTCCCAATTCGGACGATTATTTACTAAAATTTTAAAATGTGAACTTTTCCCAATTTGAAAACTTTTATAGACTACATGATAAAGTATTAGGTTATTGTATACAGATGATGATACTACTTTATCATAACATTGTGCGACTACAAACGTTTTATTAAAAAAAAAAGCTCAATATTTATTTCAAACATTTTCAATTTGAATATATTTAACGTTTTGTAAACAAGTCGTAAATGCCCAACGTTTTGTAAACAAGTCGTAAATAACCAGAAAAATTCGTTTACATCTGTTTACATTTAATTTTTATTTATTTATATTTTTCTTAATTTTTATTATTTTTTTGGTTATTTTCATCTGACTATTTACGATTTGTTTACAAAATATTAAATATATACGACTTGTTTACAAAATATTAAGTATATACAAATAAACTATAGTTTAGTTGGGTATATACGAAAATTATCCTTTTATTTGTGGTCTCGTTTTTTTTTTTATGGCATTTAAGGTCTCGTTTGAAACCAGATATCAAGACATTTAACGTTGGAACAAATTAAAATATAAATACCATTCAGACGTCTGTGCTAGGATTCTTAAAAGCTATACAGCCAGCGAAGGTATGCTTACCTGCAGTCGGTCCAGGGTCCACCTAACTACTCCACGCACAACAACCGCCTCGATTTCAAACAGTGGAACCAAGTCCTCCAACGTGGTATGATTCTGACCGCACGATAGCGTAATTGAAACCGTAATTAAATACAATTTAATCAACAAGACAAGAAAGCGTGAAAAACAGGCTGTGGCGTGACGTTATAAACTAAAATTAAATACGCGTTGTTGATTTTCTCGACGCCGAGTATTCGCTTCAACGCGCACCGAGCAAAACAATAGCGAGTTGAGATCTGACATCGTTTGTCGGGGCTCAGAGCGTATTAGAGACAAAGAGGGAAAGAGAGAGAGGAGACATGAAGGGATCGGGAACTCTCGTCGCGTCGATTCTCGCGGCGTCGACGGTCGCTCTGACCTCTTCTTCTTCGTCTTCTTCCTCTGCTGGAGATCACTATATATCTTTATCTTCTTCCTCTAATCAGGTATGCACATTCCACTAACATGGATTTTGTAATCGTTTTCTTTTTTCCTCTTTCGCCTCTCTCAGATTTCAACTATTTTCTCGTAGGAAATAAGACTTATTTATAAATAAAAAAATCATAAAATTGTTCGTGGATTTGATTGGTGTCCTTTTCTCGAATGAAGATAAAAATTTGATTCGGGTTTTGTTCATGGTACTGAAATATATCCGAGGTACGGATTAGTTTTGGGTTTCTTTCAAACCAGATTCGAAATTTTAGTAATTTAGTCTATCACTGGTATCAATAAGTCGCTGGCTAAGCGTTTGATATTGTAACTTTTGCAGCCGAAAGCGACGTCGGAGAAGGATAAATTTGCTCCGAGGTTCGACGGATTGAAGTTCATTGAAACGTTGGTCACGGCTCACCGATGACTCGTTGCCTTTTCTTCTCTCTTTTTTTCATATTGTTTCCGAATTGAAAACTTTATTTTGGTGTGAAAGAATTCTATTCTTTGATGAGAAGGTTGTGTTGTGTTTAGCAATTACAACCAAGTTTTGACCTTTAAATTTTAGTTTGTATCTTCTACTTGATGTAAAGTGGAACGAACATTGTTTTCTCATCGGTGTCCTTTTGAGGAATGTGTAACACGGTGAAAGAGTCGCATTTCATTTTTCTAATATTCATCATTTTGTCCATGTAAATTTGTTATTATTGCATTCGTTTAGCCTTTCGCTCTAATTGCGTTGAGAGTATTATGAAACTTTAAGAAATGTGTCCATAAAATTACAGTGACCTTAAACATTGTGATGAAGATGATGTTATAAAATAGTTTATATACAATCTTAGATATTAAAATAAAGAAATTAAACTATGGTATCCTTTTGTGAAGTTGTTTAAAGAGTGAGGTGTTGTCCTTTGCTTAAGTGCTTTTCTCTCTAGGAGGTTTGTTAAGGTCACTCTTGTTTCTTTTATTCAAAAAAAAAAAAAAAAAACTCTTGTTTCGGGGAAAAGATTCAGGGAGCAGGGTGTTCTCGTGAGTGATTCTTGCATCTGGGAAAGGGAAACACAAGATTAGTGGAGGTCTTGGTTTTTCAAAAAGTGGAACGAGTGTGTTGAATTCTTCTCCAAAAGAGTAGAGGATGATGAAGAGTTGGAACTGACGACATCGTCCTTGGCGAGCAATCTACACATATCTTTGAAGATGGAGAGATAGTTTACATGGCTGCCCTTGGGCATGTAAGGGGTCACAATTCGTGATAACTCAAGAAGCCGCTGAAAGTTGGGTGTGTCTAGATAGGGAAGCAACGTGGATCCAAAGCAAATGGAAAAAAAAAATAGGAAGATCGTGTTTTAAGTGCGCTACATATCTCGTCTCAGGTTTGTGGGCAATACACTTGTAGTTTGTGGAGTGAAGAAGGAAGAAAAATCGAGGCAATTTGGAAGTGAACAGAAACTTAGGAAGGTGATCAATGTAGATAATGAATACTAAAAAATAAGGGATTGTTAGATTTAAAATATACTTTTGTCGATATGAGATTGAAGCTATGCACCGGGTGGAAGAATGTGAAAAAGGATACCTCGTACTCGGGAAACCCCTTGGTCCATAGGAGGAAAAATGTCCATGCTCTCATGGAGGATTGGATGTCAAAGGCAGTCTCGAAGGTCAAGCTGGAGAGACTCTTCTGAAATATGTTGTGCAAGGACTCTCGAGTTATGTAGTGTCAACATTTTGACTATCAAAGAAGTTCAACCAAGACTTAGATAAGGTGATTGGAATGTCTTTTTTGACGGGGAAAGTCAATGACCCAAGATATATGACATGTGACGAGTTGAGATTAAATCTGCCAGCTGAGATAGAGGTGGGCTTGGGATGAGGAAATTTGACAGTGTTAATGTAGCGTTCCTTGCAAAATTAAGTTGGTTTTTGGCGACGAACAAAGACCTCCAATTTGCGTGAATATGTTTAAGAACATATATTAAGTTGATGGGATATTCTTAAGCTGCTCAACTGGAATTGCTTTTGGAACATTAGTCTTTATTCGAGGGAGATAATAAAGTACTTGTTGATGCAAGAATCACACCCAAACAATCACAATCAGTTTAAGATCATTAGCTTTTGGAACATTAGTTTTATTCGAGGGAGATAAGAAAGTACTTGTTGATAAGAAAGACCTGGATCATTAGTTTTTGGAACATTAGTCTTTATTCGAGGGATAAGTTATTTGTTTGAGGATTTCTTCTTCCTTAAATGCACAAAACAGCTATAGTTTACATGGATACCCATGTAAACTATAGCTGTCACAAAACAGCTATAGTTTACATGGATACCCATGTAAACTATAGCTGTTTTGGATATACCCAACATTTGGTTAATAAGTTGAAAATATCCGGTTAAATTTGTTTACAAAATTTTAGAGACAAATGTACCCTCATAATAACTTCCCGCCAGTTACAATTAATTAAAAAAAAGAAATATAAAAAAACCGAAAATAAATGCCATTAACGTCACAAATCAAACCTCCCACCCAGTATCACTAAATAAAAAATAAAGAATAATAAATCAACCGAGATTCGAGGCATTTAAAAAGATGGACTGAAAAAAAAAACAAGATTAATCGTGTAAAAAGAAGGAAAAAAATATAGAAATACAGTGTAAATATAACGAAAATAAACTGTTAACAGAAGCAATACCAGAATCTTGCAACGATCGTGTAAATAGAAAGAAAAAATACAAAAATACAGTGTAAATATAACGAAAATAAACTGTTAACAGAAGTCGTACCAGAATCTTGCAACAAAAAATCATCTTCTTCAAACAATCTCATTGCTCTCAAATTGTTTTTTTCCGATCAAAACAGAGATTATGATGGTTGATATTAAGTTCGGCCGGCCAAAATGAGTGAGTAAATAATTTTAGGTAATTAATATGAAAAAAGATAATGTTTCCTTTAATATAGGTAACTAACTAATTAGGATATTTAAACTTAATTGGATACAATATTTCGGGAATCAAAATTTGGTCAACCCACCAATTATGGTGATTCGAAATTCGAAATATAAATCCAAATTCGAATTCAATTCGATCGTGTAAATAGAAAGAAAAAAAATACAGAAATACAGTGTAAATATAACGAAAATAAACTGTTAACAGAAGTCGTACCAGAATCTTGCAACAAAAAATCATCTTCTTCAAACAATTTCATTGCTCTCAAATTGTTTTTTTCCGATCAAAACAGAGATTATGATAGTTGATATTAAGTTTCGGCCGGCCAAAATGAGTGAGTAAATAATGTTAGGTAATTAATATGAAAAAAGATAATATTTCCTTTAATATAGGTAACTAACTGATTAGGATATTTAAACTTAATTGGATACAATATTTCGGGAATCAAAATTTGGTCAACCCATCAATTATGGTGATTCGAAATTCGAAATATAAATCCAAATTCGAATTCAATTTGATCGTGTCTATAGAAAGAAAAAAATACAGAAATGCAGTGTAAATATAACGAAAATAAACCGTTAACAGAAGTCGTACCAGAATCTTGCAACAAAAAACCATCTTCTTCAAACAATCTCATTGCTCTCGATTTTTTTTTTCCGACTCATTCTCCTTACAAAGTTCTTCTCCTCTATTTATATACTAGTAACTATGCTGAATTCTCTTAGTCTTTGTGAGACCATTATAATCCATTGCTCCACTTTTCGATCGTTGTCTCGAGTCTGACTCCATTATAAGTGACCACGTCACTGTCCGGACTGAGCTTGTTTTTCTGTTAGTATCGAGTTGCGACTTTGAGGACCTTGTTCGTTCCGAAATCGTTTCCTTCCTCGAATTTGCTTCATGGGCCTTATTCATGTAAGTCATAGCAAGGGGCAACTTGGGCCCAGGGGATTGTAAGAATTGGCCAGCTATGCAAAGTCCAAGCGATGAAGTATTACTTCAACAAAACTCTTGAGAAATATGATGACCAATAAATATATCCTTGTTTGGCCTCTTATCCCTGTGAACCAGCATGTTAGAAGTTTGAAGAGATATTATGAGTTTACACGTTTTTCATTTGTTCCTCGGTGTGAGCATGAGTCGGCACAATTTATGGAAATGTGCTATCTATCAGAACCTGAGTGGTTTTTTAATTTTGAAGAAGCTCCGAACCTTGTTCGGAACACAATCTTATAGAAATTAATGTAAGAATTTAACGTATAATTAATTGATTAATATGGAATATACGTTGGTAATATTTGATATCAATCACTACGGTCAATAATATTCATAAAAAATCAGGTTTTGAATGCGCATAATTGCTGACCAAAAGACTTCTCTTTTATAGATATATATTATATGTGGGTATGTAAGAGGTTTTTGCCCCTTCGTGTACAATCTAATTCATAAAAACTTACAACATCTAGTTCAAGTTTATTAAGGTTCAAAAGAGCAAACTATCGTTTTTGTGCTGCTTTGGGTGATCATCTTAGGTGTTCCGAGCCGCCATAAAGCTCCAACGACATTTTGATCGACAATGAGCTGAGGTAACCGTGTGCTACATTTTACTTCCACTTTTGGGTTTATGTTTCTAATTATATACGCTTATATTAGAGATTATCAAATCTAACATTTGACATCAAAGCTTGTCATACTCTTCCCTTGTTGTAAATGTCGTTTATAGTTTTTGAAATTTTTGGCGCTTCATGTTGTACGTTACACTGAAAAACTAAGTAAACCAATCTGTTCAACATAGTTTATGTGTTGGTCCAGTAGACAAAATAAAAAATTAATGTGGTGATTTAAAATAAAAATATAATAAATAAACAATATGCCCATATTACTCTCCTTTATAATAGGTACCATACACGTTCAAAACAAAAAACGTGGTCTTCTCCACTCTTTTATTCAGATCCAATTTTTGCGGTGGGGATTGAACCCATGCCCTCCAAGTTGGAGGGGGTGTGTATTAACACTAGGCTATCCTAGTTAGCACAGAACTTTCTCTATTCAAGCCTATAAAAGGAGAGGCCTATTTCACGACAAAGACAGAGAAAACAAAGTGAGGAAAATAAGTTTTCATTAAATTAAACATTAAAGAACAGTATATTTTTCTAGAAAATGTTTGAGCGATTCCGATCGTTTTCGAGTGCACGGAACGATCCAGACAATGTGTTATCTAGGCTTTTTTATCTCGGGGACGACGGGACAACTCCGAACTGCTGCACCGAGGCATATCCGCGAAGCTTCTTAATGAGAGAGACCTAGTAAGCGATTCAGCCGGTCCATTTTATTTCAGTAAATTTCATTTTGCAGGTTCTTTTTCTTCTTGACAGAAGAGCAGTAACGGATTACGACGACAATAATTTTAAGAAGTTCTGTTCATCACCATGTCTTCCAAAGTTGTTGCTACCAACATGAAATGTCCGTTCCGTTTTGAAGGAGCTTACTTCAAACGTTGATACCAGAAGATGATATTTTTCTTGACGATCAAAAAGTTGGCGTACACCTGCACCACCGAGAAGCCGGCGATGTCCGAGGATTCAACCGACAAACAGAAGAAGCTAACCACTGATGTGAGGAGGATGATTTTTTGTGTAAGAATTTCATTTTTAAACGGCCTCTCTGACGATCTCTACGACTACTACAGCTCCAACAAAATAGCAAAGGAGATCTGGGAGGCGCTACAGAAGAAATACGACAACGAGGAGGCCAGAATCAAGAAGTACACTGTCAGCCGCTACCTCAAGTTCAAGATGACCGACGACAAGTCTATTGAGGCTCAGTCCCACGAGCTTCAGAAAATTGCTCATGATATAATTTCCGAAGGTATGTCGCTATACAAACAATTCCAAGTTGCAGTTATCATTGACAAGTTGCCCCCTTCGTGGAAAGATTTCAAGAATAGTTTCAGGCACAAAACAAAGGAGTTTTATTTGGAAAGTCTGATCACTTGCCTTCGGATCAAGGAGGAAGCCCAAAAGCAAGACCGGACAGAGGAGATCAACACCGTCACCAACCAGAAAAATTTCTCGACGGGACTGAAGCCGAAAGGCAAACCAATGAAGAATCATAGCCGTGCCCTCAACAACAACAATCAACGGAAGAATCCACCAGCTAATAAACCTCATTCAAGATCAGATTCCATTTAGTTTATTTGCTATAACTGTAACAAGCCTGGCCATATGGCCAGGAACTGTAGGAACAAGCGTCGCCCTACTCCGCAGGCAAACTTGACGGAGGAGCAATTTGTTGCTATAATCTCAGAGATCAATTTGACCGGAATATCTGAGGGGTGGTGGATGGACAACGGCGCTACGCGCCACGTCTGTTTTGATCGAGAGTCCTTCAAATCCTATAAAGAGGCAAATGATAGGAATGTATTGCTGGGAGCTTCCCACTCTACAATTGTTGCTGGCACTGGCGAAGTTGAGCTGAATTTTACCTCTGGAAAGACTGTCATCCTGAAGGACGTCTTGCATACTCCAGAGTTGAGAAAGAATATGGTTTCGGGCTATCTTCTCAACAAGGCGGGGTTTACTCAGATTATTGGGGCTGATCTCTACACCATCACGAAGAACAATGTATTTGTGGGAAAATGGTATGCAACTGATGGAATGTTTAAATTGAACCTTGATGCTAATAAAATTTCATCTTCTGCCTACATGTTGTGTGATTTTAATGTTTGGCATTCTCGCCTTTGTCATGTTAACAAATTTATCATTAGTAACTTAAGTAACTTAGAAATGATTCCAAAAATGTCCTTAAATGACTTTGAAAAATGTGAATTTTGTAGTCAAGCTTTTATCACTAAGACTTCAGACAAATCAGTAAATAGATAATTAAAACCATTAGATTTAATTCATTCGGATATATGTGAATTTGATGATGTAATGACTAGAAACGGAAAACGTTATTTTATCACATTCATTGACGATAGTTCGGGTTACACTTTCGTATACTTGTTGAAAAATAAAATTGATGTTCTTGATATGTTTAAAGTGTTTATTACAGAAAAGAGAA
Organism: Urtica urens; assembly: GCA_958296335.1. Lineage (NCBI taxonomy): Eukaryota > Viridiplantae > Streptophyta > Magnoliopsida > Rosales > Urticaceae > Urtica > Urtica urens. Next base: position 35,690,853 of record OY282520.1, read on the forward strand.
TTAGTTTAACAGAAAAGTAAAAAAGATTTCGTAGTGATAGAGGAACTTAATATGAATATGATTTGTTTGTGGAATTTTATAAATCACACGGTATTATTCACGAAAATACTGCACCTTATTCACTAGAAATGAATGGAAAAGCTGAAGGAAAAATAGGATCTTAGCCGAATTAATAGTAGCCACTTTACTTAATTTCTCTGCCGCTTCATATTGGTGGGGTGAAATTTTGTAACTGTTTGCTATGTGTTAAATAGAATTTCGAAATCAAAAAGTAAAATATCACCTTACGAACTGTTTAAGAATAAGAAACCTTACTTCTCTTATTTTAGAACTTGGGGTTGTTTGGCTTACGTTAGGATTCTAGATTCCAAAAGGAGAAAACTTGCTAGTAGGGGTTATGAATGTGTTTTCATTGGATATGCAGTAAATAGCAAAGCTTATAGATTTTTGACTTAAAAAATCAAGTAGTAATAGAATCTAATGATGCTGACTTCTTTGAAACAAAATTTCCTTTTATATCTAAGAATAGTGGGGCCTCAAGTACTAGTACCGCACCATTGATTAGAATTCAAGAACCTATAGAAAATATAGAATTAGAAGCTAGAAAAAGTAAAAGTCTTATAACTTCTAAAGATTTTGGGTCTGAATTCTATACATTTAATTTAGAAGAAGATCCCACCAACCTTAGTAAAGCATTATCTCCGTAGATGCCAACTTGTGGCAAGAGGCTATAAATGATGAAATGGACTCCTTAGAATCTAATAGGACTTGGAATTTAGCAGATCTTCCTCCAGGGTGTAAGGCTATTGGAAGTAAATGGATTCTTAAAAATAAATTAAAACCTAATGGAACCGTAGATAAATATAGGGCTCGTCTCGTAGCAAAGGATTTTAAACAAAGAGAAAACATAGACCTTTTTTATACTTTCTCTCCAGTATCTAGGATTACTTCAATTCGCATATTGTTTTCTCTTGGTGCCTTGTACGATCTTGTTGTACACCAGATGGATGTCAAAACATTGCTTCTAAACGGTGAGCTAGAAGAAGAAATCTAAATGGAACAACCTGAAGGTTTCGTTATTCATGGACATGAGAAAAAGGTATGCAAACTTGACAAGTCTCTATATGGTTTAAAATAAGCTCCTAAACAATGGCACGAAAAATTTGACAACTTAATTATCTCGCATGATTTCAAAATTAACGAACGCGACAAACGCATCTATTATAAAATTGAAAATGGACTATGTACTATTATTTGTTTGTATGTTGATGATCTGTTAATCTTTAGGTCCAATATTCATTTTGTAAATAGTTTTAAGAAAATTCTATGTGCTAATTTTGACATGAAAGATTTAGGAGAAGCCGATGTAATTTTAGGGATAAAAATTACTAGGTCAATAGAGGGAATTTCTTTAGATCAATCTCACTACGCGGAAAAGATTTTAAAGAAATATAATTATTTTGGTTGTAAACCTGCATGTACTCCCTAGACAGTCAGAGTTTGCGAGCATAATTGGTAGTCTTAGGTATGCTGATGATTGCACTAGACCCGATATAGCTTATGCTGTTGGATTATTATGTAGATTTACAAGTAGACCCAATAGAGAACATTGGTATGCCATTGAGAGGGTCATGAGGTATCTCAAGAGAACCTAGAACCTAGGTTTACATTACCAAAAGTTTATCGCTTTCCTTGAAGGATACACCGACGCTGATTGGAACACCCTTTCAGATGACTCCAAAGCTACAAGTGGTTATACCTTTAGCATTTCTGGAGGGGCTGTCTCGTGGAAGTCTAAAAAACAGAATATTTTTGGCCCAATCAACGATGGAGTCCGAGATGATAGCGCTAGCCACCGCTATTAAAGAAGCAGCTGGCTCAGAAGTCTGTTATCCGAGATTCCCTTATGGGAAACACCGATCCCACCCATCTTGATCCACTGTGAAAGTAATGGAGCAGTCACAAAAGTTCAGAATTGCTACTACAACAACGAAAGTCGACAAATCCATCGCAAGCACGACACCATTAGAGAGTACCTCTCGACGGGTGTTGTTAGAGTCGATCATGTACGGACTGATGAGAACTTGGGTTATCCTTTTGTTGGCATTTATGCCCAACAAAGGAGATGCTTGATATTGAATACTTTTGTATTGATTTTGTTTTGAATTTAAATAAAAATTGAATATCCATTCTTATTTAAGATTGTATTTATGCATGAATATCTATGCTCTGAAACTGTCCTCAACGAAAGAAGTGCTATGTACAGACTTGACAAGATACCTTCTTATGACTAGTTTAAATAACACTTCGCAATCTAAAAATCGATTGGACAATCAAATCTTTGTAATGATTGTTAGAATAAATTAAATGATATCTTATCTTGTGATATGGAGAGTTGTGACTCTGTAATTTATTCTTGATATCTTATTGAAGATATTGAACAAGACCAGTGAAGTTTCTAAGTTCGAGATAAAATCGAATAATCACTCGAAACCTCAAACTCACATACGGGGATATTTTGTTAATAACCTAATTCCTTAATTGAATACATATCTTCTTTTAACACTTTATGAAATTTGATTAGTGAATGGGCAATGGCTAAATGAAGTTTCATTAACCCGACGATTGGTGTCATAATACTGTATCGTTGAAATATGTGATTCACATATATGGAATTTGTGTTAAAACATTGCTAAGGCATTAGTATCACACCATGCTCTATTATGAGAGTGTGAGCGAATAAAGAATTCTTTGAAAGAAAATATTTGACATGTTGAGACATCTCACTCTATATTTTTCTCGTTCACAAATAATAGAGGACTTGGTGAAATAATAACTCAAGGGTAAAACGGTAATTTTACAGTTCTCTGAGTTAATGATACTAAAAGGGTAATATTGTAAAATACACTGTGGACCATGTGAAAAATAATTTTGTCACATCAAACGGAAACATAAACGCATATGAACTTAGAGATGTTCAATATTGGTCCTGTAGTGGAATCGACTAATATTAAGAATTAAAAGTCTGAAAAAGTTTATGAACTTTTGTGTCCGAGTTTTATTTTAAAGCTTCGTTCATGTGGGTCCATAAGGTCTCAATGATAGACTCTCGGATGAGATTTTGGTGAACAAGAATTGATTAATTTTCTCATTCAACGTAAATTGTGATTTGCGCTAAGAAAACTATTTTCTAAGTAATTAAATAAATAATTGGTTATTTATTTTTACATTTATTTAATGAAGCGTATAATGTTATTATACTAGTAATAATATAATTTGATGATTCAAATAAATAAAAGATGAAAATAAATATTTTCTCGTTTCGTATTTGTTTGAATAGTATGAAAACATTTAATGAAATGTCATTAAATAAATGAGATGTTTTAAAGTAATTAAATATTATTTTAGAAATAAATTTACTAAATTTGGAATTAACTTTTGAACAATATGGCCAACTATATCTAGAGTAGAATGGATTATAGGGCTTAAATTTGACTAATGAGCCATTATTTTATTTTGACCTAACTTAATCCCATTCTCCCTGAAATAAAAGAAGCGCTTATTTTCTATCTTGCCCTAGTTCTCTCACGCGTTTTCTCTCTCCCCAAAAACTCTTGGCCGATTTTTTTTGTTCTCCCCAAGAGAAAACACACGGCCAAATTCCCAAAGAGAAAAAGAGAGAGACAAATTTGATTTCTCCGTTAAGCCTTGGTTTATCCTTTCCTCCCTTGTTCCTAAAAAAGAGCCCACCCTCTTGATTTCCTATAAACTCCCAGAGATATATCATTGAATCAACTTGTGGTTGTTTGAGTGATATCTGTATTATAGGGCCGTCCACTTTTTGGAGCAACAGAGCGAGGACAGATTTTGTGACATCCTAGGTACGCGTGGGAAGGAGAATTGGCCGAGGACTTGGACGCACATCCCGAGGCAGAATCTCGCAGATCCAAACCTCACGTAAGTCTTCTTGAAACAAATTGGATCTAAATATTATAATCATTGTAGGATTATTAATGTGTTTAGATCATTCGTTTGTATGTTTGAATAAATTTGTTAACATTTTTAGAAATTTTTTGTCGCTGAAATTTGGACAACGTTTAGAGACCTCAGCGGTCAGATCTCCGCTCGGGACGAGTGACCCTCGCTTCGGCCTTAGCGTGTCGAATCCGGTGTCCCGGATCGTCTCTTAGCTGTCTTGGGGTTTTCGAGTCCTTCTGTTATCTGAAAAGAGTAAACAGACTTGAACTAATAAAGGGAAACAGAAGGGGGTCCTCTGTTTGCCTCTCTGACGCTCAATATTAGTATAATGTGGGTGGAGTATGTAGGATTACGAGGAAGGATCGACAATATCGGGCGAAACAGAGACACTTGGGTCAACGTCGTTTCGGTGCTCAGGTTTTGGATCTTTGAGGACTATTCCGATCGGAAGTCGTGCCTCGAGAAACCTCACGTAAAGGGGTAAAGTAAGTTGAGAGAGAGAGAGAGAACACGTGCTAGTATTTTAGCATAATTCCGAGTGTAGAAAGTATCTTACCTTTGTGAAGGGTGTAGGGGGCTATTTATGGGTATAGAATCAGCCTTGGGGCCGGCCAAAGTGACAGGTGCCGGCTGGGAGACCCCCGGAAGGCCAAGGACGGGGAGACCCCTCCTAGGCACGTAGGTGGCAGGACAGGCCTCTCCCAGGCACAAGGATGGCCGGCTGAAAGACACCTGGAAGGCCAAGGACGGGGAGACCCCTCCTAGGCACGTGGGTGGCCGGTCAAGCCTCTCCCAGGCACAAGAATGGCCGGCTGGGAGACCCCTGGGAGGCCAAGGACGGGGAGACCCCTACTGGGCACGTAAGTGGCCGGCCAGGCCTCTCCCAGGCACAAAGATGGCTGGCTGGGAGACCCCTGGAAGGCCAAGGACGGGGAGACCCCTCCTAGGCGCGTAGGTAGCCCGCCAGGCCTCTCCCAGGCACAAGGATGGCCGGCCGGAAGACCCCTGGAAGGCCAAGGACGGGGAGACCCCTCCTAGGCATGTAGGTGGCCGTCCATGCCTCTTCCCAAAGGAGGTGCCCCTTCGCAGCGTGGCGTCCCCGCGCGCTGTAGGGAAGGAAAACGCGCGAGAGACACCAGATGCGGCCGGCGAAGGGGGCGCGGCCGAGCCCAGGCCCAAGGGCGGCCCAGTCGACGGGGAAAAGACCAGCCCCACGCACGACGCGTTGAGGGACGCTAACCGGCAGGACCCCTCCAGATATGGTCGCGAGGGGGATGGCGCGAAGCGAGAGGCCGAGGTCGAGTCTGTGGGGGCTAGGGCCGGTGGGGAAAACCCTACCCCTGAGCGAGACACGTCAGGAGGCGTGCTTCAGCCTAGGGCGAGTGGGTTCGCGTGCGGTGGCGAGGGTGCAGGCGGGACGACCAGGATGGGGCGCGACAACACTAGGGCCGGGGGGGGGGGAGCCTCATCCCTCATGCGCAACGCGCTTTGGGAGATCTCTGAGCCGGGCATTGCGTTGGGCGACACCGTGGGGGACGTACGCGGCGGCATGGGCGATACAAGATCTGCGCGGGCGCCTCTTGTGATGGCCGGCGGGGCTGGCGTGCACTTAGTCGCGCAGGGTCGGCCTGACGCGTTGCTTGCCCGCCAGGCCTCCCCCGGGAGGCAGGCGGTCGGCCGGGGGTTGCCCAGGGCGTTGACGGCTGGCCAGCCCTCTCCCGGGGACCTGGCCGCCGGCCAGGGGTCTCCCAGGAGCCTGCCGGCCAGCCAGCCCTCTACCAGGGACCCGGCGGCCAGCCAGGGTCTCCCAGGAGGCTGGTGGCCAGCCAACCCTCTCCCTGAGGTCTCCCAGGAGGCTGGCGGCCGGTCAAGAGTCTTCTAGAGCCCCGACGGGCGGCTCGGGGTCTCTCGCGGTTGAGCGTCCGCGCTTCTGGACGCCTGGTCGGCGAACCCACAGGGTGAACAACATCCTGATACTTTGACTGGCAACGGTTTCTTGAAAGAAACGACGCGCGCCCCACCTCTGTCAGCGGGGGGGGGGGGGGGGGGAGGATCAGAAGACTCCAGCCTTTTTGATCACCGTGTCTCAGGTTCGGGGGGCCTACCCGTGCGACGGGGTTGACACCCCATGTCCCGTGCCGCTCGCGGTGTTTCGAAATCTCCTAGGGGAGTTTGAGATCCCCCAATGCATCGAGGTGCTACGCCCCCTTCCGTCGGATCGGCCCACTTGCCCTCGACTTGGGTTCACCGCCATCTATTTGGCTAGTCTCTGGGGCGGTCTTCGGTTGCTCTTTCCCGCCGTGGTCCAGGAGATTTTGCTCCAGGTGGAGGTGCACGCGGCCCAGATGTTGCCGCCATTCTACCGGACGGTGGCCGCTTGTCAGATGATGTTCTATCGGGCCGGATCGTACCGAGCCTACCACACTAAGCAATTTTCCGTGGTCACCAACATGCCTACCAAGAATCGGTACTAGTGGCTATGGGTTTTCGAGTCCGCCTTCGATTTTGCTCCCCTTGAGTTCGGGCCTGCGAAGATCCCCATCTTGGCCACCGACCCCGAGCTCACATAACTCGGTAAAGTTGTCCATCGTCTTCTGGCAGCTCACTGTCAAGCCTCAATATCTGAGTCGCTTGACACTATGGCCACTACCGGGTGGTTTGTCACGAACACCTCTCCACTTCCCCAAATGCGCGGTTGGGGACGGAACGGGTCGGATTCAGAATCCGACGAGGATGTCCTCCCGGCTGATCATTGTAGCAGTATGAGGTACCCTTTATTATCCCATCTCTTTTCTCCTGCTACTTTTGTTGCCCTTACGTTAGGTGGTTCTCGGCGGCAGTCCCGAGGGGGCGCAGTGGCGTCGTCTCTATCATGCGTTGAGCATGCAGCGACGAGAGCGCGTCCATCGGAGAAGCAGCCGGAATCCCATGCCCTGCCACTGACTCGAGAGGGTGGAAGTGGTGGTCCCCGACGGAAGCGCCTAGCCATATCCTCCGCGAGTGACGCGCCATCGAGCTCTCGGCGTCTGGTGGAGGCGCCCTCTGTTGGTGGCGGCGGGCCGCTCTTCCTTGCCGAGTCAGCCTACTTAAGGGACCCGAGCGCTCGAGGGCTCACGGAGTCCTCCCCCAAGTGTTTCAAGGAACTCGTCGTTGTCAGTGACATGGAGCTCTTTCGGCAGAGGACCCGTGACGCGCGAAAGGTCGGTCATTCCCACTCCTTCCCACTTTTTTGCTCCATATTTATGTATTGGTTTACTATAGGTCTTGGCGCGCCACGAGTAGATAGAGCTTGTGATGGAGGAGGCCACTCGTCGTGAGCGGGTATTGAAGGAGGCGTTAGCCAATGCCATTTCCGGTCGAGAGGCGGCCGAGGCGAGTTTTGCGGGGAAGCGTGCCTCAAGGGAGCAAGTGGAGACCTCCGCCAGCGCGTTTTTGGCGGAGAACAAGGTGCTCGAGGGGACCTTGGCGGCTTGTGACACGGATTTGGTTTCCGTCCGCGGCCAATTGGCCGCAAGTGACGCCCTCTCTCTCTCTCTACAAAATAATCTTCTTATTTTGCACCTAGATTCACATTCAATCTAGAGAATTAGCTTATGATCCACGAATTGTTCTTGGTTCATATGGTTTAATTGTGCCCAAACACAAATCCTTCTAAAACCTCTTTTGACTCATGTAATAGAAATCTTAGGTTTCTCGGGTTCAAGATTAGGTGCGAAGGTGACGAGCGAGCCAAGGAAGAGGATCTACCTTCTCGAGACGCTTCAAGATCAAGCTTCATAGAAAGGTTCGTGTTCTAGTAAATTAAATAATGATTTTAATATATAACTTGTATATGCTTTTTTCTAGGTTAGTAAAATTGTTTTACTTGATAAAGAAATTTTTAAATTCCGCCATTAATTTGATTAATGTTAAATTTTTCTTTAACCCTAGACCTATTCCAACAGAAGTCATAGATAGTCTCGCAATATGCCAAAAATTGGGGATTCAACCTTGAAGATCGGATCATTGACGAAGATTGAAACATTTCGAGCTTAGCAGATAAGCGACGTGGTAGTTGAAGAGTTTATCAAGGAGGATAACGGCCACCTCGATATTAGATGACTTCATCTCCATCTTCGAATATAAATGAGTCTTATCATAGAGAAAAAGGGGAGGCAAAATCATTTTCAATTCTTCCAGTTCGTTATTTTATTGAAGATATCGAACTTCGTTTGTAATTTCTTCATCCATCAATAAAGTTTAGATTACATTTTCGTTATATTATTATTATTGTTATTTAGAAGCTCATACTATATAAGACGTTTTCCTGGATCCCAATTACAAATCTAAAGACTTTATAAGATCTCTTTCGTACTAAAGTGATTGTTGATTTCGGCATCGACAATTTTGCGCCGTCTGTGGGAAAATATCAGGAAGCCAACCTCGCAAGTAAGAGCTTTACCTCTTCAAAAAAAAATTCCTCTCCAACACCATGTCTTCGCTCCCGACCCATTTACCGAACGGAGAGGAGAGCCCTTTAGGGATCAGGTCTCTCCTCGAAGAGTTGAACAAAAAAGTGGATAGTCAAGAGGAAGCCAACCGAGCCGTTAGGGCTCAGTTGGATACCTTGACCACTCCGCCTCCTAGCCTCTCTGGTTCCCATATAGGAGGCAGCGGAGTGACTAAAGCTGATCCGAGGAGAGCTCATGCCTCGTTAGCACGAGCAGGTCGGTCTGTCCCATCTGGGGTACGTTTGGACTTCTTAGATGATTCCCCAAATCCCGACCCAACGAATGCACAGATGATGAATGAAGATACGGTTCTTCCTACCCAGGTCGATCCAGAACATCTCCTGCCGCCTCCTACGGGCCCGCATTCGGGGTCCCTCAGGGCCGGTACGGACCGCATCCCTGTTCGTAATCAGGATGGGCAATTCATCCAAGATATTTCTGACCCGCATGCGCTTGCCCAAGAAGCGAACAGGCAGAATTTGACCCCATCAGCTCAGAGGGGTTGTCACCCCGTCGCAACCAGCGAACCAGGTTGGACCGAATTTAAAAAATTCAAGCAATCAATGATAGTCGAGCTCAAAGCATATTGCAGCCAGCTCGGGTCCTCGGATTGATAAACTGGTCGCTGAGACCGGCCGAACTCCTTTCACTGAAAGAATATTGAATGTTTTCATCGGAGATGCGGGGAAGGTTCGCCTAAATCGCTACAATGGAAGCTCTGACCCAAAGGCTCATGTCATATCATTTTAAATAGCAATGGGGAGAGCCAATCTGCGGGATTATGAGCGAGATGCAGACGACTGCCAATTGTTTGCGGAAAATCTCTCCGGCCCGGCCTTGGATTGGTTCATCAGGCTTAAGGAACGATCCATAGATAGTTTTGTCGAACTAACAACAGCTTTTCTTAAACATTATTCCATGTTCGTCGAAGACGAGGCGTCTATGGCCGACCTTTGGAGCGTCCAACAGAAGGACACCGAATCCCTCAAAGATTACATGACCAGATTCAAGGGGGTTATGGCCAAGATCCCTGCCCTAGATGACGTATCGGCACTGACCGCGCTCAGAAATGGATTATGGCACGGGTCTCGTTTTCGTCTAGAGATGATGGTAAACCGACCACCGACCATCGAAGACGCCCTCCATAAGGCCTCTAACTTTTCTAGGGCCGAAGAAGAAATAGCCTTACTGGGGAAATCCCATAAGAGGCCTCACAACGCCGCCCATTTTCAGAGACGACCTGCGAATGAAGGAGGCCGAGGAGCAGGGAAGAGCCTTGCTCTCCCAAGACCTCAGCAAAACTGCGAGTAAAACACATCCATGGGGGCTCAAAATTTTGCCACGATTCTGTCAATTCGATCAAATCCCACCAACGCCAGTTGATCAGCGAGATTTCTCGAAAAGACCCAGCTAAAGAATGCCCCATCGCTTTTGAGGAAAGCGACACGACCGACCTCATGGGTCCACATGACGACGCCCTCGTCATCGAACTCGACATCTCGAATGTCGAAGTCAAAAGATCTTATTCGATAATGGCAGTTCGGCTGATGTCATCTTTAGGGATACACTCAGACGAATGGAGATGAGCGAATCCGATATAAATCCGAGTTGTTTTAACATATCCGGATTTAACGGCGCGGTAACCTTGTCCATGGGGAGAATTACGTTGTACGTTAAGGCCGACGGAGTAAATACACCCGTCGATTTCGTCGTACTCAACTGCCCGACCCCCTATAATGTCATCCATGGACGACCTTGGATACATTGATGAAAGCGGTCCGCTCAACCTATCATCCATGCATCCGCTTTCCGAAGTCGGAGGGATCAGTCGGGGAGGTACGAGGAAGCCAATCGATAGCACGGAGATGCTATCTGACCGGCTACCACCAAAAGGTAGTCGAAAAATAGAAATCAATAGTCACGGCGCCCTCGGGAAAAGACAAGGGCTCAGAAGAGACCGGCGCCGATCTGCCAGCGGACCGTGACTCCCCATGCATCGAAATGATCATGCAAGTCCAGGTCGATGGAACCGATCGAGATAAATGCGTGGGCATTGGTACCGAGCTCAACGGAAAGCTCAGGCGCGACTTGATCTGCTTCCTGAAGAGGAACAAATGAACTTTCGCATGGACCACCGAGGACATGCCCGGGATCGATATCAATGTAGCTTCACATCAACTCAACGTCGACTGTAGCTATAAACCCGTAAAGCAAAAGCGACAAAAGCTCGGCTAGATCGAGCAAAGGTAAAAAATGAAGAAGTCGATAGACTTCTAAGTGCAGGGTCAATCCGGGAAGTCAAATACCCAGATTGGCTAGCAAATACCGTAGTCTTCAAAAAGAAAAATGGAAAATAGTGCGTCAGCATCGATTTCACCGACCTGAATAAAGCATGCCCCAAGGACAGCTTCCCCTTGCCCCATATCGACCAACTCGTAGAGGCAACGGCCGGACACAAAATGTTATCTTTCATGGACTCATTCTCAGGATATAACCAAATCCTGATGCACCCCGAAGATCAGGAAAAATTAGCATTCATAACAGATCGGGGCACCTACTGCTACAAGGTAATGCCTTTCGGATTGAAAAATGCCGGGGTAACCTACCAAAGGCTAGTAAATGAAATGTTTGCTGCACGTATAGGAAAAACCATGGAGTTTTACATCGACGACATGTTGGTAAATCGCTCCATGAAACCGACCAATTTCAGCACCTCGAAGAATGTTTCGAAGTATTGAACAAATACAAGATGAAACTAAACCCGAGAAAAAGCTTGTTCGGGGTCTCTTCGGGAAAATTCCTCGGTTACCTCGTTACCCAGCAAGGTATCGAAGCAAACCCCGACCAAATCCGAGCCCTGCAGGATATGCCGTCTCCCAGAAATCGGAGAGAGATACAGAGACTAACAAGACGGATAGCCGCCCTCAATCGCTGTATCTCCAGATCTACAGACAAATGCGTACCATTCTACAAACTACTTAAGACCAACAGATTGATGAAGTGGAAAGAAGAATGCGAAAGGGCATTTCAAGAACTAAAAACCTATCTGGCCACCCCTCATGTACTCACAAACGGTCAAGGGTGAACCCCTTTACCTCTACATCGCTGTGTCACACACAGTGGTAGGCGGAGTACTCGTGAGAGATTACCGCAGCGACCAAAAACCTGTCTTCTACATAAGCAAGTCATAGGTCGATGCGGAAACCAGATACCCGGCTATGGAGAAGCTAGCTTTGGTAGTAGTTACGGCCGCTAGGAAACTACGGCCCTACTTCCAATCGCACTCCATAATCGTAATGACTACTCACCGCTCAGGTCGTTCCTACACAATCCCAATCAATCTGGAAGATTGACGAAGTGGGCTATCGAACTGAGCGAATACGATATTGAGTATCGAGCTTGGACATGCGCGAATACCCAAGTAATGGTGGATTTTATAGTCGAGCTCCCGAAAGACGACCCAAATGACACATCGGCCCCAGGGACATGGACCCTGAAAGTTGACGACACATCATCAAAAAAAGGGTTCGGGGTTCGAAATTCACGAGATTTCCCCCCAAGGAGAAATATTAGAGCAATCATTCCGGCTCGACTTCGTTGCTTCCAACAACGAAGATGAATATGAAGCCTTAATCACCGGACTACAGCTCGTTAAAGCTGTAGGGGCCAAAAGCGTGAAAGCATTTTGCGACTCCCAGCTGGTCGCCTTCCAATACTCTGGCGAATACAAAGTTAGGGATGAAAGGATGGAGGCTTACCTCAAAGTTGTTAAATCTCTCTCATCCCAGTTCGACAAATTCAAACTGACCAGAATCCCTAGAGGAGAAAACACTTCCGCAGAAACTCTAGCTGCCCTGGCATCCACATCGGACCCAGACCTAAAGAGGATTATTCCAGTAGAAACGATTAAATCTGCTTCTATCATTGCCGCAGTTAACACCATCACAGCAATAGAAGAGGGGGATTGCAAGAAAGAGATCTTCAATTACATTTCTGATGGAACAGTCCCCCGTGACAAACAAGCAAGGACGAAAAATTGATAGCAAGAAGCTCAAGATTCTGATCAACAACGTCCTGTTCAAAAGAAGCTTCAGCGGTCCATATCACAGATGTGTCAATAAGGACGACGCCCAACTCATCATTTCCGACATACACGAGGGACACTACGGCAGTCACGCCGGAGGTCGATCTCTTGCAATAAAAACTAAAAGACAAGGATACTTTTGGCCCACAATGATGGCGGACAGCGAAGCCAACCCGAGACGATGCGATCAATGCCAACGTTGTTGGCAGAGATGCCCACAAGAAGATTGTTTATTTACATATTGATGTAATATATAAATCTTTATAAAGTCCTTATTGTAATTTGCTGATTAAATTAATAAAATTTGAAACGTTCATTCATTTCTTTTCAGTTTTTTGATTGAAGATTTATGATATTCAATAGTCTTATAGTCCTTAATCAAACCTAACAATGTATGAAGAGACAAATGTAGATTTGCGTGAAAAACTCTTCATGGTTTGACTAAAATGATATATTCGCAATCTAAAGATCAACGGACTATTGATCCCAGTCTGATTGTTGGAAGAATCTATGATGTCTGGTTACGACGCATAGAGAGTTAGGAACTCTATAGTTCTTCCAGTGTATCTTTCAAAGATACTGAATTGACTAGTGCACCTTTAGAGACAATAGAAGAACAAACCATTTAACATCTTCTATCTCAAGGTCGCTATGTATAAATCACATCATGCTTACTAAATCCTAAACTAAGACATGTAATTTCATAGCATTAATAATCTCATTTGAGAAAGTCAAACTCTAGATCCATTACGTGATATAGACAAGGCCTATTGGTGAGATATTAATTAATGAAGATGTCATGAACCAACTTTGTGAAGTTCTCATAGATATGAAATTCAGGTACAAGATTGCTGAGATGCAATATATATCACCTCATGCTTTATTACTTGGATTGTGAATAAATGAACTGCGCAATATCCATAATTAAGTAGCGACTTTATTTGGATGAAACAATGTGACTTGTTAGCTCCTCGTCAATATACTGTTTCTAACTTATTCACAAGTACTAAAGGAGTTGAGGAAATAACAATTAGAAGGGTAAAATGGTAATTTTATAAATCCCAACTAGTTGATAATATTCATGAAGGGTAAACATAGATAACATTTAATGGATTCGCTCAATATAATTAAGTTGAATTTAAGTAGAAAATAAATTCATTTGAACCAAGAGATTCTCAGTGTCAACTCTCTAGTGGATTCAGTTGACATTAAGCTAATACTCGGAAAAGGTTTGTGAACTTTTGAGTCCGAGTATAGAAGCTAAAGCTTTGTTCATTTGGATCCATAAGGTCACTATTACAGGTCATTCGAGTAGGATTGTTAAACTAGAAGCTGAGTCAAAATAAGTTCAAGTGTTGAACTAGGCTTTTTCTCGGAAAATGTTTAAAGGGTATTTTTGTCCACATGGACATAGAATGATGTGAATGTCAAAATAAGATTTTGAATATTTTCATATGACGAAAATATAAATTATTTTCTAAAGCCGAAAAGTCGTTTACGGCATTATGAAATTAGTTTTGTTATTTGTGCAATTATAATTCTGCAATGGGTATTTTAAGTATTGTCTTAAAAGAAATAAGGAAGCATCTAGAAGCTCCCCCCTAGGTAGAATTTCGGCCAAAGAGTGCATTAAGAGGAGAGTTTTATTTCCCTTTAATTATAAGGATAATAACCCAAAAGGAAAAGGGAAATGAATTTTCTTGAGAAGGAAATAAATAAGCTAAGTGAGGAAACAAATTTCCTCCTTGCTTGAGGTGTATGGCCGGCCATCCTAAGAGAGAAAGGGGAAGGGAAAATCAAATATTGTGTCATGAATACATTATTCTTTCATGAATGAATAATTGACCTCACATAAAGATGTGAAAGGTTAAGCTTTTGCCTTGTTCTCTCTTGCTCTTGGCCGACCCTCTCTCTCTCTCTCTAGAAAATACTCCTTTTTATTTTGGACCTAGATCCATACTTGATCTAGAGAATTAGCTTATGATCCAAGAATTGTTCTCGGTTCATATTGTTTAATTGTGCCCACACAAAAATCTTTCTGAACCTCTATAGACTCTTGTAATAGAAACCTTAGGTTTCTCAAGTTCTCGTTCAAGTTTGAAGGAATCAAGCTAGAAGAGAAGATCAACCTTTCCCAAGACGCTTCAACTTTGAAGACACAAGAAAGGTTAGTATTCAAGTAGATTAAATAATGCTTTTAATTTATAACATGTATATGCACTTTATCTAGGTTAGTAAAAATTGTTTTACTAGTAAAAGAAATTTTTATATTTCGCCATTAATATGATTAATGATAAATTTTTCTTAACCCTACACCTATTCCAACAAACGTCACGCGCCAAACATAAGGCAACCGGCCGAGGATATGTCCTCAATCACCGCGCCATATTCTTCCATGAAATGCTCTATGGACATCGTCGGACCGATGCCCAAGTCATCAGGCGGACTCCGGTATCTCCTAGTTCTAACGGACTATTTCACCAAATGGATAGAAGCAGGTGCATTCGCCCTAATAAGAGACTTTGACGTACGATCTTTCATCTGGGTAAACCTCATCTGTCGACACAGAAAACCTCGAGAAATCATGATTGACAACGGGTCACAGTTCATATCGAAATAAATGCGAAGGTTCTGCCTCGATAAGGACATCGAACTGAGGACATCAACCCCCCGACCATCCTCAAGGAAATGGACACGCCGAAGCAGCCAACAAAACTATCGTAGCTTCAATAAAAAAAGGCTCGACAGAGAGAAAGGGAAATGGGCCGAAGAGCTACACGGTGTTCTTTGGGCTTACCGCTCCAGCCCACGTCGGCCTACCGGAGAGTCCCCCTTTTCTGTAAGCCACGGAGTTGAGTCCGTCATTCCAGTGGAACAACATGTTCAAACACTTAGGTCAATGCGAGCTAATAAAAAAGAAGCAGAAAATAATCGATCCCTTTGCGACTAACTAGACTTCCTAGAAGAAAAGCGAGAGCAGGCCCTGGTTAGACTAGCCCAATACAAACAGTCTATAGCGAAGTTCTACAACAAGAATGTTAATTCGAGAAAATTCGATGTTGAAGACCTAGTCCTTAGAAAAGTCTTCCAAAACATCGTTGAATGAAACGCTGGAAAACTCGACGCGAACTGGGAGGGCCCCTACAAGGTAACCCAGGTCGTCTACCCCGGCATCTATAATCTCGAAACTATGGAAGGAATTCCAGTTTTGAGAGCATGGAACATAATCAACCTATAAAATTATTATTGCTAAACTCCATCTTTAGAACTACGATTGACTTGATCCCTCTTGTCAGGGTACGTAGGCAGTTCGACAACGAACTTAGTCCCCCAAAACAATATCACCCTGCAGCATGACCTTGAAGAAGAACCTTGAGCCATGCCGAGCTTTGGAGCTCGTATTCACAACGACCTCGTCATCATCGGCATGCGAACAAATTTGAATACAACCACCTAACGGCCTTAACGAGGAATTCGACATTCCCCATAAAAGCCATCTAATGATCTTCTTCGACTATCCTAAGAAAGAGAATCGAGTCGACCATTAGATCGATATTGTCCCACCTCGAACAAACCGAGTGCGGACTAAACGCATGGGAAAAACGACGAACGAAGTCGAACGGCCCTATTAAAACGACGTCGAAATAACCGCGCATGCCTTTTTCTAAAATTGGATTTCTCACAACTATGTCGCAAAAATTGAGTTCGGCTCAATAAAATCAAACATAAACAAAACACACGAGATACGAAAATGCATTCATTCATAAGATAAAACGAGCTCCCGATCTCAAGTGTCTCAAAATAATAACCGGAAATTACCCTTAACAAATTGGGCCCGGCACTATTCAAACAAAAGTTATTAGACCCAACTTCGGAAAACTATGTCGGCCTACCCAGGAAAAACCACACGCCGAAGTAATGTTCGGGTAATAAACTAAAAAAAACAAAATTATTCAAAGATACATATCATCATTTCCGACTAAGACCGATCCGGTTCGTCGCCTCCTCCCTCTGCCACCGGCTTAGGGATCTCATCTTCATCAGCTTCGTTGATGACAGGCATGGGATCATCGAGGGGAGAATCGTCCGAATACGAGGTCATGGGAACCTCCTCGAGTTCGGGAATTTCTTCAATCCCCTATTTGTACTCCTCGAAGTCCTTCGAAACTTCGGCCAGCTCCGCAGCCCAATCAAACTCCTTGCCGCTAAGAATCTCCTCGATCAATTCTTTCTTACCTCGGAATTGCTCGAGGTCGGCAACCCGCTCTAAATGAGCATCCATTTTCTCTTTCCGGAGTTTGTATTGAGCAATCAAAACCCTGTACTTCGAAGAAGCTTCCTTCTTGACCCGGTGGACAGCTCGATCGACTTCGGCCCTCTTTGAACGCTTGAGCGCTTTGATCTCGGCATTCGCGTCCTTCAGCGCCTCGAGATGATGAGCATGAACCTCAGAGAGCTCGAAGTTGTTGGCACAAAGATGGTCTCGCTCGGTCTCGGCAGCGAAGAGCGCCTGATCGTAATGCCGCTCCTTGTCCCTGTAAGAATCTAGATCAGACTCTAACATGAGATTCTTCGTGTTCGCATCCTTTACCGCCTTCGATAGCTTCTTCTCAATCGCCTAGCGAGCATGGAGATCGGCTGTCGGACCCTCGACTTTCGCTTCAAACTCTTCAACCTTGCTCTGAGAGGATTCCGCCCCGGTCTGGACAGCGGAAAGCTTGCCGATCAGTCCGTCGGCCGCATCCAGCCGATCCTTATAAAGCTTCGTCCCGGTAACGATGTCAGTAGTCATCTACAGGGGGCCTTATCAAAAGTGCATAAAAAAACCGATAAACCCCGCCCTGCGCCTGATTCTTTACCTCGACGAAATGTCCAGCCATTCTCTTGAACCAATCGGCCTCTCGCAAGCCGGACACCCTTTTTTCCTCGAACAAAGTACTGGCTATCTTACGGAGAAGCCCGGCTGACCTGAACTGATTGGAGGAGAGAGGCTGGTCGCTCTTGTAGTTGAAATTTATCTCATACTTCCGCGACCCCGATCCGGGAACATTCAACTTCGACCCCGACGACCGAGATGAATTTGAAGTGGATCCCCAGACCCACTCCGTCGTGCTCTTGCGAGCCTTGTGAGCTTTCCCTTTGCTCCGCTCCTCATCGTCTGAGGGACCTTCGAGCTTGATCACCCTTTCTTTTCGGCTCCTCTTCTTGGCAGCCCTCTTCTTCTTTACATACGGCCCGGACCCCTAGGGGGGAACAACAGCTTCCTTTCCTTTTGAAGGGACCTCGATCCGCTCTTGAGTAGCTTCGACCTCGGAAGCCACATCGTCACCTGTCCCACCAAGAGCGACAGCAACGATCTCTTTCGATTCGACAACAACCTGCGGGGGAAGCACTTCGTCGACCTGCTGACTGGCATCTCGGTCGAGCTGAATCGGGGAGGTAGACGGGTTAGACTGAGAAGCCGACACCCCAGCAACGGCCTCGATTTCCTTCTTCTGGTCCCTCTTCTGATGAGCCGTCAAAGGTTTAGACGAAGACATGTTCTTGTCTCCTTATTCTGAAAAGAACGAACTCGATAAGAAAATTGCAAAAAAATAAATATATAAATAATGACGCAAGTATTACCAACCTTCGGGTTGCAAATTTCTTTTGGATGGCCAAAGTCCGGAAGTTCGAAACAGAGGTCCGGTGAAATCGGCCCAGTTAAGTTTGTCCGAAGACCGAATCAAACCAAGTTTATTCTCGAACTCGGGCGATTCAGCAGGGGCCTTACTTCTTTCTGCAAAATTAAAGGAAAAGGCGGAAGTTAATACAATCCCAGAATAAACACCTCTAGAGGACAATTTAAGGTACAAACCGAAGTGGGTAACCCCCACGCGCCATGATATAAACTGGCGAAATCCCCCATCGAATATTCGTTCACCCGAAAGAAAAAATATTTAGTCCCCCAAAAGTTATCTTTCCCAGGAAGCTTGTCGATCACACATCGACCTACCGCCTTGCTAAGATAAAAAGTCTTCGGTTGATGTTTCGAATTATCCTTTACAACACAAAGACGAAGTAAATCTATCACCGAAAGATCGACCTTCTTCTCCCTAGCCACCTCGATGAGACCGATCACAGTGCAAAGAAAGTTCGGTCCCATCTGAGGAAAGGCAATCTTTAGTACGTCCAAGTACTAAAGAAGGAGCCTAGGAATCGGAAACCGAAGTCCACACTTATGAAAGAAAACTTTGTAAATACAATAATAGTCTTCGATATTTGTGTTGGCTGTGGCCCCCTTTGGAGGGAGAATGAGACCTACTTCTGGAGGAATATCAAAAACTTGTCTAAACACACTTAAGTCGTGCGTGGTGACTCTCGTGGGTTGAAGGAGCTGAGCCTCTGTATCACCAACCGCCGCCGACGTACTAGTTTCCAATTCCCTAGTCATTGTTATGGACTTTCTTTTATCTAGAAACGAGGAAAATATGGGTTTCGGCACCACCGAACTGACAGATGTTCTTAAGTCCTAAGGGCAAACTGATGAAAGTTTTTGAATCTCTAAGACCGAACTGACAAAAATTGTGTGAAAATTAACCGAACTGACAGATTTTAAAGGTTCTCAAGAAAAGCTCGGGTACGAGATCATGGGAAGAAGAACCAAAGAAAGAAGACAGAAAGTAAGAATAAAGAAGTACGTACCTTTTACCTTTTCCGGAATATATATAAAAAATCAAAATGATTTTTCAACTATTATATAATGAGAGGTTGCAACCCACTTCCCGAAGCCAACTCCTCGAATTCGCAGCCAAATGATATCAATTCCATGAATATCGTAACGAATTCGAAAAGTCCCGTCTTTTCAAACTTATTCGCTGA
The DNA here is from genome assembly GCA_958296335.1 of Urtica urens. Taxonomy (NCBI): domain Eukaryota; kingdom Viridiplantae; phylum Streptophyta; class Magnoliopsida; order Rosales; family Urticaceae; genus Urtica; species Urtica urens. Next base: position 35,710,266 of record OY282520.1, read on the forward strand.
CTCATCAAAGATCGATACATGTCCAATCAGTTATGATGACCAAGCGATTACTTCGTAACCAATTCAGTGACGTCAGCCAGTATTAGATGTCGCCTCGACCTTTTTAAGTGTATTTTTATATTTTACAATATAAAGAAACACTGGGGACTGATTGTGGGGGTAGAAATCGAACCCCCTTTTGACTGCCTTATTCATGTCAAGCCCATGAGGCCCAACATACGAATTACCGAAGTAACTACATCAGCCCAATACTATTGGGCCAGACCCAACAAATGATCCATTTCTTCATGAGGTTTGCTGATCTCGTGAATAGCCGAAGTGACGAGGTGACGAAGTCATAGATAGTCTCGCAATATGCCAAAAATTGGGGATTCAACCTTGAAGATCGGATCGTTGACGACGATTGAAACATTTCGAGCTTAGCAGATAAGCAACGTTGCAGTCGAAGAGTTCATCAAGGAGGATAACGGCCACCTCGATATTAGACGACTTCCGCTTCATCTTCGAATATAAATGAGTCTTATCATAGAGAAAAAAGGGGAGGCAAAATCATTTTCAATTCTTCCAGTTCGTTATTTGATTAAAGATATCAAATTTTTTTTGTAATTTCTTCATCCATCAATAAAGTTGAGATTACATTTTCGTTATATTATTATTATTGTTATTTAGAAGTTCATACTATATACGACGTCTTCCTGGATCCCAGTTACAAATCTAAAGACTTTATAAAATCTCTTTCGCACTAAAGTGATTGTTGATTTCGGCATCGACAATGATTATTAGAAGAAATTAAACGATATATTATCTTTTGATATGGAGAGTTATGACTTTGTACTTTATTCTTGATATCTTAATGAAGATATTGAGCAAGACCGGTAAAGTTTTGAAGTTCGAGATAAAACCGTTTAATCACTCGAAACCTCAAACTCACATACGGAGGTATTTTTGTAATTACCTAAATCCTGAAGTTAATACATATCGTCTTGTAACACTTTATGACATTTGATTAGTCAATGGACAGTGGCTAAATGAAGTTGTATTAACCCGACGATTGGTGTCATAATACTATTTCTTTGAAATATGTGATTCACATATATGAAATTCGTGTTGAAACAATGTTAAGGCATTAATATCACACCGTGCTCTGTTATGAGAGTGTGAGCGAATAAACGAGGCCTGGTACTCATCGAATAAATAATTCTTTGAAAGAAAACATGTGACATGTTGAGACATCTTATTTTATATTTTTCTCGTTCACAAATTACAAAGGACTTGGTGAAATAATATCTCAAGGGTAAAACGGTAAATCTACATTTCTCTGAGTTTATGATACACAAAGGGTAATATCGTAAAATACATTGTGGACCGTGTGAAGAATAGTTTTGTCACATCAAACGAAAACATAAACGCATATGAACTTGGAGATGTTCAATACTGGTCCTTTAGTGGAATCTAATAATATTAAGAATTAAAAGTCGGGAAAAATTTATGGAGTTTGGTGTCCGAGCTTTATTTTAAAGTTTCGTTTATGTGGGTCCATAAGGTCTCAATGATAAACCATCGGACAAGATTTTGGTGAATAAGAATTGATTGATTTTCTCATTCGACGTAAATTGTGATTTACGCTAAGAAAATTATTTTGTAAGTTATTAAATAAATAATTTGTTATTTATTATTACATTTATTTAATTAATCGTATAATGTTATTATACTGATAAGAATATAATTTGATGATTCAAATAAATAGCAGATGAAAATAAATATTTTCTCGTTTCGTACTTGTTTGAATAGCATGAAAAGATTTAATGAAATGTCATTAAATAAAGGGATAAGTAGCAATATAGTACTTTGAAACATATAAATTTCTATATAGCCAAACATTTTGAAAAAATTAGTTAATAGCCATTAATCAAAATAAATATGTGTAAATTAACTAAAAATGTAACTTATTAACACCAATTAATAGCAGCCACGTCACAATAAATGGCTATTTACTAAACAAACAAAAGAAAATGGCCAAAAAACAATATCAACGTTTCATTTGGTTATCTAGAGCAATTTTTATTAAATAAATAAGATGTTTTAAAATAATTAAATATTATTCTAGAAATAAATCTAATAAATTTGGAATGATTTTTGAACATTATGGCCGGCCAGATTTAGGGTAGAATGGGCTGGAAAAATGTTTAAATGGATTATAGGGCTTAAATTTGACTAATGGGCCATTATTTAATTTTGACCTAACTTATTCTCATTCTCCTTGAAATAAAAGAAGCGCTTATTTTCTCTCTTGCCCTAGCTCTCTCACGCGTGTTCTCTCTCCCCTAAACCTCTTGGCTGATTTTTTGTTCTCCCCAAGCGAAAACACACGGCCGAATTTCCAAAGAGAAAAAGAGAGAGATAAATTTGATTTCTCCCTTAAGTCTTGGTTTATCCCGTTCTCCCTTGTTCTCAAAAAAGAGTCCACCTCTTGATATCCTAAAAACTCCAGATTTATATCTTTGAATCAATCTGTGGTTGTTTGACTGATATTTGTTTTATGGAGCCGGTCACTTTTTGGAGCAACGGAGCAAGGACGGATTTTGTGACTTCCTAGATGCGGGTGGGAAGGAGAATCGGCCGAGGACTTGGACGCACATCCCGAGGCAGAATCTCGCAGATCCGAACCTCGCGTAAGTCTTCTTGAAACGAATTGGATTTGAATATAATAATCATTGTAGGATTGTTAGTGTGTTTAGATCATTCGTTTGCATGTTTGAATAAATTTGATAACATGTTTAGAAATTTATTGACATGCTAGAATAGATTTAATGACATAGTTATTGAATATGTTTTAAAAGTTATTTTAACATATTAAATTGAATTATGAATATCCGCCATATGTAGATATATTTTATAATTAATTAAGTTAATCGTTAACTAAATTTCAACACCTTTGACGAAATGATTAGTTCGAGAGAAGGTTTTTGAAACCTCAAAAGGAATGGGACTACTATTGTTCGAATGATGAACACTAGTGGGGGCAACCCAACCTATGGACTTGAGATCCCAAAAAATAGGTTCAACGGGTAACAACAACTCACATAGTGACTTGAAGGGCGAATCACGCTGAAACACTATTAATCAATTATGTCCCTATGGCTTATGTCAAAGCATGACATCCTGAAGCATATTAAAAAAGTTAAGGTAAACTTTTAATGAGTTATATATTCTATGTTGGATGGAGTACCCAGCTACAGGAATACTTTTGATAGACTCACCTATGTGAACGTGGAAGTGGGGCCGCTTCCTATGGAATTTGGCAAATTCTCTAGAGCGTTTACTAAACTCGGATATACGTGCATGACCGTATTAGCATGGGCTTTCGAACTAAACCCTAATAAAGTCGTGTGTAAGATGTTGTTAGAGATAGAGTTCAAAATTTCATGCTACTCTAGTATATTCTAAATCATCTTCACTACGTAAAGGTTCAAGCCGTCAGACACCTCTACTTATGCATAATTTTATAGAATTATACTACTCGAATTTTTTAAAAATTATGTAAATTTTTAAGTGGGGGATTGTTGGTATAGTAGACAAAATAAGAACTTACTGTGATATATTTAAAATAAAAATAAAATAAAAGAAACAGTGTGCCCATATTAATCTCCTTTAGAATAGGTATCATACACGCTAAAAACGTGGTCTTCTCCACTCTTTTATTCAGATCCAACTTTTTAGCAACAACACTAACATTTTTAATCGAAACTTTCTCTATTCAAGCCTATAAAAAGAGAGGTTGTTTTCATGATAAAGAAAGAGGAAACATAGAAAACAAGGAGAGGAAAATAAGTTTTCATTAAATTAAACTTTCAAGTGCAGTATATTTTTCTAGAAAAGGGTTTGAACGATTCCGATCGTTTCCGAGTGCACAGAACGGTCGAGACAGTGTGTTATCTGGGCTGTTTTATCATGGGTACGACGGGGCAGCTCCGAACTGCTGCACCGATGTAGAGCCGCGAAACGACTTAAAGAGAGCGACCTAGTACGCGACTTCAGCCGGTCCACTTTATTTCACTAACTTTTCATTTGCATGTTCTTTTTTTTCCTTGATTAAAGAGCAGTAACGGATTACGGCGACAACATTATCTATTAAGTATGAGCATTAAAATGGTAAAACCATGGAGAAATGACCGATAACCCGTCGAGTTTTGTTAATGGATCCGCGGGTCTATTAATGAGTTGTTACGTGAAGAAGACGACTGCTATAGGGCGTGTCCTTTCTGTTTTAAACTAAACTGGTGTTGTTTATTCTTTCGTTTTCCTTGTTTTTGTTTCTTTCTTTTCTTTTGGTTTGGGCACATTTTGCGATTATTTTTCATAGGCCCATTTGCGGAAAAACAACAACTAAGCAATCGTGTACTTTGTGTACACCTTTAGTCGTCATATTGTTATAAATTCAACTAATAAAAATGTGTAGTATATGTAGTGAATGAGAGAATGATGATCTGGCATAATATTTATAGAGATGGGAAAAAAAAACAAGGATTTATTCATTCATCCATGATATCTTTACAATAGGGAGATAATGCATTTATATAGGCAAATATGAAAGGTAGGTGTCTTACATGCCTACCTCATTGTTACCACCTGTAATAATGTATATAACATTGTTATATTATGTTTAGTTTATTTGCAATTTTTTAATTAATTTATTTATTTATATCTAATTTTACACAAATATTCAGTTTTAAATGTATGTTGGCTGATACATGTATAACTATTTTGATTGGTTACGCAATTCAGGTCAAGTGTTAGTTTACGTTATATTTATTTACTTATGATTTATGGTCATCTTATGTGGAAAAATTAAAATAAAGTTGATGCATAATCTTCATTTTGTTTGTATTATTTAAATATCGTACAAAGTTTTAGTGTGAAGTTTTGTTATATATTGATATGTCGTATGTTTAGGAATTATATGGGTTATTATTATTCTGTTCGCAGTGTATGTAACATTTAGCAAATTAATGACTAGTACAATATTGTTTCATTTGACTTATTAGTTATAAAGTAACCAACAGCATTTGTAATTTAGAAGTAGGATCACATAGATCAATAATTGTGGTTAACTATATAATAAATTATAAATAAAATTAACATAAATTTTGTAAAATGAATAACTAATTAGAATAAAATATCAAATCATATTTTCTAATTAAACCACATGAATTAGGAAAAGAATCATAGTTTGTTAATTTTATCATGATCTTGTGAATCTAATTGAATTATAGCTCTTGATGTCGAAATACGAACTCAACAATCACGAAATAAAATAGTATGAGACTTTATTCAATTTTTATTTAAGAGAAAATAGATCTTGGTAAAATGCCGTGAACTTATAATATCACAATAATAACAAAGAAGATTAGAACAAAATCGATAACAATGATCGGCGCGAACTCGCGAAGTCGAACTAAAAAAATATATATTAAACTTCCGAGATCGAGCTGAAAATTACAAAGAACAATAATATGTGAAAGCTTTTTATAAAAATAATTCGAATCCCCACTCAAGTTCTATGGGAATTCCTATTTATAATCTCCTCCGAACTGGCCGTTATCGGCACGCATTTCCTGGATCAGCGGACGGTTCGCCACATCGTTCATCATTTTTCTTACTTATCCATGGTCCGATTCTTTGGGGGAGATTTACTCTATCTGCACGACTTTATTTTTTGGCTTCGAGATCCGGCGGATGAATAGGTCGCGATGCTTGACTTCGTTGTCGACGTGACTCTTTTGGCAAAGTGGGCATGCAGTTAATTACTTCAAAGAGTCCATAAGTTCATTGGGCTTGCGTAGTTGGCCCAATTTTTATCTGAACTAATTCTTACTCCCACAATCAGTCCCCGTTGTTTTTTAATATTGTATAATATTAAAAATATACTCTATTTTAATTTGTCGGTGGCGGGAATTTATTCAAATTTCAAAATTTGAAATGATAGTCGAAATGGCAGAAATCGATAAATTAGGGGAAGATGGAAGAGTCTCGTGACGTGGAAAATGATGACTTTACACGTCGTGAACTCTCGCGAGATCGAAGTCCTAAGGACAGAGACGATTGAGATTTCTACGCAATCTCAAAGATAATTATTGTGCCTTGTCAGGTTGATTAAACGTGATTTTCTTGAATCGGTTAATGAAGTTACCTATATATGTTTACGAATGGTCATTTCATTTCATTTATACCGCGCGGTGAAGAATTGTATAAGGTAAAATTACTTCATTTCCTCTTTTACTTAATCTATCTCTTCTTTTACTCTCTATTTATCTTCTCTCATGAATCTCGTTTTCTTTGTGCTCGCTAGTACCAGAACTTCGCCGCTCTTTGTTATTTTCTATATTTGTTCTTTGCATCATGTCGAAGTCTACTCCAACTTCTAATTCGGACGTGCTTCGTCCAACTAGAATTTATCCTATCAATTAGGTATTTCTATCCCTCAAATGTGTCCAAAATTTGTCGGATGGTTATGGGGTTATCTCTTTTAGCTCTCAAACAAGGGGTAGAGTGAACAATTTTTTATTTAATTTGTCTGTATGTGGTTAAGGCGAACTCAAAACTCGATCTAAAATGCTTTTATCTGTCTATAGCTCAATGTCGAGGAGTTTTAGAAGGTATTCCTAATAAATATCAGGATTGTGGTTGCAGGTATTTTTTTGTCGGAGGGAATGAAAAATCCTTCGGGGATTACACGAGCTCGCTTCGAAAGAGTTTGGCGAGCTCAACGAGTAAAGATTTTTCACTTCCTCCTTTATTTATGTACATGTTGACAGGTTTCTTATCGTTTTTTTTATATCAGTAAAAATTCGAGTTCCTCCTACTGGTCTACTCTTCGAAGAAAAGCTTGAGAGACTTTGTTTGGGCCGAACTAATTGATAGGATTTCACGGACTTCCGTTTCGTTAGCGTGGGGCTTTGGGATAACCCTTTCATTTCGGGAGACGAAGAAGGTAAGTTGGTCTGAATTTTAATGTTTGGTATACATATCATTCATAACTTATAGATTGGCGTGTTATTTTCAGAGGCACCGGACAACATGAATATCGAGGTTTCTGCTCGCAGCTCGAGGAGGGAAAGGAAGAAACAGGTTGGCGGCCCTGATGCAACTACTCCTCCGGTTCCAATCATCAACCTCCACTCTGAGGTTGAGGATGATGCAGGTACCATCGACCGTGTCATCGTTACGGCCATTACTGACAAAGTTACGAGTGAAGCCTCAGCTACGGCCAAGGCTACGACTCCGGCAGAGGTTACTGAACCTCAATACTCGAGGGCCGATCTGATGCCTCGTAAAAGGTAGGAGGCTGCTCAGAGGGACGAGGGAGCTGGGTCTCTTGAGGGTGAAGCTGGGAAGAAGAAGAAAAATGGGAAGGAGAAGATGACCGAAGTGGCGGTCGAGGAGCAGATGAAGGAGAAGTCGACTTCGTCTAGGAGCATCAGTAGTTTGGGGTCTCGCCATTCTGCCCCGAGGAAGTATTATCACACTTTTATCTATAACAAGGACAAAATGTTTTGTGAGGACCCGTTCCAATCAGCAGGTCTAGTTCGTCAGCTCACGCACGAGAGGTTCCTTCCCAAGGTTCCTGAGCTTCTTGAGTCGGATTGGTATCGGTCGATGTCTCCCCAGGTCACCGCGGTACTTCTTGATTGCACCGGTACTTTACTTAGAAAACAGAATTGGTTCTAACAATACATATTTTTAGTTGGCCTGTCATCTGAACCGCGGTGTTCATCTTTATGAACGCCGAGTTCGGGAATCTGAGGAGAAGGTAGCTCGCCTGGTTGAACTGCATAGCAGAGATGAGTCGTTGAAGAGCAATATCAAAGGGATGAGGTCTAAGCTTGAGCACCTCACCGAGGAGATTCAAGCTCGCGATGCCGTTATCTCCAAGGCTAAGGCGCGCGTCAAGGATTTGACTTTGGAGCTGAATATCGTCAAATCAGATTATGAGGATAAGGTCAACAAGTACAAACACTTGGACAAGGCTCATTATCAGCTCGAGGGAGAGTGCGACCGTCTAAAGGCCGAATTAGAGAAGACTTGCAAGATGTCAAATGGCTGATACTGATTGGCGATCTTCGCCGCCAAGAAGGCCACCTCAATGCGATACCGTGAGCACATCCTCAAGTTTAAAGATCAGAAGGCGAAGATGGATGAGGCGGTGATTGTGCTCAGGAAGCTAGAGCAATGCAAGGAGAATATAGAGCTGATCTCAAAGGTCATCGGTTGTGAAATGCCCGATTGGTCGAGCAAACTGAAGGACACGGAGGCTGACATTGAGGAATATTCTTCCCAGTATTCGGCAATTGAGATTCCTGCTGTTGACGAGGTCCCCTTCACTCCTTACCCAGAGACTTCACCTTCCAAGCTTTCTAATGAGGAGATTGCCCGTGTTCTCGCTGAGGAACCCACCGTTGAAGTTGCTCCTTCGGTTCCCGAGGGTGATGAGGCTGGGGCTCAAACTTGAGAAGACTAACTCTTTGATTTCCTCTTTCTTTTTCTTTTACTTTTTTTGTTTGTCGTTTTCAATAATTGGAATAGATCTTGGGCCCAGTTGTTTTTTGGTGTAATAAGATTATTTTCTAAATATCCGAACTCGGGACCCCTTGTTTTGGGCGAGTCGGGTCGATGATTTTTTGTTTTATTTCGTTGGAATGATTGTCTTTTTGATTATTTTGCTAAGTGTTTTAGTTCTCTTTATCAAATAGCATGGTACTCTTGATAGCTCCATTCGGGTATTTAAATAAATCGATTCGAGTTGACTTATTCAATGTATGGTAGGAGTATTTCAGCTAGGTTTATATTAAAAAAATTTACGTTTTAAATAAATCAATTCGGGTTAATTTATTTAATGCAGGGATCAAGTATTTTAGCTCGGTTGTGAAATAACTTGATGGTTTAAATAAATAAGTTCCGGCTGATTTATTTAATGTAGGTTCAAGTATTTCAGCTCGGTTGTGAAATATCTTGATGGTTTAATAAATCAGTTCGGGTTGATTTATTCAATGCAAGGCTCAAGTATTTCAGCTTAGTCGTAAAATAACTTGATGGTGTAAATAAATCAATTTGGATTGATTTATCTAATTTAGGGCTCGAGTATTTCAGCTCGGATGTGAAATAGCTTGATGATGTAAATAAATCAATTCGGGTTGATTCATATAATGTAAAGCTCGAATATTTCAGCTCGGTCGTGAAATAATTTGATGGTTTAAATAAATCAATTCGGGATGATTTATCTAGTGTAGGGCTTAAGTATGTCAGCTCGGTTGTGGAATAACTTGATGGTTTAAATAAACCAATTTGGGGTGATTTATCTAATGTAGGGCTTGAGTATTTTAGCTCGGGTGTGAAATAGCTTGATGGTGTAAATAATTCAATTCGGTTAATTTATTTCACGCATAGTCTTGGCATCCCCCCCCCCCCCCCCCCCATTTTGGACTGTGCCTTCCGAGGAAGGCTGCCTACGTACCCTTTCCAAGGATCAAGTCGATCGTAGTTTGATTTTTATTTCCTAGTGGTAGTACTTCTTTAGCTTTATGATGTTACAAGATCTCATGACCGGTGTTCCGTCTATGGTCTCGAGCTCGTAAACGCCTGGGTGAACGATTTTTATAACTCGGTATGGACCTTCCCAACTTGTTTCGAGCTTCCCCGTGAAATAATAGGTAGGCAGTTCGATTTTTATTGGCTAGAGGATGAATTTTCGGCTGGTATCTTAATGTTGGGTGCATGTTTTGGGCATTGATCGCATCTTTTGGAATGGTCCTCGCAGTCGGTGAGCATCGTTGGCCAGAAATAACTTTGTTTTTTGATTCTGATGGCCAGTGCTCTTCCTCCTGCGTGGTTTCCGCACTCTCCCTCGTGAATATATGCTAGTATTGCATGAGCTTTGGTTGTTCCTACGCATCATAGATATGGTTCCTACATTATTTATTATTTTGAATCGCGCGCTCCGGAGGATCACTACTACAAAAGATACTTTTAGAAACGACTAGGAGAATTAGAAGCGACAAGTCGCTTCTAATTAGAAGAGACTTTTTACCTTTAGAAGCGACTAGTCACTTCTAACGTAAACACGCATATTTTTCCCAAAATATGAATATTTTGACTTTTAGAAGCGACTAGTCGCTTCTAATTGTTGGAGTCGACATATTAGAAGCGACTTGTCGCTTCTACATGCCAAAAATATTGGTTCTCACACTCTGCGCCAAATATTTTAGTATATTTGGGCATTAGAAGCGACTAGTCGCTTCTAAAGTCCCTTCTAATGCCCCAAATATTTGGCTCCAATATTCCTCCGCCAAAATTTTGCTAAGAACATAAAAGGGGGCATTAGAAGCGACTAGTCGCTTCTAATGCCCCAAATATTTGGCTCCAATATTCCTCCGCCAAAATTTTGCTAAGTACATAAAAGGGGGCATTAGAAGCGACTAATCGCTTCTAATGCCCCAAATTTTTTGCTCCAATATTCCTCCGCCAAAATTTTACCCCGGGGACTATTAGAAGTGACTAGTCGCTTCTAATAGTCCCACTTAACAAAACGAAGTCGTTTTTGTTCGGACAGACATTAGAAGCGACTAGTCGCTTCTAATGTCGCTTCTAGTGTTCGTAGGGCTTTAAATCGCCTAACCCTCCCTTCCCATCTCATTTCACTTTCATTTCTTCTCTACCTTCTCTCTTCCTTCCTTCTCTTTCCTCCGACCAGCCTCCGACCAGCCTCCGACCTCCGTCGTCCTCCCGCCGCCTCTTCTCCGACCGCTGCCCCGCCTCCGCCACCCTCCTCCTCCTCCCCCTCACTCCGCCACCTCACTCTGCCCCTCACTCCGCTGCCTCCGCCCCGCCCTGTCCCTCCCCCTCCCCCTCTCCCTCCACCCTCTCCCCCCCCCTCTCCCTCCGCCCTCTCCCTCCACCCCGCCTCCCCCTCCGTCCGCCCCCTTCTCCTCCCCCTCCGCCCTCTCCCTTCACCTCTGCCCTCCTCTCCCTCCACCTCCGCCCCCTTCTCCTCCCCCTCCGCCTCCACCCCGCCTCCCCCTCCGCCCCTGCACTGCCTCCCCCTTCTCATCCCCCTCCGCCCTCCGCCTCCCCCTTCTCCTCCCCCTCCGCCCTCCGCCTCCCCCTCTGCCTCCCAGCTCCTCCCAGCTCCTCGTCCGCCGCCGCCTCCTCCACCGCCGCCGCCTTCGCTGCCTTTGGTAAGGTTTCAACGTTGTAGATATCGTTTACGTAACAACATTTTATAACTTTGTTTTTATTATTTTTAGTGCTCCTCCAGCAAGGACTCCGATCTCCGCCCTGTCTTCAACCGACGATCTCTCATTCAGCCGTCTCTCCGTCGAAGCAATTGGTAAGTTTTAAAAGTTTAGTATAGTTTATTACTTATGGTTTTGATATTTTTTTAAATGTCTCGCAGCCCAGTTTTAAATTCGTTTTGCATCGGATCATTTCGTATCGTCTCGGATCATTTTGCATCATCTTGCAACAAAGGTTAGATTTTAATTATTTTTTATATTTAGTTTACTTAAATATATTTAGGTAATTTTTTGAGAAAATAGTAACTAAGTTAATTTGTTTAATTGTGTAAATAATTATTAATAGTTAGTTTCAAATGTTGTTAGTAGTATGTAAGTTGCGAGTTAATTAATTTTTTAGTAGTATGTTAATTAATTTGTTAAGTATAGATAAGGAATTTGTTTAGTAATATTAATTTGAATGTAATAATAATTTACTTAATTTGAGTATGAAATTGAATTAGTAACTACGTTCTTAAACTTGAATATGTCGTTTGAAAGATATTGAATGTTTAGGATAGTACTGGCTGGTATATATATTTCAATTTTGTGAATTGCAGATTTTGGTTTGTTCATATTTAAGGGGAAACTCTGCCCAAATTTCTGTAAATTTTTAAAAAATTAAGTGAAATAAATAATCTTAATCTCTAATAGTTATCTAAATATCTAAACTTTCGTAGATCAAATCCTTATCCGTCTTCTAATTGATCATAATGACACAAATTTCCTAACTTTCGTTGTCCTAATTTTCAACATTCAGCGTTATGTCAAACCCAAGTCGAAATTGGATTGTTGAAAATAATCGTTGTCTTCTAATTGATCATAATGTCACAAATTTCCAAACTTTCGTTGTCCTAATTTTCAACATTCAGCGTCATATCAAACCCAAGTCGAAATTGGATTATTGAAAATAATCGTTGTGGTTTTGAATTCGAAATGGGCGTGAACGAAATTATTCGAGTTGCACGATTTGAAATGAAGGATTTGGGCTACGAGATGGTTGACGTCTACTCGAACGATTGTGTCTTGTTTTGGAAGGATTTGAAAGACGCAGATGTTTGTCCGGTGTGCAATGAAAGTAGATGGGTTGTTGGAAAAAAAGTACCACGTAAAATTTTACGGTACTTTCTTGTAAAAGATCGTCTCAAGCGGTTGTACGCTTCTCGACACACAGCTGTTGAAATGCAGTGGCACGCGAAAGAATGTGTGGTTGAAGAAGGTGTTATACGTCATCCTGCTGATGGAAAAGCGTGGAAGAAGTTAGATGAAACATATCCTGACTTTGCCATTGAGCCGAGGAATGTACGACTTGGACTTGCTGCAGATGATTTCAATCCCTTTGGAGAAATTAGCCTATCATATAGCATGTGGCCGTTCCAGATGAGCCTTTTATACTCGTTACTCAAGCCAAACAAGTGTTTTACTTGCCTGATCCTCGAAATCCTGAAAAAGGGGAATGAAATGTCGTCGAAGATTGTAATCATCGATTCGTATGGGATTTGCCTGACATTGACGTTTCATCGTCGGCTATAGTTCCATTGTCCGTACAACATACTGATTTCGCGAGTTTGTCTCATCTTCACGATAATTGTGAATCGATTCTAGTTGATGATGCTATTGAAGATGAGCCTATCGACGACTTCATAGACGATGATGATCGTGATGCTGATGTTGACCGTTTCGTTGGAGATATTGTTGATGATGATCTTGAAATAGATCAAATTGACTTCTTAAGTGACGATGAGCAAGATTGAATAAATTTTTTAACTATATTTAATATAAACTAAATTTAATGTATTCCATAAACTAAAATTCTAATTTATCTTTTCATCTTTGCAGTATGTCGACTAGCGAAGATGAGCCTTCGCGGCCTTTGTCCGGACGAGGTGCGACTACGTGTCAAAGCTCGCAGAGAGCTAGAAAAGGGAAGAAAGTCAAGATTGTATTCGACCATGTCCGTCTCCAATTTTTTCCGCCTCTCAGCAGAGGTGATGAAGAGAGAGTAAAAAAAGGAGAGCGCATTGGCACGTTTGCCAATAGTCTTGGAGTTTTGGTGCGAGAGTTGATCCCTCCGACGACGCCGAGCTGGAATGACATCTCGGCGCAACAAGTAGTAGCCATTTTTTCTGGTATAAACGCATAGTATGACTTTGTGTACGAGGACGAGTCAGGAGACCTTATTCCTGCAGCGTGCCACTCGAGCCTTATCGAGAAGACTATTATCCGCGACGCGAAGAAGCGTCTGCGAGACGGAAAGTCAAAATATAGTCGGTTTTACCAGATTGAGTGCGGCGGAGACAAAGAAGAGGCGCTCCAGAGAACGCCCAAGGGTCTGACGAGACAACAGTGGTCTGAGATGATTGATAGGATGAACACAGAAACGTTTCAGGTAAAATTTAGATTAAACGTATTAATCAATTTTTTTATTCTTAAATATAATTTTTTACTCTAACCAATGTTGTTTTCTAGGACATGTCCAAACGAAATACGGCGAATCAAAAGAAGAAGACCACGAAGAGTCGACAGGGCACGATCTCATTTTATGAGTATCGTCATAGTCACATAAGTATAATTTCATTCAATTTCAAATTACATAAGTTATATATTATAGTTATAATGTGTTATATGCATATGCAGCGGGTAGGAGAATGCAGACAGATGCTAGGACCGCTCGGTGCGTGGGAGAGGATGCACACGACTCCCAATGGTCAGTGGACTACGCCTACTGCTGGAGAGTATCATGTAAGTATATATCTTATTAATTAAGTTTACCTTATAATTGTTGTTATTAATAATTAATTTAATTTGTATTGTGTATGTAGGCTCGGATAGTAGCTCGGGTGGTTGATCTACAAAGAACAAGCTCGGGAGTTGGGACGTGAGGTGAACTTGCCATCTTTGGAGGAGACTGCTATGAGCGAAGTCCTCGGGACGTGGCGTGATTGGGCTACGGGAATCGGGCCTCTAATTCCGCTCTCGGACATGCTAGAAACTCAAGCCCACGACAGTTCATCGTCTTCCGTAGGGAATGTGAGTCCGAAGTCGTCCTCTGATATGGAAGAGAAGCTAGCGGCTATCCAAGGAGCTGTGTTTTGCATGGCTGCTGGTTTGAGCCAGACCCCGGACATCACTCCGATTCCCGTGTTTAGGGCGACTTTGGACCACTACATGGCCCAGTTCGAACCCAGTGTAGGCGATTTGGGCAATGCCGGAGCTTTGGGTTCGCAGAAGAGAACAGATCGACCTTTGACTCCCACCGACACCGAACCAGACGAGCCTCCACACGGACCCAGCGGACGACGCGCAAGGACAACGAGGACGAGGACGACGATGATGATTGTAATTTATTCGACGTTTTAGACTTATCGGTTCACGTTTGTTTACTTATCGACTTTCGGTTATCTTATTAGTTGAAATTATGTTATTATCGACTTTAGACATTGTCGATTATGTTAATATCGACGTTTGATTATATTACTACCGACTTTTGATTATATTTAGTTTATGTTTAATTTGATTTAAATTAGTAAATTTCAATATTATTAAATTTAATTAATAATAATATTAAATTAATTAATAATAAAAAAATTAATTAATTAATTAATAATAAACCGGAAATTTAGTTTTTAAAAATTAAATTTTACAGTTTTAGAAGCGACTAGTCGCTTCTAAAATATGGCGGATAACAATTAGAAGCGACTAGTCGCTTCTAAAATATGGCGGGTAACAATTAGAAGCGACTAGTCGCTTCTAATTGTTACCCGCCATCTCTTTGCACGCTTTTTTGGTCGATTATAAGGGCCTTTAGAAGCGACTAGTTGCTTCTAATTTTGTCGCTTCAAAACATTAGAAGCGACTCGACTTTAAAAGCAAAAAATTAGAAGCGACTTTGTCGCTTCTAATGTCGCTTTTAAAGCCTATTTAGAAGCGACTTTTTGGCCTTTAGAAGCAACTTTTGTTGCTTCTAAAGGCCTTTTATCTCCCAGTGGATTTCTCCTGGCTTGTTTGTCTGTCGGAGTTGTACCGATGAAAATATAATTGTATATCTCGTCCCTCCAGTCTCCATTAATTATGGTCATCGTGTTTTTAAGCGCGATATCTATGGATGGTTGTTTGATCGTCTCGACGGGTATGACCCGTTTAAGATCTGGATCGGAAGTGGAGGCTATGGCTGCTACGGCGTCAGCGGTGGCATTTTCACTCCTCGGGATTCATGTTAATTCAAATATTTTGATATGTTCTGTTAGGATTTTATTTGTTTTCAGATAAGATTCCATGCGTTTGTACTTAGCCTCGTATTCACCTGAGTATTCGTAGGCCACTAGTTGAGAGTCGCAGAAAGCGTGTACTTTTTCAGCTCGTACGGCATGAATTAGTCGAAGTACGGCTATAAGGGCTTTGTATTCGAGTTTGTTGTTGGATGCGGCAAAATCTAGTCTGGAGGATTGTTATAGGATTTAGCCTTGTGGCGAGGTGAGGTGGATTCCTATTTCGGCTCCTAATTTTGACGATGCTCCGTCTACTATTAGTGTCCAAGTTCCGTCGGATGTGGTGATCAATTGGTCTTCCTTCGGGAGTTCGATTAGGAAATTAGCTACACTTGGGATTTTGCGCAAGTTTTGGTGCGATACTCTATGTCTTATTCGCTGAGTTCTACTGCCTATTTGGTTTACCTTTCTGACTCGTTTGGGCTGTGCAGGAAGCTTTGCAAGGGTTGTGTCGCCATTACGACTATCAGGTGGGTCTTAAAATATGGTCTTAGTTTCCGGGCTACTGAGATTAGTATTAGCACGAGTTTTTCCATTGCTGGATATCTTGTTTCAGCGTCTGCGAGCGATCGGCTGGTATAGAATACCGGCCTTTGATCTCCTCAATCCTCTTTTCCATTGACGTAGAGTGGTTTGCTATTTTCCGGTTTTGTTAGTACCCACTAGGACAAAAAAGGCCTTTAGAAGCGACAAAAATCGCTTCTAAAGGTCAAAAAGTCGCTTCTAAAAGTATTTTAGGGGTCGGATTTAGAAGCGACTTGTCGCCCCTAAAGTCGCTTCTACGCGTCCCAAACCCGAGGGAAAAAAGGGTGCGAAAATGTGGCGGGTGACGGTTAGAAGCGACTTTAGAAGCGACAATGTCATTTCTAAAAGTAATACCCGCCAAATTTAGAAGCGACTTTAGAAGCGACATTGTCGCTTCTAAATGTCTAAATAAATTTTTTTGTTTAATTCCGATTTAATTTTTTTAAATATTAAATTTTAAATTTATTATTAATTAATTAAAATTTGTATGAAATATAATTAAATTTAATCATAATTAAATATATACTAATAAGATTTAAATAACCAAAAACGAAATAAATATGAAGTCGAAATGTTAAACATTCAAATGTCAATAATTCATAAACACATAAAGTACTGAAAATCATAAACGAAATAGTTATAAAATGTCGATAAGTTTACAACATAAATAAAACTAATAAATAAAACTAAGATCTTCTTTCGCGTCCTTGGCTTTGTCCTCCGCGTCTTCCGCTGGGTCCGGAAGGAGGCTCGGTGTCAGGGTCGGTGGGAAATGATGAAGGCGAAGGCTAGTCTTGGCGTCGACGTTGCTGATCCAGAGTAGTGTATTGCGAACCCGAAACACTCGAGGGTCCGAACCGAGTTATATATTGGTTCAGTGTCGCACTGACGCGGGATCGACATTGATGCTCGGATTTTGGCTTAACCCTGCTGCCATGCCAAACACAGCATCTCTGAGAGCTGCCAACTCTTCCTTCTCATACGACGATTTCGAACTCTCGTTCCCAACGGAAGAAGATGAGTCGTCGTAGGCCTTGGCTTCAAGGTAGTCTGAGCGCGGGATGAGTGGCCCAATACCCGTGGCCCAGTCACGTCGCATCCTGAGAACTTCGGTCATAGCAATCTCCTCGACGCTAGTCGTGTCTACCGGTTGTCCCGAAGCTCGAGCTTGATCTTGTAGATCAGCGACACGAGCTACTATCCGAGCCTGCAAACACAATATAAATTTAATTATTTATTAATAATTCAAAATGTAATGTAAATTTAGAAAACTATTTAACTTACATGATACTCTCCAGCAGAAGGCGTAGTCCACTGACTATCGTGTGTTGTATGCAACCTCTCCCATGCAGCGAGTGGCCCTAGTGCTTGTCTCCCTTCTCCGACCCTCTGCATTTAACACATTATGGCTATAATATATAACGTATGTGTAAAATATTTGTAGTTAATTTGTAATTGAATGAAAATATACGTACGTGACTATGAAGATACTCGAGAAATGAGATCGTGCCTTGTCGGTTCTTCGTGGTCTTTTTGCTCTCATTTTGTTTATTTGTTTTGGATGTTTTCTGTAAATAAACATTGGTTAGAGTAAGAAAACTTGTTTTTTTGATCCAATGTTTAATCGATCTAATTGATACCTGAAACTCATCTGTGTCCATCCTATCTATCAGCTCAGACTAATATTTGGTTCGACATGCCTTTGGGCGTCCGCGCAAGCGCCTCTTCTCGATCTCCGCCGCAATCGATTCGGTAAATCCGATTGTACTTCGCCTTCCTGTCGCGCAGACGCTTCTTCGCGTCGCGAATAATGGTCTTCTCGATGAGTCTAGAGTGGCACGCCGCCAAAATGAGTTCTCCCGACTCACTCTCGTACACAAAGTCGTACTCTGCGTAAATGCCTGACAAAACCGCCGCTTGTTGCTGCGGCGAGACGCTATTCCAGTTGGGCGTCGTCGGAGGGATGTGCTCTCGCACCAAGACTCCAAGGCTGTTGGAAAACGTCCCAACACGCTCGCCTTTTTTGACACTCTCTCCTTCACCCCTATTCAAAGGAGGATAAAACTGGAGGCGAACAGGATCGAAGACAATGACCACTTTCTTTCCTCGTCTAGCCTCTTGAGAAGTTTGACCCGTGGTCAAACCTCGTCCGGACGGAGGCGTTCGAGGGTCATCGCCGCTAGTCGACATACTGCAAAATATAAAAGTTAATTTAGAATTTTAATTTAAGACATACATAAATATTGTTTAAACAATATGTTCAATTTAGTAAATAAATTACTTAGTCTTCATCATCATCAGTTATGAAGTCAATTTGATCTATTTCAAGATCATCGTCAACGGTATCTCTGAGAAAATGATCAACGTCGTCGTCATGATCATCGTCTATGAAGTCATCGATAAGCTCATCTTCAGTAGCATCATCCACCAGAGTTGGTTCACAATTATCATGAAGATGAGACAACTGATCAAAGTCATTAAGTCGTACGGTCAATGGAATGTCAGCCGATGATGAAACGTCACTGTCAGGCAAATCCTACACGAATCAGTGATTACAATCTTTGACAACATTCCATTCTCCTTTCTTAGGATTCTGAGGATCACGCAAGTAAAATACTTGTTTCGCTTGAGTAGCGAGTATAAATGGTTCGTCTGGGAACCATTCTGTCGCCACATAAGCACTCATCGTTCCACATACGTCATCCTTGCGAAAGCGTCTACGTGGATCGTGCTTGTCACCAAACTAATGACATTGGAATAGTACGACTTGGCAATCATGTCGATAGTTTAAGACGACAACATCATCCATCTTCCCGTAGAAGGTGTAGTCTTCCACAGGTACGCTAACGCCACTATTCTGAGTAGTACGCATCTCATCACGACGAGATGTAATAAATTTCACGCCGTTCACATAAATGTGAACATTTTGAAAGGGTCCGACCGATAATGCATACAACTAGTCAGACACATTGACTCCACTGGCTTTCTGGTCGTAAACTTTTTTAGCGAACCAGACTCTGAATTCTTTCCGATGCGCTTCGTCAACATCACGGCGACGTTAGGATTCCATGAGATTCCAATGTTCCCTAACATTGTTGAACGGGAATTTAGAAAAATAAATTAATGAACTAATATTTATGGAAACGATTAAAAAGAGTACTCACGTCATATACAGATCAATTTTGGTACAATTTGTCAAGATGTACCACTCTGCCATCTCTCTTGACTTGTCGTCCAATCGGGTTGGAGTCATCTTCCCATAAGGCACACACTTATCGGATTGGAAAATAGAGAACTTGTGAGCCTGAACGACATCGGTCGAGGCGTCTCCTAAGTATCGTGCAACAAATGCCAAAGCTTCTTCCCCAACATACGCTTCAACTATAGATCCTTCTGGTCTCGCTTTGTTTCGGACGAAATGCTTAAGTGTCCCGAGATATCTTTCAAATGGATACATCCATCTCATATGCACTGGACCACCTTCAAGAGCTTCCTCAGAAAGATGAATAATAACATGAACCATGATCGTAAAGAAAGCAGGCGGAAAAATAATTTCCATCTTACACAATATCTCAAGGATGGAGTCTTGTGATTTCTCGAGATCCTCCACTCGTGATGTCTTGGAACAAATGAGCTTAAAAAATTTCCCAAGTTCTGCAATCGTCTCTTGGATTTGTTTCGAAACATGAGGACCGATACCCACTGCTAACAATCTTTGCATTATCACGTGCAAGTCATGCGCCTTCAACCCAGTTACTTTTCCATCGAGAGTGACATTCTTTCTCAAATTTCCCGCGAGACCGTCGGGAAACTTAATGGATTTGAGAAACTCAGCAAACACTTTTTGTTGTGTGGGTGTGAGAACATAAGAAGCTTGTGGTTTGTACCACCTATTTCCACGCTTCTCCAATTGTAAGCTAGACTTAATCTTCAAGTCTTTTAAATCTTGTCTCGCCTTTTCAGTGTCCTTATATTTCCCTTTAATACTAAGTAACGTACCGAGCAAGTTTTCGCACACATTTTTTTCGATGTGCATCACATCAAGGTTGTGCCTCAACGTCAAATCGGACCAATATGGTAACTCGTAAAAGATACTTTTCTTGGTCCAATTCAGTTTGCTCTTGCCTCGCTTTCGTTTCGAACTGGTAGAATGCTTACCCGGAATCAATTCGGGAAGACTGTTCAGCTGGTCGATAATCTGGCATTCAGTCAGCCTCTTCGGAGGCCTTCGTTTCTCGACGCGCGTTGTGTAGTGACCACTACATGTTCTCATTTGGTGAGAATCGGGCAAGGACCGTCGATGATCGTAATACACGACTCTGTTCCTAACGGACAATGATAGAGTATCTTTGGTGCACGTCGGGCACGCAAGGTACCCTTGACCACTCCACCCAGACAAACTGCCACGAGCAGGAAAATCATTTATCGTCCATAGAAGTTCTACCCGCAAAAGGAAGACATGATTATAGTTAGACCACAATTCTTTCAATTCTTCGATGAGGGGTTGTAAAAACACATCAATGTCTTTCCCAGGCGATTTCGGACCAAGAATCAAGGGTGTCAACATCAAGTACTCGGATTTCATGCACAACCACGGTGGCAAATTATACGCCGTCTATACCACCGGCCACATACTGTATGATAAGGTCATTTCTCCAAAAGGATTGAAACTATCATAAGCAAGTCCGAGTCGTACATTTCTCGGCTTGTGGCAAAGTCTGGGTATGTTTCATCTAACTTCTTCCACGCTTTCCCGTAAGCGGGATGACGTAGAACACCTTCTTCGACCACTCGTTCTTTCGTGTCCCACTGCATTTCAACAGCTGTGTGTCGGGAAGCGTACAATCGCGTTAGACGATCTTTCACAGGAAAGTATCGTAAAACTTTACGCGGTACCTTTTTCCCAACTACCCATCTGCTTTCGTTGCACACCGGACAAACATCTGCACCTTTCAAATCCTTCCAAAACAAGACGGAATCATTCGGGCACACATCAATCATCTCGTATCCCATGCCAAATCGCTTCAACTTTGACTTTGCCTCGTAATGTTTTTCTGGAATTCTATTCCCAACAGGATGAGATTTTTTTAAGAGTTGTAGAAGTTCTGTAAATGACTTGTTTGTCCAATGGTTCGTCACTTTGATGTGCATTAATTGAACCAAGAAAGATAATGACGAGAACTCCGTACAACAGGGATACAACTCTGCATTCAACTCGGCAAATAAATCCGCGATTTGCTCTTCTTCAGCCACATCTTCTGCAGTTGGATCATTAAAATCATCATGATCAATATCAATATCATTCCTGATATCTTCGATTGCGTCATGGACTCCACCAACATCGTCTTGGTGATTTGAATCATGTAGCGCAGGAATGAAATCTTCACGTGACTCCCCATGATGATACCATCGAGTGTAATACGGAGTAAATCCTTTGAGCATGAGATGCGCTCGAACGACTGGGATTTGTTGAGTTAGCGCATTATTGCAACGACGACAAGGACATTTTATTTTGTGGTCGTTGTTCATTTGGAATCGCGCAACTCGAATAAATTCGTTTCACGTCCATTTCAAATTCAAGACTACATCGGTTATTTTCAATTATCCAATCTCGACTTGGATTTGACATGACGCTGAATGTTGAAATTAGGAAAGTTGTGAGATTTAGAACTATTGGAAAATATGCATCGTATATAGGAGTTAATTGTTGAACTTATTGGAAAGTTGTTAAATTTAGATATTCCTAATTAATAATTTGTTTGATCGATTGATATTACTTAAAAATTTACAAAAATTTGGGCAGAGTTTCCCCTAAAATATAGACAAACTAAAAACCTAAAATTTGTACAAAACAAATATATACCAACCAGAACTATCGTATACATATTCAAATTAATTCATTTCAACATATTCAAATAATTAACATATTCAAATGCCTCCCGTCACTTCTAAAGGTCATTTTTGTAGTAGTGACCGGGGGAGTGGCTAGATATTCTTTTAATTCTTTAAAAACCTCTTCGCATTTTCCGTCCTATTGTGTTTTTTTGTTGGCTTTGAGTAAATTGTAGAAGGGGAGACATTTGTCGGTAGAGCGAGAGATGAATCGGTTCAAAGCGGCGATCCTTCCCGTCATCCTCTATATCTCTCTTCGATTTCGGGGTGAAGGAATTTCTCGTAGAGCACGCAGTTGGTCTGGATTGGCTTATATTCCTCTCTTGGTCACTAGGTACCCAAGGAATTGTTGGGATTGGTGCCCACAACAGAGATATTAGACATTGAAATACTTTTGTATTTGATTTTGCTGAGATATTAATAAAATTAAATATTCATTCTTTCTTATGGTTGTGTTTATGTATGAATGCTACGCTCTGAAATTGTCATCAACGAAATAGGTGCTAAGTATAGACTTGACAAGATAGCCCCTTGTGACTAGTTTAAACATTTGTTCGCAATCTCAATATCGATTGAGCAATCGAATCTAAGTAATGATTATTTGAATGAATCATGATATCTTATCTTGTGATATAGAGAGTTGTGACTATGTGTTTCATTCTTGACATCTTATAGAAGATATTGAGCAAGACCAGTGATACTTTGAATCTCGAGATAAAACCGTTTAATCACTCGAAGCTTCAAGATCGCATACGAGGGGTGCTTTGGTATTTACCTAAATCCTGAGGTGAATGCATAATTGATATGACACCGTATGACATTTGATTTTTCAATGGGCAATGGCTAAGTTATAGTTACATTTGACCCGACAGTTGGTGTCATAGCGTTGTCATATTAGGTTTTGTGATTCACATATATGAAATTCGTTTTGAAACAATGTTGATGCATTAGTATCACACTATACTTTATTATGAGAGTGGATTAAAACATCTGACATGTAAAGACATCTCACTCTATGTTTTTTCTCATTCACAAATAACAAACGAGTTAGTGAAATAATAACTCAGGGGTAAAACGATAATTTTTACATTTCTATGAGTTACTGATACACAATAAAGGTAACATAGTAAAGTACTCTGTGGATCGTGTGAAATACTGTTTTGGCACAACAAACGGAAAATAAACGAATATGAACTTAGAGAGTCTTAGTTTTAGCCATTTAGTGGAATCGACTAATATAAAGAATTAAAAGACGAAAAAGGTTTGTGAACTTTTGAGTCCGATCTATATTCTAGACATTTGTTCATGTGGGTTCATAAGGTCTCAATGATAGACACTCAGAAGAGATTAAATGAAAAAGAATAATTGATTTACTCATTGATTATAAATTGTGATTTATAGCGAGAAAATTAATTTCTAAGTAAATTAATAAATAATTAGTTATTTAATGAATCATATTGTATAATTATATTGATAATAATACATTTTAATGATTCAAATAAATAAAAAGAAAATAAATATTTTCTCAATTCGTACTTATATGTAAAGTATGAAATTATTTGATGAAATGTAATTAATAAATGAGAGTTCTAAATTAATTGAATTTTGAAATAAATAAAAAGAATTTGGTAATAATAAGTCTAGGATTTATAAAATGGTTTAAAGTTAAGTAATAAGTTTGACCCAGCATAAGCCCATTTGACCTTTTATTTAAAGGCTTAAAGAAACCCTAATCTAAGACTTAACCCTAAGAATCTCTCGGCGACTTTCTCTCTCCCCCTTGTGAGTGTGTTTCGGCCGAGTGACAAGAGATAACAAGAAAAGAGAAATTGTTTTCTTTGTTCTTGAGAGATTCCCTTATTCCCGAGTGTTCATAGAAGAGCCCACACTCTTAATCTCCCCTATATTTTGAGTGTATTATCATTTATTCACAATTATGGTGTTTGAGTGATATTTTGTTCTTTAGGGCCGGCCAAGACTGTGAAGAAATTGATTTGAAATCAAACTAAGCCTCGTCGATTCCCCGTCGATGTCAGCCTAGGCGTGCCTCACCTGTCCGGTGAAGCTCCTATCCGGCGAAACTCCTGTCCGACGAGTTTAGTCCGGCGAAGGACCTGTTCGGCGAGCCTCCCAGTCCGGTGAAGCCTCCCTATCCGGCCAAGCTATTCCCTTACAATCCGACGAGCATTCTTCACGTGTTCAACTTGACGAGGCTTGCCGGAGTTAGTGAGCAACGTCCGAGACTGTTTACAATCTCTTTTGTAAGTAATTCTCAACGGATTGGATATGTGATTATATAAATTGTTTAGGTTGCTAGTGTGTTCAACTTTGTTTTTAACGTGTTTAGAATAAAAATATTTATTGACATGTTTATAATTTTTAATGCTAGGTTAATTGTATATTAAAAATGGGTTTTTAATATATTTGATCTAATTATATATTTTTTCAGTATTTATTATATATTGTATAATTAATTGTTTAATCTTTAATAAATTCTAACAAGAATTTGTCGGATGGTACCCCGAAGGAGCATTTGGAGGGGATGAGTTTCATCTTATATTTGTTCAAGATTTCGAAGCATTGTTCCAAATGAGGAACGTGCTCTTCTTCTCGCAGGAATTTTACGAGCATGTTGTCGATGTAAAATTCCATAGTCTTTCCTATCTTTTCGGCAAACATTTTGTTCACGAGCCTCTGATAGGTAGCTCCTGAGTTTTTGAGACCGAAGGGCATTACCTTGTAAAAATAGGTTCCCTTATCTGTGATGAATGTTGATTTCTCTTGGTCGTTTGTATGCATTAAGATTTAATTGTATCCCGAGAATGCATCCATGAAGGAGACCATTTTATGTCCGGTGGTGGCTTCTACGAGTTGGTCGATATTGGAAAACTATCTTTTGGACATGACTTGTTTAGGTCTATGAAATCGATGCACACCCTTCATTTTCCGTTTTTCTTTTTCACAACGACCGTATTTGCTAACCAGTCGGGATATTGCTCGAGCCAAATGAAGTTGGATTTGAGAAGTCATTTGACTTCTTCTTCTATTATTTTGGCTCGGTTCAGTCCGAGCTTTCTCCTTTTTTTATTTTACAGGTTTGAAATTT
Source organism: Urtica urens (assembly GCA_958296335.1). NCBI lineage: Eukaryota > Viridiplantae > Streptophyta > Magnoliopsida > Rosales > Urticaceae > Urtica > Urtica urens. The sequence goes on from OY282520.1 coordinate 35,735,384, forward strand.
GGGTCGATGTTCACGTGGTGTGATATTATTTTCGTGTCGATCCCTGTCATATCTTCGATTTTCCAAGCGAAGGTCGATTTATTCTTTTTTAGGTATGCGATCATTTTGTGTCTCATTCTCCCTTTTAATCTTACCCCGATTCCGATGATTTTTGTGCTATCGGCTCCATCGTGTTGTATTGGGAAAGTTATTTCGATACCCCCGTCTTCGGAACGGTTTGGGTAGCCTTTCGAAGCGGCGCTTATATCTGTATCTGCTGTTTCGACGTTCATTAATTGTTAATCTTGCCCGGTCTTGAGCTTATGGCTCACTAGGTAGCAAGTCCTCGATGCGGCTTGGTAGCCTCTTGTTGTCGCCGTATTTCCGGCGACAGCGTTAAATATATATATCCACGTTCGTATCCGGGGCGCGAAGGGGAGACGCCTTCCCCGGGACAACCGAGACCCGCCCTCCTGCACCTGACCGACCACCATCACACAGGAGAGGGGCCCGGCCGGCCATCCTCACCCAAAGGAGGGGCCTGGCCAGCCTTCCCCACCTAGGGGAGGGACCTGGCCGGCCTTCCTCGCCCAAAGGAGGGACCTGGCCGGCCGAGAGAGCTCGTCCAGGGTCCCGCCGCCGCGCCACGCACGGATCCGGCGCCATCCTCACGCCCAAGTGCCGCAGATCCATCGGCGGTCCCCAGGACTGCCTCCCACTCGCCCGCGCCCCCGAGATCAGACCCGGGAACGCTCCGCCGGCGATCTGTCGTCGTCGCGCCTTGCGCGAGCCCGGGCTCGCCCTCGCCCCTAGCCGCCGCCGAGCCCTCCTCGCCGGTAACCCCCGACGTCCCTCCGACCTCACGCCCCTCGCCAAGCAAGGTCCCTTCGCCGGATTGTTCACCTGCCAGGGCCTCCGCCCCCGCCTCCGGCGTCATGATTCCGTCGGCAGCCATCCACGCGTCCAAGTCGTCGTCGTCAAAGAAGAGAGAGAGAGAGGATTCGGGATTTGGGGAAAAGGGTAAATTGGGGATTGAAAAAGTATTGCTCCCAGGCGAGGATAAAAAGGAACCAACAAAGTCGTCAACGGACCCGTCATCCACATCAAACGGCACGGGGTCCATGACGCAATGCAAAGAAAGAAAAGGAAAAATATAATAAATTAAAGGTTAGGGTGCTTATAAAGCTACCTGATCTCCTCCACCTCCGGGAGGGTTCCCTGGAGCGCTGCCCTCCGGCCCGGCCCGTCGGTGCGCGCCCGATCCTGGGTGCGGAGCGCCCGTCGGAAGGCGCCGCTTCTGAGTTCGCTCTCGATCTCAAGTTCGACATCAAACTCGGGAGGCTAATGTTGTCGCCGTATTTCCGGCGACAGCGTTAAATATATATATCCACGTTCGTATCCGGGGCGCGAAGGGGAGACGCCTTCCCCGGGACAACCGAGACCCGCCCTCGCGCACCTGACCGACCACCATCACACAGGAGAGGGGCCCGGCCGGCCATCCTCACCCATGGGAGGGGCCTGGCCGGCCTTCCTCACCCAAATGAGGGGCCTGGCCAGCCTTCCCCACCTAGGGGAGGGACCTGGCCGGCCTTCCTCGCCCAAAGGAGGGACCTGGCCGGCCTTCCCCATCCAGGGGAGGGACCTGGCCGGCCTTCCCCATCCAGGGGAGGGACCTGGCCGGCCTTCCTCACCCAGGGGAGGGACCTGGCCGGCCTTCCCGACTCGTGGGAGGGACCTGGCCGGCCACCGACGCCCAGAGGTTCCCCACTCGGCCACAAGGCTACACCCGTGGCTATAAATAGCCCTCGATGCTCTCTACGCAAAGGTAAGCTCGAGACACCAAAAAGAGACACTTTTCCCTTACTCCCTAGACACATATCATACTCTCACGTGAGGTATTTCGGATATTCTCTCCCGACCGGAAGAATACTCCCTAAAGATCCGAGATCCGAGCTCTGAGACGCCAGCGATCCTAGTATCCTCGTCTCGCTCAATCTCGTCGATCCCTCCTCGTCATCCTACAAACTCCACCCGCATTATACTAATTTTGAGCGTCGGAGAGGTAAACAAAGGACCCCCCTCTGTTTTCCCTTCTTAGTTCACATCTGTCTACTCTTTTCAGATAACAGAAGGACTCGAAGACCGCACGACAGCTAAGAGACGATCCGGGACACCGGATTTGACACGCTCAGGCCGAAGCGAGGGTCACCCGCTCTGAGCGAGGATCTGACCGCTTAGGTCTCTAAACGTTGTCCAAATTTCAGCGACAACACCTCTGATATATCCGATCTCGTTAGTAGTGGGGAATCAGACTCTCTGATGGTAGGTTGATGGGAGTGCCCTCATTCAGTGTATCCAGGGTCCAAATTGTATTATGTTATAGGGGGACAGGCAATCGAGGACTTGAAATTCACAGGTAATTTAATATCCCCGAGCGAGGGAGTGGTTACTCCGTTGAAGCCTGGACGTCGTTGTTTGGTCGGTTGTTAAGATGCTGTATGTATGCTTTGATGGAGTTGATTGACTTACCGCAATATTTTGATCCACCCATGATGAAATCTACCCCATGTTTGATGGGGATCGGGGCCGGACCCGATTCTTCTCCTTCTTCCTCGGGTCGAATTTGTTTCGGCGAGGGGTTACCTCTACCGCGTGGAATGAATGCCTTCTTTTCTGGTGGGGGGCCTATGTCGAGGTTTTTCAGTTCGCCACTGGCGTATTTTTCTGTGAGGACTTTTCACATGGTTTCGCAGTTGATGGTGGCGTGACCATTACTTTTGGGGAACTCGCAATAGGTCTCGGGGTCTCGAATCCATCTTTTGCCTTGAGAACCGGTTCCTTTGTGTTTGTCACCGATCGTGAAGGCGAAACCTGGATGATGGTTACTTCGCATTCCTGGGAGCGTACTGGGTCTTTTTGGCTGACCGTTATGTTCTCTGTCGGTTCCTTTCCGAGGGTTTTTTCAGGGTCTTATCCTGAGGCTAGTCCGGGCTGACTGGGGCCTTCTCGGGGGAAATTTCTTTGACAAAATGCTAATCTCGTGTTATGCTCAGGAAAAATTTGTAGTTCGACGGAATGCGTCTTCAATTAAAGGGGGCGGTTTATAGTCATTTCAAGGCAGAAACATGAATCATGCCATAATCCGTTCTTTAAGGCGGTCAAAGCATAATTTCCATCAACGTTTGAGATTTTCGAGAGGGTCTCTTTAAATCGGGCCATGAAATCTTTCAATGATTCCGACTCCTTTTGTTGTATGGTCCATAGGTCGGCCTTGGTCACCTCGTCATCCACAAACATGGAGTAATGCTATATAAAAGCAGTGGCTAGGGCGAAGAAGTTGTCGATCGAATCAACTTTTAGCCTCAAGAACCATTCCAGGGCTGAACCTGAGAGGCTTTTTGTGAAGAGTTGGCAATGGCCAGCGTCTCGTTCCAAGTCTCTCAACTGAGCTTGCCCCATGGCGATTCTGAAGGACATCAAAAACGCTTTCAGGTTCGAGGTTCCGATATAACTCGGGAGTCTGACTTTGCCGGCGTCTCCGATGAAGATCTCGGTGATATTTTTTGTGAACGGGGTTCGATTCGCTTCGGCATCTAAATGGTCGATCTCTGGTGCTGAGCCCGTGACATTATGAAATTTTGGCCGCACAGCTTTGATTTCCGCGGCCATGGTTTCTTTGAATCTTTCGAGCTCGTTATGGTCGTTACCGTGTTGTGACAAGTCGCATGTACGCACGCGCGTCGGGTCGTCATTGGTGTTGAAAGGGGGTTGATCTCGTCTATCTTCTCCTTGAGAGGAGAGCCCCGAGAGTGCCTCTGAAGTGATTCTGTTAGGATCGACGTGGTAGGTTCCTTGAGGGGCGTCCTCCGCAGGCGAGGGAGGTAGTTTGGTCTGATTTTTGCAAGTGGGTTCCCCGAACTGGTAGATCGGGAATTGATCTTGATTGATTCGAGGTTTTATTTGGATTCCGGAGAAGTCCAGACGAGTCCTTGGAGGGATATTCTCGATCCGATACACGGACGAGTCGAGTATTACGTTATTTTGGGTCATTTCATTGTTCGCGGTTTCTGGACCAGAAACGGGTGAGGGCGTCGAGATTAGTTTCTCAATACGAGCGTTGATCTGTCTGTTTTCTTCTTCGAACTTCTCGTAGAACCTGTCAAGGATGGCTTGGATGGCCGGGTGGCCTGGTTCTGGGGTCCTGAAGGGTGACTGAGGAGAAGACATACCGAGAAGAGGATCGCGATACTATAAACGATGTTGATCTTACAGATTGTTTCCAAATAGACGTCGCCAAATTGTTGATGTCAAAATACGAACTCAACAATCACGAAATAAAATAGTAACGGACTTTATTTGATTTTTATTTATGGGAATATGGATCTCGGTAAAATGTTTTAAACTTATAATATCACAATAATAACAAAGAAGATTAGAATGAAATCGATAACAATTATCAACGCGAACTCGCGAAGTAGAACTGAAAATAATATATATTAAATTTCCGAGATCGAGTTGAAAATTACAAAGAACAATAATATGTGAAAGCTTTTTATAAAAATAATTCGAATCCCCACTCAGGTTCTATGGGAATTCCTATTTATAGTCTCCTCCAAACTGGCCATTATCGGCACACATTTCCTGGATCAGCGGAGGGTTCGCCACGTCGTTCGTCATTCTTCTTACTTATCCATGGTCCGATTATTTGGGCGAGATTTACTCTAACTGTACGACTTCGTCTTCGTGGCTTCGAGATCCAGCGCACGAATCGGTCGAGATGCTTGACTTCGTTGTTAACGTGACTTTTTTGGCGAAGTGGGCCTGCAGTTAATTACTTCGAAGAGTCCATAAGTTCATTGGGCTTGCGTAATTTGCCAAATGTTTACCAGAACTAATTCTTACTCCCACAATAGCTCTATCTCATAAACACATTATATATCAGTAGATTCATTAAGTAAAAAAGGTATGCATTGTAAAACATGATATAACTATTTTATTCAAAACAAGATTATAATAAACATGTTTAATTTTTGTAAATTGCAGCTAGTCCATATGTTAGTTTCTTTCATGTTAAATGTGACGTTCCCAACTCAAAAGGACTAAGATCAACGTATGGAAGGAAAGACTTGTCCATCGATTGATACTGACTATGCCATAAGATAAATGGTCCATACTTTTGACCATATGCATTCAAGAAGAGGGAAGGCTAGCCATGGAAGAGCGTGAGAAAAGTGATATTATATTCTCTAAGAGGAAAACAGAAAGATCGTGCCAACTTTAAAGGTTAGATCCCCGTCAAACCGTACATTAAGAAAGAGTCAAATTCTTATTTCTCTTGGAAGAAGAAAGAACAATGAAGAGAGATGCTTGACAAGACATGTATGCAACTTTCGTTTGAATATTATAATCAAATCCAACCAGTGTTGGTCTTAATAGATGGTGCATTGACTCTGATTCTACAATTAATGTTTCAAACAACTTACACGTTATGCAAAATTTGTAGACACTAGTCGGAAGTGAGCATTACATCTATTCGGATGAAAAATATCTATTTGGATGAAAAATACGCTCACATATGAAAGTTGTTGGTACTTGCAATTGCATTTGGAAAATATTTGTTATGTTGCTAATTTTTAAGATATTTAATTTCAGTTTATAGATTTGTGTTTTTTGGTTATGACTTTATCTTTTCAGATAACAAATTCAATATTATTAAATAAATTTGAATGTTTTGCGATGGTACATTGTGCGGTGATGGTCTTTATTTGATTACATTGCAAAATAATAATGCTTATAATTCTATAAATGTTACTGTAAGGTTGAAGTACGAATGCAGATTTCTCTATATTGTGGCACCGTGTATTAGAACATGTCTCTATTTTAAAAATATAAAGTTAATGAATGAAGTGGTATTTATTTCCTTTGACTTTACTGACTTTGAGATTTATATGTGTTGCATTAAAAGAAAGAAAATCTAACAAGTGGTAAATATCGTGTGTTAAATTGTCCATAATCCAGATGTTGTGAAGTGATTAGTGCTACGTACTTATTCACTTTTCCATTCTTTCTATTGGATAGTTATTTTTCTTAGTTTTAGGTATGTGTCCGTGTGTTGGGATATCGTTGTTGATTTACAGTGTTTGATTTTTTTGAATAGTCTTACTTTGCATGTTCTCTTCTCTTATCTATTTTTGAAATTTTGAGTGATAAAAGTATAATATTAATTTATGAATGATCGTTCTTGTAACTATCAGAGTTTTTGGATTACTTGAGTTCAAATCTAGTGCTGGATTTATCCTTCTCGAGATACCAACAATACCTTTTCCGTTAGGGTCAATTTTCATGAGTAACATTATCAATAAAGTTCTAAAATACTATTATACATTATTTTCTTTTTCTTATTTTTTCCATCCACTTACGTTTTGTCATTGTCAAATGAAAGCTAAAGCATGCAATGTTTACTTATGTAAGCGCTGAGAAATATTAGTTTGCGAATCTCTGTTTAGAAAAAGAAAAAAAGTTAGAATTAATGGAATAGAAGAAATTGAATGGTATCTTGAGTTTGTTTTAAGTTTGTAAATAGATTTCATTTTGGCGACTTGGTCCTACAAAACAAATAATAATAGAAATTGCTCAATTTAGGAGTCAGTTATAAGTGTATTGAAGAAATATTTTATGTTTTCAAAATGACAAAATTAGTAGTAGTCATTTGAATGTTGCTAGTGCAAAGTTCATAATAACCCCGTCTCTCTCCTCTAACATTAAACTCACTTTTTTATATTTTTTTTACTTTTTTCTTTTCATCGACCAAAAACTCCCACTTCTATAAACTCCGACCAGAGGACTCATCACCTCTAACCCCTGTCGTTTCTCTCTTTCGCCGATCGTCGTGAACCTCCTCGAACCGACGCCACCGAGTTTTTACATTTTTTTATTACTTCCCTGTTTTCACCAACCCAAAACCCAACGCCCAAACCCACCTCCCTAAACTCCGACTTGTCGCTTACCTCCACCGTTTCTCGATGGCGCTGATTGTCGCGATCCTCCTCCGACCGACGCTTTTGCCGATTGTCGCATTTTTTCTCAGGTACAAAAAATCCCGAAACTCATTTTGTTAGTGACTGTTCAGCTTCTCTTTCACATAAGTTTGTTTGTTCGCATTTTGACTTTCATATTATTGCAGTGATCCATTTCCGGTACATTACGCAGAGTTGGAAAAAATGACTTATCGTTCCAAGGCGAAGATTTAGCAATGGCGATTGACAAGGACGTCAGTGAGTGAAACTTTTATCGTATATATTCGTAATTTTAGGTTATTCGTTAATGTACTAATAATACATTAATATGTATTAGTTACAATTTTAAGTATTCTTTTTACCTTTAAATATGAGAAAGTAAGGTATTAGATATACACATTTCATTTTAGTTACAAAATGTTGCAGATTAGTAACAGGTCTTTTAGGGATTTACGTCTTAGTCACAGACTTTGCGTTTTAGTCAACTACACCGCATTTCGTTGTATAAAAATAATTTAAGTTACATAATAAATCTTATTAGTTACATTATAAATGTATTTAAACAGAATAAATCATTATTAGTTACCTATGTGGCATTTAGTTACAGTTGATATGTATAGAAGTAATTTTAGTTACATAATAAATTTTATTAGTCACATTATGAATGTATTTAAAGAGAATAAATCATTATTAGTTATATTAGGAATATATTTAATGGTACATAATTTAACTGATTACAATAATTGTGTATTTAAGTATTTAGTTACATTAAGTATTTTGGGCTACAATAGTAGTTATGTAGTTAAGTAATTTTAAGTTTAGAATAAATCATAATAATTAAATTAGGAATGTTAGTGTTGAAGAACTTATTACTGAATGTATACTTGTAATCTCATTAGACACATCACTTTCACGTATTATTTACCTCTAAATCTGATTAGTTACGTATCTTTCACTGAATAATTACGTTTAAATCTGAATAGTTACATTAATTTTATTGAATAGTTATCTTTAAATCCTATTCGTTACATAATTTTAATGAATATTTATCTTTAAGTCCGATTAGTTACATACTTTTACTAAATAGTTACCTCTAAAACTGATTAGTTACATCACTTTCATTAAATAGTTAACTTTAAATCTGATTCGTTACATAGTGTTACTGAATAGTTACATTGAAATCTGAATAATTCCCTTTAAATTCGATTAGTTACATAGTTTTACTGAATGATTACATTTAAACCCGATTAGTTACCTTTGAATCTGATTAGCTACATCACTTTTACTAAATAGGTACCTTTAAATCTGATTAGTTACTAATATATCCATACGTTTATATGTATTTATATTGAGATTTATGCCCACAAAAGAAATATTAGCACTACTACAAAAATGACTTTTAAAAGCGACGCCTACTTTTAGAAGTGACTAGTCGCTTCCAACGTATATACCTCAATTTCTTAAAAAAAAATAAAAATTTTACTTTCAGAAGCGACTAGTCACTTCTAATGGTCAGAGTCGACATATTAGAAGTGACTAATCGATTCTAAAGGCCAAAATCTTTGGCTCGCTTTTCTTCCCCCAAATTTTTTCAGTATTTTGGGGCATTATAAACAACTAGTCGCTTCCAATGTCCAAATTATTTGGCTTGAACTTTTTTTCGCCAAAATTTCACCAATTATAAAAAAAATTGTGATTAGAAGCGATTCCAATGTCGGTTCTAATGTACCTAGTTTATAAATACACTCGAATATCATTTTTCTTCCCCATTTTGGATTCTTCACCCCTAAAACTCAAAATTCATCTCTGCAAACTATCCATACCTCCTGATTCCTCCCCATTTCCGATTGTTCATTTCGACCATTACGGCCTTCCATGACGGCCTCCGCGCGTCACCCCATCCGACCTCCGCGAGTCCCTCCCCGCCGGCCTCCGCACGAGCTTTCCATCCGGTCCGCGTCCTTCCCTCTGATGTAAGTTTTTTTTCTTCTTATTTTCTATTTTTTTTCTCTCATCTCATGTCGCTCACTCTTTTTTTATGGCCGTCGCGGATCTCCGGTGCTCCTCATGCGCGGCCGCTTCCCTGCTCTCATGTTCAAGATTCACTGGCGTGATTGTTGTATGAAGGTTAGCATATATTTTTGTTCACTTGATTGAAACAATATTTTAGTGAGGGATTTATTTCTATTTTGATTTTCATACTCGTTTTAATGCTTTTTTTTTTTTAAACTGAGAGGTAGTAACCTCATTCATTCAAACACATTAAAGCCAAATCAGCTCTAATGCAATCCTCAACTAAAGAAGGAAAAATATTGTTCTAACATACAAGGTTCTCCAAAACAATAGCAAACTTAGCTAGGCTATGAGCTACACCATTACAATTTCTATGAAGGAACCGGACATCACAAGAAGAGAAGACCATAGAAGCCTTTATAATCTCCGCTATGACAATATCCAACTCATCCATCAGAAGGGTTTTGGAGTTGACAAGGTTGACCACCGTAGCACAATCGGATTGGACTTGAATCTTTGTACACCCATTCCCCCACGCCATGTGAATGCCTCGAAGGATGGCGATAGTTTCCGCCACTTGTGGGCCAAGAGGTCTATCAAGGGACCAAGAATAGGCCTCCACAACATGTCCGGTGAAGTCCCGCACCACCTAAGCCACATTTTAATCCATCCCGAGAAGAAGCCGCATCCACACAAATATAAATCACACCTTGCATGGGAGGAACCCAAGCGCGAGGAAGGGGAATGGCCGTCTTAGTATCTCCGGAATTAGCTATCCGATACTCCTCAAGGTACCTAATGGAGAAATTGACAAGATCGGTCGTATCGCCAGTCGGGGAGTTATGAACCATATTTTTATGGCGGTTCCAAAGACTCCACGCAACCACCGCAAAGAGCTCACCCTCCTGAGAAAATAGAGTAGTATATATATAGGTTAGGAAAGAGATCATGTCACCATGGAACCCCTCCTTGATCATTTTCCACCAACCAAGCGGTTTCCAAGCTTGGCTACTCTCCGGACAACACCAAATGGCATGGAAGGTGGTCTCCCTCCCTCTAGAACATCGAGTGCATGCAGGGTCCACTTTCATACCTCTTCTCGCAAGCACGTCATGAACGAAAATCCACTCCCTAGATGACTTGCAAAGGAACGCTCGAATTTTGGAAGGTATGTGAAGCTTCCAAATCCTTGCCCAACACCCATTGGAGGCCTCATTAGAAGAAGATTCAGCCTTTGCCATTGTATCCTGAAGCACTCGATAGCCGCTCTTAACCTCGTATTCTCCATTCTTCGAGAAATTCCACATAAGCACGTCTTCGGTCATCGTGGGTAATTCCGGAATCTTCAAAATCTCTTGGACATCATCTTTGCAAAAGTAAATATTTAGTTTTGGAACATTCCAAAGACCCCCGACAAGCTTGAAATCTGCCACCGTAAAATTTTCCGAAATTCGCCAAAATTCCCGAGGTGTGAAGTTTTGGAATCCACCTATCTTTCCTCGCGGATATGGCAGCCCCCATACCGATACGCCACCTTGATCCCATAGTAATCACTTTCCGGCCCCAAAGAAGGCTTTTCCAAATTGAGGAAACCTTGTAAGTCCAATTGGACGAGAGAATGCAAGAATTCGGGAAGTAGCTTTCTTTTAGGATTCGAGAGGCGAGGGAATTTGGAAATCGAATAACCCCCCATACACTCTTTGCTAGCAAGGCTCGGTTGAAGCTTTCCAAATCCCTAAAACCCATGCCACCTTCTTCCTTCCGGGAACACACTTTTTTCCCATTTTCCCCAATGAATCTTCTTCTTATCCTCATCTCCACCCCACAAAATTTTGGCAACTCGCGCGTGCATATCGTCAATAAGACCTTTAGGGATCTTAAACACACACATTGTGTAGCTCGGAATGGCTTGAAGAATAGCCTTGATGATAACTTCTCTTCCGGCATAAGAGAAGAAGGTTCATTTCCAAGCTCTAACTTTCTTCCAAATCCTTTCCTTGATGAACCTGAACATAGCCGTCTTGCTTTGACCCATAAACATCAGTAGGCCGAGATACTTATCATGATTTGGTGCAACCACAACTCCAACAGATCTCCCAATACAGTCGGCACGATCCACCTTCACATTTTTCCCAAAACAAAGTGTGGACTTGTCGTAGTTCACCACTTGACCGGAAGCATGCGAGTAGATCGCAAGGCACTTCTTCACTTCATCTCCCTCTTTACGATTAGCTTTAGAGAAAATCAAGCTATCATCGGCAAAGAAAAGATGAGAAACTCTCACCCCCGGTCTTCTGAATCGGACGCCGTTGAGTTTCCCTTCGGTTTTCGCACCCCAAAAAAGGCTAGAGAGCCCCTCCGAGCAAAAGAGGAAGAGGAAAGGCGAGAGCGGATCACCTTGTCGCAGCCCTCGAGTCGGAATAATATCTCCACAAATACTCCCGTTGAGGTTGAAGGAGAATCTAATGGATCTTACGCATCGCATAATGAGATTGACGAAGTCCTCGGCATATCCAAGCCCCCGAAGAATCTCCTCCAAACAGTCCCACTCGACGCTATCGTAGGCCTTGGACATGTCGAGTTTAAGAGCACCGTAAAACTCGTTCCCGAATCTCCCATTCCTCATGGTATGAAGACCTTCGTACCCGACGATGACATTGTGGAAAATTTGTTGCCCACCCACAAAGGCGTTTTGACTTTCCGAGATGACACCGCTCAAGGACACTTGAAGACGGCCTGTGATACACTTCGAGATCGCCTTGTACACCACCTTACATAAGCTTATCGGATGAAACTCCTTCATGCATTTTGGATTCTTCTTTATAGGGATCAAGGTCATAACCGTTTCATTGAGTCGACCTAGCTCCTCCTTGTTGTTGAGAATTCCAAGACACAACTTGATCACCCTGTCTCCCACAATATGCCAAAAACGACGAAAGAAAAGACCGGGGAGACCATCTCGGCCGGGAGCTTTAAGCGGGTCGATTCCAAAAAAGGCGGCACAAACCTCTTCTTCGGAGAAAGGGGCTGTGAGCATGGAATTAATACTCTCCAAAACCTTTGGCTCAAGATGTCTCCCTATTTCATTGATATCACTCGAAGAAGGATTAGACGACGAGAAAATATCCACAAAATAGTTAGAAATGATATCTTCAATCGCTTTGGGGCAAGTGGACCAAGTATTATTCTCATCGAGAAGGTCGTAAATCCGATTCCTCTTTCTTCTTTAGTTGGCCTTGCGATGAAAGAATTTGGAATTCGCATCATCGCCTTTAAGCCACGCCACTCTACTCTGTTTCTTATTCTTTTTGGGCGTTCTATTTTGATGTTCATACTTGTAACTCTGGACTTGTTATGCAGATTTATGGCATTCTGGATTCGTTATAGGGCTGTTTATACGTATATCTGAAATGTATTATTATGCTTGATATATTATATGACACTCTTTTTGGAATGACATGACTAGTGTGTAGTTTCGTATAGGCATTGAAATATCTGGATTGCTCTTATGACTCACCAATGCGTAAAAAGTTCTACATTTTCTATCTTGCTTGAATTGAGGAACCGGGTGTATAAGCTGATTTTTCCTTAAAATATTTTCCCTACAGGCTCATCAGTTACAGATGAAACTAGTAGATGATGATCAATAATGAATACAACGAAGTATTAAAGTATTTGAGGTTTCAATTTTAGTTATGTGTTCAAACAAAGCTGTAGTGATTGTAAGACCATATTAATCCGGAAGAGAAGATGTTTTCTTCAAATTGTTTATTTTGTCACTTGTCACTTTCAAGTATGGTTTGAGAAGATATCGTCTTTATATAGTCTGCATATTTTCGTACTTGGTCCTAGGTATTTCTTTCACAGGATTTGAAGCACATCGAACTAGAGGAAATTCAAGGATGCACTTTAGAACTATTGCCATTGGTTGATATGGTATCAAAATTCATTACATTCCGGCCGAGCACAACACGGGGAATCATTGTTAGACTTAGAAACGTTTGACCTTATTTTTCTCATTTATTCGTTTATTTTGTCTGCCCAAACAACCAAGTTTGATGTGTCTTTTATTGCAGACGTGGATTTGATCTGTGGTCTTTTTTAGAGAGTTTAAAGTAGCTGTATTATTTAAAAAAAATTAATTTTTATTATTTTTTAAATTTTTTATTATTTTTTTAAATTTTTTTTATTTATTTTTTTAGAAGCGACTTTTTCTAAAGGTTTTTTTTGTCATAGTGTAGACATTTAAATACATTTTGTATTTTGTTTTGTTGAAACTTTAAATAAAATTAAATATTCATTCTTATGCTTGTGTTTATGTATGTTTGCTCGCTCTGAATCTGTCATCAACGAAAGAGGTGCTAAGTACATATTCGACAAGATACCCTCTTATAAGTAGTTTAAATAATAGTTCACAATCTAAAGATCGATTGGGCAATTGAATCTGAGTATTATTTATTTGAATAAATCAACAATATTTTATCTTGTGATATAGTGAGTTGTGACTCTTTGATTTATTATTGGTGTCTTAATGAAGACATAGAACAAGACCAGTGACACTTGAAGCTAGATATAAAATTGTTTAATCACTCGAAACTTCAAGATCACATACGAGGGGTATTTTTGTAATTACATAAATCCTGAATTGAATACATATTTGCTTGTAGCACTTTATTACATTTGATTTGTTAATAGGTAATGAATGAATGAAGTTCAATTGACCCGACGGTTGGCATCATAATACTGTTTCGTTGAATTATGTGATTCACATATACAAAATTTGTGTTGAAATAATGCTTAGGCATTAGTATCAGACAATACTTTGTTATGATAGCGTGAGCTAATAAATCGGGCCTGGTATTCAACGAATAAAATCGTCTTTGAATAAAACATGTGACATGTAGAGACATTTTACTTTATGTTTTTCTCGTCCACAAATAACAAATAAGTTGGTGAAATAATAACTCAAGCGTAAAACTGTAATTTTACATTACTCTGAGTTAATGATACACACAAAGGATAATATCGTAAAATACACCGTTGATGATGTGAAGAATTGTTTTATCACATCAAACATAAATATAACGGCATGTGAACTTAAAAAGTTTCAATATTGGTCATTTAATGGAATCGACTACTATTAAGAATTAAAAGTTGGAAAAAGTTTGTGAACTTTTGCATCCGAATTTTATTCTAAAGCTTCGTTCATGTGGGTCCATGAGGTCTCAACGATAGACTCTCCGACGAGATTTAGTGAATTAGAACAATTGATTTTATCATTGAGAAAATTATTTTCTTAGTAGTTAAATTATTACATTTATTTAATTAATCATACTGTGTTATTATATTGATAATGATACAATTTAATGATTCAAATAAATAAAGGATGAAAATGAGTATTTTCTCGTTTTGTACTTGTTTGCATAGTATGAAAAGAATTAATGATTTGTCATTAAATAAATGAGATGTTCTAATCAATTAAACATTATTTTAGAAATAAATCAAATAAATTTAGGAATAAAAGTAATAACGTGGCCGGTCATAATTAATATGAAAATAATTTTGAAACTTATTAAAAGGATAATTGGGCTTAAGTTTGCATAATGGGCCAAAATTTGTTTTGACCTAACTTAAACGGTTCTTTCTGATATAGAAAGGAAGCTTAACCAAACTCTAACCCTAATTAGAGAGTCTCGGCCGAACCCCCTTCCTTCTTGTGAGTAATGCGGCCGAGAGTGAGAGAAACAGAAGAGAGAAAATTGTTTTCTCCCGATAGCTTCCTTATTGAGTTCATCCCCTTCTTTGTTGTTCACCTAAAAGATCCCACCATATTGATCTGTAAAAAACCCTGAAAGAAATATTGTTGAATCTTCTTGTGTGAGAAATATTTTTAACAGGGCCGGCCACAAGGAAGTCTCTCGGCCAAACCTTGACCTTCCAATTCGGCGAGAACAAGGTAGGCGCAAGGGCTCCATATCGGCGAGGGACTTAGGCGCGCGAGTCCGACCAGATTCGAGGCGCATCTGAGGCATATCCTAGGCGCGGAGGAGTTGTGTATCGGCATGAAGGCTTGCAGGTCATGCAGGCCAGGTGGGCGTCCATTCCAGCGAGAGGCGAGGCAGGCGCGCGTAAGTTAGGGCGAGGCGTGACTTAGGCATGCGGCAAGGTCCTTTCCGGCGAAGCAAGGAGCTCAGGCAGGTTCCATTTTTGTGAGTCAGAGGGGCATGTGAATACCCATTCCAGCGACTCATAGGCGCACGTACAAGACTGCTTTTCCGAGAACTAGGTGTGCATTTCGGCGAAGCTAAGGCGCGTGTAGGCTGAATCCGGCTAGGAATTGGCGTGGCATTTAGGCAAAAGTTAGCAACGCACGAACTTTGTACAACCTCACATGTAAGTCCTCTAACGAATTGGAATTGCGACTATATGATTGATATAGGTTGTTAGTGTGTTCAATTTTTTGCGTAACATGTTAAGAATAAATTTATTGACACGTTTGTGATTATTAATGTCATTGTTAATTGAACATGTGTAAAGTGAGTTTAACATGTGAGTCTTATTCCGTGTTTCCGCCATATTTAGAAATTTCACATAATATATTCGGTCAATCGTTAACTAATTTCCAGCAAATGGTATCAGAGCTAATAATAACATTAAAAATTAGGATTTTTTGACTAGTTTTATATTTATTGAGTAGTTTGATGTTGGGGTTTTTTGTATAATCAGTTGTTGCATTATGAATGTTGTGAATGTGTTTTGTGGATGGATCCTCATTGATAATGCCCTAAGAATGTTTCCAGTTATCGTCCCGATTTTAATTCTTTTTAAGTTTTAAATTTATGAGCTTCAATTTGCGAGAACAATTTAAATTGTAATTATTTAATTTGTAATCCGGGAGTGAGAAGACAAAGGATGCAGCACCTCGGGCTTGACCGTGCGTTATTGAATGTGTGGGACTGACCCGAGACATCCGATGAGGCGTTAAGATCGTCTTGGACCGGGCTTCCTAGCAAAGAAGAATAATAGCTATTTTCTTTGATTTTCTAAGGGTTTTATTTTAGAAATGGGTCATTAGATGAGTTAAATTTATTTTGTTTTTAATTTATTTAATCTCATTGAAAATCACTTAACATGTCTTATAGTTTAACGTCAACGCCTCATTAAAGAAGTTATAGAATATAAATTGAATGCAAAACAAAAATGTGATTTTTACAAAAACTAAGTGGGAGGGTTGTTTGTCATTGAAGCAACCCAAGATCCCCAACATAAATTTAATTAATGCAGTGTGTGATGAACTAAGACTCACTCATCATGGCCCTCCCTTCAATGAGAGTACTTCGGAATCACTTCGTTAATCAAATTGGAATGAACTAAACTTTAAAGATGAACAATGAAGCGGGGTCTCCCCTTGGAAAACTGTTATCAAAGTGACTTGGATAAAAGCCCACATGTCGGTTGTACACTTAGACTTATTGTTTAAAATAAGTAATATTCTCATAGAGGATATGCGTTAAAAATAAGTGACCAAAATTTATGGTAATTAGTAAGAACTAGAATTTGTGGCTTCTTGGATGGTTCGACCTAAATAGTGACATGTCATGACTATGAAAGGCGATTAATTGCATTTTCCTCTAGGAAAAATAATTAATCGTTTATGTTCAAAATTTTGGAATAGGTCTAGAGTTAAGAAAAATATATCATTAACAAGTTAATGGCGAAATATAAATATTTCTTTATAAGTATAACAATTTTACTAATCTAGGCAAAGTGCATGAACATCCAATTATTTTAAAAAATTATCTAAGTATTATTTACTTAGTGCTAACATTTCTTATAAATTGATATTTGAGAAGGTTTAGGAAAGTTTGATTGTCTCATCTTGCTCGTCTACTTCACACCTAGTCTTGAACTCGAGTAATCTAAGGTTTCTATTATAAGAGTCTATAGACGGTTTGACGGATTCGTGTGTGGTTACAATTAAACACAATAACTCAAGAACAAGTCTATGAGCTAAAGAGCTAATTTATGCCTAAGTCGAATGAGAACTTATGTGCCAAAATTAAAGAGATATTTTTGAGAGAGAGAGAGAGAGAAGTGAATAGTCGGCCACAACAAGAAAAATAAGAGCAAGAAACTTATTTTCACATCTCAATGTGAGCCTCTATTTATAGGAGAATGAAATACAAGAAAGCGTAATTACCCTTTCCTATTGTGTATTCATGACACAATATATGATTTCCTCTAGTCTTTCTCTCTTTCATGGCTGGCCACTCCTGTGCATTAGTGAGAGAAATTTGTTTCTTCACTTAGCACATTTGTTTCATTCTCAAAGAAATTAATTTCCTATTTTCCTTTTTAGAAGTTATCTTTATAATTAAAGGCAAAATAATTCCTCTCCTCTTTTGATGATGTTGGCTGAATTCTTTACTAGGGGGAGCTTCTATATTCTTCCTTATTTCTTTTAAGACAGTTCTTAAAATACCCATTGTAGAATTAATATTGCACAAATAATGAAATTAATTTCATATGGCTCAAACGACTTTTCGGCTTTAGAAAGTTATTTATATTTCCATCATATACAAATATTAAAAATATTAGTTTGACTTTCATATCAATTTATGTCCATGTGGACAAAAATACCCTCTAGAAATTTTCAAGGAAAATGTCTTGTTCAACACTTGAACTTATTTTGACTTTACTTCTAGTTTAACAATTCTACGATAATGACATGTAATAGTGACCTTATGGATCAAAATGAACAAAGCTTGAGCTACTATACTTAGACTCAAAATTTCACAAACGTTTTCCGAGTATTAGCTTAATGTCAACTAACACCACTAAAGAGTTGACACAGAAAATCTCTCGGTTGAAATGAAATTATTTCTAATTCAAATTCTTGAGTAGATCATTGAATGTTATCTATGATTACCCTTCATGAATATTATCAACTAGATGAGATTTATAAAATTACAATTTTACCCTTCTAGTTGTTATTTCCTCAACTCCTTTAGTACTTGTGAATAAGTTAGAAACAATGTATTGACGAGGAGCTAACAAGTCACATTGTTTCATCCAAATAAAGTCGCTACTTAAATTTGGACACTGCGCAGTTCATTTATTCACAATTCAAGTAATAAAGCATGAGGTGATGCGAAGCTATGAATTGGTCTAGTCTAGATCACTTAGTCGCTACTTATTATCTCACTAATTGGTCTAGTCTAGATCACTTAGTGGACCTAGAATTTGACTTTCTCAAATGAGAGTATTAATGCTATGAAATGACATGTCTCATTTCATGATTTAGATAAGCATGATGCGATAGAAGATGTTAAATGGTTTGTTCTTCTATTGTCTCTAAACGTGCACTGGTCAATTCAGTATCTTCGAAAGATACACTGGAAGAACTACAGAGTTCCTAACTCTCTATGCTTCGTAACTAGACATCCTAGATTCTTCCAACAATCATACTGGGATCAATAGTCCGTTGATCTTTAGATTGCGAATATACCGTTTTAGTCAAACCATAAAGAGTTTGTTCACGCAAATCTACATTTGTCTCTTCATACATTGTTAGGTTTGAGTAAGGACTATAAGACTATTGAATATCATAAATCTTCAATCAAACTAAAAAGGAATGAATGAACGTTTCAACTTTTATTAATTTAATCAGCAAATTACAAAGATTTATATATTACATCAATATGTAAATAAACAATCTTTCAATAAGGACTTTACAAAGATTTATATATTACATAAATATGTAAATAAACAATCTTCTTGTGGGCATCTCTGCTAACAGATGTTTCAACGAAATATATATACAAATGTATTTCATCGTCTAATATCTCCTTTGTGGGCAGCAATCCCAACATATTTACCGGACAAAATGTCCGCTACTTGTTGCGCCGAGACGTTATTCCAACTCGGCGTCGTCAGAGGGATGTGCTCTCGCACCAAAACTCCAAAACTATTGGCAAACATGCCAACGCGCTCTCCTTTTTTGACTCTCTCTTCATCACTTCTCATGAGAGGTGAATCAAACTCAAGACGGACGAGGTCGAATACAATCTTGCCTTTCTTTCCTCTTCTAGCTCGTTGCGAGCTTTGACCCATAGTCGCACCTCGTCCGGACAAAGGTGTTGGAAGCTCATCTCCGCTAGTTGACATACTGCAAAGCATAAAGATAAATTAGAATATTATTTTATGAAATACATTAAATTTAGTTTATATATAATGTAGTTAAAAATTTTATTCAATCTTGCTCATCGTCACTTAAGAAGTCAATTTGATCTATTTCAAGATAATCGTCAACAATATCTCCAAGGAAACGATCAACGTCATCATCATGATCATCGACGTCTATGAAGTCGTCGATAGGCTCATCTTCGGTAGCATCATCAACTAGAATTGGTTCACAAATATCGTGAAGATGAGACAAACGATCGAAATCAGTATGTTGTACGATCAATGGAACTACAGCCGATGATTAAATATCTATGTCAAGCAAATCCCATCCGAATCGATGATTACAATCTTCGACGACATTCCATTCGCCTTTTTCAAGATTTCGAGGATCGGGCAAATAAAACACTTGTTTGGCTTGAGTAGCGAGTATAAATGGTTCGTCTGGAAACCATACTTTCGCCACATAAGCACTCGTTGTTCCACATACGTTATCTTTGCCAAAGTGTCTACGTGAATCATGCTTGTCACCATACCAACGACACCAAAATAGTACGACTCGACAATCATGTCAGTAGTTCAGCACGAAAACATCGTCCATCCTTCTGTAGAACGTGTAGCCGTCTACAGGTACGCAAACACCACTATTTTGAGTAGTACACATCTCATCGCAACGAGAAGTGATAAACTTGACGTCGTTCAACACACAACTCGGATAAATGTGAACATTCAGTAAAGGTCTGATCTACAATGCATACAACTCGTCAGAGACATCGACTCCACCAACTTTTTGGTCGTACATTTTTTTAGCGAACCAGACTCTAAATTCTTTTTTATGTGATTCATCAACATCATGGCGATGTTCAAATTTCATGAGATTCCAATGCTCACTGTGTATACGTTCAAGAAGCTAGAGAAATAAAAAAAAAAACAAATTTATGACTTTATATGGATACGATTAAAAAGACTCACGTCATATACGGATCGATTTCCGTACAATTTGTCAAGCTGTACCACTCTGGCATCTCTCTCGACTTGTCGTCTAACCAGGTCGAACTCATCTTCCCATCAGGCACACACTTCTCGGATTGAAAAATAGAGAACTCAGGAGGCTGAACGACATCGGTCGAGGCTTCTTCCACAACGTAAGCCTCAACTATAGATCCTTCGGGTCTCGCTTTGTTTCGAACAAAATTTTTAAGTGTTCCAAGGTATCTTTCAAATGGATACATTCATCTCATATGCACTGGACCACCTTCGAGAGCTTCTTTGGGGAGATGAATGATAACATGAACCATGATCGTAAAGAAAGCATGCGGGAAAATGATTCCCGTCTTACACAATATCTCAACGATGGAGTTTTGGGCTTTCTCGAGATCCTCCACTTGTAACGTTCTTGAACAAATGAGCTTAAAAAAGCTTCCAAGTTCTGCAAGCGTCTCTTTGATTTGTTAAAGAACATAAGTACCAATACCAACTCCCAACAAGCTTTGCATTATCACGTGCAAGTCATGTGCCTTCAACCCAGTCACTTTTCCATCAGGAGTGACATTCTTTTTCAAATTTCCTGCGAGACCATTGGGAAACTTAATTGACTAGAGAGACTCGGAAAACATTTTTTGTTGCGTTGGTGTGAGAACGTATGAAACTTGTCGTTTGAACCACTTGTTTCCACGCTTATCCAAGTGTAAACTAGACTTAACTTTCAAGTCTTTAAGTTTTGTCTCGCCTTATCGGTGTCCTTATCTTTCCCGTCAATCCTGAGCAACGTTCCGAGTAAGTTTTTGCACACATTTTCTTATATGTGCATCACATCAAGGTTGTGCCTCAACGTCAAATCAGACAAATAAAGTAACTCGTAAAAGATACTTTTCTTGGAACAATTTAGCTTGCTCCTGCCTCGCTTTCGTTTCGATCTCATAGACTGCTTGCCCGGATTCAATTCAGGAATACTGTTCAATTGCTCAAGAATCAAGCTTTCAATCAACTTCTTTCGAGGTTTTCGTTTCTCGATACGCGTTGTGTAGTGACCACTACATGTTCTCATTTGGTGAAAATCAGACAAATATCGTCGATGATTGTAATACATGACTCTATTTCTAACAAACAATGATGGAGTGTCTTTGGTGCACATCGTGCACACAAGGCACCCTTGACCACTCCACCTAGATAAACTGCCTCAAGCAGGAAAATCGTTTATTTTCCAAAGAAGTGCTGCCCGCAAAAGGAAGACATGATTATGGTTAGACCCATCTCGCACTCGAACACCCAATTCCCATAATTCTTTCAACTCTTTAACGAGCGGTTCCAAGAACATGTCAATGTCTTTCCCAGGCGATTTCAAACCAGGAATCAAGAGAGCCAGCATCAAGTACTCGGATTTCATGCACAGCCACGGTGGCCACATGCTATACATACATTTATCGGCTCAATGGCAAAGTCTGGATATGTTTCATCTAACTTCTTCCACGCTTTCCTGTCAGCAAGATGATGTAAACACCTTCTTCAACCACACGTTCTTTCGTGTGCCATTGCATTTCAACAGTTGTGTGTTGAGAAGCGCACAACCGCTTGAGACGGTCTTTCACAGGAAAGTACTGTAAAACTTTACGCGGTACTTTTTTTCCACCAACCCATCTACTTTCATTGCACACCGGACAAACATCTGAACCATTCAAATCCTTCCAAAACAAGACACTATCATTCGAGCAGACGTCAATCATAGCGTAGCCCATGCCAAATCGCTTCAGCTTTGACTTTGCCTCGTAATGTTTTTCAGGAATTTTATTCCCAACAGGATGAGACTTTTTCAAGAGTTGCAGAAGTTCTGTAAATGCCTTGTTCGTCCAGTGGTTTGTCACTTTAATGTGCATTAACTGAACCAAGAAAGATAATGAAGAAAACTCCTTACAACAAGGATAAAATTCTTCATTCAACTCGGCAAATAGATCCGCGATCTGCTCTTTGTTAGCCACATCTTCAACAGTTGGATCACTATAGAAATCAGGATCATTCCTAATATCGTCGACTGCGTCATGGATTTCACCAACATTGTCTTGATCCTCTGAATCATCGAAAGTTTCTGGTACAAGAACGATTTCTTCACGTGACTCGCCGTGATGATACCACCGAGTGTAATGGAGTAAATCCTTTGTTCATGAGATGCGCTCGAACAACTCCTATGTGTTGTCTTAATGAATTATTGCAACTACGACAAGGACATCTAACTTTGTACTCGATGTTCATTTGGAAACGTGCAACTCGAATAAACTCGTTCACGCCCATTTCGAATTCAAGACCATACCGATTATTCTCAATAAACTAAATTCTATTTGGGTTTGACATGACGCTGAATGTTGAAATTTATGAAAGTTGTGAGATTGATGACTATTGGAAAATATAATTAATTAATAGTAGTTGTTTGATGATATGATATCGGAAAGTTGTTGAATTTAGATATTTCAATTAATTACTTAAAAATTTACAAAAATTTGGGCAGAGTTTCCCCTAAAATATGGACAAACAAAAAACCTGAAATTTGTACAAAACATATATCTAACAGCCATAAATTTGTACCAAACATATATCTAATTACATTAAAAACATAAATATTCAATTAGCTACAACTTCCATTATGAATTCAATTATAATTAACATCTTATTACTTACATACAAACAAACATATTATTCATTATGTGATATAATTAACCACAAATTCATTTATTAATTAACATATTAACTAAGAATTCTCTAATTACGTAATAAATAATTTAGTTAACTACACATTTCATATATTCTCTAAATACATATAATTAACTTCGTCAAAATTATCTTACAAATTTTTAATTATTTTCTTAACTAAAAAATTAAGTTAAGAATATAATTAACCTTGTGAGAAGATGTGGGAGACAACGAACAAGGGTAAACGAGGCGGCGGCCGAAATGTGGCGACGATCAATACGAGGTTGCGATCAACTCGGGGCTCCAACCAACACAAATAACTAAATCAACATTGAAAACCAGATTAAAACCAAATTAATAACTGAAACACATTTACGAGGAACGAAAAAAAAGAGAAAAAAAAAAAAAAAAACTCACCTGGAGAGATGAGCGACGAAGGCAGCAACCGGACTCTCGGTCGGAGGCACGGCAGAGCAAACAAGGAATTTTTTTGGATGAAGGGTGAAATGAGGCAGAAGGGAGGAGGGTCGGATGTTTTAAAGCCCTAGAGACATTTTGTTAAGTGGGGACATTAGAAGCGAGTAGTCACTTCTAATGTCTCTGTAGGTAAAATTTTGGCGAAAAGATTTCGGAGCATTAGAAGCAACTAGTCGCTTCTAATGATCAATTTTTGACACTTACTGAAATTTTGGCGGAAGTGTTTTGGAGCCAAATAATTTGGGTATTAGAAGCGACATTAAAAGCGACTAGTTGCATATACTGCCCAAAAATCTATACTTAAAAGCGACTAGTCGCTTCTAAATGACAAAAATTTCATTTTTTTGGTAAAAGTCGGGGTGTTTACGTTAGAAGCGACTAGTCGCTTCTAAATATTTTTTAGTAGTGAAATCACAATTTACTTCAATGAGAAAATCAATCGTTCTAGTTCAATAAATCTCATCTGAGAGTCTATCATTGAGACCTCATGAATCCACATGAACAAAACTTTAGAATAAAGTCCGGACTCAAAAGCTCACAAACTTTTTCTGAATTTTAATTCTTAATATTATTCGATTCCACTAAAGGACTAATATTGAAACTCTCTAAGTTCATATGCGTTTATTTTCCGTTTGATGTGACAAAACAATTCTTCACACGATCAACAAAGTATTTTACGATATTACCCTTTGTGTGTATCATTAACTAAGAGGATTGTAAAATTATCATTTTACCCAGAGTTATTATTTTCACGAAATTCTTTGTTATTTATGAACGAGAAAAACATAAAGTGAGATGTCTCTACATGTCACATGTTTTATTTGATGAATACCAAGCTCAGTTTATTCGCTCACATTCTCATAACAAATCATGGTGTGATACTAATGCCGTAGCATTGTTTCAACACAAATTCTATATCTGTAAATCACATAATTCAACGAAACAACATTATGACACCAACCGTCGGGTGAGATGAAACTTCATTTATTCATTGCCCATTGACAAATCAAATGTCATAAAGTGTTACAAGAATATATGTATTCACTTCAGGATTTAGGTAATTATCAAAATACCCCTCGTATATGATCTTAAAATTTTGAGTGATTAAACGGTTTTATCTCGAGCTTCAAAGCATCACTGGTCTTGTTCAACGTCTTCATTTAGACATCAAGAATAAATAAGAGAGTAACAAATCTCTATATTACAAGATAAGATATCGTTTTTTATTCAAATAATCAATATTTAGATTCGATTGCCCTATCAATCTTTAGATTGCGAACTATTATTTAAACTAGTCTTAAGAGTGTATCTTGTCAAGTATGTACTTAGCACATCTTTCGTTGATGATAGTTTCAGAGCATAACAAACATCATAAACACAAACTTAAATAAGAATGAATATTTAATTTAATTTAATGTTTCAGCAAAACGAAATATAAAATGTATTTATAATGTCTAATATCTCCTTTGTGGGCACAAATCCTAACAAATATCCCTCGTATGAATTTATAAGTTTTGAGTAATTTAATGGTTTTATCTCGAACTTCAAAGTGTCACATATCTTGTTCAATGTCTTCATCAAGGCATCAAAAATAAATTACAGAGTCACAACTCTCTATATCACAAGATAAGAGATTTTTAATTTATTCAAACATTCATTACTCAGATATGATTACCCAATCGATCTTTAGATTTCAAATTATTATTTTAAACTAGTGACGAGAAGGTACCATGTCAAGTTTGTACTTAACACTTCTTTCGTTGATGACAGTTTCAGGGCTAGACATACATGCATAAACACAATCTTAAATAAGAACGAATAATTAAATTTATTTAACTTTCAGGAAAAAGAATACAAATGTATGATATGTGTTATATCTCCTTTGTGAGCATAAATCCCAACACAAGGTGCTATGTTCTTCGCCGTCAGGGGGCGTGCTATGTTCTCTGGCACCACGAGAAGCGTTTTGTTCGACGTGTCGCGGAGAACAGACCCTATGCGTTTGTCCTTGGAGCCCTCGATGGAATTTTTTTTTTTTAAAAGAGTACAAAGTTCGCGAACAAGTTTGCCTCACATGAAACACGGCAGTGGCCTCCGAGTAGATGACAATTCTGACCTCTGACTACACGAAACGCGAAGATAGTTGTAAAACTCGGGACACAAGTTTCAATCCCCGAAAATTTCCTCCATCAAGGACGCCGAGTTTGTACGCCAATCTCCTTGAAAACATAAATGGGGAAGAAAATCCGGTAGCTCAAACCTAAGCTCCATAGATGACCCTTTGAATGTTTTTTTTTATCTACAAAAGGGTATTAAGACTTTTCACTTGTTTCTCTCCTTTTACAAAAAACTTCGTAAATTGGACTACTCCTAGTTTTGTCCTCTTGAAAAAATAAAAATATTTCTAGAATAGATGCATTATGAACTCCTAGAATTGTAATATTAAAGATAAACTCACTATTTCGGTCTATCACAAATTGGACTCTTAATCAATTTTCGGACAAAAATATTCTTGACTCAATTTTTTCGATAAATTTTTCATAATTTTTTTTCGATGGATTGCTATGAATTGCAATGGAATCCGATAATTTCCCATGAAAAAAATATTTTTTCACTTGTTTCCGGCGAACTCTTCCAGATTTTGACAGATTCGGATAATTTCCGATGAAAGAAAAATTTAATTTTTTTTAATGAACTCTCTCGGATTCCGAATTGCAAAGAACTCAGGTTTTATTTTCACTTTAAAATTATTTTGTTTTCTTCTGAAAATGGGTTAAAAATTTATTTTGAGATACTATGAAATAAGTCCAGGCCATATTTCTTATAAAACAAAGTGCATAAAATGAAATTTCAGACTTACCAAAAATGTTTTTTTAGGGTAATTTTGATGTATCGCCTTATAAATTATGTGTAATTTGGATATACCCAAGGTTTCGTTAATAGATTGAAAATAGCCAGATAAATTCTTTTACACATCGTAAATAGCCCCAAATACTTTTAATTTATATTTTCAATATGCAAACGAATTAATGGTATTTTGGACTATTTACGATGTGTAAACGAATTTGTCTAGGTATTTTCAATCAATTTTTTTTTATGTAAGTTAGAAATAAAATGAAGTTTTTTTTTATTATTTGGATATGAAATTTAACAAAATATAAGGACTAATCCTGTTATTTAAAGCAAAGGTACATTTATGACAATATTGAATTGTAGGTCATCTTCTATCTATTTTAAAAATAAAAATTTTTAAATGAATATTTTGTTTATTCTCATGTCTGATTTTTTATTGAAATACGTTTCGAAATGAAATATTGTTTAAATAATGATTGTGTTTCATAGTTTATTAATGTTAAATTTGATTTTTAAAATATTAAATCATGTTAGACTTTTAATAAAGTTATTTTTCCTTAAAGGCTGAAAATAACTTTTATATTTAACCAAAAAATTCAAAGCTACAATTTATAACTTTTGCAAGTGTAAATCTTGTTTTCCATTTATTATTTTTCTCTCCTTATTTTATTTTTACCGATACTAATATTTAGTTTTAATTATATCCACATATTGTTATCAAATAATTTTTTATATTAATTTTTTTATAATATATATTTTTACAATTTATATAATATTTCACTATACATATATATTAAAAATACTTTATTATTAATTATATTTTATATAAATGATTATAATTTATTTATATAAATATATATTTTATCCGAAATCACTTATTACTATCCATACTTATTTTATAAATTTACCAGCACTCATTTCCCAAATAAAATGCAGTTCATAATTTTTAGGTTGGATTGGATTTGACTATAGTAAAACTTAAATATTGCCATCTATTTATCCTAAATACTGCAATTTTTTTTTCCGAGACTATCTTTAACAGATTATATTATTTTCTATATTATTTTATAATATATATCATATCCGACATATTTTTTTCATCAATTCTATTTTTTTTGCTTGAAATATTAATTTTATAATTAATTTTATTTATTTATTTTTATATTTATTTAATATCTTTAATTATACCACTTACTTAATGAAATAATTCAAAATATAAGAAAAAACAAACTAAACATACCGTTTCGCTTTTTATATTTAGTTTTATTTAATTTTTTTCGAACTCCAAATGTTAATGTTAAATTTTGAACATAATTTTACAATATAAATATGAATAATATAAAGATATATATAATATAATTTTATAAATGAGTGGTAATATAGAAATTATAAATGTTTTTGGGACAAAAAAATGTTATAGTAAGTGACTAATTTTCTTTTTTCAAATAAATTCAATACCGTAGTATATGACGGACTCTACGTTACATTATTCGGTTGTTTTAGAGTTTGAATTTTTTTTTATTTTTCATCCCCGGCGAGGGTTCTCTTTCTCTCGGAGAGCTGTAATTCGGTACTAAACTCAGAATCACGAGACAACACTGAGGTATGTCAAATCGCGGGAATACGTTTTTTGACGTACTTGATGGTCGGTCAATTAAAGACGTTTAGTGAATAGGAAATAGAAACAAACCCAAATTTTTTATACTTTAGAATTCTGTAAGCGTTTCTGTAAGGTGTGACCTGATTTTGTGGAGTTTATTTGGAATCTTTTATTTATTTCTAGTTATTGTTCCAATTTTGGTATTTTTTTATGTCGATAATTAAACTCAAAATTTGATATATTATATATATGTTTTATATATGTGTGTATATATATGTAGTTGGTACTTGGTACCCGTGCTATTTCCACTGTTTAAGTATTGATATCATATCAATCTGTGTTGTAGATTGAAAATCTGGAAGTCTAGGTATGGAGAACAACCAATTCGTGCTTAGTGATACAAGCTCGGGTTGGTCTCGTATCAAGGATACAAACAAGCAGATGCAACTCATACGGAGGTTCCTTTCCCACTTTGTTTGTGTTGTTGTTTTTGGTTTTAGGTGTTCCAATTGGTTTTATTATGATAATTGCTTCAGGTGCTTATTAGGGCTCTCTACTGTCGAATGTGAAAGGAAGAAGCTCCAAAGAAAGGAGGATATCCTCGAAGCCAGGTTTGTGGAAGAGAAATAATCAACGCTGTAATCTAAATTGGCCATGTTTAATACCCTCAACTGATTGTTTGATGTTTTCCCCCAGGGCTTTGCCTATCCCTGAATCATTTATAAGGGGAGACGATGTAAATTTTTCTTATTTCATCATTCGTTTATCTCAGTTTAATTTTCTTTGCTTCGTTAAACACTTGCTAAGTGTTTGTTGCTCATCATTCACCAGGTATTTCTCGAAACTGCAAAATCAAATGTCGAAAAAGCGTTTGTAATGATTCCCCTTGCTGAGACAGAGTGTGAAACTGTTTTGGATGCTCTGGAGTTTCCCGTCAGGCACGAGATATCGCGAGTTGATACATCTCAGGTCGACGATCTGACCACCAATGGCATGTGCCTTCTACTAGAGACATTGACCAGAAACCGGATTCAGTTTGTGAAGACTCGGCATAAGATGAAGAAGATGGTCAGAGAAATTCTTCCACTAGTTTTCAGCGGCCGAAATAGTAACAACAACATAGTCTTTAGGGAGGTAGCCAAAGTTCTTGGAGACCCAAAGAATTTCCGCGATAGCTGCTCGCCGTTCTTCACTGCCCCGCTGAACCTGATTCAACGCGCCGCTGCTGGAAAAGTGCTGAGTGAGCTGGAGAGCATTCCGAGTCGGACTCTAGCTGCGATGCTCAAGAAGCTGAAGGGGAAGAAAGAAACAACTCTGCCTCTCATAAAGCCCCCTAAAATGGGGTTTGTTCGAGGACAAATAATTAAACAGGTGAGGAAAAGAAGCAAGAAGATGCTTTCTGAACTCGGCGAAGATGATCAATTCCCGGAGCCATTGGCAAAGGCGATGGCAGTCGCGGGGCTATCTTCGAAGCTGACGTGCTGGCCTCATCATCTCCAGACCGAGCTCTACAAATTCTCTTCAAAAACTGAGGTTTTGCAGAACGAGGTCATGAATGCTATTAGGTTGGTCAAGACGAAGGTCAGTGTGCCGGTTCTGGAAAGCGTGAAGAACTTGTTCGATCCTAATGCCAAAGTGTCGAGGAAGAGTTTGCGATCGGCAATCAGGAGATTCTTGACGGAGTATCTTTTCATGTGCGACGACATCAATCCAGTGCCTGAGCCAGTGGTTCGAGCTCTAGCTATGATCGATAAAGAATCACTTGGGCCCCTTGACGCTGTTGCTCTGAAGAAGTTGGTCGAGGAAGAGACAGAATGTGTGTTGAATGTGAGTGCTCATGCGAAACAGCTTCTCTTGGATCTGCTCCCCGGCACGGAATTGGGCGAGAACTTTTCCGATGCATATATGGAGGATTTGGTAGAGAGCGACGACGAGGATTGTTTCTTGGACTTTTCTCGAATCAGAAGTCTGGATGAGGAAGGTGCTGGGGATACAGATCCTAACGTTTCTAAAATAATTTGGGATACTGTTATTAACCAGGGATCGGAAAGTGCTGTCATTGATGGCCTTGAAGCCAAGATCTCTAGCCTAGCTGATGCTAAAAATTGGTACTTTACTATCCAAGAAACCTGCGATAAGACGGGCTTGGATGCCTTTGATCTCATTGGTAGTTTGATTGAAGAGTTTGAGCGCAAAGAACTCCCAGGTATACTTATCTATATTTCTCACTTTTTATCTTCATTTTTGTCCATTGTTTTTGTTAGGTGCTTAAAAAAAATAGAATCTCGTTTTTCCTTTTTCAATATCCTTCATGTGTGTGTCTCTGCGGTGGTAGATCAACAGTGTAGTCCAACCATGGAATCTGATGCCCAGACTATGGTTCGAGTTACTGAAGAACTAATACCTTCTCTTCCAAGCAGGTAGAGAATGCTTTTTTCTTTTCTTTTCTTTTTCCCTGGATAGTATATTACAACAAATCTTGATAATCTATAATGGATTGCATTAACTATCTTGTGTTTTGTCTATTTCTGCAGTGCTATTGAGAGCTTAAAGAGGTTGCTACGCTCGTGATGGCCTTTTGGATGAGCAGCCATAGATAACATAAACCGATCCTCGTTTTCCAAGCCTCATTCTGTGTGTTTTGTTTGCTCAGGTACTTGCACTCCATCTTTAGTGATCTTTGCTTCCTTTTCTAGAATATCACAAATGAAGTTTATCAAATATTGTGCCAATGCTTCTGTTTTCCGCCAACTGTGTAAAATTTTTGGCTATTAAAAATCCGAAAGGCTCAACTTTTCTGTGTTTTTAGTTGCTTCGCAAATTTGCAAATCATATTAGATCCCATAAAGTGACTTCGAAAGTCTCATATGCCAAACTGCATAAAGAACAGCTTAAACAAATATTTGAAATCAAAATTCATCCGTTGACATACTAGTGCAATGAAAGCTTGTTTCATGTAAATACGAAATGCAAGCGAATATATAATCCCCCTTAAATAAAGAAAAACGATAGCAAATAAGAGGCTAAGTTGGCACTTTGATTTAGAATTCTTTAAAGCTAGATCTTATTCCTATGTTTTCAACTATTAAATAATGAAAAGAGCTTGAAGAGGTCGCTAGGCTCGTGACAGATTTTGTTTTGAGCACCCATAAATTGATGGATAAGCTCATCCTTGTGATCCGTGAAACGGGTCATGCTGCAACTAACGTGTTACCCTTGTCTCATATGCTTGTTTGCCACAGGTCACTGTGCAAAGAGAGGACGATGAGAAAGAGAAAATGGACGATGACTCCGACTGTTTTCCCGATGAGACTGCATCTTTTGTTGCCTTTCAATTTTTTACACTCGTGTTAAATTAATTATTTTGTAGAATTAGGTGTAACTAGTATTAGATGGTTTAGGATAAAATTATATTTTGTATGGTTATATTATTTTTCCTAAATATTAGTTTAGGTCCTAAAAATAATTGAATTTTGCTCTAAGATTTTATAACTTTAAAAATAATATATTTATTACTTTGTTTAATTAATGTTTCAACTATAAATTTATTTATTTTTGTTCCAAAACTTGATTATACTAATTCTAATATATTTTTACTATAAGATCTTATCATTTTCTAAGGAAAATTCATTTACTTATTAATTAGTTATTCGGCCATTTAATTCTTTTTCTATTCGTTTAATTTGAATTAGGCTTTCATAGTTTTGGTTTGTATATTCATAATGATACTATGGACGCTTTAGGGCATCATCAAGTTATGTTTTTATACAATTACAATCCGTATTTGCTCAATGGATACAAAACATCCATGCTTTAGAACCCGGTGCAACGGTCCTAGGTGCAAAAACAAATACTAGTTTGACGTGTGTGTTGGGATTGGTGCCCACAAAGGAGATATTAGACATTGAGATATTTTATGTATTTATATTTTGTTGAAACATTTGATATTAATAAATGTTCATTCTTTATAAGACTGTGTTTAGTTATGTTTAAGCTATGCTCTGAAACTGTCATCAACGAAAAGGGTGTTAAGTACAGACTTGACAAGATAACCCCCTGTGACAAGTTTGAAACCATTTGTTTGCAATCTAAAGATCGATAGAGCAATCGAATCTTATTATTGATTGTTAGCATGAATCATGATATCTCATCTTGTGATATAGAGAGTTGTGACTCTATGATTCATACTAGGTATCTTATAGAAGATACTGAACAAGACCAGTGACACTTAGAAGCTCGAGACAAAACTGTTTACACACTCGAGGCTTCAAGTTCACAGGTAAAGGAGTATTTGTTGGAATTTGATTAAAAATTAACCTAATTTAATTACGAAACACATCAATATGTGGCGGAATTTCATAATTCAATTTAACATATTAAAACCAATTTAAAACATGTTCGATAACCATATCATTAAATCTAACCTAACATGTCAATAAATTTATAACCTTGTCAATAAATCTATCTAAACATGCACACGAACAATCCAAACATATATAATCATTCTAAAATATCATATTGTCCAGATCCAATTCGTTCGAGGGATACTTACATAATTTGGATCTGCGAGAGCAAGTCTCGGTGTCTCTCGGAAAAAACTGGCCGGCCGATCCTCTACGCCACGCCCGTCAAGCAAATCCTCAAAGTCGTCGATCCTTCGTTGCTCCAAAATATGACCGGCCCCGTGGGAGGAAAAATCACTCAAACAACCACAAGTTGAGTCAATGATAATACTCGAGGGATTTTGTGAGACAAAGAGGGTGGGCTCTTTCGTAGGAACAAGGGAAGAAGGAATAAAAGGGGATTCTCTCTACGGTTCGCTCTCTCAATTCTTTAGGGATTTTGGCCAAGTATTTTTCTCCTTGGGAGAGAGGAAATAGTCGGCCAAGATGGGAGGGGAGAGAGAGAGAGAGTGGCCGAATAAGCTAGGTCAAAAGAGAGAGAGAAGAGCTCCTTTTATTTCAGGGAAAATGGGCTTAATTAGGTCAAAAACAATTAATGACCCATTAATCAAACTTAAGCCCGATAAATCATTTAAGCAATTTCCCAACCCCTTATTTGCATTAAGTGGCCGGCCATCTTATGTATTTATCTCCCAAATATTTTCGATTTATTTCTAAAATAATATTTAATTAATTTAGAACATCTCATTTATTTAATGACAAGTCATTAATTATTTTCATACTAAACAATGTAGTACGAAACGAGAAAATATTTATTTTCATCTTTTATTTATTTGAATCATCAAATTATATTATTATCAATATAATAACACAATATGATTCGTTAAATAAATATAATAATAAATAACGAATTATTTATTTAATTACTTAGAAAATAATTTTCTTAGTGTAAATCACAATTTACGTTTAATGAGAAAATCGATCTTTTCTTGTTCACTAATATCTCATCCAAGAGTCTATCATTGAGACCTTATGGACCCACATGATTGAAGCTTTAGAATAAAGATCGGACGCAAAAGTTCACAAACTTTTTCCGACTTTTAATTCTTAATATTAGTCGATTCCACTAAAGGACCAATATTGAACATCTCTAAGTTCATATGCGTTTATATTTTCGTTTGATGTGATAAAACTATTCTTCACATGGTCCACGGTGTATTTTACGATATTACCCTTTGTGTGTATCATTAACTCAGAGGAATGTAAAATTACCATTTTACCCCCGAGTTATTATTTCACCAAGTCCTCTGTTATTTGTGAACGAGAAAAACATAAAGTGAAATGTCTCAACATGTCACATGTTTTATTTCAAAGAATTCTTTATTCGATGAATACCAGGCCTGGTTTATTCGCTCACACTCTCATAACAGAGCATGGTGTGATACTAATGCCTTAGCATTGTTTCAACACAAATTCCATATCTGTGAATCGCATGTTTCAACGAAACAGTATTATGACACCAACCGTCGGGTCAATGAAACTTCATTTAGCCATTGCCCATTGAAAAATCAAATGGCATAAAGTGTTACAAGAATACATGTACTCACTTCAGGATTTAGGTAATTACTAAAATACCCCTCGTATGTGAGTTTGAGGTTTCGAGTGATTAAACGGTTTTATCTCGAACTTCAAAACTTCACTGGTCTTGTTCAATATCTTCATTAAGATATCAAGAATGAATTACGGGGTCACAACTCTCCATATCACAAGATAAGATATCGTTTGATTCATTCTAACAATCATTACTAGGAATCGATTGCCCAATCGATCTTTAGATTGTGAACTATTATTTAAACTAGTCATAAGAAGGTATCTTGTCAAGTCTGTACTTAGCACTTCTTTCGTTGATGACAGTTTCAGAGCGTAGACATAAATGCGTAAACACAATCTTAAAAAACAATGGATATTCAATCTTTATTTAATTTCAAAATAAAAGAAATACAAAAGTATTTAATATCAAAAATCTCCTTTGTGGGCACAAATGCCAACAGTATTATGATACTTACCTTAATCCTGAAGTGAATATGTAATTGACATTGCACTTTGTGACATTTGATTCGTCAATGGGCAATGACTAAATTTTAGTTGCATCTGACCCGACTGTTGGTGTCACAAGGATGTAATGTTGGGTTACATGATTCACAGATATGGAATTCATGTAACAAGAATGCAAATGCATTAGTATCACACTATGCTTTGTTATGAGAGTGTGAATGAATAAACCTGGCCAGGTATTCATTGAATGACTTCATTCTTTGATTAAAACATGTGACATGTATAGACATCTCACTTTATGTTTTTGTCATTCACAAATAACAAAGGAGTTAGTGAAATAATAACTCGAGGGGTAAAACAGCAATTTTACATTTCTCTCAGTTACTGATACACATGAAGGGTAACATCGTAATATACTCCGTGGATCGTATGACAAATTGTTTCATCATATCAAACATAAAAGATACGCACATGAACAGAGAGATTATCAATATTGGTCCTTTAGTGGAATCGACCAATATTAAGAGTTAAAAGACGGAAAAAGTTTGTGAACTTTTGTGTCCGTTTTTTATTCTAAAGCTTCGTTCATGTGGGTCCATGAGGTCTCAATGATAGACACTTGGAAGAGATTAAAAGAACTTGAAAAGTTGATTTACTCATTAAGTATAAATAGTGATTTATATTGGGAAAATTGTTTTCTTGAAACTCGATAAATAACTAGTTATTTATTTTGTTTATTGAATCACAAGATGCCATCATATTGATGATGACATTCTCGAGTGATTAAATATGTTAAAAGAAGAAAACAAATTATTTCTCATTTCGTACTTATTCGATAATTATGAAATATATTTAATGATGTGTCATTGAATAATAATGAGAGTTCTAAATTAATTTTAGAAATTAAATCAAATAAATTTAGGAACAAAAATCAAAGACATGGACGAGTAAAGGGAGAGTGTTTGGCCGGATTCCTTAAGTGAATAGGGTCATGGGTTTGACCCAGCTTAAGCCCATTTATAATCTGTATAAATAAGGCTAAGTAACCCTAATCACAGAGAGCTAACCCTAGTGTGTTTTTTCGGCAATCTCTCTCCCTTTTCCCCTTGTGCAATTCTCGGCCAAAATCCCCAAACAAAAGAGAAAAATTGTTTTTCCCTTTTTCATCTTTGATTTCCTAATTGTTCTTTAGAGCCCACACTCTTGATCTCAATATTTTCCTTGTGTAATATTGTTGATTCAACACTTGTGGTGTTTGAATGATTTAGAAAATTGTTTTGGAATTTTTAAAACTGTTTTAAAAAGGTTTCAGCCATCACAAAAACCTCTAGGTCGTTTTCTGTGCATTCCGGCGACCTCTCAGCCTCCAGGAGTCCATTCCGGCGACCCAGACCCAGTCCGGCGAAGGCTACCAGTCAGGCGGGTCCAATCCGGCGAGACAGAAGCAATCCGGCGAGGCAGATCCAATCCGGCGAGGCTGTCTGTCAGGCGAGGAGATCCCAGCGAGGCGATCCAGTCCGGCGAAGTCCAATCCGGCGAGACAGAAGCAATCCGGCGAGGCAGATCCAATCCGGCGAGGCTGTCTGTCAGGCGAGGAGATCCCAGCGAGGCGATCCAGTCCGGCGAAGTCCAATCCGGCGAGGGCAATCCGGCGAGGGCAATCCGGCGAGGGCAATCCGGCGAGGTCATCAGGCGAGGGGTCCCAGAGATCTCCAGTCCGGCGAGGAGTCCCAGTCCGGCGAGGCTCCCAGTCCGGCGAGCCCCCCTGTCAGGTGAGTCCCTGTGCGGCGACAGATCCCAGTCCGGCGAGTGACCAGTCCGGCGAGGGCATCCATTCCGGCGAGCTCCCAGTCAGGCGAAGAATCCCAGTCCGGCGAGGCTCCCAGCTGCTGTGCAATCCGGTGACCACTCCCAATCCGGCGAAGACACTCCCGAGCAATCCGACGAGATTTTTCTCGGGATTTGGGCTTGACGTGGCATTCAGGCGAAAGCTAGCAACGTCATAGTTGTTTACAACTATTTACATAAGTCATTCCTCAATTAAATAAATAAATATAAATTATATAATTGTTATATAAATTATTATTTCAATTTTATTTGATTGAGCTTGTGTATTATAAATTGTTTATAATCACTCAATAAATTTTAATGCCTTAGGTTGTTAAATATATTAAAATTGGTTTTAATGTATTAGATCTAATTATAATTTTCCGCCACATAGGATGTGTATTGTAATTAATATTGTTTAATTGTTAAATAAATTCCAACAGTGTGGTGGTGGTGATTGTAGTGGGTGGCAAAGTTGCTTTGTTACCTATTCGATTACAAACCGCAGATTTTTTGGTCCATCGCATTCATGCATTTACAATTCATGTGACGTCATTGATACTTCTATAAGGTAATCTATTTGCTCGTAGTCGTGTTTGATACTCGATAAAGCAAATCTTGGGTTCCGTTTCCCTTGTGATGGACTTGGAAGATGATGGACATGTCAAATATCCGCTTGGGATAATGTCTTTTGGATGTATAATTCAATTTCAATTGTAATTTTTCATTTCTGTTGAAAAGTGCAGTCGGACATTTGGGGTACTATAAGTGATCAAGGAGTGGTAACTCATATAAAGGGAGGAAAATTTGTGTAGAGTTCTACTACTATTAACGGGTGGCTACGCAATTTTTTATGGGCGCATGCATCTCAGCTAATTCAGTCATACGGTTCTTCATTATCTGTATACGGCCTTTTTTCCTACGTGCTCATTTTCTATGGGCTTTTAGTCTAATGTTTCGATTCTGTGGGCGATGTTATTACGCCTGCTACTCAGCCTAGAACCTTGAGCATTGTCCAAGGATGTGCTGTTGGAGTTATCCATTACCTTCTGGGTGGAATTACCACAACATGGGCATTCTTTTTAGCAAGAATTATTGCAGTAGGATAATGGCTAGGAGGATTTGAAAGGCATTATGGCATTAAGATTTCCAAGGTTTAGGCAAGGCTTAGCTCAGGACCTCACTACTCGTCGTATTTGGTATGGTATTGCTACCGCACATGACTTTAAGAGTCATGATGATACTACTGAAGAAAGTCTTCATCATAATATTTTTGCCTCTCATTTCGGGAAATTAGCAATTGTTTATAGACTTCCGGAAATTCATTCAGTGAATCAATCTGCGATCTTGTAATTCATAGAAATTTGAAAATATATTTTCTTCATTGTCCATTTTTGTCTTCGATGTAGATTGCTCAACATTCAATGCCTCTGTAAAATGGGCGTAACGTTTTGCTCGGAGATTGAAAATTAGAGGTTCTTCAGCTCAATCGGATACCGGATGTGTCATTTATGACCTTTTAAGTCCGAGGTATACGGCAGTCCGCGAGTCCATGATTTTTAATCCGGATTTGCGACTCCTAGCTTCTTCCCCTCTTCTTGATGCAACTGTGGCTTATCGACATTCATGCGCTCAACCACCATGAACATGCCTTGAAGGAAGATGACTAGAAGACAAAGAAATTAGTTTTAGGGAAATTTAGAATCTCAAAAATTTCCAAGTGTAAAAGTGTGACTTTGTATCTCACACTTGCCTTAGGAAAAGTTAATTAGAAAAAAGATCCGAGTACGTTTTTTGTGCCTTAGTGCATTAACACTACGCTCCCCTCACAAATATCGATTTTAGGGCTCTTGTTTTAGTGTTCCACTCTATCTCTCTATATGCAAGGAAACATGTTTCCAAACGTACAAGAGAAGATGTGCCAATTCTAAAAAATAAGTGGGAGGGTTGTACTTGTTGTTTGCAACCCACGATCCCCAAAAATAATGATAAGTGCAAATGTCGCCAGACTAAGAGTCACCCTCATGGCCATCTCTTTAATGAGAGTACTCAACGGCACTTTGCTCTTAACATTGCTTGTAGAGCTACGTTCAGAAGTGAAACAATGAGACAAGGCCTCCCCTCGGTGGATTATTTTCAAAGTAGATCTTTTGAACTAAGTGGTTGGTTACATACTTAGACTCAATCTTTAGTAATCCTCCCTCGAGGCCCTACGAAAAGATTTGAGTGATCAAAATTTTTATAAGGTGGCTAGTCAAACGTTGATGTATTGAAATCATGACTATGCATTAATGATGTGTCATTTACTTATGAAAGGCGACTCTTTGCGGCCTTCCCTTAAAGGAGTAAAGTGTCATTTTTGTTCATAACACTTTTGGATTTTTCTTGTCAAACTTAAAAACTTAAAATCTTAAACAAAGGACTAATCATAAATTGTTTCAACTTTCAACAACATGTCTATAAATCCTCTCTCTACTATCCTTTCCTCAAATAAAAGAAAAGAACAAATGGGTACTCACCACCAGATGTCTTCTTGAAACGAATAATGATTTGACTCAAGAAGAAAAGGATGCCCTAGCGGCCAGGATCCGGTCCGATCAGATTTCAAGGTGCTATATTTTAACATCGATGAGCAATGTGTTTAAACAAAAACATCGTGATATTAATTCGGCCGAAAACATGCTCTACAATCTCATGAGATGATTGGAGGGCAATGGCGTCAGGCTAGACAACAAGCGGTTCGATAGTTTATGAACTGTCGTATGAGAGCTGGGACTCCTGTCAAAGATTACATGATGTTGATCATAAGTTATTTCAATGACATGGAAATCTTTGGATCTGAGATTGATGGAGAAACCAAAATATATATGATCTTGAAAACTCTCCATGAATCTTTTGATACTTTCAACTATTCCATGAATAAGGTAGGGTACGCTGTTACCAAGCTAATGAAGGAGCTTCACACCGTTGAGGGACTATGGCATAGGAACTGTCCTACCTACCTCAAGACTAAAGGGAAATGTATTGTACTGATTACCGAACCTTGTTTAGTAGCTGATAATGTATCATCGTTGTATTGGAATAGTTCTAGGTTTAAAAAAGATTTATATATTACATCAATATGTAAATAAATAATCTTCTTGTGGGCATCTCTGCCAACAATTGAATACAAATTCACTCAAACACCATAATGAATAGTCACCAATGATACGCTCAAATTTATAGGAGATTAAGAGTGTGGACTCTTAATTGAACAATCAGGTAATAAAGGAATCTCTCAAGAAAAAATCAAGAACAAAGAGAAAAACTTTTCTTCTCTTGTTCTTTCTAAACTTTCGGCCGAAACAGACACACTAGGGGAAGAGAGGAAGTGGACGAAAGTTTTAGCTAGGTCAGTCGTAATTAGGGTTTCCTTAAACCTTTATATAATAAGGTTAAATGGGTTTAAACTGGGTCAAACCCATTACTTAATTTTAAACCATTTTATAAACCCATGACTAATTATTATTGTCCAACACATGAAATCATACGCGGCCAAAAACATTTTATATTGTTCCCAAATTCTTTTGATTTATTTCTAAATTAAATTATTTTAGAACTCTCATTTATTAATGATATTTCATTAAATAATTTCATACTTTACAAACAAGTACGAAATGAGAAAATATTTATTTTCATCTTTTATTTATTTGATTCATAAAATGTATTATTATCAATATAATTATACAATATAATGCAATTCATACATAATGACCTTGAGACGGAAGAGCATGATGCAATTCATACATATTGACCTTGAGACATAAGAGGTTAAATGATTTGTTCTTACATTGTCTTTAGTATCTTCAGAATATATACTGGAAGAGCTATAAAGTTCCTAACTCTCTATACCTCATAACCAGACATCATAAATTCTTCCATCAATCATACTAGGATCAATAGTATGTCGATCTTTAGATTGCGAATATTTAATTTTTGACCAAACCATGCAGACTTTGTTCACGCAAATCTACATTTGTCTCTTCATATATTGTTAGGAATGAATGAATCTTTAATATCGAAAAAGGAATGAATGAACGTTTCACCTTTTATTAAGTTAATTAGCAAATTACAATAAGGACTTATGAAAGATTTATATATTACATCAATATGTAAATAAATAATCTTCTTGTGGGCATCTCTGCCACAAATTGAACACAAATTCACTCAAACACCATAATGAATAGTAACCAATAATAAACTCAAATTTATGGGAGATTAAGAGTGTGGGCTCTTAATTGAACAATCGGGTAATGAGGGAATCTCTAAAGAATAAATCAAAGAAAAAGAGAACAAATTTTCTTCTCTTGTTCTTTCTACACTTTCGGCCGGAACACACACACCAGGAGGAGAGAGGAAGTGGCCGAAAGTTTTAGCTAGGTCAGTCGTAATTAGGGTTTCCTTAAACCTTTCTTTAAAAATGTTAAATGGGCTTAAACTGGGTCAAACTCATTACTTAATTTTAAACCATTTTATAAACTCATGACTAATTATTTTCGTCAAACACATGCCATCACACTCGGCCAAAAACAATTTATATTGTTCCTAAATTATTTTGATTTATTTTTAAATTAAATTATTTTAGAACTATCATTTATTTATGATACTTCATCAAATAATTTCATACTTTACCAACAAGTAAGAAATGAGAAAATATTTATTTTCATCTTTTATTTATTTGAATCATTAAAATGTATAATTATCAATATAATTATACAATATGATGCAATTCGTACATAGTGACCTCGAGACAGAAAAACATGATGCAATTCATACATAGTGACCTTGAGACGGAAGAGGTTAAATGGTTTATTCTTATATTGTCTCTAAAGGAGAACTGGTCAATTCAGTATCTTCGAAAGATATACTGGAAGAGCTATAGAGTTCCTAACTCTTTACGCCTCGTAAGCAGACATCATAGATTCTTCCAACAATATACTAGGATCAATAGTATGTTGATCTTTAGATTGCGAATATTTCATTTTTAACCAAACCATGAAGAGTTTGTTCACGCAAATCTACATTTGTCTCTTCATATATTGTTAGGTTTGATTAAAGACTATAAGACTATTTAATATTATAAATCTTCAATCAATCGAAAAAGGAATGAATGAACGTTTCAACTTTTATTAAGTTAATCAGAAAATTACAATAAGGACTTATGAAAGACTTATATATTACATCAATATGTAAATAAATAATCTTCTTTTGGACATCTCTGCCAACAATTGAACACAATTTCACTCAAACACCATAATGAAGAGTCACCAATAATACACTCAAATTTATGGTAGATTAAGTGTGTGGCCTCTTAATTGAACAACCGATTATTAAGGGAATCTCTTAAGAATAAATAAAGAACAAAGAGAACAACTTGTTTTCTCTTGTTTTCTCTTAAGAGAACTCACAAACCAGGGGGAGAGAGGAAGTGGCCGAAAGTTTTAGCTAGGCCAATCGTAATTAGGGTTTCCTTAAACCTTTATATAATAAGGTTAAATGGGCTTAAACTGGGTCAAACTCATTACTTAATTTTAAACCATTTTATAAACACATGACTAATTATTTTCGTCCAACACTTTCCATCACACTCGGCCAATTTTTTTTTTTTTATATTGTTCCTAAATTATTTTGATTTATTTCTAAATTAAATTATTTTAGAACTCTCATTTATTAATGATATTTCATTAAATAATTTCATACTTACAAACAAGTACGAAATGAGAAAATATTAATTTTCATCTTTTACTTATTTGAATCATTAAAATGTATTATTATCAATAAAATCATACAATATTATGCAATTCATATATAGTGACCTCGAGACAGAAGAGCATGATGCAATTCATACATAGTGACCTTGAGACATAAGAGGTTAATAGGTTTGTTCTTACATTGTCTATCTTCGGAAGATACACTGGAAGAGCTATAGAGTTCCTAACTCTTTATGCCTCGTAACCAGATATCATAGATTCTTCCAACAATCATACTAGGATCAATAGTATGTTGATCGTTAGATTGCGAATATTTCATTTTAACCAAACCATGAAGAGTTATGAAGATTTTGTTCACGGAAATCTACAATTTTCTCTTCATATATTGATAGGTTTGATTAAGGACTATAAGACTATTTAATATCATAAATTTTCAATCAATCCAAAAAGGTATGAATAAACGTTTTAACTTTTATTGAGTTAATCAGCAAATTACAATAAGGTCTTATGAAATATTTATATATTACATCAATATGTAAATAAATAATTTTCTTGTCGGCATCTCTACCAATAATTGAACACAAATATCTTTGAGAAGGAAAAAAATGTACTAAATGAGAAAACAAATTTCCCTCACTTATGACATAGGGTGGCTGACCATATGGAAGAGAAAGGGAGGAAAAAATCAAATATTGTATCATGAATATGCAATATGAAAGGGTAATTACCCTTTCTTGTATTTCCTTCTCCTATAAATAGAGCCTCACATAGAGATGTGAAAATAAGCTTTTTGGTCTTGCTCTCTCTCTCTTCTAGCCGACCAATCTTCTCCCTCTCTCTCTAAAATACTCATTTATTTTGGAACCTAGACCCTCACTTGATCTAGATAATTAGCTTATGATCCAAGAATTGTTCTTAGTTCATATTGTTTAATAGTGCCCAGTCACTAAACCCTCATGCTTTATTACATGGATCGTGAATAAATATACCGGCCGGTGTCCAAATAGAATAAAAGATTCTTTTGGGTGAAACGTTGTGACTTGTTAGGTCCTCGTCAATACATTGTTTCTAACTTATTCACAAGTATTAAAGGAGTTGAAGAAATTACAAGTAGAAAGGTAAAATGGTAATTTTGTAAATCTCATCTAGTTGATGATATTCATGAAGGGTAATCATTCGATAATATTTAGTTGATCGCTTGTCACAAATAAGTAGATTTTCGAGTAGAAAATATATTCATTTGAACCGATAGATTTTCAGTGTCTACTCTTTAGTGGAGTCAGTTGACATTAAACTATACTTGAAAAAGTTTGTGAACTTTTAGTCCAAGAGTCCTAGTTAAAGTTTTGTTCATTTGGGTCCATGAGGTCACTATCAAAAGTCATTAGAGTATAGTTTGTTAAACTAGAAGCTAAGTCAAAATAAGTTCAATTGTTGAACTAGACGTATTTTCCGAAAATGGTCTAAAGGGTATTTTTTTCCTTAAGGATAATTGATGTAAAATGTCAAAATAAGATTTTGAAATTTTTCACAAATTGATTTAAAGTCACACGGCTGAAAATTGGTTTTCATGCTTAGTGAATTAAATTTTGTGACATGTTATTGTATGGGCAACAATGTGAAGGCTTTTCCTTATTTTGTTGTGAACAAATTAGGAAGTAAATATGTGTGTAGACACTCATATGGCCGGCCATACTACACCAAGGGAGATAGAGAAATATCTCTTTTTATTTGGTGCATTATTGCATATTGGTAATTGTCCAAAAGAAAAGAGGAAATGAATATCTTTGAGAAGGAAACAAATGTGCTAACTGAGAAAATAAATTTCCCTCACTTATGACATAGAGTGGCCGACCATATGGAAGAGAAAGGGAGGAAGAAATCAAATATTGTATCATGAATACACAATATGAAAGGGTAATTACCCTTTCTTGTATTTCCTTCTCCTATAAATAGAGTCTCACATAGAGATGTGAAAATAAGCTTTTTGGTCTTACTCTCTCTATTCTAGCCGACCAATCTTCTCCCTCTCTCTCTAAAATACTCTTTTATTTTGGAACCTAGATCGTCACCTCATCTAGAGAATTAGCTTATGTTCCATGAATTGTTCTTAGTTCATATTTTTTAATAGTGCCCACTCACTAAACCCTTCAAACGCTCGAAGACTCTAGTAGTAGAAACTTTCATGGTTGCTTGAGAATCCAAAGACGCAAGGCAGCGAGACAAGGAGAAGGATTTTCATCCAAGAAGGGACTCTAAGATCAAGCAACAAGGAAAAGGTTGTAAGTATTTTTCATATTTATTATATGTTTTAATTAACAACTTGTTCATGCACTTTGTCTAGTTAGTAAAATAGTTTTACACACGTTAAAAATAATTTTGTATATTCCGCCATATATGATATAATAATTAATTGTTAAATCTTAGATTGATTACAACAATATGTGCCGTCAGATTCATAACTATGAAACGTCTTATGCTTCCTGAGTGAATAATCATTCACTTCGGTGTCAAGGATTGTCCGCTCATTTGGATATAAATAATAAATGGAATCCTCAAGATGAGCTTTAGTAACAAAAGAATCATCAATAAAAATCTCAATACCTTTATTCATTTTAAATATGAAACCTTGTTCTTCTAAATGAACAAAAGAAATCAAATTCTTGCAAAAATTTGGAACTAAATAAATATTATTCAATAATAAAGTTTTTTCTCCAAACTTGAGCTTCATGGTTCCGACCTTCGTTCCATTATCGCAGTTGAACGTGAA
This sequence comes from Urtica urens, assembly GCA_958296335.1. NCBI lineage: Eukaryota > Viridiplantae > Streptophyta > Magnoliopsida > Rosales > Urticaceae > Urtica > Urtica urens. Next base: position 35,779,990 of record OY282520.1, read on the forward strand.
CTCTACACACCTATGCGCCTAGTTTTCATGAAACCATTCAAGTTACACACGATATGATCTGATGTCTCGGAATCTAAAATCTAGGGTGACTCTTTATTTGTCATGTAACACGCTTGGGTGACAAAACTCATACCTTTCCCTTGACAGTCTTGAGGTAGGTAGGACAGTTCTAGCGCCAATGGCCAGCCTCTCCGCAATGGTGACACTTGTGCTCAGACTTGTCTATCGCGACGCATTTGCCCTTAGCATCTAAAGCCTTCTTGGATCCCATTCGATTGGTGGTTTTAGGTCCTCTCACCACCCTCTTAGAACCAGAAGTCGAAGCCCTATATTCTGCAGCATTGACTTCACCAAACTTCTTGTTGTTCTTAGGTAGAAGTACCTTAAGAGTCTATAACTCCTTCATGAGCTTGGTTAATGTATAATCGAACTTGTTCATGGAGTAGTTCAGACGGTAGCTATTGATTGAGTCCGTCAGGATTTATACGTCAATCTCATATCCGAGAATCTCCATATCGTTTTGGTGACCCATGATCAATAGCATGTGTTCCCAAACTGAAGTTTCCGGCTTCATCACGCAGTTCGTGGAACTGCGGACAGCTTTCTGCCTCGCCTGACGCCCATGACACCCAAACATCTCATGGAGATTGTAGAGAATGTCACATGCAGTGGCAATGTCCCAGTGAGACTGTTGCAACACGTTGCTCATAGACGCTAAGATGGAGCATCTGGCAATCTCATCGGACCTGATGCACGCATCATAGGCGTCTCTGTCCGCTTTGCTCCAGTTAGCACTCGAAGCTAGAGGAAACGAGGTCATGAGAACTTACTTGTGCTTTTCCACCGTCAACACAATGTCGAGGTTAAGTTTCCAATCAACGTTATTCTCACCCTTGAGTTTGTTCAAACTCAAAATCGTTTGAAATGGGTAAAAATAAACATTTTCCTATAATTTAAATAAAATAAACAAGTAGTATATGGTACAAATTCGAATTATATGCATGAACAATCCTAGTATGGTAAGGAAAGTGATAAATAATTTATGGAGATATGAACAAAAATGATTAATTATTTTTACTAGGGGAAACCGCAATTAACCGCCTTTCATAGTTGTGACACATCACTATTTAGTTCGAACCGTCTAAGAAATCACAACTTCTAGTTTTTATTAATTACCATATACTTTCGTCACTTATTTTTAACGCATATCCCCTATAAGTTTAAGTGTACAACCGACATGTGGGCCTTTATCCAAGTCACTTTGATAACGATTGTCCGGACAGGAGGCGTGCAGGAGGTCTCGCGGGACTAGGACGCACGCTGGAGTCTCGCCGGACTAGGATCGGGCGCCTGGACTAGTTCGTCGGACTGGGAGTCACTGGACACCCTCACTAGACTGGAGATCTCGCCGGACTGGGATCTGCGTGGACGTCTTCGCCGGACTGGAGGACACGCTCGCCGGATTGGAGCAGAACGCGTGGATATTGCTTGACAGGAGGCAGATTTGCACGACGAGCTTCGGGACTTCAAATTCAATTAAAAAATTAAATCTTCACAGATTATTAAGGACCAAACACCATAGTTGAGAATCAACAATAATACACGTAGAATTAATTAAGATTGAGAGGGTGGGCTCTTCTAGGAACTCAAGGGAATATAGGGATCACTCAAGGAATGAGAGAAAACAAATTTTCTCTCTTTGTTCTCTCTGAGGAATTCGGCCGAGTGTCACAAGGGGAGGGGAGAGTGTTTTTGGCCGAAAATTCTATTAGGTTAAAAACTTGTAATTAGGGTTTCTTTAAGCCCTTTATATAATCAAGTTAAACGGTCTTAAGTTAGGTCAAATCATGACTTAATCACTTAATTTATTCGGCCATCTCCCTTCCTCATACTCGGCCATGTCCTTTTATTTTATTCCAAAATTCTTTTGATTTATTTCAAAATTCAATTAATTTAGAACTCTCATTTATTTTATTTTCTTCTTTTATTATTTGAATCATTCAAATGTATTATCATCAATATAATTATACAATAGGATTCATTAAATAAATGTAACAATAAATAACTAATTATTTATTTAGTTACTTTGAAATAACTTTCTCGATATAAATCAAAATTCATGTTCGATGACTAAATTAATCATTCTAGTTCATTTAATCTCTTCTAAGTGTCTATCACTGAGACCTTATGGACCCATATGAACGAAAATTTAGAATAAAGATCGGACTCAAAAGTTCACAAACATTTTCCATCTTTAAATTCTTAATATTAGTCGATTCCACTAAAGGACTAATACTGAGACTCTCTAAGTTCATATGCGTATATTTTTCTTATGATGTGATAAGACAAATTTTCACAAAATCCACGAAGTACTTTACGATATTACCCTTCATGTGTATCATTAACTCAGAGGAATGAAAATTACCTTTTTACCCTAGTTATTATTTCACTAACTCCTTTGTTATTTGTGAATGAGAAAAACATAGAGTGAGATGTCTTTACATGTCACATGTTTTAATCAAAGAATGTTCTTATTCGATGAATATCTAGCCAGGTTTATTCATTCAGACTTTCATAACAAAGCATAGTGTGTTACTAATGCGTTTGCCCAGGCCCACCTATGACCTGTCTTACACACGCGAAAGGGTTGGAAGGGTCAGCCATACCCGAGCATGGTCGTGTTGTTGGGATTGGTGCCCACAAAGGAGATTTTAGACATTGAAATACTTTGTGTATTTAATTTTTGCTGAAACATTGATATTAATAAATGTTCATTCTTTTGAAGATTGTGTTTAGTTATGTTTAAGCTATGCTCTGAAACTGTCATCAACGAAAAGGTTGCTAAGTACAGACTTGACAAGATAACCCCTTGTGACCAGTTTGAAACATTTGTTCGCAATCTAAAGATCGATAGAGCAATCGAGTCTTAGTAATGACTATTTGGATGAATCATGATATCTCATCTTGTGATATCGAGAGTTGCGACTCTATGATTCATGCTTGGTATCTTATAGAAGATATTGAACAATACCTGTGATTTTTAGAAGCTCAAGACAAAACTGTTTACACACTCGAAGCTTCAAGTTCACAACTAAAGGAGTATTATGATACTTACCTTAATCCTAAAGTGAATATGTAATTGACATTACACTTTGTGACATTTGATTCTTCAATGGGCAATGACTAAGTTTTAGTTGCATCTGACCCGACTGTTGGTTTCACAAGGATGTGATGTTGGGTTACATGATTCACATATGTGGAATTCATGTAATAACAATGAAAATGCCTTAATATCACACTATGTTTTGTTATGAGAGTGTGAATGAATAAACCTGGCCAGGTATTCATTGAATGAGTTCATTCTTTGATTAAAAATGTGACATGTAAAGACATCTCACTTTATGTTTTTCTCATTCACAAATAACAAAGCAGTTAGTGAAATAATAACTCAAGGGGTAAAACAGTAATTTTACATTCCTCTTAGTTACTGATACACATGAAGGGTAATATCGTAAAATAATTCGTGGATCGTGTGAGAAATTGTTTTATCACATCAAACATAAAATATGCGCATATGACCAGAGAGATTGTCAATATTGGTCCTTTAGTGGACTCGCCCAATATTAAGAATTAAAAGACGGAAAAAGTTTTTGAACTTTTGTGTCCGATCTTTATTCTAAAGCTTCGTTCATGTGGGTCCATGAGGTCTCAATGATAGACACTTGGAAGAGATTAAAAGAACAGGAATTATTGATTTGCTCATTAAGCATAAATTGTGATTTATATCGAGAAAGTTATTTTCTTATAACTCAACAAATAATTAGTTATTTATTTTGGTTATTGAATCATAAAGTATTATTACGTTGATAATAATACACATGAATGATTCGATTCAATAGAAAAAGAAAATAAATTATTTCTCATTTCGTAGTCATTTGATAACTACGAAATAATTTTAATGATGTGTCATTAAAATATAATGAGAGTTCTAAATTAATTTTAGAAAATAGATCAAATAAATTTGGGAACAAATAAATGAATTTTGGACGAGTAGGAGAGAGGGATATGCGGAATTTATTAAGTGAGTAGGGTCATGGGTTTGACCCAGTTTAAGCCCATTTATAATTGTAAAAATAAAGCTAAAGAAACTCTAATCACTTAACCCAAACCCTAACCTTAGAAAACTTTCGGCAACCTCTCTCTCTCTCTCCCTAGAGACACTCGGCTGAAATCCCAAGAAAGAACAAGAGAGAAAAGTGTTTTCCATTGTTCTTCTAAAATTCCCAATCGTTCTTGAAAGCCCACCCTTTCAATCTCAATAATTCCTCTTGTATTATTGTTGATTTCCCACTCGTAGTGTTTGATTTGTATGGTGTTGTTTTAATGTTTTAAAAATTGTTTTTAAAAACATTTATAAAGCCAAAAATCAATTTTTAGGTTTCAATCCGGCGAGCGATCTCTCCTAGGACGTTCAGCATCCATTCCGGCGGGTTTTGGCCTTCCAATGCCAATCCGGCGAGGGCATTCCGGCGAGGGGATCCCAGTCAGGTGAGGCGAATCCGGCGAGGCGTCCCAGCGATCTACAGTCCGGCGAGGTTTTCTTCATCGCGCAGGTCTCGGCCAGGCTTCCCAGTCCGGCGAGCGTGCGATCTGGCGAGATCTCCCTGTCAGGCGAGTTCCCCGTTGAGCGAAGGTCGCCAATCCGGCGAGCGCCCAGTCCGGCAAGACCCTCCAGTCCGACGAGCATCCTGTGAGGCGAAAAACCCCAGTCCGACGAAGCCTCCCGCAGGCTCCCATTTCGACGAACCTCTCCAGTCCGGCGAAGGTGTTCCCAGGTATTCCAGCGAGCGTTTTTCAGCGTTTTGGACGTGACGTGGCATTCCGACGATAGCTAGCAACGTCAAGGTTGTTTACAACCTTTGATGTGAGTAAATCCTCAAGTAAATAATTACCTAAAAATTATATAAATGTTATATAGGTTGTTTAGTTAATTTATTTGTTTGAGCATGTGTTTTATAAATTGTTTATAATCACTTGATAAATTTTAATGGCTTAGGTTGTTAAATATGTTAAAAATAATTTTAGCATATTAGATCATATTATAATTTTCCGTCCACATAACATGTGTATTATAATAATAATTTTTTAAATTGTTAAATAAATTCCAACACGTGTGTCTCTGGACGCACGCGAGCTAGCTCGGGTCGGCCAAGTCTTCTTAAATTTTGGAAATGATTTCCAAATGTTAATTTTTTAAATTCTTAAATAATTAAATTGCGTTTATATTATTTTTGAAATAATAAAAACTAATTTAATTAATTGAGTGGGAAATATTAATCTCTAAGATTTAAATATTGAAAACTCGACACCTCGGCGAAAGACGAAGAACATAAAGAGTTGTTTATTTTCCATGTGTTTTGTTTATGGGTTGTAAATTTAGAATTGGGCCATTAGATAAGTTAAATTTATATTTCTCATTTATTTAAACTTATTTCATTTCACGTCACATGTTATATAGGATAGAACACCAACGCCTAGTATAACTATGTCATGTTGCATCATTGTAGTTTAGTTTATAAAAGTGGTTATAGAAATTAACTTAATAAACTTAGAAAAACCTAATTGGGAGGATTGTTTATCGTTGAAACATCTCAAGGTCCCTGTCATAAATTTAATCAATGCTGTGTGTGGTAAACTAAGAGTCACAATAGTGGCCTTCACTTCAATGGGATTACTTCAGGATCACTTCGTTAATTACATTGTTAATGAACTAAGTCTTAAAGAGAAACGATGAAGCGGGGTCTCCCCTAGGTGAACCGTTATCAAAGGGACTTGGATAAAGGCCAATATGTCGGTTATACACTTAGACTTATTTTTGAATTAATCCTATCTAGAGGCTACGCGTTAAAAATGAGTCACCAAAGTTTATGGTAATTAGTGAGAGCTAGGAGTAATGACTTCTTAGATGGTTCAAACTAAATAGTGATGTGTCACGAATATGAAAGGTGATAATTTACGGTTTCTCCTAGGACAAGTAATTAATTATGTTTGTTCATAACACCATTGATTATTTATCGCTTTTACACATATTAGGATTGTTCATGCATCATAATAATTCAAATTGTAGCATATGTTAAATTTAATTTATTTAATTTCAAAAATATTTCTTTAAATTCACTTGCAACTATTTTGAGCACAAACAAACTCGAGGGTGAGAATTATGATGATTGGAAAGTTAACCTTGACATCATGGAAAAGCACAAGTATGTTCTCACAGCCTTGTGTCCTGAAGCTTCGAGTACTGACTCGAGCAAAGAGGACAAGGACGCCTACAAGGCGTGGATAAGATTCGATGAGATTGTTAGGTGCTACATTCAGGCAGCTATGAGAAATGTGTTACAACAATCTCACCGGGACAAACACACGGCATCGAACATGCTCTACAATATCTAGGAGATTTTTGGCTGTCACAGGCGATAGGCAAGGCAGCAAGATATTCTTAATTTTATGAATTGTCGGATGAAGGCAATAACACATGCTAAGGATCATGGGGTACCTGAATGAGATGGAGATTCTTGGGTCGGAGATCGACGGACTCACAAATATCGACATGATTTTGGGGAATCTACCGGACTCCTTCAATAGCTTCCGTCTGAACTACTCCATGAACAAGCTAGCTTATTCTCAAAGCGAACTCATGGAGTTGCAAACTGCTGATGGACTTCTTCTGAAGAGCAAGAAGATGAACGGAGAAGCCAATGTTGCTGAACATAGGGCTTCCAACTCTCGTTCAAAGAAGGCTAAGAAAAGTCCTAAAAACGTCAAGGGAGCGAGATCCAAATCACCTATGAGGAAGGTTGCGGATGCTAAGGGCAAGGATGTTGCAAAGGTGGACAAGTCTATTCACAAGTGTCACCATTGCGTAGAAGTTGGCCACTGGCAAAGGAACTGTCCTACTTATCTCGAGACTGTCAAAGTGAAAGGTATTAGTCTCATTACTCAAGCGTGTTACAAATAAAGAATCACCCTTGGTATTAGATAGCAGGGTTTTTGATCATACTGTGTGTAACTTGAATGGTTTCAGGAAAACTAGACGCTTATATGACGGGGTGTTCACGTTCAACTGGGTTAATGGAACGGATGTCGGAGCAAGATCAGTCGGGACCATGAAACTTAATTTTCGGAACAAAAATTTATTATTGAATAATGTTTATTACGTACCGGATTTTAGCAAGAACCTTGTTTCTTTTGGTCGTTTAGAAGAACAGTCTTTTAATTCTGAAATCAATAATGGTATTGATATTTATCATAATGATTCATTTATTACTCATTGTGTTGATTCTATATACTATTTCTATCCAAATGAGCCGACTATCTTAGACACCGAAGTGAATAGCGATTGACAAAGGAAGCGAAAAAGGTTTCTTAGTGATGAAAGCAATGACACGCATCTATGGCACTTATGTCTTGGACACATTAGCCTTGACAAGATTAAGAGATTAGGAAAATATGGTCCTTTGCAATATCTAAACGTGGGATCTATGCCCACGTGTGAATCCTGCTTTGAAGGCAAAATGACCAATAGGCCTCTCTCGTCTAAAGGTCAAGGAGGTACACAAGTATTGGAACTCGTACATAGTGGTGTATGTGGACCAAAAATTATCCAGTCAAGAGGAGGCTACAAATAATTCGTAACCTTCACAGATGACTTCTCGCATTTTGCTTATGTCTTTCTTATGCAAAACAGATCCGTTTTTGAAATGTTTAAACAATATCGGGCATTGGTTTAAAAGCACAGAGAGAAACGGATCAAAACACTGCGATCAGATAGTGGTGAAGAATACTTGTCCGTATCAGAGTTCGAGGACCTTCTTAAAGAAGAAGGTCCTCATTATCTGCTTAGAACATTTGGCACCCCAAAAAAAAACGGAGTGTCAAAGAGAAGGAATCAAACTCTATTAGATATTGTTAGATCAATAATGAGCTAGTCATCACTTCCTAATTTGTTCTGGGGATATGCCTTAAAAACGGCCGCTTACATTCTAATCAGGTTCCCTCGAAGACAGTTCCTGGTAGTCCTTATGAGAAATAATGTGGTAGATAATCTGTAATAAATCAGACTAGAATTTGTGGTTGTCCAGCATTTGTGCTGAGGCAAAAGACTAGCAAGTTGGCTAGTCGTTCAGAATTATGCCATTTTGAATGGTCTAGGAGCCACACCGGTGTTGGAACTAATACATAGTGATGTGTGTGGTCGAATAAACATCCAGGCAAGATGAGGTTACAAATACATTGTAACCTTCACTGATGACTACTCTAGGTTTGGTCACATCTACCTTATGCGACACAAATCCGATACTTTTGAAATGTTCAAAGAGTATAAGGCTTTTGTTGAGAAGCGAACGAAGAAACAGATCAAAACCCTTCGATCAGATCGAAGGGAAGATTACTTGTTTGGAGAGTTCGAAGACCTTCTTAGAGAAGAAGACATTCATTCTCAGCTTACAACACCTGTACTCAACAGCAAAATTGTGTGTCAGAGAGAATGAATCGAACTCTGCTAGATATCGTAAGGTCGATGATAAGTTACTCACCTCTTACTGATTCGTTATAGGGATATGCTCTAGAAACGGCAACTTAAATTTTAAACCAGGTTTTGTCGAAGGTGGTTCCTGGTACTCCTTTTTGAGAGATGGAGTTGTAGAAAATCTGTTTTACACCACGTCCGAATCTGGGGTTGTCCAGCACAAGTGCTGAGGCAAAAGACTAGCAAGTTGGCTAGTCGTTCAGAATTATGAATTTTCGTTGGATATCCGTAAGGGACAAAAGGGTACATATTCTATAGTCCTATAAAAAAGAAAATGTTTTTAGCACGAACACTAGGTTTCTTGAGGAAGATTATATAAAGAATGCCGTACCCAGAAGAAGACTTATGCTTAAGGAAATGTTGGGTGAAATAACGAGTACTCCACAAGGTACGATGAGTCATACTCCAACATTGGTAAAACCACAATAAAAAACTGCACGTACTGTGATACGTCGCAGTAACAGAATTGTACGACAACCTGACCAATACATGTTTATCGGAGAAGCTTACACAACTTTTGCAAACAAAGAGGTAGATGATCGAGAGTCATTTTCCCAAGAAATGCAAGGTTCCGAAGCAAACCTTTGGCAAGAAGCCATGAATGTTGAAATGCATTCGATGTATGTCAACAAGGTCTAGAAACTTATAGATATATGCGAAGGTTTTAAACCTGTTGATGTAAATAGATTTACAAGAAGAAAAAAGGACCGGATGAAAATGTAGAGATTTAAAGCGCGATTTATGACAAAGGGTATCACCAAAAGGAATGTATAGACTATGAGGATACCTTCTCCCCTATCGCAATAATAAAGTCCATCCGCATTCATTTATCCATTGCTGCCGCCCTAGATTACGAAATGTGGCAGATGGATTTCAATATTGCATTTATGAATGGAAATCTTGACGAGGGCATTTAAATGGCTCAACCAGACGGGTTCATAGATAAAGGTCATGTTGGGATTGGTGCCCACAAAGGAGATTTAAGACATTATAAATAATTTGTATTTGATTTTGCTGAGACATTAAATAAAGTTAAATATTCATTCTTCATTTAAGTTTGTGTTTATGTATGTATGTTACGCTCTAAAACTGTCATCAATGAAAGTGGTGCTAAGTATAGACTTGACAAGACTGCCCCTTGTGACTAGTTTAAACATTAGTTGCAATCTATCGATAGAGGAATCGAGTCTAAGTTATGATTGTATGAATGAATCATGATATCCTATCTTGTGATATAAAGAGTTGTGACTTTGTGTTTCATTCTTGATATTTTGTAGAAGATATTGAACAAACGTGTGATACTATGAAGCTCGAGATAAAACCGTTTAATCACTCGAAGCATCAAAATCACACATGAGGGGCACTTTGGTACATACCTGAATCCTGAAGTGAATACATATTAGATATTACACCTTATGGCATTTGATTTGTCAATGGGCATTGACTAAGTTATAGTTTCATCTAACCCGACGGTTGGTGTCATAACGTTGTCATGTTTGGTTATGTGATTCACAGATATGGAATTCATGTTGAAACAATGCAAGCGCATTAGTATCACACTATGTTTTGTTATGGGAGTTTGAATGAAACCAGGTATTCATTGTATAAGAACATTCTTTGATTAAAACATGTGACATGTAAAGACATCTCACTCTATGTTTTTCTCATTCACAAATAACAAAGGAGTTAGTGAAATAATTACTCAAGGGTAAAACGGTAATTTTACATTCCTCTGAGTTAATGATACACATGAAGGGTAATATCGTAAAGTACTCTGTGGATCGTGTGAATTTTTTTTATCACATCAAAAGGAAAATATACGCATGTTGTCACTTGAGACGCGAAGAAATACGAAGCTCATTTCAGCCTGCTGGCCGGATTGGGTCGCCGGATTGGTCGCCAAACTGGAGGACTTCGAAGGACTCGAAACGTGCCTAGCTCACCACGGGAGTTTGACGACGAATCTGGCCAAGCCTTTTTACAGGCACCTAGCCCTAGGTGTCTTCCACGTTCCTGCAAAGTTTCGCGGTCAGATTCCACCGGAGGAAGCCACAGCGACGCAGGCCAAGTTCTGGCCGGCCGGCCAGAATCCATTTTGGCGGGTCAGGATTTCCAATCCGGCGGGTCAGATTTCAGAATTTTGACGAGGTCTTTAGGAGTTAGCTAGCAATGCACGAGATTCTTTACAACCTCACATGTAAGTGTTCTAAACGAATTCGATCTTTTTTAATGATTTATAAAATGTGTTTATAAGTTGTTAGATGGTTTGATTCAATTTGTTGACATGTTTAGAATAAATGATTTATTGACATGTTTGTGATTTTTAATGCCTAGGTTGTTAGTTTATTAAAATGAGTTTTAATACAGATCATATTATATAATTTTACCACATATAGATGTGTTATGCAATATTATTGTTTAAATTGTTAAATAATTTCCAACAAATGGTATCAGAGCTAGTAAAAGGCATTAAAAATTAGGATTTGTTGACTAGTTTAGAAAGTTTTTGACTAGTTTGGTGTTGGCATTTTTTGTATGATTTGAAATGCGTTATGAATGCTTGTGTGTGTTCTTTGTGGATGGATCCTCAAGGTTATGGCCCTAGGAGTTTCCGGTTATCGTCCCGAGTTTATTTTATTTTATTAAATTTTATATTTGTGAGCCTCAATTTGCGAGGACAATTCTCGAGAGGAGAACATCGTCGACGACCTAGAAACATTGATCCTAATGCAAGAGAAGTCCCCCAGAACCCTCGAACCACCGATCGGGAAAGATTGAGTCTTCTCCTCCACTTTTCGCGCCGTTGAAAGGGGAACTCGAACCACGGCAGCTGGAGGCGCCTCCCTCCCTGCGATGGAGATAGTTTCCGAGGCCGGTGCGGGACATGTCGCGTCTCCAGAACCCGATTTGGAACTCGGGACGATCTTTGTCCCCCTGGACACATGGAGTTCACCAAGGGACAACCTCGAGGTTGCCCAACCGACTAGCAGGGAGTCGGGCCAAACCACCGGAGGTCCGAACGGGACTCGATCGTCCGCCATCGGACCGGACCCGGCGAGCGACAGACATGACCCGGCAAGCGGGGCCTGGCCAATCGGCACCAAGCCAGGTCCGGCTAGCGATGGGCCAGACCTGGTCGACGGGACCAGGCCGGCCGGCGTCAGGCCAGACCCGGTCAGCGCCAAGCCAGATCAGATTGGTGCCAGGAACAATCCGGCCTACAACATGACAGACCCGGCTTATGGGGCCTGGCCGACCAGCGCCAGGCCAGATCCGGCAGGCGACGAGTCAGAACCGACCGATGGGCTCTTTCCGGTCAGCGGCAGGACAGACCTGGCTGATGGGGCCTCGCTGACAGGCGATGTGGCAGATCCGGCCGGCAGCAGGCCACACCCGGCCGAGGGGCCCTGGAAAGTCGGCGTCAGGCTAGATCCGGCCGGCGACAGGCCTCACGGGAGCTATGCCTTGGGAACAGGCTGGACGGGCTCGCCGACCCTCGCCGCACACAAGTGACCAAGTCTTCGGTTGCCCAGGCAGAAATCTGAGGTTGCCCCGACTCGACGCAGTCGCCTCCGCCTACAGGCGCGTCATCGCGTGCCGCGCGCGGAAACCTGATTGCCGGTCGACCCAGGATGCGATCCGGGATGTAGCTCTCGTCCCTCGCGCCTACAGCCGCCGCTCCGTCCACGGCGGCCTCCTCTCCGCTCTCGTCCACGCCCACCTTCGCCTCGAGGTGGCCAATTTAGGCCGAAATTTATGCCCCGGTCGGAGGGAATTCCAATGAAAAACCTTCAAATACCATCCACGTGTTTAAAGTGTCGTCGTCAAAGAATTGGGGAGGAGAAATCTCGGGGTTCAGAGTATTTGAAAAATCGAATGTTGGGAAATTATCCTCCTCGGGCATGGATAAAAAGGATTTAACAAGGTCTTCTAGAGACCTTCCGTTCGGGGAAAAAGACTAGGGATCCATGACGCGCGTAAGGAAAATAATAAAGGAAAGAAGAAAAATGAAAGAGTCTTATATTACCACTCCTTTGCCACCGTCGGGGTGGTCTCTCCGCGACACGGTTAACGGCTCGGCCCGCCAAAGGGCGCACGGATTCCGCATTCCAACGATGGACGGATGTCATTTCTAAGTTTGCCATCGACCGCATTCGATACCAAATTCGGGGGCTAATGTTGTCGCCGTATTTTTACAGTGACTTGTCTTCATAAACTACGCCGAGGAGGCCTTGCCGGATAAGAGCAGATGCATAACACTGCTCTACCGGACGACCCCCGGGCCCTCAAAGGCCTGGCCAAGCGCCCGAGGCCCACCTGGTTGGTGAAGAGACCCTGGGAGACCCGGCCGGCCGACAGTGTGCTCCCTAAGGGCCCGACCGACCTGCACCCAGGCCAGGGAGACTTGGCCGGCCAGCAAAGGGTACTCTAGGGGCCCATTCGTCCGGCAATCAAGCGAGGGAGACCCCATCGGCTGGCAAGAGGTCCCCAGGAAGCCTACCCGACTGGCACCCGGGCCATGGAGACCCTGCCGGCCGACAAGGGGTCCCCAGGAAGCCTATCCGACCGGCACCCAGGCCAAGGAGACCCAGCCGGCCGGCAACGGTTACCCAAGAGGCCTACTCGGTCGACATCCAGGCCAGGGAGACCCGAAAAACCGGCAGGGGGTCCCTTAGAGGCCTACTTGGCTGGCACGCAGGCCAGGGAGACCCGGCCGACTGGCACCCACAAGCAGACCGACCAAGGCACGATTGGTCGGTCCTTTGATACCTGAAAGGCTATAAATAGACTCCCTTGATCCAAAACGAGGTAAGCACATTTTTTCATACCCAAAGCTCTGCTAAAGAATAAGCTCTCTCTCTCTCTCGACTTCACTCCCCACGTGAGGCATCTTAGTGAACAACTTCCGACTGGAACAGTTCCTACGATCCAAAATCTGAGCCCCGAAACGACGTTGACCCAAGTATCACCGTTTTCCCCGATCTTGTCGATCCCTCCTTGGCATCCTATAACTATGCCCACTATATACTAATGTTGAGCGTTGGAGAGGTAAACAGAGGACCCCCCCTCTGTTTTCCCTTATTAGTTCACATATGTTTACTCTTTTTAGATAACAAAATGACCCGAAGACCACGAGACAGCTAAGAGACGATCCAAGACATCAGATCTGACACGCTAAGCCTGAAGTGAGGGCCACTCGCCCCGAGCGGGGATCTGACCGCTTAGGTCTCTGAACGTTATCCAAATTTCAGCGACAACATCCTCAACTCCTTTGTTAATTAGGAATAAGTTAAAACTCCTTTGTATTGAAGATGAGCGAACAAGTTACTTTGTTTCATCCAAATAAAGTCGCTATTTTATTTTGGATACTGCGCGGTTCATTTCATCACAATCCAAGTAATAAGGCATGATGTGATATACATTGCATTTCTGCAATCTTATCCATGAATTCCATATCTATGAGAACTTCACAAAGCTGGTTCATGATATCTTCATAACATAATATCTCACCAATAAGTCTAGTCTAGATCACTTAATATATCTAGAATTTTACTTTCTCAAATGAGAATATTAAAGCTATGAAATGACATCTCGCATTTCAAGATTTATTTAAGCACGATGGAATTCATACATAGTGACCTTGAGACAGAAGAGGTTAAATGGTTTGTTCTTACATTGTCTCTAAAGGTGCACTAGTCAATTTGGTATCTTTCGAAGATACACTGGAAGAACTATAGAGCTCCTAACTCTCTATGTCTTGTAACCAGACATCATAGAATCTGTTATAGGCGTGCTAAAGGACGACGGCACAGCGGAGTCTCCGAAAGACCACTCGGCTGACCTAGCCAGTGTCCCAGGCTAACTCACTCGGCCAAAGGCCAAATGAGGCTTCCTTCGCTCGACCAAGAGTCGGCCTAGTTCTCCCCCGCTCGGCCCAGCACTCCCTCACTCGGCCAAGGACTGTCTCAAACTTCTTCGGTCGGCCAAGGGCCGACCCAGCCCTTTTTCGCTCGGCCCCTTGGCCTCGGCATGCCTCCCTCACTCGGCCAAGGGCCGACCCAGTCCTCTCTTCACTAGGCCAAGGATAGCCCAAGCCATCGCTCTGCCAATGGCCGACCAAAGCCTTTTGCCCGGCCGAAGGCCGTCCCAAACTTGCCCTTGCTCCGCCAATGGCCGGCCAAAGCCTTTCGCTCGTAAGTAGGTCGTCCCAAACTTTCCCTCGCTCGGCCAATGGCCGGCCCAAGCCTTTCGTTCGACCGAAGGCCGTCCCAAACTTTCCCTCGCGCGGCCAATGGCCTGCCCAAGCCTTTCACTCAGCTGAAGGCCGTCCCAGGCTTGCCCTCACTTAGCCAAGGGGCCTCCAAAACATCTTTTGGTCGCCTATAAATACAAGTCTTGACCCCTCAAGACAGGTTATCCAATTTTGAGGACTGAAACGTTGTCGAACTCGTACTTTACTTGTTTCTCTCAAACATTAACCCTATAAACACAAAACCTCTTTATCCACCTCAATCCTACTAATGTTGAGCGTCGGAGAGGTAAACAGAGGCACCCCCTCTGTTTCCCCTTTGTAGTTCACGTGATCTCTTTACGTTGCCGGTATTCACGCAAGGTGAGCTTCATTAAGAGCTGAGGGACGACTTGAGATACCAAGTCCGACACGCTAGAGTCCGAACGCGACTACTTGGTCCAGCCTTGGGTCGAACCGTTTGGGGCTCCTAAATCGTTTTCCAAAAACGAGTGACAACATTTTGGCGCTAGAAGGAGGGGCTTGAGGGTTCTTTCATTTCTCACAGAAAGTACCTTGATCCCCGCCGGCAACCTTCGGGAAAATGAGTCATATCCCTATCGTGTCCACAAGCACTCGAACGACGAACGCAAGGTAAGGCCTCTGAAGTTTCACCCACCGACTCGGCGGACAGTCTCGTGATAACGAGGACCGACCCCGAGGCTCGAGGGATGACCCCGATGACATGCTCCGAGAGGACACGGCTCGGCGAGTCGCAGAGATTTTGGACCTCCCTGGCGTGGATAACTCGCTCATAGCCGACCTTCTCGGTTATGATATAAAAAATATCTCGTTCCGATACGACTCTGACCCCGAGTACGTGGGAGAGTCAAGAACCGACGAGGTGACCCCTCACCCAACTTGGTCTCTCCAAGGAGGGGCGAGCGAAGTGCCACCCTCACATCAGCAACCGATAGCACAACCACTAGGACAAAAAAGGCCTTTAGAAGCGACAAAAATTGCTTCTAAAGCTAAAAAAGTCGCTTCTAAAAGTCATTTAGAAGCGACATTGTCGCTTCTAATGCGTCGCTTCTAAAGGTATTTTAGGGGTCGGAATTAGAAGCGACAAGTTGCACCTAAAGTCGCTTCTAAGTATCCCAAACCCGAGGGAATAAAGGGTGGGAAAATTTGGTGGGTGACGGTTAGAAGCGACTTTAGAAGCGACATTTTCGCTTCTAAAAGTAATACCTGTTGGAATTTGATTAACAATTAACCTAATTTAATTACGAAACACATCAATATGTGGCGGAATTTCATAATTCAATTTAACATATTAAAACCAATTTAAAACATGTTCGATAACCATATCATTAAATCTAACCTAACATGTCAATAAATTTATAATCTTGTCAATTAATCTATCTAAACATGCACACGAACAATCCAAACACATATAATCATTCTAAAATATCATATTGTCCAGATCCAATTTGTTTGAGGGATACTTACATAATTCGGATCTGCGAGAGCAAGTCTCGGTGTCTCTCGGAAAAAATGGCCGGCCGATCCTCTACGCCACGCCCGTCAAGCAAATCCTCAAAGTCGTCGATCCTTCGTTGCTCCAAAATATGGCCGGCCCTGTGGGAGGAAAAATCACTCAAACAACCACAAGTTGAGTCAATGATAATACTCGAGGGATTTTGTGAGACAAAGAGGGTGGGCTCTTTCGTAGAAACAAGAGAAGAAGGAATAAAAGGGGATTCTCTCTACGGTTCGCTCTCTCAATTCTTTAGGGATTTTGGCCAAGTATTTTTCTCCTTGGGAGAGAGGAAATAGTCGGCCAAGATGGGAGGGGGGAGAGAGAGAGAGTGGCCGAATGAGCTAGGTCAAAAAGGAGAGAGAAGAGCTCCTTTTATTTCAGGGAGAATGGGCTTAATTAGGTCAAAAACAATTAATGACCCATTAATCAAATTTAAGCCCGATAAATCATTTAAGCAATTTTCCAACCCATTAATTCACATTAAGTGGCCGGCCAACTTATGCTATTTATCTCCCAAATATTTTTCGATTTATTTCTAAAATAATATTTAATTAATTTAGAATATCTCATTTATTTAATGACAAGTCATTAATTATTTTCTTACTAAACAATGTAGTACGAAACGAGAAAATGTTTATTTTCATCTTTTATTTATTTGAATCATCAAATTATATTATTATCAATATAATAATTTAATATGATTCGTTAAATAAATGTAATAATAAATAACCAATTATTTATTTAATTACTTAGAAAATAATTTTCTTAGTGTAAATCACAATTTACGTCTAATGAGAAAATCGATCTTTTCTTGTTCACTAATATCTCATCCAAGAGTCTATCATTGAGACCTTATGGACCCACATGAACGAAGCTTTAGAATAAAGATCGGACGCAAAAGTTCACAACCTTTTTCCGACTTTCAATTCTTAATATTAGTCGATTCCACTAAAGGACCAATATTGAACATCTCTAAGTTCATATGCGTTTATATTTCCGTTTGATGTGATAAAACTATTCTTCACATGGTCCACAGTGTATTTTACGATATTACCCTTTGTGTGTATCATCAACTCAAAGGAATGTAAAATTACCGTTTTACCCCTGAGTTATTATTTCACCAAGTCCTTTGTTATCTGTGAACGAGAAAAAACATAGAGTGAAATGTCTCAACATGTCACATGTTTTATTTCAAAGAATTCTTTATTCGATGAATACCAGGCCTGGTTTATTCGCTCACACTCTCATAACAGAGCATGGTGTGTTACTAATGCTTTAGCATTGTTTCAACACAAATTCCATATATGTGAATCACATGTTTCAACGAAACAGTATTATGACACCAACCGTCGGGTCAATGAAACTTCATTTAGCCATTGCCCATTGACAAATCAAATGTCATAAAGTGTTACAAGAATACATGTACTCACTTCAAGATTTAGGTAATTACTAAAATACCCCTCGTATGTGAGTTTGAGGTTTCGAGTGATTAGACGGTTTTATCTCAAACTTCAAAACTTCACAGGTCTTGTTCAATATCTTCATTAAGATATCAAGAATGAATTACAGAGTCACAACTCTCCATATCACAAGATAAGATATCGTTTAATTCATTCTAACAATCATTACTAGGATTCGATTGCCCAATCGATCTTTAGATTGCGAACTATTATTTAAACTAGTCATAAGAAGGTATCGTGTCAAGTCTGTACTTAGCACTTCTTTCGTTGATGACAGTTTCAGAGCGTAGACATAAATGCGTAAACACAATCTTAAATAAGAATGGATATTCAATCTTTATTTAATTTCAAAGTAAAATAAATACAAAAGTATTTAATATCAAAAATCTCCTTTGTGGGCACAAATGCCAACAATACCAGCCAAATATAGAAGCGACTTTAGAAGCGACATTGTCGCTTCTAAATGTCAAAATGAAATTTTTGTTATTTAATTCCGATTTAATTAATTTAAATATTAAATTTTAAATTTATTATTAATTAATTAAAATTTGTATGAAATATAATTAAATTTAATCATAATTAAATATATACTAATTAAATTTAAATAAACGAAAACGAAATAAATATTAAGTCAAAATGTTAAAACATTCAAATGTCGATAATTCATAAACGCATAATACTGAAAATCATAAACGAAATAGTTATAAAAAGTCGGTAAGTCTACAACATAAATAAAACTATTCTTCCGCGTCCTTAGCTTCATCCTCCGCGTCTTCCGCTGGGTCCGGAAGGAGGCTCGGTGTCAGGGTCGGTGGGAAATGATGAAGGTGAAGGCTCGTTTGGGCGTCGACGTGGCTGATCCGGAGTAGTGTATTGCGATCCCGAAGCGCTCGAGGGTCCGAACCGAGTCATGTATTGGTTCAGTGTCGCACTGAACGCGGGATCAACATTGATGCTCGGATTTTGGCTCAAACATGCTGCCATGCCGAACACAGCATCTCTGAGAGCTGCCAACTCTTCCTTCTCATACGACGACTTCGAACTCTCGTTCCCAACAGAAGAAGATGAGTCGTCCTAAGCCTTGGCTTCAAGGAAGTCTGAGCGCGGGATGAGTGGCCTAATGCATGTGGCCCAGTCACGTCGCATCCCGAGAACTTCGGTCATAACAATCTCCTCGAAGCTAGTCGTGTCCACCGGTTGTCCCAAAGCTCGAGCTTGCTCTTGTAGATCAGCGACACGAGCTACTATCCGAGCCTACAAACACAATATAAATTTAATTATTTATTAATAATTCAAAATATAATGTAAATTTAGAAAAATATTTATACTTACATGATACTCTCTAGCAGTAGGCATAGTCCACTGACTATCGTGTGTCGTATGCATCCTCTCCCACGCAGCGAGTGGCCCTAGTGCTTGTCTCCCTTCTCCTACCCTCTGCATTTAACACATTATGATTATAATATATAACTTATGTAAAATATTTTTAGTTAATTTGTAATTGAATGAAAATATACGTACGTGACTGTGATGATACTCGAGAAATGAGATCATGCCTTGTCGGCTCTTCGTGGTCTTTTTGCTCTGATTTTTTTTATTTGTTTTGGACATTTTCTGTAAATAAACATTGGTTAGAGTAAGAAAACTTATTTTTAAAATTAAAGGTAAATCAATCTAATTGATACCTGAAACTCATTTAATCTTTGCATTATCACGTGCAAGTTATGCGCCTTCAACCATGTTACTTTTCCATCGAGAGTGACTTTTTTTCTCAAATTTCCTGCGAGACCATCGGGAAACTTAATAGACTTGAAAAACTCAGCAAACACTTTTTGTTGCGTGGGTGTGAGAACATAAGAAGCTTGTGGTTTGAACCACCTATTTCCACGCTTCTCCAATTGTAAGCTAGACTTAATCTTCAAGTCTTTTAAGTCTTGTCTCGCCTTTTCGGTGTCCTTATCTTTCCCTTCAATACAAAGTAACGTACCGAGCAAGTTTTGGCACACATTTTTTTCGATGTGCATCACATCAAGGTTGTGCCTCAACGTCAAATCGGACCAATATGGTAACTCGTAAAAGATACTTTTCTTGGTCCAATTTAGTTCGCTCTCGCCTCGCTTTCGTTTCGAACTCGTAGAATGCTTACCCGGAATCAATTCAGGAAGACTGTTCAGCTGGTTGATAATCTGGCATTCAGTCAGCCTCTTCGGAGGCCTTCGTTTCTCGACGCGCGTTGTGTAGTGACCACTGCATGTTCTCATTCGGTGAGAATCGGGCAAGTACCGTCGATGATCGTAATACACGACTCTGTTTCTAACATACAATGATGGAGTATCTCTGGTGCACGTCGGGCGTGCAAGGTACCCTTGACCACTCCACCCAGACAAACTGCCACGAGCAGGAAAATCATTTATCGTCCATAGAAGTGCTGCCCGCAAAAGGAAAACATGATTATAGTTAGACCCATCTCGCACTCGAATGCCCACTCCCACAATTCTTTCAATTCTTCGACGAGGGGTTGTAAAAACACATCAATGTCTTTCCCAGGCGATTTCGGACCAAGAATCAAGAGCGTCAACATCAAGTACTCGGATTTCATGCACAACCACGGTGGAAAATTATACGACGTCAATACCACCAGCCATATACTCTACGATAAGCTCATTTCTCCGAAAGGATTGAAACCATCAGCAGCAAGTCCGAGTCGTACATTTTCTCGGCTCGTTGGCAAAGTCCGAGTATGTTCCATCTAACTTCTTCTACGCTTTCCTATCAGCGGGATGACGTAGAACAACTTCTTCAACCACTCGTCCTTTCGCGTGCCATTGCATTTCAACAGCTGTGTGTCGGGAAGCGTACAGCCGCGTGAGACGATCTTTCACACGAAAGTATCGTAAAACTTTACGCGGTATCCCAACTACCCATCTGCTTTAGTTGCACACCGGACAAACATCTGCACCTTTCAAATCCTTCCAAAACAAGACGCAATCATTCAGGCACACGTCAATCATCTCGTATCCCAGGCCAAATCGCTTCAACTTTGACTTTGCCTCGTAATGTTTTTCTGGAATTCTATTCCCAACAGGATGAGATTTTTTTAAGAGTTGTAGAAGTTCTGTAAATGACTTGTTTGTCCAATGGTTCGTCACTTTGATGTGCATTAATTATACCAAGAAAATTAATAAAGAGAACTCCGTACAACCGGGATACAACTCTGCATTCAACTCGGCAAATAAATCTGCGATCTGCTCTTCTGCAGCCACATCTTCTGCGGTTGGATCATTAAAATCGTCATGATCAATATCAATATCACTCCTGATATCTTCGACTGCGTCATGGACTCCACCAACATCATCTTGGTGGTTTGAATCATGTAGCGTAGGAATGACCTCTTCACGTGACTCCCCATGATGATACCATCGAGTGTAATATGGAGTAAATCCTTTGAACATGAGATGTGCTCGAACGACTGGGATTTGTTGAGTTAGCGCATTATTGCAACGACGACAAGGACATTTTATTTTGTGCTTGTTGTTCATTTGGAATCGTGCAACTCGAATAAATTCGTTCACGCCCATTTCAAATTTAAGACTACATCAGTTATTTTGAATTAACTAATCTCGACTTGGATTTGACATGACGCTGAATTTTGAAATTAGGAAATTGTGAGATTGAGAACTATTGGAAAATATACATAATATATAGGAGTTAATTGCTGAACTTATCGGAAAGTTGTTGAATTTAGATATTCCTAATTAATGATTTGTTTGATCGATTGATATTACTTAAAAATTTACAGAATTTTGGGCAGAGTTTCCCCTAAAATATAGACAAACCAAAAACCTAAAATTTGTACAAATATATACCAACCAAAACTATCATATTACATATTCAAATTAATTCATTTCAACATATTTAAATTATTAACATATTCAAATTAACTTAAATGCAACATATTCAAATTAACATATTTAACTAAATTTAAATTCAACATATTCAAATTAACATATTCAACAAACTTAAATTCAACATTCAAATCAACATCTTTAACTTAACATATTCAACTAAAATTAAATTTAACATATTCAACTAAACTTAAATTCAACATTCAAATCAACATATTAGATTAACGTATTCAACTAAATCTAAATTTAACATATTTAAAAATTAAAAAAAATAAACTTACTCGAAGAGATAACCGACGATGGTAGCAATCGGAAGAGTCGAATCTTTTCGCCGGAGGAGACTCGGAGACTACGAATGAGGCTGCGAACAAGACAATAAAAGTGTTAAAATGATAAACAACGAAAAACAATAAATAGAAAGACAAAATAACTTACCGGATAGAAGTCGACGAAGGAGGGGAGACCGGAGGAGGGGGAGGCCGGAAGAGGGGTGGTTGGAGGCAGGGGAGGCGGCGAAGCTCGGAGGTAGCGAAGGGCGACGCAGGAGGAGACCGGAGGAAGGAGGAGGAGGAGGGAGGTGGACGAAGGGGAGGGAAAGAGAGGGGAGGGGAGGAGGGGAGGCCGAAGGAGGCGATGAGAGGTGGCGGAGGTCGAAGGCGGAGGAGGGAAGCCGGAGGAGGGAGGTGGAGGAGGAGGAAGGGCGGCCAGGAAGAGAGAGGGCGGATGGGAAGAAGCCGGAGGAGGGAAAGAAAGGGGAGGGGATGGGAGGTGGGAGGCCGGAGGAGGGAGGCCGGAGGAGGGAGGGGCGGAGGAGGAAGGGCGGCGGGGAAGAGGGAGGGCGGAGGGGGATAGGTCGGAGGAGGGAGGGCGGAGGGGGAGAGGCCGGAGGAGAAGGAGGGGCGGAGGGGAGAGCGGCGGGAAGGAGGAGGGGCTGAGGTGGAGGAGAAGGAGGGGCGGCGGCCGGAGGAGAAGGAGGGGCGGCGGCCGGAGGAGTGGGAGAGGCGGTGGTCAGAGGGAGGGCCGGAGGAGAGTGGGAGAAGGGAGAAGGATTTTGAAGAAAACAAGAGAGGAGAGGGGAGGCTTCGCACGTTTTAAAGCCCTAGGGACATTAGAAGCGACTAGTCGCTTCTAATGTCCCTCAAAACCAAAACGACGTCGTTTTGTTAAGTGGGAACATTAGAAGTGACAAGTCGCTTCTAATGTCCCTAGGGTGAAATTTTGGCGGAAACGATTTGGAGCCAAAGATTTTGGGTATTACAAGCGACATTTAGAAGCGACAAGTCGCTTCTAATACCAAATATTCGACACTTAGTGAAATTTTGGCGGAGAAATTTTGGAGCCAAATATTTAGGGGCATTAGAAGCGACTAGTCGCTTCTAATGCCCAAATATACTAAAATATTTGGCACGGAGGTTGGGAGCCAATATTTATGGCATTTAGAAGCGACTTGTCGCTTCTAATCTTTCGACATGGACAATTAGAAGTGACATGTCGCTTCTAATGTTAATAAATTCAATTTTTCGGGAAAAATCAGGGTGTTTAGGTTAGAAGCGACAAGTCGCTTCTAATGGTGAAATGTCGCTTCTAATTAGAAGAGACTTGTCGCTTCTAAAGCCTCTCGTCGCTTCTAAAGGTCATTTTTGTAGTAGTGAACAGCCAAGATCGCGATCTCGAGGCGTCGCATCTTCAACTTCCAGAGGTAGTAGGACGCGACCCCAAGTCTAGCGCTAGGGTGTCCGGAGAGACAATGGGGCAGATAACCGCAGGACTCAAAGAACGTTCCGGCGGCGAGCGACGTCTCCTCTCCGGGAACCAAACGTGGATCTCAGGGAACACCTTACGGCTCAAAGGAACTCTCGAGGGGAGGACCTTCGTCGAAGACTCAACTCCCAAAGGGACACGCTGCCAGCCGTCATGCATGGCCAACCGCAAGCCAACGTCGCAGACCAAGCGTCCAACGAACGTCAACGTGCGACCCCGATGATCTTGGCACAACTGTGTGGGGGAAACTTCAAATTACCTTCAATTCCCCCTTACGATGGGCGCACCGAATTTTCACATCCAACATTATGAGACGTGGATGTCAATCCAAGGTCAATCGGATACCACCTTGTTTCAAGCCGTCAGCTTGACCCTTGCCGAGACAGGATTCAAATGGTTTAGAAATCTAAATCTAGGGAGCATCCCGTCGTTCAGGGATTTGAGTGAGACTTTCCTTGCCCGTTTCGCCACCCTCGTGGCGCAAAAGAAGTCAAAGACTCAACTCTTATCTATCCGACAGGGTAGGGTTGAAACCCTTAGACAATACCTCGCTCATTTTACCGAGGAATCGCATAAGTTCGAGGGGTTTGATGACAAGGATGCAATCATAGAAATCACTAAGGGATCCTGCACAAGTGACTTCTTGAAATCCATCGTGGGAAAGGTCCCAAGAGACATGTCGGACCTGATGGCGTGAGCCCGCACATTCATGGGAATCGAAGACTACCTCGAGGGCCGAGACGGTCAAAAATCCAGTGGGCAACACGGTTGTCTCCTCCAGGATCACGAAAAGGACCACTCCGACCCCCGGAAAAGGAGGAACAGGGAAGGTCCCGACAGTTTTCGTAAATTTGCAACCTTTACTCCACTGAACACCCCCCAAGAGCGAATCCTGGCTCTGCATCGTGACAAGTTGGGTAGCCCAACTCCCCTCACAAAGGATCCTGCAAAACAAGATCAGAGCAAATTCTGCGAATACCACCAGGATCACGGCCATTTAACGGCCGAGTGTTATCAGCTCAAGCGGAAAATTGAGGCTCTCATACAAGATGGGAAATTGAAAGAATATGTGCTCTGAACGCTGGGTACAACAGAGACAAAGGGAGAGGGAGGGCGACAGGAAAGGAAAGGCCCGGCGACGGTCACCATGACCGATCGGGTGATAACTCAGGAGCCAGAAAGCTCACAACTGCATATTTTGGGCTCGATCATGGGAGGCCCAGAATGCGGGGACTCGAGTGCGCAAAGAAAGAAGTACGTGCAAGAGGCCTCCCAAAGGCAGGTTGCGCACTGCGTCAATCACACGTACGAAGCACCATCCCCCGTCGGATTCAAATCCATGTTCTCTACGTGGCAGGAGGCAACGAGAATCCTCCATCGTCATAATGATGCGATCATGATATCTGCTCCGGTCGCGAACAACCTCATCCGAAGGATCTTAATCGACAATGGCAGTTCTGCCGACATCATATTTAAGTCAGCCCTTGATAGAATGAATCTGATCGGACTGAAAACCAATTCCAGTTTCGATCCCGCTCTTTGGATTTTCCGGAGAAAGAGTCATGACGGTAGGCGTCATTGACCTCCCTCCCCGTAACATTCGGGACGTTGGGAGGGCTCGAGGCCATCTATGTCGTACCTTTCTTGGTCATTGACCAGCCATCGACTTATAACATCATCATTGGTCGACCGACCCTCATTCGGCTGAAGGCCATGACATCCACGTATCACCTGATGATGAAGTTTCTGACTGAAGGAGGAATCGCCACCATGACCAGGGACCAGGCCATGGCTAGGATGTGCTATATCCAGGGAGTCGACGGGAAAGGAAAAGAAAAAATGGTGAACACCGTTTTTCTGCTCGAGGATGAATTACCATGCGAGATACCCGGAACTTTTGGCGAATTAGATCAAAGGGACGCCGAAGGGCGGAAGGTGGAGACGCCAGACGATCTTCTCCCCGTTGTGCTCGATAATGCGAAACCTAATTAAGTCGTCAAGATAGGTGCCCAGATATCACTCTAAATGCAGCAGCAGCTAACAGCATTTCTCCAAGAGCACAAGGATGTCTTCGCGTGGACTCACACCGACATGCCCGAGATCGACCCCAAGATCATGGTCCACCGCCTAAACGACAACAAGAGAATAACCAAGTGCATCCAACATAGGTGAGCGTTCAGTGGAGAGAGGTACAAGGCCATCGGTGAGAAAGTTAACAAACTTCTCGCGGGCCGAGTTCATAAGGAAGGCGGAGCACCCCATGTGGGTATCCAACGTCGTCATGATAAAAAAAAGCCAAACGGTAAATGGAGAATATGCATTGACTACAAGGACCTCAATAAGGCATGCCTGAAGGACAACTTCCCTCATATTATAATATTTATACTTCAAATTTATTTGATTTATTTCTAAAATATTATTTAATTAAATTGGAATATCTCATTGATTTAATGACATGTCATTAATTCTGTTCGTACTATGCCAACAAGTACGAAACAAGAAAATATTTATTTTCATCTTTTTATTTATTTGAATCCCAAAATTGTATCATTGTCAATGTAATTATACAATTCGATTCATTAAATAAATGTAATTAAAGATAACTAATTATTTATTTTATTGCGAAGAAAATAATTATTAGAGTGAAAATCACAATTTACATTCAATGAGGAAATCAATTACTCTTGTTCACTAAAATCTCGTTCGAGAGTCTATAATTGAGATCATATGGACCCACATGAACGAATCTTTAGAATAAAGTTTGGACACAAAAGTTCAAATTTTCCCGACTTTTAATTCTTAATATTATTCGATTTCTCTAAAAGACAATTATTGAAACTTTCTAAGTTCATATGCGTTTATATTTCCTGTTAATGTGATAAAACTATTCTTCACACTATCCTCGGTGTATTTTATAATATTACCCTTTCTCTCAAAGGAATGTAAAATTATTGTTTTACCCCTGAGTTATTATTTTACCAACTCTTTTGTTATTTGTGAACGAGAAAAATCATAAAGTGAGATGTCTTAACATGTCCCGGTTTATTCGCTCACACCCTAATAACAAAACATGGTGTGATACTAATGTCTTTGCATTCTTGTAATACAAATTCCATATATGTGAATCACATAATTCAATGAAACAGTATTATGACACCAACCGTCGGGTCAATATAAACTCATTTAGACATTGCCAATTGACTAATCAAATTTCAAAAAGAGTTACAAGAAAATATGTATTAACTTTAGGATTTAGTTAATTACTAAGATGTCAATAAATACTATCCTAAACATGTTGTCAACAAGTTGATCACAGAACTACCAACCTATAAACAATTTATAAAATGCGTTGCAGATCCAATTCGTTTGAAAGATTTACATGTGATGTTGTAAACAACCTCGTGGTTTGCTAGCTTACGTCAGAATGCCTCGTCGGAATTCAGCCTAGTCCACGCCTTGGCCGCGGGTAGATGCACACCTAACCTTCGAGTGAAGATCCTTGGACCCGCGCCTACGAGTCGCTGGATAAGGGACCTGCACCTACACGTGTCATGCCTCCCTTGATTAGGTGTCACACGCGCGCGCCAGAAATCCCACCGGAGGGATGTCTTGCGCCTAGGAGCAGTGTATCGGATTGTCCGGCCTTGCGCCTGCCCTTTTCTACTCAAAAGATCCTCATTTGAGCCTGCTTAGCCTCCGGAAGAAGATGCCAAAAGTGCGCCTACGCTGTGCCATCAAAATCCCTCGCCGGATTGCACAGATGGCCACCGGACTGCCTTCATGTGCGCCTAAGGAGTCGTTGAGTCACCTTGCCTTCTTGCTTCAATTATGGCCAGCCCTCTGCAATATTTTCTCACTCAAACACCACAAGAAGAGTTAGAGAGAATTCTCTTAGGTTTTTGGAAGATCAAGAGGGTGGGCTCTTTGATTGAACAACGGGAGAAGGGGAATCACTAAAGAAACAAAATCAAGAATCAAGAAACGATTTCTTGATCTCTCTTTTTCTCTCCGAGTCTCAGACAAGAACTCAAAAGGGGGAAGGAAATGTTGGCCTTCATTATGAGCTTAGATTAGGGTTAGGGTTTCACAAAATCTCTTTTATATCTAATAGAGTAGGCTTCACTTAGGTCAAAATCCAATTTTGACCCGTTACTCAAACTTAAGCACAAAAATCTTTTTAATGAGTTTTAAAATAATTTTCCAGCCTTAGTTCATTAATTATGGCCGAGTATATCATTTAATATTCCCCAAAATATATTTGATTTATTTCTAAACTAATATTTAATTAATTTAGAACATCTCATTTATTTAATGACAAGTTATTAATTCTTTTCATACTATGCAAACAAGTACGAAACAAGAAAGTATTTATTTTCATCTTTTATTTATTTGAATCATTAAATTATATTATTATCAATATAATAACATAAGATGATTCATTAAATAAATGTAATAATACATAACCAATGATTTATTTTATTACTTAGAAAATAATTTTCTTAGTGTAAATCGCAATTTACATTCAATGAGAATATCAATCGTTCTAGTTCAATAAATCTCGTCCGAGAATCTATCACTATCACCTTATTGACCCACATAAACGAAACTTTCGAATCAAGTCCGGACTCAAAAGTTCACAAACTTTTTCCGACTTTTAATTCTTAATATTAGAAGATTCCACCCGTAGGACTAATATTGAAACTCTATAAGTTCATATGCATTTATATTTTTGTTTGATGTGATAAAAATATTCTACACACGGTCCACGGTGTATTTTACGATATTACCCTTTGTGTGTATTATTAACTCAGAGGAATGTAAAATTACCGTTTTACCCCTAAGTAATTATTTGACCAACTCCTTTGTTATTTGTGAAAGAGAAAAATATATAGTGAGATGTCTGTACATGTCACATGTTTTATTCAAAGAATGTTTTATTCGATGAATACTAGGACCGGTTTATTCGCTCACACTCTCATACCAAAGCACGGTGTGATACTAATGTCTTGGCATTGTTTCAACACTAATTCAGTATATGTGAATCACATAATTAAACGAAACAACATTATGACACCAACTGTCGGGTCAGATGAAACTTCATTAGTCATTTACCATTGACAAATCAAATGTTATAAAGTGTTACTAGAATATATACATTCACTTTAAGATTTAGGTAATTACCAAAATACCCCTCGTTTGTGATCTTGAAGTTTCCAGTGATTAAACAATTTATCTTGAACTTCAAAGCATCACTGCTCTTCTTCAATGTCTTCATTAAGACATCAAGAATAAATCATAGAGTCACAACTCTCTATATCACAAGATATGATATCGTTGATTTATTTAAACAATCAATACTCATTTTCCATTGTCTAATCGATCTTTAGATTGTGAACTATTATTTAAACTAGTCATAAGACGATATCTTGTCAAGTCTGTACTTAGCACCTCTTTTGTTGATGATAGTTTCCGAGCGTAACAAACATACATAAACATTAACTTAAATAAGAATGAATATTTAATTTTATTTAATGTTTTAGCAAAACGAAATACAAAAATGTAATTATAATGTCTAATATCTCCTTTGTGGGCACAAATCCCATAAACTCCCACTTGATCTTTCAGTCCTAAGCCTTCTAGGTGTCCCTCAAAGACTTTACTCGTTAAAGGCTTCGTGAAGGGATCGGCAAGGTTGTCCAACATTGAGATCTTCATGACCTCATCGTCTCCTCTGTGAACGATGTCTCGTACCATGTGATACTTTCGCTCTATATGTTTTGAGAGCTTATGATGTCTTGGTTCCTTAGAATTAGCAACAGCCCCACTGTTATCACAATAAAGTGTGATAGGCTTGCTTGCACTTGGAACTACATCCAACTACATCAGGAATTTCTACAGCCACACAGCCTCCTTTGCAGCTTTGCAAGCCAACACATACTCGGCTTCCATGGTTGAGTCGGGAACGCAAGATTGCTAATTACTCCTCCAGACCATAGATACACCATTCAGGGTACACACAGACCCTAATGTGGATTTCCTGGAATCTTTATCCGCTTGAAAATTGGAGTTGGTATATCCCGTCATATTCTGGTCACCACCTGAGTATGCAACCATATAGTTTCTCAGTCACTGGAGATACTTGAGAACATGCTTGACAGCAACTCATTGCTCGGGTCCAAGGTTTGATTGGAATCTACTCACAACGGCCACTTCGTAACAAATATCTGGCCTCGTGCAAAGCATCGCATACATGAGACTTCCTACGGCTAAAGCGTAAGGAATATGTCTCATGTCCTATATCTGAGCTTGTTCATGAAGTAGTTCAGATGGAAGCTATCGAAGGAGTCCGACAGAGTCTCCATGATCATGTCGATCTTGGTGAGTCCATCGATCTAGGACCCAAGAATTTCCATATCATTTAGTTGACCCATGATCAATATAATGTGATCCCGAACTAGAGTTCTCGGCTTCATCTGGAAATTCATAAAATTCGGGATAGCTTGTTGCCTTGCCTGATGCCTATGACACCCAACATCTCCTGGAGATTGTAAAGAATCTCATATGTCGTGGGTATGTCCCCGTGAGATTGTTGCAACACATTGCTCATAGATGTTAAAATATAGCACCTAGCAATCTCATCCGATCTAATCCACGCATCATAGGCGTCCTTGACCTCTTTGCTCAAGTCACTAACCAGAGCTTCAGGACATGGGTTTGTGAGAACATACTTTTGCTTTTCCGCCATTACTAGGATGTTGAGGTAACGTTTCTAATCAACGTAATTCTCATCCTCGAGTTGCAAGTGGGTTTCAAGACATATTCCTAAAATTATGATGCATGAACAATCCTAATATGGTGTAAAAGCGACAAATAATTCATGATATTATGAACACAAATGATTAATTACTTTTCTTAGGGAAACCGTGAATAATCGTCTTTCATAGTCGTGACACATCACTATTTAGTTAAAACCATCCAGGAAGTCACAACTTCTAGTTCTCACTAATCACAACTCTAGGGAGGATTATTTTAAAACATAAGTCTAAGTGTGCAACCGACATATGGGCCTTTATCCAAGTCATTTTGATAAAGGTTCTCATCGGGAAGACCCCACTTCATCGATCCTCTTTAAGGCGTAGTTTATTAACAATTTAATTAATGAAGTAATTGTGAAGTACTCACATTGAAGGGAGGGCCACAAGGGTGATTCTTAGTTCATCACACACAACGTTAATTAAATTTATGTCGAGGAGCATGGGTTGCTTCAATGATAAACAACCCTCGCACTTAGTTTTTGCAAAAATCGTATTTTTGTTTGCATTGAATTTATGTATAAACTTAATCTATCATTATACATGACATATTTTTATAAGACGTTGGCGTTCTATCCTATATGACATGTGACGTGAAATATAATGAGATTAAATAAATAAAATAATGAATAAATTTAACTCATCTAATGGCCCATTTCTAAATATACAACTCATAAGAAAATTCAGAAAGAAAATAAAAAATTTAATCTTCTTTGCTTGTAAGGCCGGTCTACGACTTTCTTGACGTGTCATTGGATTTATTTGGGTCAGCCTGCACGCATTCTACAACGTGCAGCCAAACCCGAGGTGCTTCCATCTTTCTTCTTTTCTTCTCGCTCCCAGATTACAAACTTTACCATGACAATTTAAAGCTTCCTCGCAAATTGAGGATCACAATTTGAAATTTAAAATTAAAAACTGGGACGATAATCAAAAACCATCCTAGGGCCATATAGAAAAGGATCCATCTACAAAACACAATCACACATATTCATAATGCAACATATCCAATCATACAGAAAACGTCAACACCTAACTAGTCAAAAACTCGTTTTTATTGCCAATTTTATCTCTGATACCATTTGTTGGAAATTGCTTAACAATTAACCTATTACATCATGAAACATATCTATATATGGAAAAAATTCATAATTTAACCTAATATGTAAAAACGCATTTTTAAACATATTCTAGAACCATGGCATTAAAAAGAATCTACCATGTCAATAAGTTTTCTAAACATGTCAACAAACAAACAGTCGTATAACTAATTATAGAATTCATATCCAAATTGTTCAAAGGGAATTTACGTTTGTCGTCGAAACATCACGAGTCGTTCTTCCGTCTTTGATCTGCTAAATTCGATCCCGGGATGCACCTTTAGCTCTTGTCTGAGAACACTTCACGCGCGCCTAGGGGAAGAATCCACATGTGCCTTCTTGATGCGGGGTGGATCTGCGTCACATGTCCTTGCCTTGGCCGAGAGAACCTAGAACCAGATCTGCGCCACACTCCTTACTTTTGGCCGAGTCGTGCTAGAACCGAGGCTGCAACACACGTGCCCCAAAATTTCTTCTTTGGCCAAAATACAAGTCCACGCACGCCTAAGGGAGGAAGGAATTCGCCTTTGCTCCTTAGATGAAAGTGACCGGCCTTGCGCACCAAAAAATCACTCAAACAACCACAAGTTGAGTCAATGATAATTCTCTAGGATTTTGGGAAATCAAGAGGGTGGGCTCTTTCTGTAGACAAGGGAAGACGGAGAGCACTCAAAAATAAAGGAAGGGCTGCCGGGAAACATATTTCCTCTCTCTCTCTTCATGATGGTTTCGGGGCGTAGACATACATGCATAAACACAATCTTAAATAAGAATGAATATTTAACTTTATTTAACATTCAGCAACAAGAGTACAAAATGTATTTAATGTCTTATATCTCCTTTGTGGACATAAATCCCAACAACATGTTGGGTCGACTCATGTATGAACCAACCGGTGGTTGCTCGTATGGACAAAGTATTAGTATAAATTGTTAGTTAGTGAGCAAAGTTATGAACGGTACATATACTATGATTGCTCACAAATATGAGATGGTTCTCATGTTCAGTAGGTGCACTCCGTTACGCCACCATAGTTGAACAGATTGTGGCTAATGGTGATTACCGTTGAAAATTAAAACTGGGTTTTTCTGATATATTAGTAATTTTTTTCCCCGTGCTTTTAAGCATTATGTGTTTATCTCCTCAATGTGTGTAATGAATGTTTTATCGAATAATTATGTATGTACTTGTATTTTATTTAATTTCAGAATGACTTCAAACTATAATCTGTTAAAAGAAATAACGAATACAAAGATGCAGACAGGAGAGTGTGCCATTGACTACATGAAGTCAATGACCAATAGAATGAATCTGATCGGTATCCTTGGCACACACATAGATGAAGCTACTCGAGTTGCGATTTTTCTTGAATCACTCTCTAGTGAGTACTCCAGCTTTAAAGATGACTTCCGATGAAGGTTCTCAAAGTATGTCAAGAAGATGTTCCAAGGTGAACTTCAAAGTTTACAAGGTAGACTGATAAGGCAAGCTTGCCTTACTCAATTGTATCTTGATATGAAAATACCAACTAATGACTACTCTCCTATATCATCAACACTGGAAAATGTTCTCGCATTGGGAGGAGAGCCTTCATACATTGATATCTCCAATGATGAAGAAGTTTAATTATCCCCTGAGTTGTGTGGAGGTAATCTACCATCCACACACATACATGTATTAGATGCATTTTATGCCGAAGATTCATTCTCGTCCTGGATAATTGATTTAGCGACTACTAATCATGTGTGTACATCTTTAGAGGTGTTTGAGTCGTGAGAAGAACTGATAGGAGACGAATTACAGCTTAGAGTGAGGAACGGAGAGTCTGTCACGGCTAAAGCGATGGAAGTAGTTCTACTTCGATTTGGAAATAAATATTTGATATTGGAACCTAATTTCAGTTTCTAAGTTACTTAAACATAAATTTTCTTTGTCTATGAATGAGAATGCTATTAGTGTTTCTTCGGACGAAAGAATTGTATGTGATGCTCACTTATGCAATGGTTTATATATTTGAACTCCTAAATTTACATTTTTATTTAATGTATAAATGTTTAAGGTAGCTAAACCCACTTCTAATATAAGAATTAAACTATCTAGTGATGAACAAACCTATTTATGTCACTTAAGACTTGGTCATATCAGTATAAAGAGGCTAGAGAGACTTTCAAGGCTTGGGACGTTGAAACAACTTCAAGTGGGAACTCTGATTGTTTGTGAATCCTATATAGAAGGAAAAATGACCCAGCGATCTTTTACTGGAAAAAAGATTAAGAGCCACATAACCTCTGCAACTAGTTCACTCTGGCGTCTGCGGACCAAAGAGTGAAGTGGTCATGAATATTTTGTCACATTTACTGACGATTATTGTAGATATGGTTTTATTTATCTAATGCACGAAAATTCTGAAACTTTTAATAAGTTCAAAGAATTTTGTGCTTGTGTTGATAGCCAATTAGGTAAGACTATTAAGACCTTCTGATCGGATCGAGAGGTGAGTTATTAGATACATAGTTCACTGATTTTATGCTGGAACATGGAATTATTTCAAAGCTATCCGCTCTTGGAAATCCGCAGAAAAATGGTGTTGCTGAAAGGAAAAATAGAACTTCATTAGACATGGTAAGATCCATGATTAGCTATTCTTCACTTTCTACAACATTATGGGGTTATATAAAATACTGCCATGCATATATTAAATAATGCTCCATCTATATCTGTATCCAAAATACCCATATAAATGTGGAACGGACCTAATGTTGGTTTCTGCTATTTTCGAATATGAGGTTTTCATGCTCGTGTCTTGAAAAAGAAATCAAGCAAGCTTGAATCAAGAACAAACTTATGTTTCTTTGTTGGTCATGCTAACGGGACAAAGGGTGGTATCTTTTATGATCCTAATTATAGGAAAACTTCCGTTTCTACTCATGCTACTTTTCTTGAAGATGATTATGTAAGTAATCATAAACCTCGTAGTAAATTTTTAATCAAGGAAATGTTGGGATTGGTGCCCATAAAGGAGAAATTAGAAAATGAAATACATTTGTAATTATATTTTGCTGAAACATTAATATTAATAAATATTCATTCTTGATTAAGTTTGTGTGTATGTATGAATGCTACGCTCTGAAACTGTCATCAACGAAGAGGGTGTTAAATACAGATTTGACATGATAACCCCTTATGACTGGTTTAAACCATTTGTTCGCAATCTTAAGACCGAAAGAGCAATCGTTTCTAATTAACGATTGTTTGAAAGAATCATGATATCTTACCATGTGATATAGAGAGTTGTGACTCTATGATTCATCCTTGATATCTTATAGAAGATATTGAATAAGACCAGTGATACTTAGAAGCTCGAGATAAAACCGTTTAAACACTTGATGCTTCAAGATGACATACGAGGGGTATTTTGATACCTACCTTAATCCTTAAGTGAATGTATAAATGACATTGCACTTTATGACATTTGATTTGTCAATGGGCAATGACTAAATCTTAGTTTCATCTAACCCGACAGTTGGTTTCATAATGTTGTGATGTTGGGTTATATGATTCACATATTTGGAATTCATGTTAATAAAATGCAAATGCATTACTATCACACTAGACTTTGTTACGAGAGTGTGAATTAACATGGCCATGTATTCATGGAATAAGAGGATTCTTTGATTAAAACATGTGACATTTATAGATATCTCGCTCTATGTTTTTCTCATTCACAAATAACAAAGGAGTTAGTGAAATAATAACTCAAGGGGTAAAACGGTAATTTTACATTCCCCTTAGTTAGTGATACACATGAAGGGTAATATCGTAAAGTACTCTGTAGATCGTGTGAAATTTTTTGTTGTCACATCAAATATAAAATATACGCATACGAACAGAGAGATTGTCAATATTGGTCTTTTAGTGGAATCGACCAATATTAAGAATTAAAGACGGAAAAACTTTGTGAATTTTTGTGTCCGATCTTTATTCTAAAGCTTCGTTCATATGGGTCCATAAGGTCTCAATGATAGAGACTTGGAAGAGATTAAATGAACTAGGATTGTTGATTTACTCATTGAATATAAATTATTTTCTATATAATTTAATAAGTAATTAGTTATTTATTTTGTTCAATGAATTATAGAGTATTATTATGTTGATAATAATACACTTGAGTATTTCAATTTGATAAAAGAAGAAAATAAATTATTTCTCATTTCGTACTTATTTGATAACTACGAAAATATTTAAATGAGATGTCATTAACTAAAATGAGAGTTCTAAATTAATTTTAGAAATAAATCAAAAGTATTTGGGAATGAATTAAATGAATTATGGATTGAGTAGGGGAGAGTGTTATGGTCGAGATTTTAAGTGAGTAGGGTCATGGGTTTGACCCAGCTTAAGCTCATTATAAAGATGTTTATAAAAGGCTGCAAAACCCTAATCACTTCTAACCCTAACCCTAATATTTTCGGCCAAGCTCTTCTCTCTCTCTCTTTGAGTCTCTCAACCGAATTCTCGAAAGAAAGAAAAGAGAAAAAAATGTTTTCTTATTTTTATTTTCAATCCCGAGTGTTCTTGAAAGCCCACCCTTTCAATCTCACTAAATTCCCTTTCTATTATCGTTGATTCTAACTTGTGGTATTTGGTGTCATTTTTATATTTTGAAAAAATATTATAAAAATTGTTTTTTAATTTTTTTGGAATTTTTCTTCCCGGCCGGATCACTCCTTGATGCCCAGGACTTCCAGTCCGGCGAAGGCGTCCCATCCGACGGAGGCGTCCTGTCCGGCGACCTGTCCCAGTCCGGTAGAAATCCCAGTCCGGCGACCCGACGTTGTCCGGCGAGATCTTCCCAGTCCGGCAGTCCCAAGATCAGAGACCCTATCCAGCGAGTCCTGTCCGACGAGCCCAATCCGGTGAGCCTCCTGAAGACTCCCAGTCCGACAACCCTGTTCTTCCCAGTCTGGCGAAGAAGCTCCTTGGGCAATCCGCGAGCCTATTTTCGACTTGGATTTGGTGTGGCCTTCCGACGCAAGCGACCAACGTCGGGATAATATATTATCTTAACTGTAAGTATTTTCTCAACGAATAGGACTGCTAAAATAAATATATAACTTGTTCATGTAGGTCGTTAGTGTGTTTAATTGTTGAGTGTCTGATGTTGTAATAAATTGTTTATTAAACTTGCAAATTGATTTCAATGTCATAGGTTGTTAAACATATTAAAATTGTTTTAATATGTTTAGGTCTTATTGTATAATTTCGCCATATATTGATATGTTATACAATTATTTTGTTTAAATTGTTAAATAAATTCCAACAAATGGTATCAGAGCTATAATTGGCATTAAAATCTAAGTTGTAACTAGTTTTAAAATTTGTTTTGACTAGTTGGTATTGGTGTTTTTATGATATGATTTTTTTTTATTGCATTGTGATGTGAAAAAAAATTGTGAATGTGTTTATGGATGGATCTTTATTGATATGGCCTTTGGAATTTGTTTCCGGTTACTTGCGAGTTTATTTTATTTTTCTTTAAAATTGTGACCTCAACTTTCGAGGACGTTTGAGTTGTAAAATATTATATTGTTGTAACCCGACGATGTAGAGACGAGGGACGAAGAGACTCAATTTGGCCGCACGTTATTGAACGTGTGTGTGCTATTGGAGTGGGAGGATATCGGAGTTGGCCGCACGATGGAAACGTGTGAGTGCTAATCCGATCGACTTAATGATGCGTCATGACATACCTCGACCGGATACATAGAGAATTAAATAGGATTTAATTATGTGTGGGTTGTATTTAGAAATAGTCCATTCAATAAGTTAAAATTATTTATGCTTTATTTAATTTAATCCCATTGCATAGCACGTAACACGTCATACAGGATAGAACGCCAACATCAAATTTATATAAATTGTCATATAGTTTATAATAATATAATTGGTTATAAAATTATAAACAATTAAATGAATTTAATCCATTGCAAAAACTAAGTGAGAGGGTTTCTTATCATTGAAGCAATCCAAGGTCCCCGACACGGATTTAAGTAAACGAGTATGTGATGAACTAAGAGTCACCCATAGTGACCCTCACTTCAATGTGAGTACTTCGGAAGCACTCGGTTAGTTAAATTGTTAAGAACTAAGTCTTAAAGAGAAACGATGAAGCGGGGTCTTCACATAGGTGAACCGTCTTCAAAGTGACTTGATTAAACACCCACGTGTTGGTTATGCACTTAGGCTTATGTTTTAACATAATCCTCACATAGAGGCTCTGCGTTAAAAATAAGTGACCAAAGATTTATGGTAATTAGGGAGGAGTAGAAGTTGTGACTTCTTGGATGGTTCAAACTAAATGTGATGTATCACTACTATGAAAAGAGGTTAGCTACGGTTTACCCATAGTAAAAGAAGTTAACCATTGAGTTCATAATATCATGAATTGCTTACATGTTTTCCTCACCATATTAGGACTGATGCATCATGTAATTCGCAAATTGTAGCACATACTAAATTTATTTATTTTATTTATGTTTTCAGCAAAATATCTATTAATCCACTTCAAACAATTCTAAGTTCGAATAAACTCGAGAGTGAGAATTACGTTGACTGGAAACGTAACCTCGACATCGTATTGACGGTAAAGAAGCACAAGTAAGTTCTCACAACCCCATGTCCTCGTGCTCCTAGAGCTAACTCGAGTAAGGAAGACAAGGACGCCTACGATGCATGGATGAGGTCTGATGAGATTGCTCGATGCTATATTTTGGCATCGATGAGCAATGTGTTGCAACAATCTCATCGAGATATCTCCACTGCATATGACATCCTGTTCAATCTCCATGAGATGTTTGGATGCCATGGGCGTCAGGCGAGGCAGCAAGCTATCCGCAGTTTTATGAGATGCAGGATGAAGCAAGGATCTTCAGTTCGGGAACACATGCTATTAATCATGGGTCACCTGAACGATATGGATATCCTCGGTTCAGAGATTGACGAAGAAACCAAGATTGACATGATCTTGGAGACTCTAACGGAATCTGATGATAGCTTCCTTCTAAACTACTCCATTAACAAGCTCAATTACACAGTGACTAAGCTCATGAAGGAGTTGCAGCCTGCCGAGGGACTTCTCCCTAAGAAAAAGAAGAAGTCGGGAGATCTCAATGGTGCTGATCACAGAGCCTCGGCCTCTGGTTTTAAGAGGATGATGAGAGCACCCAAAAATGCCAACCGTTCGGGTTCCAAGAAGCCTTACAAGAAGGTTGCGGATGCCAAGGGCAAAGGCGTCGCAAAGGTTGACAAGTCTGAGCACAAGTGTCACCATTGCGGAAAGGCTGGCCACTGGTGGAGGAACTTTCCTACCTACCTCAAGAGTGTCAAGGGGAAAGGTACGATCTTTGTTACTCAAGCTTGTTACACTACATACAAGGTGTCGCCCTAGATATTGGATTGCGGGGCATCTGACCATGTTGTGTGTAATTTGAATGGTTTCAGGAAAATCAGGAGCTTTAATGACTGGGAGTACGGATTTAGGTGATGGAACAAAGGTCGGAGCAAGATCTCTCGGGACCATAAAGCTCAAGTTTGGGAATAAAACTTTATTATTGAATAATGTTTATTATGTTCGGGATTTTTGCAAGAATTTGATTTCATTTGGTCGTTTAGAAGAACAAGGATTCAGTTTTAAAATCAATAATGGTATTGAGATTTTTATTGATGATTGTTTTACTTCTAAAGCTCAACGTGTGGATTCTATTTATGATTTATATCATGTTGAGTCGAAAATCTTGGACACCGAAGTGAATACTGATTCACTCGGGAAGCGTAAGACGTTTCATGCTGATGAAACGGATGATACATATCTATGGCACTTGCGTCTTGGATAAATTGGCCTAGATAGGATTAGGAGATTAACAAAGGATGGTCCTTTTAAATCTCTTACCGTAGGAAATCTTCCCACGTGTGAATCTTGTCTCGAAGGCAAGATGACTAAGAGACCCTTCTCTTCAAAGGGTCTAAGAGCCACGCATGTATTGGAACTCATACATAGTGATGTATGTGGACCAATAAACATCCAGGGAAGGGGAGGTTACGAATACTTTGTAACCTTCACTGATGACTACTTAAGGTTTGGTCATGTTTACCATATGCGACATAAGTCGGATACCTTTGAATTGTTCAAAGTGTATAAGGCTTTAGTAGAGATGCAGACGGAGAAACAGATCAAAACCCTTTGATCTGATCGAGGGGGAGAGTACTTGTCTGGAGAGATCAAAGACTTTCTTAGAGAAGAAGGCATTCATTCTCAGCTTACGGCACCTGGCACTCCGCAACAAAACAGTGTGTCAGAGAGAAGGAATCGAACTCTACTAGATATGGTGAGATCAATGATCAGTTACTCATCACTTCCTAACTCGTTATGAGGATATGCCCTGGAAACGGCAGCTTACATTCTGAACCAGGTTCTGTCTAAACGGTACCTAGAACTCCCTATGAGAGACGGAGTGGTAGAAAATCTATTTTACACCACATTCACATCTGGGGTTGTCCAGCACATGTGCTGAGACAAAAGACTAGCAAGTTGGCTAGTCGTTCAGAGGTCTGCCTTTTCGTGGGATATTCCAAGGAAACAAAAGGGTACATCTTCTATAGTGCTGCTGATCAGAAAATGTTCGTTAGCACGAACGCTAGGTTTCTGGAAGAAGACTATATGAAGAATACAGTACCGATAAGCATACTTGTGCTTAAGGAATTGTTGGGTGAAGTAGCTGGTACTTCACAAAATGAGGCTAACCCTATACCAACAGTGGAAGAACCGCACTTGAAACAAAAATCTCATGCGTTTCGTCGCAGTAACAGGGCTGTACGACAACCTGTTCGATACATGGGTATCGGAGAATCTTTCACTGCAGTTGCATATCATGAGGAAGATGATCCAGTATCATTTTCCCAAGCAATGCAAAGTTCCGAGGAAAACCTTGGCAAGAAGCCATGAACGTTGAAATGCATTCGATGTATGTCAACGAAGTCTGGAAACTTGTAGATCTACCTGAAGGCGTCAAGCCTATTGGGTGTAAATGGATCTACAAGAAGAAAAGAGGAATAGATGAAAATGTTGAGACATTTAAGACACGACTTGTGGCAAAGGGGTTTACACATAAAGAAGGTATCGACTATGAAGATACCTTCTCACTAGTCGCGATGCTAAAGTCCATCTGTACTCTTTTATCCATTGCTGCCGCCCTAGATTATGAAATCTGGCAGATGGATGTCAAGACTGCATTTCTGAATGGAAATCTTGACGAGCGCATAAATATGGCTCAACCAGAAGGATTCATGGAGAAAGGCCAACAGGGCAAGGTTTGTGAGTTTCTTAAGTCCATTTATGGACTGAAGCAAGCATCTAGATCGTGGAATATTAGATTCGACGAGACTGTGAAAGGCTACGACTTTGATCAGTCTGTAGATGAGTCGTGCGTTTATAAGATGATAAACAATGGCAAAGTGGTTTTTTTGGTCCTATATGTAGATGACATACTACTCATTAGGAATTACGTAGGAAATTTATCAGAGGTCAAAATCTGGCTATCAAAGCAATTTGAGATGAAGGATCTAGGAGAGGCTTCTTATACTTTGGGTATTCAGATCTTCAGAGATCGGAAGAACCAAAAATTAGCACTCTCTCAAGCATCTTATATTGATAAGATTATGGATTGCTTCAGTATGCAAGGCTCCAAGAAAGAGTAGCTCCCTTTCAAACATGGAGTGCATCTCTCAAGTGAGCAGTCTCCCAAGACTCCTAAAGAGGTTGAGGACATGAGACACATTCCACAGGCTTCAGCCGTAGGCGGTCTCAGGTATGCTATGCTTTGTACGAGACCAGACAATTGCTACGCAGTTGGCGTGGTGAGTAGGTTTCATTCAAACCCTAGACCCGAGCACTAGGCTGTTGTCAACCATGTTCTCAAGTATCTTTGGAGAACGAGAAACTACATGCTTGCATACTCAGGTGGTGACCTGAATATGACGGGATATACCGACTCTGATTTTTAGGCGGATAAGTTCCAGGAAGTCCACATCAGGGTATGTGTTCACCCTGAATGGTGGATCCATGGTATGGAGGAGCATCAAGCAATCTTGTGTTGTTGACTCGACAATGGAAGCCGAGTATGTGGTAGCTTGTGAAGCTGCAAAGGAGGCTGTGTGGCTGAGGAAATTCCTTATGTACTTGGAAGTAGTTCCAAGTGCAAGTGAGCCCAGTACACTTTATTGTGATAACAGTGGGGCAGTCGCTAATTGTAAGGAGCCAAGAAGTCACAAGCGCTCTAAACACATAGAGCGGAAATATCACCTAGTCCGAGACATCGTTCACAGAGGGGATACTGAAGTCATGAAGATCTCAACGTTAGGCAACCTTGCTGATCCCTTCACGAAGCCTTTAACGAGTAAAGTCTTCGAGGGACACCAAGAAGGATTGGGACTAAAGGATCATTCACATCTCCTTTGAGTCAAGTGGGAGTTTGTTGGGATTGGTACCCAAAAAGGAGAAATTAGAAAATGAAATACATATGTATTTATATTTTAATGAAACATTAATATTAATAAATATTCATTCTTGATTAAGTTTATGTGTATGTATGAATGCTACACTCTGAAACTGTCATCAACGAAGAGGGTGTTAAATACAGATTTGACATGATAACCCCTTATGATTAGTTTAAACCATTTGTTCGCAATATTAAGACCGAAAGAGCAATCGTTTCTAATTAACGATTATTTGAATGAATCATGATATCTTACCATGTGATATAGAGAGTTGTGACTCTATGATTCATCCTTGATATCTTATAGAAGATATTGA
This sequence comes from Urtica urens, assembly GCA_958296335.1. Taxonomy (NCBI): domain Eukaryota; kingdom Viridiplantae; phylum Streptophyta; class Magnoliopsida; order Rosales; family Urticaceae; genus Urtica; species Urtica urens. The sequence goes on from OY282520.1 coordinate 35,822,251, forward strand.
ATAAGACCAGTGATACTTAGAAGCTCGAGATAAAACCATTTAAACACTTGATGCTTCAAGATCATATACGAGGGGTATTTGGATACTTACCTTAATCCTAAAGTGAATGTATAATTGAAATTGCACTTTATGACATTTGATTTGTCAATTGGCAATGACTAAATTTTAGTTTCATCTAACCCGACAATTGGTGTCATAATGTTGTGATGTTGGGTTATATGATTCACAGATTTGGAATTCATGTTCATAAAATGCAAATGCATTAGTATCACACTATGCTTTGTTATGAGAGTGTGAATGAATTAACCTGGCCAGGTATTCATCGACTAAGAGGATTCTTTGATTAAAACATGTGACATGTATAGACATCTCGCGCTATGTTTTTCTCATTCACAAATAACAAATGAGTTAGAGAAATAATAACTCAAGGGGTAAAACGGTAATTTTACATTCCCCTTAGTTAGTGATACACATGCAGGGTAATATCGTAAAGTACTCTGTAGATCGTGTGAAAAATTGTTTTGTCACATCAAACATAAAATATACGCATACGAACAGAGAGAGTGTCAATATTGGTCTTTTAGTGGAATCGACCAATATTAATTTTAAAAGACGGAAAAGGTTTGTGAACTTTTGTGTCCGATCTTTATTCTAAAGCTTTGTTCGTATGGGTCCATAAGGTGTCAATGACAGACACTTGGAAGAGATTAAATGAACTAGGATTGTTGATTTACTCATTGAATATAAATTGTGATTTATAACGAGAAAAATTATTTTCTATATAACTTAATAAGTAATTAGTTATTTATTTTGTTCAATGAATTATAGAGTATTATTATGTTGATAATAATACACTTGAATAATTCGATTTGATAAAAGAAGAAAATAAGTTATTTCTCATTTCGTACTTATTTGATAACTACGAAAATATCTTAATGAGATTTCATTAACTAAAATGATAATTCTAATTAATTTTAGAAATAAATCAAAAGTATTTTGGAATGAATTAAATGAATTATGGTCGAGTAGGGGAGAGTGTTTTGGCCGAGACTTTAAGTGAGTAGGGTCATGGGTTTGACCCAGCTTAAGTCATTATAGAGATGTTTATAAAGGGCTACAAAACCTTAATCACTCCTAACCCTAACCTTAACATTTTCGGCCAATCTCTTCTCTCTCTCTCTTTGTGTCTCTCGGCCGAATTCCCAAAAGAAAGAAAAGAGGAATTTTTTTTTCTTATTTTATTGTCAATCCCGAGTGTTCTTCAAAGCCCACCCTTTCAATCTCACTAAATTCCCTTGTGTATTATCGTTGATTCTAACTTGTGGTGTTTGGTGACATTTTTATATTCTGAAAAAGTGTTTTCAAAATCATATTTTAATTTTTTTGTAATTTTTCTTGCCGGCCAGATCACTCCTTGACGCCCAGGACTTCCAGTCCGGCGAAGGCGTCCCTGTCCGGCGAAGGCGTCCCATCCAGCAAAGGTGTATTAATTAGAATTATCCCAGTCCGGCGACCTGTCTCAGTCCGGCATAAATCCCAGTCCGGTGACCCGACGCTGTCCGGCGAGATCTTCCCAGTCCGGTAGTCCCAAGAATAGAGACCCTGTCCGGTGAGTCTTGTCCGACGAGCCCAATCCGGTGAGCCTCCTTAAGACTCCCAGTCCGGCGACCATGTTCTTCCTAGTCCAACGAAGAAGCTCCTTGGGCAATCCGGCGAGCCTGTTTTCGACTTGGATTTGGTGTGGCCTTCCGAAGCTAGCGAGCAACGTCGGGATAATTTATTATCCTAACTTTAATTATTTACTCAACGAATTGGACTGCTAGAATAAATATATGAATTGTTCATGTAGGTCGTTAGTGTGTTTAATTGTTGAGTGTCTTACATGGTAATAAATTGTTTATTAAACTTGTAAATTGATTTTAATGCCATAGGTTGTTAAACATATTAAAATTGTTTTAATATGTTTAGGTCTTATTATATAATTACGCCATATATTGATATGTCATATAATTATTTTGCTTAAATTGTTAAATAAATTCCAACAGGAAACTATTGTTCAAGGGAATCCATCTTCACCTACAATGGTTGTGAGAGTGGGAGATGAAGAAGAAACATAAACGTTGGTCCAAGTGCTAAATTGCCTTGTCGTAGTAGAAGGGTCTTTAGAGAGCATGACCGATATCTTGGTTTGAAGCAAGCATCGTTGCATTTGATGTCAATGACGACGATTTTGTGTCATTTAATGATGCCATGGTCAACTTGGATAAAGAGAAATGGCTTGAAGCCATGAATCAAGAGATAGATTCTATGCATTTAAACTCAATCTAGACTCTTGTAGATGCACCCGAATGAATTAGAACGACTGCGTGCAAGTGGATCTACAAGAGGAAGAAAGGAGCTAATGGACAAGTCGAAACCTATATGTATAGACTTGTGGCAAAGGGTTCTTCTGGCCATTGTCCCTCATTATGATTATGAGATTTGGCAAAGGGACGTAAAAGAAATTATTCTTGAATGGCTATCTGGAAGAAGAAATCTATATGGCTCAACCAAACGGATTCATTGAAAAGGGTCAAGAGCACAAGGTTAGCAAATTATTGAAATCCATTTATTGACTCAAGAAATCGTCTAGATCCTGGAATCAAAGGTTTGATGTGGTAATCAAGACCTATGGTTTCGAACAAAACATTACGGAGCCTTGTGTTTTCGAGTACTCAAAGAAGAATGTTATTTTCTTAGTTCTTTATGTAGACGATATCCTCCTCATACGAAGTGATATCGAAGTGATGTCTGAAATAAAGAAGTGGCTGACAAAGCAAATCCAAATGAAGGATTTGGGGAATGCTGCTTTTGTTCTTGGAATCTAGATCATTTGTGATGGGAAGAACAAACTATTAGCTCTGTCTCAACGTATTTATATTGATAAGCTACTTACTCGCTTCTCAATGAGAAATTCTCATAGCATTATTACCAATGCGCACCGGGTTGCGCCTGTCACAATCCAAGTAATAAAGCATGAACTGACATACATTGCATTTCAGCACATAAATTCCATTTCCATGAGAACTTCACAAAGTATACTCATGTCAAATTCACAACCCAATACATCACCAATAGAGCACATATAGTTCACAAAATTTGATCTAGAGTGTAACTTTCTCAAATGAATATATTGAAGTTATGAAATGACATGTCTCATTTCAGGATTTAGGTAAGCATGATGCAATTCATACATAGTGACCTTGAGACGGAAGAGGTTAAATGGTTTGTTCTTCCATTGTCTCTAAAGGTGCACTGGTCAATTCAGTATCTTCGAAAGAAGTTCTTCAAAGTCAAGTCAGGTCAGTACTTGAATATGTAAGCATCAAGTTCCTATTTTTCAAAGATACTTCAGAACATGCTTAACAGCAGCCCAGTGCTCGGGTCCATGATTTGATTTGGAAATGGCTAACTATGCCAACGGCGAAACATATATCTGGTATAGTGCCCATCATAGCATACATGAGACTTCTTATGGCCGCAACATAGGGAATCTTTCTCATGTCCTCAATCTCTTCTGCAGTCTTAGGAGACTAGTCCATAGAGAGTGAGACTCCGTGTCTGAAGGGGTTTTGGCCCTTCTTAGAGTATTGCATAGTGAAGCGATCCATCACCTTATCTATATATGATACTTGGGAGAGCGACAAGGTCCGCTTCGTTCAACCTCGAAAGATCAGAATCCCTAGAATATACACAGCTTCCCCTAGATCCTACATATCAAACAGCTTAGCTAACCTAATCTTAACCTCATATAATTTACCTATGTCATTACCAATTATTAATATATCATCAACATACATTACCAGAAACACAACCTTGGCCTCGTGTGTTCACTTATAAACACAAGGTTCATCAATTGACAGTTCAAAACCAATTATTTTTTAAGTTTCATCGAATCTAATATTCTATGACCAAGATGCTTGCTTTAATCCATAAATGGATTTAAGCAACTCACAAACCTTGGTCTCTTGACCACCTTCCACGAAACCGTCTGGTTGAGCCATGAAAATACGCTCATCAAGATTTCCATTCAAAAAAGCCGTCTTGACATCCATTTTCCAGATCTCATAATCAAGAGCAGCAGCTATGGATAGAAGTATGCGGATGGACTTAAGCATTGCGACAGGCGAGAAGGATTACTCATAATCGAAACTTTCTTTTTGGGTGTAACCCTTACCCACTAGTCGTGTTTTAAACGTCTCAATATTCTCATCCGGACCCATTTTCTTCTTATAGATCAACTTACAAGCACTATTTGGCTTCTAGGTTTCGTATTCTTCATAGAGTCCTCCTCAAGGAAACGAGCATTAGTGCTGACAAACAATATGGTTTCCTTTGGATATCCAACGAACACACATAATCCTGACCTACTAGCCAACTTGCTAGTCTTTAGCCTTAGAAATGTGCAAGGAAAACCCAAATTTTGATGTGGCTTAAATTAACTTTACGCCTAGTCTATTGTTCATAAGGAGTACCAGTGATCATTTTAGACGGAACTTGGTTCATAATTGTTGTCGCTGAAATTTGGACAACGTTCAGAGACCTAGGCGGTCAGATCCTCGCTCAGAGCGGGTGACCCTCGCTTCGGCCTAAGCGTGTCAGATCCGGAGTCTCGGATCGTCTCTTAGCTGTCGGGTGGTCTTCGAGTCCTCCTGTTATCTGAAAAGAGTAAACAGGCGTGAACTAAGAAGGGAAAACAGAGGGGGGTCCTCTGTTTACCTCTCCGACGCTCAACATTAGTGTAATGTGGGTGGAGTTTGTAGGATGACGAGGGGAGATCGACGAGGCGAGATGGAAACAGAGATTTTCAAATCAGCGTCGTTCCCAAGCTCAAGTCTCGGATCTAGGGAGAATTCTCGGGGAGGAATTCTCTCTTTTTCTGTATTTTTTCGTTACCTTTGGTGAGAGGCGCCTTGGGCTATTTATGGCCTAGGCGGCCGACCATGTATGCCCAAGGCGAGGCAGGTTCGGCCAAGGAGGGCCAGGACCGGCCAAGGGAGGGCCACAACCGACCGAGGGAGGGCCACAACCGGCCAGGGGAGGGCCAGGGCCGGCCAGGACGTGGCAGGGCCGGCCGGGACATGCCAAGGCCGGCCAATGCCCTGCCAGGACCGGCCAGGACGTGCCAGGGCCGGCCGGGACGTGCCAGGGCCGGCCGGGACGTGCCAGGGCCGGCCGGGACGTTCCAGGACAGGCGAGGACGTGCCAGGGCCGGCCGGGATGTGCCAGGGCCGGCCAAGGCGGGTTAGGGCCGGCCGAGGGCGTTTCTCAGTCGGCCAAGGGTTAATCGGGACCCGAAGGGGCCGGTCGATGCGTAGGGAGAGCCCCCGGCACCCTCCAGTGGTTGGGTCCGGGACCGTCCATAGATGGTGTATTTATATTCATTGCCGTCGGGAAAAACCGACGACAACAATAATCTATGCGGCAGTTTCGAGAGCATATCCCCAAAAAGAATTAGAGAGTGATGAGTAACTCATCATTGATCTAACCATCTCCATCATAGTTCGATTCCTTCTCTCTGACACTCCCTTTTGTTGAGGAATGCCAGGTGCTGTAAGCTAAGAAGCGATACCTTCTTCTTTAAGAAAGTTATCGAACTCTTCAGACAAGTACTCGTCACCTTGATCAGATTGAAGGGTTTTGATCTATTTTTCAATTTTCTTTTCCACTAAATCCCAAAATATCTTAAATACGTTAAAGGTCTTGGATTTGTGTTTGAGAAAGGCAAATCCATATCTTGAGTAATCATCGGTAAAGGTAACTAAGTATTCGTATCCTCCCTGTGCCTGAATTCTGAGCGGACCACATACATCAGAATGTACAAGTTCTAGCAACTCAGTGGCTCTTCAACCTTTATCAGAGAAAGGTCGCTTGGTCATTTTTCCTTCTATACATGATCCACAAAGTAGGCAGTGAGCATATTGCAGAGAATTTGAGCGGACCGTCCCTCACAATTCTCTTAATCCTATCAAGACTAATATCGCCAAGTCTTAAGTGCCAAAAATGTGTTGATTTTATTAAATTTGAGGAGTCATTAAGTTTGATCCTCTTTGGTTCCCTAAATAGATTGTTATCTATTTTAGTGTATAACAGCAAAGGTTGTGTAGGATAAAGATAGTACAAACCATTCTCCATACAAGCATCAGTGCCAAATGAATTAAAAAAAAGATATTCGAATTCCATTATCAATAAACTTTAAATAATAATTCTGCTCAACAATTTGAGCTACAGATATTAAGTTTTAACCAAAGGAAGGAACAATATATACATTATTCAAATTTAAAGTTTTTTCTTTAAAATACACTGTCACGGATCTCACAACCTTAGCAGATACCAAGCTCTCATCACCCCACTTGAAAAAGAATTCGCCATCTTCTAAGGTTTTGCTTTTCCAGAACCCATTCAAGAAACAAGAAATATGGTTAGTAGCAGCGGAGTCAAGAATCCACGATGATACATTATCAGCTACTAAACAAGCGTTGGTAATCAGTACAATACCTTTCCCTTTAGTCTTGAGGGAGGCAGGATAGTTCCTACGCCAAAGTCCCTCAGCGGCGTGAAGCTCTTCCATTAGCTCGATAACAGTGTACCTAGCTTATTCATGGAGTAATTCAGCTTAAAAGTATCAAATTATAAAGGGAGAGTTTCCAAGATCATATCTATTTTGGTTTCTCCATCAATTAAGATCCAAGGATTTTCATGTCATTGAGATAACTTTGATCAACATCATGTATTCTATGAGAATCTCTCGGTTCAAATAAATTTATTTTTTACTAAAATTCAACTTAATTTTATTGAGCGGATTCATTAAATTTTATCTATGATTACCCTTCATGAATATCATCAACTTATGAGATTTATAAAATTACCATTTTACCCTTCTACTTCTTATTTTCTCAACTAATTTGTTACTTGTGAATAAGTTAGAAATGATGTATTGACGAGCAGCTAACAAGTCACATTTTTTCATCCAAACAAAGTTGTTACTTACTTTTAAATACCGCGCGATTCATTTATTCACAATCCAATTAATAAAGCATGAGGTGATATACATTGCATTCAGCAATCTTGTACATCAATTCCATATCTATGAGAACTTCACAAAGCTGGTTCATGACATCTTCATAACTTAATATCTCACCAATTAGTTTAGTCTAGATTACTTAGTGAACCTAGAATTTGAATTTCTCAAATGAGAATATTAAAGGTGTGAAATGACATGTCTCATTTCAGCATTTAGGTAACCATGATGCAATTCATACATAGTGACCTTGAGACATAAGAGGTTAAATGGTTTGCTCTTACATTGTCTCTAAAGGTGCACTAGTCAATTCAGTATCTTCGAAAGATACATTGGAAGAACTATAGAGTTCCTAACTCTCTATACCTCGTAACAAGATATCGTAGATTCTTCCAACAAACATACTAGGATCAATAGTCCGTTGATTTTTAGATTGTGAATATTTCATTTTAACCAAACCATGAAGAATTTGATCACGCAAATCTACATTTGTCTCTTCATATATTGTTAGGTTTGATTAAGAACTATAAGACTATTTAATATCATAAATTTTCAAACAAATGAAAAAGGAATGAATGAACGTTTCAACTTTTATTAATTTAATCAACAAATTATAATAAGGACTTGTAAAAGATTTATATTACATCAATATGTAAATAAATAATCTTCTTGTGCGCATCTCTGCCAATAGAAAGAAAATAAAAAGGACTTGAAATCATCTCTCAGCCTATTAGCATAAGTGAAGTCGACATCAGCGTGGAAGATGGGCTTGCATCTGATTGTAAAAGTTAGTTAGCTTGTTAGGGAGTTTGTTACGTGATGTGTGAGTTGTAAGCTAATATTAGTGGTATAATTATGACATTGTAATACTCGCTATTATTAACGAGAAATTACACAAAGATCTATTAACTCTTTTTTGCTCTCAATCTTGGTATTAGAGCTAATTTGATGGCGCGAGTGAGGAAAATTCATTCTCTTCATCGGCTCAGGACCATAATCCGAGACAATTGTTGACGAATAATTCAAGATCAGCAACCAATCTTATTACAGAGGTCTCACTGAAGCTTGATTGAGAGATTACTCGGTCTGAAAATCTCATGTTCTACACGAAATCATCGACTACAACTTGCAGGATTTTATCTATAGTGACAAAGCTTCACCGCAAGAACTCACATAGATTGTCAGCGCTGATGGAATACCAATCAAGATAAAAAAAAAAATCCAAAGTTCTTGACCTAGACCGAAAAGATTAACTTTTCCTTAGTTTTCTACCATCACCGCTCTCAACGATAATTATTCAATCAATGACCATACTCATCGCGAGAGATGTGGAAAGCTCTTGAGTCTTTGTTCCACTCAAATCAAAGGCAAGAGAAATGTCTCAAAAATTGCAACTTTAGACGATAAAGAAAGGCCCTCTTTGTATTAATTCTTTTTTTGAGATCGAAGGAATATAAGTTCGCTTTTCTTATATTGAAGCAAAATCATTAATGCTGCACTAATTCTGGAAATTATGATGGGACTTTTGTCAAAATATGATACAACACTTGACCTAATAACATTTAGACTTTAAAACAGTGAAGTACAAGTGTTGTAGTGTCGATCCAAGAGATCCTAGCTATGGGTCTCTCTCAAGAGACCAGGCGCAAGCAGTTAGGAAGCTACAATGAGAATCATGTTCACTCGGCAATGGTGAACTATGTGGACTTAAGAAGCCGTGGTCGATCTAAAGGTATAGAGCGAGGAAAAGGGCCATACTCAAGCAACTAGAACTATGGACGAAAGCTACTAGGCAAATTCATCACAAACACATCCATGAAAAACTCGACATCAACAAAAAAAGGATGCACCAAACTCAAGCTCAACATTCTTTGTAGGACCTGGACTGTGTATGCACTTTGCAGGAATTCCTTGGTAGTTGTTAGAGCTGCTGTTTTAAGTAGAAATCGGTGGATTTTGGTGGTGGAAAACTTGTATGCGGCTTTTCTAAAAAATTGAATAATAGTAAATAAAAAATATATTTTTTTCATGCTGAAAACTCTTTCTTCCTTTGGACAGAGATAGGATAGGACAAGAGAAATTTCATTTTATAACCTCAAATTATATAAAATATACAATTTATAACTATCATTTGAAAAATATTTAAAAATGGACTTTTGGACCAAAATTTGACATCTCTCATAAACAAAAACTTAATTTTTAAATTAATTTCTAAGATATTTAACCGGTTATTTTTGCATGATTTACTTGTTAAAATTTATTAAATATTGTTTATATGATGATTATAGCAACATATATGTTACATTGACTTGAATTTTATTAAATTTAATTGAGATCTTTGAATTTTATCGTACGTATGATGCCATTGGCATGATACGATAAACAAAATTGACATTTAATACGTTGTTTTTTATAAAGTATCTGAGGCTATCTAAATTTAATATATGTTCATCGATTTTAAGTTTCAAAATATAAATTAACTTAAAGTTAACTAAAATTATCTCGATTTTACATATATGTTGCTAATAACAACTATACAAACAACATTTAATAATTATAACAAAATAATCATGCAAATAAAAAAAAATTGGTCCAAAAATCTAATTTTAAATATCTTCTAATAAATATATAATTTGAGAAGTATAAAATGAAATTTATTTATGCAAAAAAAGAAGACGAACTAAAATATGGATAAACCCTGAAGTAGTACACCAAAACCGAATCCATGGCTTCCCTCCACCTTCTACCGCCACTGTTTCCCTTTGCCCACCTCAACTTATCGAGGGAATCGTGTCCCACAGCCTCGGAACCGTCAAATGCCGAAAGAAATTCCAAAGCCTTGGCCCTACGAGTCCGGACCAGAGCTTCCATCATTGGAGACGCCAACGCAGCCGTGGAGACGAAGAAGCCCGCCGCTCGCCGCGGTAGAAAGAAGGGCGCGGCGACGAAAACGAAGACGAAGGGCTCTCGAAAAGTCTCTGCGGATGCGGGGTCGGAGCCGGAGTCGGATTCGGAGCTAGAGGATTACGACGACGGGATGGGGTCGACGCCGTACATGGATCCGCCACTGGTGTGCTGCTTCGGGGCGGCGCAGAGGGAGTTTGTGCCGACGGTGAGGGTTCACGACAACCAGATGCACCAGGACATATACTCGCAGTGGAAGATGCTCCAGTGGGACCCGCCGGAGTTCGCGCGCGCCCCGGGGGGGCCGCCGTCGAACGTGGCGATCTCGCACGTGCGGCTGGGGGGGCGCGCGGCGTTCATGGGCAAGGTCGGGGACGACGACTTCGCGGACGACCTCGTGCTGGCCATGAACCTGGAGAGAGTCCAGACCCGGGCGGTGATCTTCCAGCCCGACAGCCGGACCGCCTGCTCCCGCCTGCGCTTCCGCTTCGACGGCGGCCGCCTCCACGCCGACGTCGTCCGCCCCGCCCCTGAGGACTCCCTCCGCCGCTCCGAATTGAACCTCGCCGTTCTCAAAGAGGTGATGCTTTTTTTATTTAGTTTAAGGAGGATGGTTCATCTCCCTGTCAAAAGAAGATTAAGTTAGTGTAAGAAGTGAGTTATTATCATGGATTTTGGTTAGGGCTGATTCCAGTTAATAAGAAAAGCCACTTGTTTGTGATGTGAGAATGCAGGCTAGAATTTTCCATTTTACTTCGGAAGTGCTAACGTCAGCGTCCATGGAGAAAACCCTGTACAAAGCAATCGCGTACTCGAAGAAGTTTGGGGGCCGCGTGTTCTTCGACCCTAACCTCCCTCTGCCACTGTGGAAATCGCGAGAGGAGACGTGGGAGTCGATAAAGAGAGCGTGGAAGGAGGCGGACATGATTGAGGTGACGAAGCAAGAGCTGGAGTTTCTCCTGGACGAAGAGCACTACGAGAGGAAGAGGAACTACAGGCCGCAGTACTACTCGGAGAATTACGAGCAGACCAAGGACCGGAGGGACTACTACCACTATAGCCGGGAAGAGATATCTGGGCTATGGCACGAGGGGCTGAAGTTTCTGTTTGTGACGGACGGGACTCTGAGGATCCATTTCTACACGCCGGCCTTCGACGGGGTGGTGGTGGGGACGGAGGACGTGCTGATAACGCCGTTCACGTGCGACCGCACCGGCTCTGGCGATGCTGTGGTGGCCGCCATCATGAGGAAGCTCACCACATGCCCCGAGATGTACGAGGACCTCGACGCCACCGAGCGCCATCTCCGCTTCGCTGTCGCTGCCGGGATCATAGCTCAGTGGACCATCGGCGCCGTCAGAGGCTTTCCCACTGAGAGCGCTACCCAGAATCTCAAGGAGCAGGTTTATGTTCCTTCCATGTGGTAATCATTTCAAACAACATACAATTTTGCCTCATCAAAATGCAAATCTCCTTCCATGTGCCAAACCTTCTTTTTCTTTCTCTTGCTATCAGGTAAGAGAAATTTCTTTGATTATTTGGATTTTAGACTTTAACAACATATTAGAATTTGATCTTATATTTCAAAAAATGTAAAAATTGATTTTTGTATCACAAATGCTCTTTCAGATCGTATGTGTCATTATTTTAAAAAATAAATAAATAGATCGTATGTGTCATGTCGTATAATACGTATCTTTGATTATTTTGGATTTTAAAATTTAACTACATATTAGAATCAGATCCTTTATTTTAAAATGTAAAAAACATGATTTTTGTCTCACAAATGCCCTTCAGATCGTATGTGTCATGTCGTAATAGGTATCGTATGGCATGTGTATCACGATGCTTAGAAACATATTTTTATTTGAAACACGCAAAAATCTATTTTTAGACCCAGCCTTACGGTTGCCCTTAATTAATCAGAGCGTAGATAGAACTTAGACGTGTACATAATCAGAGACAATCCTTTTAATTTACTTTCACCGTTATATCTTTAAAGGTTGGGTGTGGTGTAGAAAAAGAGAGTAACGTCTACATTTTGATTTCGTACAATGAACCCTAAAGCTTGTAATCTATCTTCCGCTATCTCCGAATCTATGTACGCAAAGTAGGTTGCTATTTGTATGTGGCATTCAATGAGGAACACTTTTTTCCGGGGCTTTTTGCAAATGTACAAAATCTAAAGTAGTGACAATTTAGGGAACAAATAAACAAAGTCTCATTCATCCGAAGAGGATAAAGAAAGAGAATTTCTATTAAGGATCAATCGGTGAAGATTATATGAGGACCACTGGGAGTGGTGATACACAATCGACAATATGCGTTGACGAATGAATTGAATAGAAAAGAATTAAATGAATCAACCTTCAGAATGTTAAAATGGAAGGCTCGTCTCTCTGTGTACTGCTAAAACTACCCTGATTTTCACAAATGCAAAATCAACTTCCCTCTTTTTCCTAAATATCTACCAATTGCTCAACTTTCTCTCTTCGGTCAGCTCAGGATGAAAACTTATGCTCTTTAGTCCTCACAAAGGAGCTCCAGTGATTCAATTCCCGCGGCCACTAGAAAGGAATCTGATTTTTAACCGTCAATCCAGAACAAAATCTCTACCTTTGAGACAAAGTCCTCAAAACCCGCCTCTGTTTTTTAAATCTCAACCCGGTAGTAATCCCCTCAGACTTGTTACAGATACAACCCGGAAAAGGATTCGCGTAAAAGTTCTCCTCCAGCCTCGGCGTCTCTCCGAGCAGCCTGGGATACGGTGCTCCAAGCCGGTCCGAATGTAGGGCTCTAACTTCGGTCGAAAACTCGCCCCAGGATACCGTATCCTCGTCCAGTTGGTCAATCAGTTTCACAAAACTTTGCCTGAAGTAAAAAATTTAAAACAAAAAGGTAAGCACCAAAAAGAGAAGAAAAAAATGCAAAAAAAAAAAAGCAGGAGTACCTGTCGGGGTTGATGGTCTTCTTGAATCCGTGGAACCTGCGGTGTCCGTGAACGGCCTTGGCCATGTTTCCGTCGTAGGTGTAGACAAAGACGTCGCTGTGGAGGGCGAGGATGTAGTCGAGAGCGGCGAGGCGGTTCTGGTAGTGCAGGAAGGGTTGGAGCTCCTTGTGAGTGGCGAGGGTGGAGTGGGTGTACACGTTGGGGAACTGGGCCCGGAAGGCGGCCATGCTGGTGGAGCCGTAGATCTCTCCGGCGACAATGTAGATCGTGGTGGTGGAAGGGTACCCCATGGCCTTCAGGAACAGGGCCGCCTCTCTTGGGGACATGGGGCACCCTCCTTGAACCCTCCTCTCCTTGCTCTCAATGTCCTTCTCCTTCCAGTGCTTCACTCTGTACCGCATCTCTCTCAGCTCCTCCGACTCCTCCCCCGTCAGGTTGTGGCTGCATCCCGTGAACGCCAGCATGTCTTTCTCGTACCTTAAGTGCAGAGCAACGTATTGCTTGCTGTAGCTCCTCAGCCGATCCACCAACACCTTCCCCGCCTCTTCGATCTCCTTTGAGTATCGGAGCGCTTCGTAGTTCGCACGGCATCTCAGCTTCTGAACGGACGATGCAAGGTGGTTGTTCGTCAGGCGAGAATCCGTGTGAGTGAACTTTATCACTTTATGCTTCTTTAACAACGGAACCATTTCGCCTCTGTAATAACTCGCCTGCATTTCCGACCATGTATCAGTTGGAATCAATAAAAGAGCCCACGCCAAAATTTAGATTATAGATCCATCACCTTTGACCATGAAACCGGAGCCTTCAGAAGAGGCTTTATGGATGCGTAACGAAGAGGCAAATACTCTACTATGTCAATATCCTCTCTCAAGGTTTCCATGAAATGCCTCCAGTCAAATATGTCTTTGAATTCGCTGCAGGTTTTAAAAGAGTTTATGTTTTAGTTTAGTTTTAGATAGAAATAAAACATTAATTTGGAAATACCGAACAACCTCACAAACTTTAAATAACATACCTTGGATCTGTCCAAAATGAGTCATGGTCAAGAGAAGGAAGAACCAACGTGGCATTCATAATCTTTGCAACCGCAACCATATCACAAATCTACATTATGCATTAAAAAAAATGGTAAGATATTCGAAATTAGGTAACGGTCTATTTCCCATATTGTAGTAAGTTATAAAGAGCTCACCCCTGTTCTCATCTGATTAAGTCCACCATTGGCATGAACAAGAAGATAACCATTTGTTTTGGAGCCTGGTTTTCCTGAAAAATGGCATTTAAAGAATATTCAATTTCAAGATATTTAATCTTCATGTTTGAAATAAAATTTTATCTCCTCTGAAGCCTTATGACAAAATATGTACGTACTTATTCGATTCCTAGGCCGCCCAATGCACTGTGTAAAAGTCTCGCTGTTCGGTTTCATCCATATGTCAGGCGGCTTTAAGCGAGAAAAACAAGGAAACGATTTCGACAAATATTAGTACCCACTTCTAAACATCAAGACCATTCAAAGTCCTAACAAATATACGGCCAAAAAGAAAAGGACTTGTACGTGCGAACTCGGAATATGTAATCATTCTATTGGTACATCAACGCCTAATAAAAATTAAGCGCCGCCCGAAGAAACTTCTTTTTAAGTGCACATATTTTCCCTTTACGCGTCAAAAATAGCAAATACAATATAAAGTCAACCATAGTTTTAAAAATAAAACAAATCAAAACCCTAATAACCCAGATTAATTTAGATATATTGAGAACCAAATCAATGAAAAACCTTAGATTAATTAGTGAGTTAACCAGACGATTAAAATGTAAAATTGACTTACCGAACTCTCAAGAACTCGTTTGGGCATGGAAGTCTGAGGCTCGGAGTCAACTCGCTGAGCGAGGAGGGCAGAATCGTCTTTGAACGTCTGGAGAATCAAGAGGCCATTACGAGCGTCGTCTCTCTCGCCGTCGTTGGAAACAACTTCCACGTGTCTTCCGACGAGTGAAACCTTGAGGAAAAGCGACATGACCGCCATCAGCATGAGCGCGGCGAGGACTCGGCGAACGACGTTCCTGCGGGAGACGGCGTCCTCGATTCCGGCGAGCCAGGCGTCGGGGACGAGGGAGAACACCCTCCGCCGGAGCGCCGGGTAGTACCGCCCTCCCGCCGGCCGGACCAGGTGGTGGTGGTGGTGAAGCGGCGAGAAGTGGTGATGGTGATGGTGGTGGTGGAGACTCACCGCCGCCGCTGCCGCCGCTGCATCGTCCGACGACGACGCGAAAGAAATCTCTTCGTCGACGACGCGACGCCTCGCCGCCAACCTCGGGCTTCCCCCACCCGATGCGGACGCCGCTCCGCTTCCGGAAGACATTTTCCGGTCCGAAAGAAAAAAGAATCGGCAAAGAATTGAGGAAAAGTACGTATTCTTTTTGTATATTTATTTTATTGAGGGAAAGAAATAAGAAAGGCTGTTTGATGAGAGAGAGAACGAGGATGGACGGTTTAGGTAGAAAATTGAGGTTTTTGGCTTAATTTGGTTTTCTTTTTAATCAGAGGAAAACTTCCCCGTAATCTAAGGCCACCGAGACGATGAGTCAAAATTATTTCTCTCGTAGTTGTTATTTTATTTGTGCATTTATAAAGACGAGTATGAATATCTGTCTGTCTATTGCTCTGTTTTCGTACACGTTCACATCTCTCTCTCTCTCTCTCTCTCTATTAACGAACGCGGAGAAGGCCGTGCCAAGGAATTTTGTATTTATAATTTATAACCTTCCTTTTCTAATTTATTTTGGTGTCAAAACTAGTTTGAAATACCGTTTTCTATCCTTGCGAATACGTACCGATGAATGACGATATTACCCTTGAGAATATTTTATTTGAACTTTTGGATTCGAGAGATGCGCTGTGAGTAACACATTTTATTTGTTTCCTTTTCGTGAGGAAAAGTGATCGGGGGCTTTTTGAGGTGAAAAAGAAAAGGAAAGTGACATTTTATTGAACATTTGGATTCCCGAGTTAGATATTACAGATTGGGAAGGAATTTGGAGATGAATCTATAGTAGAGGAGAGGTTATGTATTATTGTTTTTTTTTTCTTATGGAAACTATGGACGTGAATCATTAGATGAATTTATTCATGATTCTTCATGAACATCGATTTACAATATTTATTGCTTTCTATATTATATTTCTCATTGGGTTACTACTTATTATGCTCTGGTATTATGTATTGGCATATATCTTTTTTTTAGGAAGAATATGGTATACATTGTGAGAAATATATCGGAAGAAAGTAATTCCTATATTCTTACGAACAATTCTTTTTTTTTTTTGCAGTAATGTTTTAAGTTTTAAAAAGACCTTAATATTTGCCTTGCTGTATAATATCAAAATGTAAGTTTAAAAAATATTGAATATACAAATGAGAAAAAGTGAAAAGAAAGATACGTTTAATCATAATATTACAGATTGGGAATTGAGGAATCATCAGATGGATTTAAGTATCATTGTTCAGGTACATCAATTAGCATAAAATCTTCTTGATTTTACAATATTTGTTGCTCTTTTAAATTATATGAATTTATAATTAAGTTACTACGTATGATTAGTGATTGTCTGATATTTATGTAATTAACTTTATTCTATTCATATATCTTTTTTTATATAGGAATAATAGGGTGATATATCTCCATTTACGTTAGATACACATTGTGAGAAAAATCTCTGAAGGAAGTAATTCCTATTTTCTTTCCTACAATAATGTCAATAATTTTTTTTTCTTTTTGTAAAGTTTTAAGTAATATTTTCCTTCCCGTACTTCTTATAAATAGATTAAATACAAAAATATAATAAAATTTAAAAGAAAGGTGCATTTTTATCACAATATTTGTTAATTTGTTTCCTTTCTTATAATTTTTAACGATTTAGATGATACATGTTTCCACTGAAATTGAGCGTCAAAAAAATATATCAAACACAAACATTTGCTTCAACTTTTTGATGCTTATCATTATGTGTTGGTTTGTTATGGAATTTTCTTATAACCAGTATAAACATTACTTAAAGAGATAAGCTATATGGGAAACAATATATCGTAGTACAAGTTTATTTAGCGTGACGTTTTATTTATATATGTATAGGTGGATCTTAACAATATGTTACAAAATAAGAGAAGAGAAATTAACTGGATATAAAGACAGTGCGAAATGAAATTATCTTTTTTATATTGAATGCGAGATCAAAGAGTATTATTAGGTCCAATTTACGGCAAAGAATGCTATATGCATTAATCTAGAGGTTTATTATTCATATTTATAGTCTTAAAGTTTCCGCATATTCAAACTTCTCGATGCTATGTAATTGCCTTATTTAATCGTTGTCTTTCATTATTTAATAAATGGTTTGGTTATTAGATCATTTTCCTTTTCGAAAATGTATTTTATGTTCTTTTCATCTTCTTCACCATAAATATGTTGCGGTCTAAAAGAGTAATTACTAAACAAATATCTGATGAAATAATATATATATATATATATATATATATATATAATTGTTAGACATTACTATCGTAGATGGCGATTTTCACCACCCTTTTCAGTCACGATTATAATCACAAGAACAAAATGAAATGAACAGTGATGACAGTCGTTTTATTATATTTCGATGTGGACTCGGTATTCTTTCGTTTGATAGCTAAAAAAGTTGAAGGAATATAGTGAAGACTTCTGCAAACTCAAAGTATGAATGCAAATTGTATCTCTCTCTTTCCAAAAACTCTGCCCTCCAATGAGGATTTACATTGATATTTATAGACCTTTTGGTTACCCGAATTATCCGCTAGGGTTCCCTCATTAATCTCAGATCCTTTCTACCCTAGAATACGAGATAGTTCTCCGAGATTTACTGAACGCGTCGCATAACTATCTCATTCGGTTCAATTCTTCGATTTCGTTTCCTATTTAAACTCAATCGTATCTATAAAGATTCCCGGCGTTAAGTTCTCCTTGGGGGAACCTTCTTCCTCGCGATGGAGTCTTCCTCGCGACGAGCTTCCTTTCCGCGACGAACTTCTTCCTCGCGACGAGCTTCATTTCAGCGACGAACTCTTCCTCGCAATGGAGTCTTCCTCGCGACGAGCTTCCTTTCTGCGACGAACTTCTTCCTTGCGACGGGGATGAACTTCTTCTTCATCATTGATAAACCCCATTGCTAACGGGCCTCATGCCAGTTTGGGCGTTGCAGGACGGGCCTCACTTGGGCCTACTTCAATTGAGGATGACTTAGAAAAATCACTGATATTCATTGATTCCATTCTTTGTCGTTATCCTAGGATAAAACGACATTAGTGTTGAGGATGGATTTGACGAAATCCAACATTAACAACTATTATATAAATTGTCACACAATACACTTAGCAGCAGAATATTATATTCCTTGTACAGTTACTATATTCTTTGTACAGTGATTCATCGAATGGAAGTTGTCTTTAAACACAAGGAATCTCAAATGAAAAGTTCAAGTGTTGGTCATTAGTGAAGAGTCCAAACGAATCTTACATCCCATTCAGCATTCCCAATTCTATCACTTGATTACATTGCTCCAAAGACTCGTCCTAAAATAAAAGCAAAAGAATCATAAAATACCCACGAGAGCGTTAGGGAATGAGAACATACCAGATACTTCAAAAGGCATTTGAGTATTGTGACATATTTCAAGCGTTCATTTACTGTGTCCTATAGTAAATTATCCTCGACTATCGGCTCGTTCGAATGCTCATATATGTAAGTGTAGGATCCGAGCTCAATATTTGTTCCCTTCATGTTGGGCCAAAATCCATTAGGGACCGAATCAATGATATTTATAGACCTTTTGATTACCCGAATTATCCGTTAGGGTTCCCTCATTAATCTCAAATCCTTTCTACCCTAGAATACGAGATATTTCTCCGAGGTTTACTGAACGCGTCGCATAATTATCTCATTTGGTTCAATTCTTCGATTTCGTTTCCTATTTAAACTCAACCATATCTATAAAGATTCCCGGCGTTAAGTTCTCCTTGCGGAAACCTTCATCCTCGCGATGGAGTCTTCCTCGCGACGAGCTTCCTTTCCGCAACGAACTTCTTCATCGGGACGAGCTTCATTTCAGCGACGAACTCTTCCTCGCAATGGAGTCTTCCTTGCGACGAGCTTCCTTTCTGCGACGAACTTCTTCCTTGCGACGGGGATGAACTTCTTCTTCATCATTGATAAATCCCATTGCTAACGGGCCTCATGCCAGTTTGGGCGTTGCAGGACGGGCCTCACTTGGGCCTACTTCAATTGAGGATGACTTAGAAAAATCACTGATATTCCTTGCTTTCATTCTTCGTCGTCATCCTAGGATAAAACGACATTAGTGTTACTCCCTCAAATTCCTCTTCAAGCCCTCGCTAATTTCTTTCTGCCGATTTCCTCTCTAGCTTTCCTTCCTCTAACTTGATTTCGGATTCCCTTATTCTTATTTCACTTATTATATTCAATGGCCCAGCCCACTGTCGGTCGCATATTCAAGACTCGGTCCCCTCCATCCATTATGTCGGAGGAGCGCCTGTACTAATTAAGGGGAAGGTTCATCGAGGATGAAGAGTGTACCATCTGTCTTCCTTACGACGGTGAGCTTGCCGACAGCCCCCGGGACAACTGCATCGCCCTCTACGAGGCCTTTTTCTGAAACGTGGACCTTCACCTTCTGGTACCCTATCTCATTGTGTCCTTCTTGTGCGCATTCGGTTCCCATCACTTAGGTGAGCCCAAACTCGATTCGCCTTCTTCTCTGCACCATCGTCCTTGCACTGGAGCATAAGGTGGTCATTACTCTAGAAGACTTGATATGGCTCTTCAAGTTTTCAAAGAATCCGAAGAATTTGGGACGCCTCTCCCTCTCGCATCGTATCAAACCCCACATCATCCTCAATACTCCCTCGAACAAGTCTGGATGGGAGAACATGTACTTCTTCCCCGCGGTGGATCAGCACAGCTTCAGCCCTTACTACGAATCTTTGCCGAGGGAGTGGATCGTCAGGAGCTTCCTAAGTTCAAGCCCAATACTGACGAAGATGCTGAGACTCGTTTTGCGATGCTTCATAAAATTCTCCTCTCCAATCCTCATCGCGACTGGACAAGGGACTTTGTCGGCACTCGGGTCTCGGACTCCGGAGTCTACAAGATGACTCGCTTCATCGGATCAAGCCTCCAACAGTTGTTTCCGAAGGGATTCCGTAGTGCTCAGGTGTCAGGGGGTCCTTCGGTCGCTCTTCGAAAAAGGACCCCCAACCCACCGAGGAAGTCTAGAAAGGACTTCGTTAATGACGACGAGGACTTTCCTCGCGAGGCGAAGCCTCATGTGGACTCGTCCGAGGCTGGCCACTCAGGGCTTGTCCCTCGTGGGGAAAAATTTAGAATCGTCTTGAACGAAGCTCGTCTGATTTAACCAAGAGCTCATGGAGCAAAAGCGTTTACCAGCGAGGGTTCCCGAGCCGAGGACAACGCACGCCACCATCACGCTGAGTCAGATTTAACCAAGGAGTTGAAGAAAAAGACTAGGCGCCTCAATGGGATCAGTGAGGCACTTGGCACGCCGATCGAAGAGGAGAAAGGCCTGATTTCCCGGGTTAAGTCCGCTTTGAAGACGCTCGCCGAGGAGCTCTCGGTGGCTCAGGCAGAATCGTCCGAGGAGTGTCGCGCCCGCTTGCGCTTGTTTGAACCTGCAAAAGGCAAAGAAGAGCGTGCCTTGGCAAGGTAGGAGACGCTTGATGAATCCATCGATGCTCATCGCCTGTTAGCCACTTATCGAGCCAATATTACCTTGGCTGAGGGGCTCCCAAGCACAGCAACGGTCGACAACATCAAAGCCCGGTTGCCGAAGTGGCGTGAGCTCCATGCCAAACATGTCGTCGACGTAGATGAGCTCGAGTGGAAGGCCAAAGCTGACCCCGACTCCCCGCCGTTATTACCTTGCAATCCTCCGGCTATCGACGATTGGCGTGTGTCGGCCTTTGTCGTCGAGGAGGCTTCTTGCGAATCTGCCTCCATCGACGAGTATGGGTCCAACGATGACGTCCTCTCTCTCCCAGAGTCAGCGGTGTAGGATAGTTTCCTTAGTATATTATCCTGTTTTTTTTATTGTAACTTTTATTTTATATTTTTTGAGCTGTAATCACGTTTCAAACTTTATTAATGAATACAATTTATTATATTCTCCTCGCCTTTTGTATATATCGTTGCATAATTTTCATTTATCGTGTTGTTGCTCTTGGCATTTTGTCGAGGTATTTTGTTCCTTGGCATTTTTGCCTCATCGCTCTTTCCTGGCATTTTTGCCTTGTCGTTGTTTGTTGGCGTTGTCGCCTCTTTTTTTTATATATTGGCGTTGTCGCCTCTCGTCGATCCTCCTTGGCATTTTCTCCTTATCGCTCGTCCTTGGCACTTTTGCCTCGTCGTTGTTCCTTGGCATTTTTGCCTCATCGTTTTTCTTTAATTTCTATCTTGACATTTTGCCTCATCGTTCTTGGCATTTTCGCCTCGTCGTTGTGTCTTAGCATTTTTGCCTTTCTTTATTGGTATTATCGCCTCTCATCGTTCGTCCTTGGCATTTTCGCCTTTTTTTATTGGCATTATCGCCTCTCGTCGTTCCTCCTTGGCATTTTCGCCTCACCGCTCTTTCTTGGCATTTTTTCCTCGTCGTTTTGTTTTTTGGTTCTCGTGACTTTCCTTTTGTCTTGAAAGACGAGCCTCATTAAACCCTTTGAGTCCCCCAATCGGGTGCGGCTCGCGAGGGAAGAGTGCTTTACATCAAATTGATAAAGGCCATAGCCGTGTAAATTATCCCAAACAGACAGGGTCAGGATTCCCTTTAAGTAAAGAGAAGAACGAGTAAAAGAAAACTAAACTTATAAAAACAAAGAAAATTACGAGGAAAATGAACGCCCATCGCAGAACCATTACTATTGATAGAATTTCTTCAGATGCTTCACATTCCAACGTCTTATCACCTTGATCCCGTCGATTTTCTAAAGCTCGTAGACTCTTGGTTTGATGACATCGGTGACTATATATGGACCTTCCCTGATTTTTCCTAGCTTCCCGGCGTTCAGTTCAGCGGTGTTCTGGAAGACTCGTCGAAGGACCATCTCTCCGACTCGGAACTTCCTAGAGTGTACCTTCTTGTTATAGGAATGAGCGATGGTGTTTTGGTAACTGGCGATGTGTGCTTTTGGTCTTTCTCGTCTCTCGTCTCTTGTCTACGTGGTCGAGCTGATGGAGCAAGTTTCGATTGTTGGCCTGCTCCTTGCCCGGTGCCCAAAACCGTCGAAAGCTAGGGACTCCCACCTCTGCTGGAACCACGGCCTCTGCCCCAAAAATTTAGGGCGAAGGGAGTTTCACCGGTGGCCGAGTAAGGGGTTGTCTGATAAGCCAACAATACTCCGGGGAGCTCGTCTGCCCTCAGTCCATTTTTCTTGTCGAGCCTTTTCTTGATGTTGTCGGTGATTGTTCTGTTGACCGCTTCGGCGTTCCCATTGCCTTGGGGGTACCTGGGCGTCGACGTGTTGAGCTTTATCCTCTATCGCGCGCAAAAGTCTTTGAATTTCCTCGAGATGAACTGAGAACCGTTGTCTGCGATAATCTCTATAGGAAATCCAAAGCGAGTGACTATGTTCTTCCAAACGTAGCTCTCAACGTCGCAGTCTTTGATGTTGGCGTAAGATTCAGCCTCTGTCCATTTGGTGAAGAAGTCCGTGACGACGAGCATGAATATCTTCTGCCTTGCGCCGATGGGCATAGGACCAACGATGTCCATGGACCACTTTATGAACGGGTATAGTACGGAAACTAGCGAGAGTTCCTCCGCTAGGTAGTTGATTGCTGGAGCGTGTCGTTGACATTTCTCGCATCTCTTGGCGAGGCTTAAGCAATCAGCTCCCATGGTGTCCCAAAAGAAACCTTGCCGCATAGTTTTCCTCAGCAAGGAGCGTCCGCCGGAGTGGTTTCCGCATTCCCCACTATGGATTTATTCCATGACGTATTCAGCCTCCTTCTTGCTAAGGCATCGTAGGTAGGGACCTTCAAGACTCCTGAAGTAGAGCTTGTTGTTGAGGACGGTGTATCTGGAGCTCTTCGTCTTTACCTTTCTCGCCTCATGTCGGTCATTGGGTAGTGTTCCCTCGAGGATGTACTGTAGGATGGGTCTTCGCCAATCTTCTGCCTCGTCGTCACCCACTACCCCTTGTTCCTCGTCCTCATCTTCGTCGTCGTCGATGTTGTTGATGTTTGCTTCATCGGCTTCCAATTCTTACTCTCCTCGCTTGCCTTGAACCTTTTCTTCATCGGGTCTTCCCCTCGCTTGATACTTGGCTTCTCCACAGTCTCCACTGTGATCGATCAAACCTCACTGACCTCAGTTGTCGAGCCCAGACTTGCCAGTGCATCAACGTGGGTGTTGTCTCCTCGGGAGACTTGCGTCAAGGTAAAGTAATCAAATTTCTTTGAGAGAACATTGACTACTTCAACGTAGGCCTCCACCCGCTTGTCATTCTTCTCGTATTTTACACAAACTTTCTTTACGACCAACTGAGAGTCAGAGAAGGCGTCCAAGTTCTTTACCCCGAGGGCTAGGGCTAACTGCATGCCGATGATGAGGACCTCGTACTCGGCTTCGTTGTTGGTGGAAAGATAAGCAAGACAACAAGCTTTCTCCACTACTTCTCCCATCAGAGAGATGAGTCTAATTCCTACTCCAAACCCTTGTGACGTCACTGACCCATCGACGCATAACTTCCACATGTCGGCTTCGTCGCTTAAGTCCACTGGCTCCTTTGGTAGTTCGATGAGAAAATCAGTGAGCACTTGAGATTTCAGGCTTGTCCAACATCTATACTCGATGTCATATGCCCCAAGCTTGATCGACCACTTCGTGATCCTTCCTGACTGATTCGGGCTGTGGATGATAGAGTGTATCGGTCTATCTGTCATTACCACGATTGTGTAGGCCTGTAAGTGGTGCCTCAATCTTTCCGATGCATCATAGACTGCCAGGGCTAGCTTCTCAATCATCAGGTATCTTGTACCGACGTCGACGAGCTTTCGACTGATGTAGGAGATCGGCTTCTGCTCTCCACTCTCCTCTCGCACTAGCACTTGGCTTATCGCCTGGTCCAACACCTCTACGAACAGTGATGACAGTCGTTTTATTATATTTCGATTTGCAGTATTCTTTCATTTGATAGTTGGACAATTGAAGGAATATAGTGAAGACTTCTGCAAACTCAAAGTTTGAATGCAAATTGTATCTCTCTCTTTCCAAAAACTATTTGCCCTCCAATGAGGGTTTACATTGATATTTCTAGACCTTTTGGTCACCCGAATTATCCGCTAGGGTTCCCTCATTAATCTCAGATCCTTTCTACCCTAGAATACGAGATATTTCTCCGAGATTTATTGAACGCATCGCATAATTATCTCATTCAGGTCAATTCTTCGATTTTGTTTCCTATCCAAACTCAACCGTATCTATAAAGATTCTCGGCGTTAAGTTCTCCTTGCGAAAACCTTCTTCCTCGCGATGGAGTCTTCCTCAAGACGAGCTTCCTTTCCCCAATGAACTTCTTCCTCGCGATGAAGTCTTCCTCCCGACGATCTTCCTTTCCGCGACGAACTCTTCCTTGAGATGGAGTCTTCCTCGCGACGAGCTTCCTTTCTGCGACGAACTTCTTCCTTACGACGGGGATGAACTTCTTCTTCATAATTGATAAACCCCATTGCTAACGGGCCTCATGCCAGTTTGGGCATTGCAGGACGGGCCTCACTTGGGCCTACTTCAATTGAGGATGACTTAGAAAAATCACTGATATTCCTTGCTTCCATTCTTCGTCGTTATCCTGGGATAAAACAACATTAGTGTTGAGGATGGATTTGACGAAATCCAATCTTAACAACTATTACATAAATTGTCACACAATACACTTATTATAGCAGCAGAATATTATGTTCCTTGTACAGTTACTATATTCTTTGTACAGTGATTCATCGAAGGGAAGTTGTCTTTAAACACGAGGAATCTCAAATGAAAAGAGGAGAAAAATAAATGTTTGATTCAAGTGTTGGTCATTAGTGAAGAGTCCAAACGAGTCTTACATCCCATTCAGCATTCCCAATTCTAACACTTGATTACATTGCTCCAAAGACTCATCCTAAAATAAAAGCAAAAGAATCATAAAATACCCACGAGAGCGTTAGGGAATGAGAACATACCATATACTTCAAAAGGCTTTTGAGTATTGTGACATATTTCAAGCGTTCATTTACTGTTTCCTATAGTAAATTATCCTCGACTATCGGCTCGTTCGAATGCTCATATATTTGTGTGTAGGATCTGAGCTCAATATTTGTTCCCTTCATGTTGGGCCAAAATTCATTAGGGACCAAATCAATGATTTCGCACCATCCAGTTGGAAGGCCTAACTCATCATCTTCCAAAACTCCTCAACTACTTGTCAAGATAAAGTCCATGTTCCAACACAATCAACCTGGAAGTATTGGTCCGCGCTGAACATCCCGCGTTGTTAGCCCAAAAAAATCGGTCCATGCTCAACCAATTCACCAATCATGCTTTGATTCAATTGGTACATAGCACCTCAGACCCCTTCAGCCCAACCACATGTCCACTAGATCAATACCTTGATAGAAACGACTTCAACTATATATAGAAAAAGACTTAAAAACGCGAGTGATCACTTACTTTTTAAATTCATTTAATTTTCTCATCTATTTGTAAACTCGTTAAGCTCGTGAAACGTCTTCTCGGCTCGACCTCTTCTAAGTTCAATTGATCTAATTAATAAAATATTTTACTTAGATATTCATTTTCGTCATTTGTTTATATTCATGCTTAATTCTATTCTAAATATGACGAATTATTGAGATCCACATATATTATATAAAAGAATATGTACTATATCCAAACTAAAATCTATAGATTTGTGATTGTTGAGGAATTGGATCCAACACTACGTCACATTGCCTCCTTGGCTGGGAATCTAGTGTAGTTCACCTGGGATGAAAGGTTCAAGTCAGTGATTTACGACCATTTCAAGTGCAGAGTGTAAATCGCTCTCTCTAATCCCATTTTCTCGGGTAGATTCATTCCGGTCGCTGGAACCTCTCACTGGATCTCCTTCAAGTATGAAAAGTTGCCTCTCATGTGCTTCACGTGTGGGCTCGTCAGACATGATAAAACTGACTGCTAGAAACTGCAAGTTACACTCGTCGCCGAGGATAACACCAAGCGATGCTCCCTAGGTCCATGGCTCCGTGTTGATGATCCGCGGCGCTCCTGTTTCGAAGCCTCGGGGAATGAACAACAGCGCTTCGGAAACGCCAAAGCCGCTCCTTTTCCCAAAAATCCCCCACAGAATAATCATTTAATGACTGTTCCCAATCTAACATGAGTTAATGATGTCTCATCTATTCCCATGACTGAGGAACGCTCAAAAATCATCCCCCATGTGTCTCCTTCAGACAAAATTGGGCCCTCTTTTATCAAGTCTGGTGGATATTCTATTGGGCCCAAGGAGAATATACCCAATTCCCTTTTACCCACTCCCAAATTAAACAAATCGGGCCCAAACAAATACCCAATACCTAAAGTCCCTGAGTCTTTGTCTAAGCTAAAAAATACCCATGTCTCCGTTAAAATACCTCCAACGAACTTGAATCAGACCCTCCTACTCGAGTATGGGAATGAAGTTGAGGCAGCAAACCCTGGCATGAAGAAGAGAAAAGTCACTTCGGTTGATACGGCAGACTCTAAGCCTGAGAAGGAAGTTAGGAAAGCTCACATGCGTGTGAGTGCTACGAAAAGAGCAGCAAGAGCTTCGAAGAAGACCCATAGCGAGCTCTCCTCCGACACAGAGACTCTAGCGGCCAAAAAAGGAACTGGTCTCCTCCATTCCCTGGGGATATCGACGGAGGAGGCTAAGTTTCAGAGATCCCCAATTGGTGATGAAGGAAAGAATTTGGAGACAGTATATGCGGAAGTTGAGATGCTTTCGGGATCGGCGGGGACTGGCAAGGAGGCCCAGACCCGCCGGTCATTATGAATCTACTATGCTGGAATGCGCGGGGATTGGGCAGCTCCGACGCATTCCGAGATCTCCAGAAACTTGTCCGAGACGAATCACCTGAAATTTTATTTATCTCTGAAACAAAAATGCACTCGAGTCAATGTGTAAATTGGAAAGCTATTCTGGGTATGGAGGGTTGTTTTGTGGTCAATAGTGAAGGCAGAAGGGGTGGACTTATGCTCCTGTGGTCAAACTTTGTCAGTGTCTGCATCCGCTCGTTTTCAGTAGGCCACATTGACAACACGGTTCATAGTATGGGACGAGAGTGTAGGTTTACGGGGTTCTATGGTAATCCACGTCAGGAATTCCGTAAATTCTCTTGGGATCTTCTGCGAAAATTAGGTGACGGAGGAGGCGAGAAGGATATGGCTTGGCTGGTGGGAGGAGATCGGAATGAGACCCTCTTCGACAGCGAAAACGAAGGGGGAAATCGGAAGAGCTGGGCTCTCATGAATGAATTTCAAGAGGCTCTGGACGTGGCAGGTTTGGAAAATCTGGGCTTTCAAGGACAACGGTTCACTTGGGCTAATGGGTGGGATCCACCGGGATTTATCCAAGAAAGACTCGACAGATTTTGCGCTAATGAGTTGTGGCAAGGGATGTTCCCTGAGTTTAGTGCTCATAACCTACCTTACTACAAATCCGACCATTGTCCGATTCGAGTCTCCCTCGGCCCAACTCCTCATCCCCCCATGCGGACTCCGAAATGTCGATTTTTCTTCGAGGAAAAGTGGATCCACGACGACGAGTGTGAGCCCATGATTGCGAGAAGTTGTCTGCCTAATCCCTCGGAGCATAGTTCTGGGATCTTTGCGACCCTACGACAGATTAGTAGTGACCTCGATCGTTGGGGTCGGAGGAAATTTAGCGATTTACCGGCGCAGATTGTTATGATTCGTAAAGAAATTGAAGCTGCAAAGGAGGACGAGACCCACGGGGATAACCTTTCCAGGATTGCGATACTTGGTGTGAAACTGGAAAAAACTTCTCTCGGCGGAGGAAATTCATTGGAAACAGCGTGCGAGATGCAATTGGCTGTCCCATGGCGACAAAAACACCAAGTATTTCCATGCCCAAGCTAAGCAGCGTTGGAAAACTAATAGGGTGAGCCAGATCATTGACGGTTCGGGAATCACTCACTCGAATACCTCCGATATCTTGGAAATCATGACGAGCCATTACAAAAGTCTTTTCACTAGTTCAGACCCGTCCCCCGATGACCTGGCTACCGGTACACCAGACTCTGTCCTGAAACTCTTTGTTTCTCTTGCAGCAAGCCTCGATGAAGACTTCAGTCGGAAAGAGATTGAGTCTGCAATCTTCGGGATGCACCCGATGAAGGCCCCACGCCCAGACGGTTTCCCTGCCATATTCTTTCAAAAATATTGGAGTATTGTCGGGGATCGAATCGTCAAGACTTGTCTCAACATCCTCAACGGCAATGAAAGTGTCAGCCTTTGGAACGAGGCCCTCATTATGATGGTTCCTAAAATTTCTGAACCGTTGCGGCTGAAAGACTTCAGACCCATTTCACTATGCAACACCGTCTACAAACTTGTGGCAAAGGCCTTGGCGAATCATATGAAATCAGTCATGAATTTGGTGATCGACGAGAACCAAAGTGCGTTCATAGCTGGGAGACAAATCACCGACAATGTTATGTTGGGCTTTGAGTGCAACCACTGGCTACGAGGATGATCCCGAGGAGCGATTGGGTATTGTGCTCTCAAGCTTGGTATGATCAAGGCCTACGATCGAGTCGAGTGGCCGTATCTTCGATCAATCATGGAGGCGATGGGTTTCGGTCAATGATGCATTTCTCGGGTCCTAGATTGCGTCTCTACAACTCGTTTCTCGATCACCATTAACGGGGAAACATCCAAGGCCTTCACTGCTACTCGAATATTGCGTCAAGGTGATCCATTATCTCCTTACCTATTCCTATTATGCTCTCAAGGGTTCTCGTCGCTTCTCCATTCTCAGGCCCAATCTGGTGACCTTCACGGGATCCAAATCTCGACACGAAGCCCTCCGATCTCTCATCTCTTCTTCGCCGATGACAGTTTGGTCTTTTGTCATGCAAATATTGCCGAGAGTCGGTCCATCCTCGCCTGCATCTCTGCCTACTCCAAGGCCTCAGGAAAGATTGTTAACCTCGATAAGTCTACTCTCACGTTCTCTCCGAATACTAGTCAGAAGAATCGTGAGGAGGTTCTGGACATTCTCGGGATCCGACACACTTCGGGGTTGGAACTCTATTTGGGGCTGCCCACTTTTTCAACTCGCTCTAAGATTATCCAATTTGGATTTCTTAGAACGCGAGCGTTGAAAAGGATCTGTGGATGGAAACACAAGCTATTCTCCATGAGGGGTAAGGAGACGCTCATAAAATCAGTCATTTAAGCCATTCCAACATATACTATGGGTTCGTTCAAAATCCCGGGGGCGGTTTGCGATGAGATTGAGAAGGCTTGCAGCAACTTTTGGTGGGGCAAATCTACTGTGAAAAATTGTTTTCACTGGAAAGGATGGGACAAACTTTGTCGTTCCAAGCGTGATGGAGGTTTGGGCTTTCGAAGTCTCCGCAAGTTCAATCAAGCTTTACTTGCCAAACAAGTGTGGAGATTAGCGAAAGACCCCCACTCTTTGGCTGCAAGGGTAATGGCCGGTAAATATCATCCTAACTTACCCATCTTTTCTGGCAGAATAAAACAGGGGCGTTCCTATATCTGGAGGAGTCTTATGTGGGGAATGAACCTGCTGGAAAAAGGATCGAGATGGAGAGTCGGTAGAGGGAAAAATATAGCTATCTACAAGGATAGGTGGCTTCCCTCTCCGAACAGTTTCAAGGTCCAGTCCCCGCCGCGCCTCGACTGCCAAGCTAGAGTCTCGAAACTTCTTCTTCCCTCGGGAGAGTGGAATGAGAATCTGATTCGTCAAGTTTTTTTCCCTTTTAAGCTGAGCGTATTCTCTCTCTGGAAAGGCCGAAAGGAAGACGTAACGACACGGTCACGTGGCACCACGACATCAACGGAAAGTACACTGTTAAAAGTGGGTACTACTTGGCCATGAAGAACCGCGAGGAAGCCAACAATAGTGGATCAACTTCGGCCGACATTGATGACTCGTGGATTAAGGTTTGGGGTCTCAAAATTCTCCCAGAAATTCGAGTCTTCTTATGGCGCGCCCTCCACGACATCATCCCCACGAACGGCAATTTGGCTCGACACCACATTCCCATCTCGGCCAGATGCTCCTACTGCGGTGCCCAAGAAGAATCTTCCTCTCATGCCCTCATTTTTTGTCCGTTGTTTGAGGCATCATGGGAAAACTCCCCCTTTTCTTTCCTCCAAGAATGGCATCCTCATCGACACTTTCGGGAAAAAAATTTGAGCTCCAAGCAAAGGTTTCCTCACGAGAGTTCCATATTTTTTCCATTCTCCCGTGGGACATTTGGAACCAGCGGAACAAACATCGGCACGGGGATACAAGAATAGATCAGATCAGCGCCTTCCAAAGAGCTACCTCTCTCCTGGACGACTATGAGCTTTTCAATCATTCTTCCCAGGCTCGCGCCGCCTGCCCGGACCCGAACTTGTGGTCTCTGCCAAAGAAAACGAGATGGAAGGTGAATGTTGATGTTGCGTTCCCGTTGAATGGGGATCTCATGAGTGTTGGTGGCTGTGTCAGGGACTCGCAGGGGGCCTTTGTGGCGGGGTTTAGCCGAACTAAAAGGAAATCCTCATCTGTTCTGGGAGCGGAACTCTCAGCCATCCAAGCAGGTCTTGCTTTTGCCAAAATATGGGAACTACTTCCCTACGAGATTGAATCCGATTGCAAGACGGCGATCTCAATCCTCCGTCGCCAGGAATCCCGCGACAATGAAGAGGGTTTTGTTATTGACGATATTCGGGCTGCTCCGGGCTTCGAGGCTTCCCTGCTCAGTTTAATCAAAAGAGATGGGAACAAAGGTTCTCAATTTATAGCTCAATGTAACTCTTTTAATAGTGTACCTGATACCTGGTTTAATTCTCCCCCCCATTGTATCTCTGACATTCTGAAGACCGATTTGGCTTCGGCTTTAGCTTAATATATCCTCTCTTTTTTCTCAAAAAAAAAAAAATTGGCGACGCTTTGAAAAATTCATTCAAGAATTCCAACTTTGAAGAATTGAGTTAAGCTCAAGAGTATAACTACTGAAAATAAATAGATCGAGCTGAACTGGGGGCCTCCTCCGAGATCAAAACGTTTTGAAAACTCTTGTCGTTGGATCAACAAAGTATCTTAAATTCCAGTAGTCCTCGTGGCCTGTCTTGAAATTCATTTTTGTTAAACAGATCGTTCTCAAGCCATACATGTTTTTTTTCTTTCTAAAATCACGAAATTCTCAAAATCACTACATTTTGAGTTGAGGTTGGCACATGTAAAGGACATATATTTAGCCGACGCATGTCCATGGCAAGGAAATTGGCCTTTCCATGGCTTTGGCCTTTGAAAATATTTTTTTATGCCTCATTAGCAAATTTAGTGTCTAGTAGAGTCAGATGGACAAATGTTCGTTTTCGTCTTTAGAGGGAGGGGGAGGGGAGATTTTTGGGTTCAATAGGGTGCACTGATTTTAGAGATAAAAGAGAGGCTCAATATTTTCCTTTTTAACATGTTAATGTAAAGGTGTATTTATAGGAGAATGATAACAAGGAGGGCTGACAACCCTTTTCCTATTGTGTGAATATCATATATTTATGAGCACAATATTTATTTCTCATTATTATAACTAAATACCATGAACAGAAGTTTCTTCAATTCTCCTTCTCTCTAATGTGGACCTCCTTCATTTATTAGGGAAATTTGTTTCATTTTTTATTTATTTTTGGTAAGTATCTTGCTACTTAGGCAAAAAAAATTTTCCCAATTTTCTCTTTCTTTGATGTGTTAGCCGAAATTAATCTTCTAGAACAAACTAAGGCGTTTCTTTATTTGTCTACAACAATTCTAGAAATAGCCATTATAGAATTTCTCATAAAATTTCACCAAAAGAGAAATAAATTTCTCAATGCCTTAAACGACTTATTAGCTTTGAAAGTAATTTACTATACCATCATATGATAATGTTAAAAATCTTATTTTGACATTTTTACTATCTTATGTCCATATGGAAAAAATTATCCTTTAGATATTTTTAAGAAAAACGTCTAGTTTAATATTTGAACTTGTTTTGACTTAGTTTTTAGTTTAACAAATTATACTCTAATGACTTGTGATAGTAACCTTATGGATCCAAATGAACAAAACTTAAGCTACTATATTTGGACGCAAAAGTTCAGAAACATTTTCCAAGTTCTAACTTAGTGTCAATTGACTCCACTAAAGAGTAGACACTTAAAATCCCTCGGTTGAAATATATTTCTACTCAAAATTCTACTTAAGGATGAGCGGATCAATTGAATATTATCTATGTTTACCCTTCATGAATCAACTAGATGACATTTATAAAATTACCGTTTTACCCTTTGTAGTTGTTATTCCTCAACTCCTTTGTTACTTGTGAATACGTTAGAAACAACGTATTGACGAGGAGTTAACAAGTCATATTGTTTCATCCAAAAAATATCATGACTTAATTTCGGACATTCCACAGTTCAATTATTCACAATCCAAGTAATACAGCATGAGGAGATATATATTACATTTCAACAATCTTGTAAATGAATTACATATTTATGAGAACTTCACAAACCTTGCTCATGACATCGTCATAACTTTGGATCTAGAAATGGATGCGCGAGTGTGTGATTTCTTTGAGCCAGGGACAATACGTTGGGATCGTGATAAGGTCCTAGCCGAATGTGGAGATCGAAAAAGGATGAGTGGATCTGGGTTGAGGATGCAAAAGGAATCTTTACTGTTATATCGGCTTATAGAGCACTGTCAAGAACTTCCTTCAATCCAATAGATTTGGTGTAGAAACGAGTATGGAGATGAAATTTAATCAAAGGTACCGTATAACCTTGTGGAAAATTGGAAATCTGTGCTTTCCGACGGCAACCAGAGTTGCAGTGGCAATTCCGAATGTGGCTCAGGAATATATGCATTATGCTGGAAGTTCAAAGAGACTATAGTTCACCTGTTTTTCGAGTGTGAGGTAGCAGTGCGAGTCTGGATCATGGGGGGCTGAGATAGATCTTGGGATTCAGGAGATTGGTAAACAATTCTTGACATTCTGAGCGCGTTGATGGAAGTTGAAGATTCTGCTGCTCGGAGAGCCTGGGGAAAAACAGATTTCTGTATCGAGTTGTGACCATTGTGGATTCCTTATGGTCGTTGCGAAATGATTTGATCTTCAGAGGAGGTAATATAGATCTTCCAAAATTATCGAGAATGTAATTGCCAGATCTGAGGAGATTTCGCAGAGTGGAGATGTAGATGCCAGTCCTGGAGGCTCGAGAGAGATGATTGTGCAACCCAGATGGGAGAAGCCGGCCACGAGAAGGATAAAAATAAACACTGATGTGGTGATGACGGACGAAGGTTACATTAAGTGGTTGTGGAGAAGCACTTGTTCAACGTGAGATGCCATGGACGCTGAATTGAAAGGGACTGAGATGGCGATAAATTTGGACAAATTCTATGGCTACCCTCGGTTAGAGATTGAAGGAGATAACAAGATTTTGATGGAGGCGTTAAGGGAGGGGCGAGATAGTCTGGCGTGGAGATTACGGCCTCTGTTCGACAAAACCTTGGCCATGAGATCAGACTTCGCGGAATGTAGTTTTAGATGGATTAATAGGCGGCTCATGCGTTAGGTAGGTGAGGGTTAATGTCTATGTCTTCGGGTATTTGTAGTTTTGAGGGATGTCCCGCCCCTTGTGCGGGACGAGAAAGCTCGGACTTTAGCCGAAATAATTTAATCGATGTCGGATATTCTTTTCCTTTCGTCGCACCGGTTCGGGGGCAGGATGTTTAATGAGGCCTTTGTTGCAAAAATAAAAATTTATGCATATAAGAAGCGATATTAGAATCAACATGTCACTTTCAACTTATTAAATTTGTTTTCTTTCCACAAAAATTTTCTTTTATGATTCTAAAATTGCTTTTAATTTTTCTGGGTAGTCTATAAAATCTGATTTGATCTTCTTCACACAAACAAATCAATAGATCCCCAATCTCTGTCACCCCACGAAAGTCAACTTTCTTTTATCACCACCACAACCACTCTCTCTCTCTCTCTCTCCATGAACCCGCACTTTCAGCCGGTCGCTACAGACTTTTCTTTCCTCCGCTGCCGTCCTTTTTCTCTCTGGCACCGTTCTCTTTCTTTTGACCTCAAGCTCTCTCTCCCTCCATGATTGACCACTACACCCAGTTCTTCTACCACCACGCAATCGACCCATGACCCAGTTCTTTTAACAAAGGGAATATTAGTTAAGAGATACTCAAAGCATCTGTCAACTTTAGGAAGGAATCTGGAATTTTACGGTCTTCATATGCCTGACTTAAAATTGAATTAGTTAAATACTTGTTCCAACTATATATAGTTAGTTTTGAATAAATAATTAATTCGTTAAACAAAATTTCAGAATGAATGCTTTTAGACAATTTGAAAGTATGAGATTGCAATAAACAATTCTTACTATTCCATTATAGTTCTTATACATGTATATCATAGCCAACTCGCGTACACAAATCTATTAACAAAAAATCTTAACAAATTCTAATAAATAGACGAAAAAATTGTTACTAGAATTATGTTTCCTCATCGTGAAATTGTCCACTGATATAATTAGTTGTTGAGCTCAATTCTTCAAGTTCACCTCATATCGAAAAAAAATCGATTATTTTATTATACAAGACATTCTTTCATATAAAATTGCATGTAATAAATCGATTTTTCTAATTAATCATTAGGCGAGTCAACATCGACATTTTTTCAGGAATGCTGAATTCTTTAGCCGCGAATATGATCAACCAAAGAGAAGCATTGTTTTCTAAAATTGGAGGAAAATTACTTATAATCCTTCCCATTTTCACATACTTGCATAATCCCAGGGTGATCGTGATGCCACATTATTTATCCTCTCGAAGGTGCTTAGAAGCTTATTGAGATTTGTTCTCAAGCTCCTTAAGTTACATAGAGGAACATTCCATCATTTTTCTATTTTCACATTGTTTGGCTTAGATGAAGAAACCTAAGAAGACTAGACTGGTGTTCCTAAGGTCTTTTAGAAATGACGGTCACATTCAGGCTAGGCCCAATAAACCACTTCCTTCTGCGGCCGAGAGAGAGCGATCTAGAGCCCACCAAGACCAAGTCACTTTCATCCACACAAAAAGGCTACTCGGTGGCTTGTCCAAGACTTGACTGGTGTTCCTAAGTCTCCCTGTAGATCATGGTTTCTTTCGGGCTAGGCTGGATAAACCATTGTCTTCTCGCGACCAAAGAGATCAATCTACAATACCATTGTCCACTCCGTTGATCCTTTGTGAAGAACTTTGAGGATTGTTGGCATTATTGATTCCCGATCTCGTAGCAACATTCTTCTTAGGATTAAGGATGGGCAATATTCAAGACCATCACACGACATATATGACGAGACTCCTCCGTGATACGAAAAGGAGAACCCCAGAAGTCTAGTCACCCACCACAACGTGAAGAAGCTACGGTAAGGACCATCACCACTTAGGTCGCTCTTTCCAAAGCTAGTTAGAGACTATGACCATTGTCGAACTCATCCTCATAGTCACGATCTTCTTGTGCCCATTCTTATTTAACAATTTACTAGTTAGATTATTTGCAACAATTTGAGACTATTTTTTTTCGCAAATTAGTCGATTTTTAAATTTTTAACAAAATTACCTTGCCATTTTTTTGTATACCAACAATTATTATAGACGATTTGTTAGTTATTAAAAATTTGAATCTTAGACTGAAAAAAAATTGAGATCTAATGTTGCATATTTAGGCTATTTCACTAATTTTAGACAAACTTTTACTATTTTGTAAATCTATTTAAATTAGCTACTTATAAAAACCACATACATCAAAATTAATTAAAAAATAGTCCATATAAATAATTTTATGTATTTCATATATTTGATGCTAAATCAAACTAACGGCAATTTCTGTTTTAAAACAGTTCACGTCTTGCTGCTTTTTAAACGAATTTTTCCTAGACCAACATTTAAAGCACTATTTTAAAAGCACAAGAATACCAAACTAGCCCAATAACATGTTAACTAAAATTAAAAATTAATTGCCAAACGAACAATCAACTAGAAAATATTCGTAAAGTGTTGTAATGAAAACTCGAATCCACGATAATATGATAAATAAAGGCAAAGGAAGTACAATACGTCATATCTAGTTGTCCATAATCCACATCGTCCTGTTTAAAGTTGAAAGAATCCATGTAGAAACAAACTTATATGAAACAGCGACATAGCAAGTTTTGATTAGAATTATAGCTGCACTATTCATATATTAAAGGTCTGTAACTCTCCCTTGTATTTATTTATTTGAATCCATGATAAAGCAAGGTGTATTTAACGTACAAAACACAATAGTTTTAAACATTTTTAATAACTTATAAGTCCGTATAACAACCTTCATAATTCAAGACAAACAAGCATAATCAACTCAAGCACAAACGAAGGCGATAATTATAGCTTCAACCATTCCAAGCAAGGACAGAGACCCCAGCAATACCTGGAAGGATAATAGTCCTTCAAGTAAACCTCCTTGCTGTGACCGATAATGTAGAAAGTGAAGGAGTGAGCAGTGTGGGACATGGTGACCCGAGTGACGGGTACAACAGAGACAGTGTGCCTCTCGCAGACGACCCTGGCTGTGGGAGGGACTGAGGCTCTCTCCGCAATGACTTCTGAGGAGAATTTGTTGAGGAAGAACGAGTCCGCAAAGAAGGCCGGCGTGCACTGGTACGCCTGGGTGTTGCACAGCTCGACACCCTTCGCACGGTGGAACACCTCATCCGGGACAGAGCCAGCCCCGCTCGTACCCTTCACTTTTCGCGTCGAAACTGTCTTCCTGTTACGCCACCATGAATTACCTATTATTTTCTTTTTTTACTTGACAATAAAATTTATGATCTATTTGTAGTAGCGAGGTGATTAAATAAACAAAATAACGAATTTACTCCTCCTTACTCGATTAGGAGTTTTTAACAATTTTGGATGCATATTATGCTAGAATCACAGAGAGGGACGAA
The DNA here is from genome assembly GCA_958296335.1 of Urtica urens. Lineage (NCBI taxonomy): Eukaryota > Viridiplantae > Streptophyta > Magnoliopsida > Rosales > Urticaceae > Urtica > Urtica urens. The sequence continues at coordinate 35,859,546 of OY282520.1, forward strand.
TAAGGGTAGAAAATGCAATATGGAACCCAAGGTAATATAGTTCTTCTAAACTGATAGCAGGACTATATCCACAGGCCTTGCCAGTAGTGCTGCCCAGGTCTTTAATCTAGGGACCATTAAGCCGGGACAGTGTTCTTCCACACACATGCGCGCACCTATATTAATTTTGAACGCTATACTTGACCACTTGGGATTTAGTGCTCAACTAAATTGCTTCTTTTTAGCTTTTAAATCAAAAACTTGTTCGGTCAACATTTGAGAAACATGGGCAGATTTAGTAAGACAACGAAAAAAGATCATGAAATTGGATTTTATTAATAAGGTTTACCATCTAACAATGGCGATTCGACGTGTCAGGAGAGAGCCACTTCCATGGCATGTCTTGCACTGTATAAGCCCACGAGATCCACAAGTTGCGCAACGCATCTTACCATCACCATTGCATTTCGAACATCTGCAAAGGATATGGAAAGTACAATAAGCTAAAGCCCTCTGAAAAAAATGTTTACACTCAATTTGACTACATTTCATGGCAAAAGAATGAAACAAAAAAAAAAAAGCAAATTAACCATGGTCATTAACATCTGTATAATACAATCATGGAAACTCATATCTTTGTGGTTCACCCAGTTAGCACTCGTTTCATGTCCATAGTTGTATGGAGGCACTTACATTGTGTCTGATCCATCTCTGTGGGCGATTAAACCCCTTCCATAACAAGATGGACACTGGATCATCTGATTTTCCTTGTAAAATCCATCTTCTTTATTTGCATTACATGTACTACACACTACATCACCACGTCCAGCGCAATCTGAATATATTGCAAGAGCTTAATTCTGTGCACGGAAATTTTACTAAACACGAAAATCAAATAAAATTCACTAAGATGCAGTTACCTGAGCATTTTGTAATGGTTGCAGAATGGGGAATCTTAACTCTAGACTCGTGCGAAGGAACAAACAACACTGGGAATTGAGACCGTAGATCCAATTCCCATATTCCCAGTTCACGGCCTTTGTCTTTTCCATCATAATTCCCGCCAATATATGGCTCTGTTTCTTTTATGGTTTCCCTTTCCTCAATGAAAGTATCAAGAGTTCCTAGATAGACGTTGCAGTCTTCCACTGCATGAATCTTCCACTTTCGAGCTGGAAAACTTCCCCAACAGCAGCGATGCCCAACATGATCTATGAGCAGCTCCCGAATTTCCACCTCATCCAAGATTTCCCTACACAAACAATATCTTCACCTAAGAAAATGAAGATTCTGAATGCAGTTTTTCGTTCTACCACTCACTCCTACGAATATAGAGAACTTGTATGTTTCTTCTTAGATGAGATTAATCAGATCATAAATAGATTTTAGTTTAATAAACAAATGAACTCATCTGTTAGGAATAAAAGACAACACCTTATGCTTCCTAATTCAATATGAAATTAAGTTCCCTAGCCAGTTGAATTATATTTGAAGTCATTTTTTCTTATTAAAACTTAATCTCAGCTTGTAAATAATTGAGAATGACACGAGATTGTTGTGAGAGTCTGATCTGTTCTCATTTTTAACAGACTGAAACTGAAGAACTGTGATGACGTGGAATGCAAGCAAGACTGGCATTGGATACAAGAGTTAGTTCTAGGTGGTCAGGGAGTCAGTTAACACCTTGTAAACTAGTTCTCTATATGATATAAATAGAGAACTATTGCACTGAGTTAGTTAAATTTTGTTTTCACATTTTGACTGGCTGATTGCAACTCATTGTCAAGGATTTCAAGGCTGGATGTAGATCATATGATCGAACCAGGATAAAATTCTTCCGTGTTATTGCATTTCTTTAATTTGTTTTAAGGTTGAAGTTGTTTTAGAATCTGAAATTCTGTTTGTTGCAGACAAACAATACAAAGGTTGTACAATTGGTATCAGAGCTTCTTAACGAATGGGTTTTGCAAAGATCGAAATCGATCGTTTCGATGGGAAAGGAGACTTTGCTCTATGGCGACGACGAATGCGCGCAATCATGGTTCAAATGAAAATCTCAAAAGCTCTCGGCGGCGGGAAGGAGCTTCGTCAACACTCTCCCCGACGGAGAAATCAGAGATGATGGAATTCGCCCACAGCACATTGATTTTTCATGTCGCAGATCGAGTTATGAAAGAAGTATCAAAGGAAAAGACGGCAGCTGCGATATGGGCTAAACTTGAATCACTATACATGACGAAATCTCTTCAGAATCGTCTATTCTTGAAGGGAAAGTTATACAACTTCAAGATTCAAGAAGACAAGCCGATTGACAAGAGTCTTCATGAATTCAACAAAATTATCATAGACCTTGCAAATATTGATGTCTCAATCGAAGATGAAGACCAGGCGATTTTAATTTTAAATGCATTGCCTAAATCTTATTCTAATTTGGTTGATGGTATGAAATACGGCACAGAATCACTAACCCTAGATGAAGTACAGGCAGCGCTCAAATCAAAGGACTTGGAAAACAGGAGTCAGAACAAGTCTCAAATTGAAGGACTCAACATCAAAGGCAAGTGGGAAAAGAAGATGAACACGAATTTAAATCACAAAAAAAACCAGAAAGGCAAATCTGGTACTGGAGACAAGCCATTCATCTACAAGTGCTACCACTGCCACAAGGAAAGACATATGAGGACGGACTGTCTCGAAAGAAATCAAAATTCACAGAAGGATGGTCAGATGGCCTTAGCACAAGAAGAGACAGGATTAGCATATCTGCTTAATGTCACAGATCATGAATCTTCAAGAGGATGGATCTTGGACAGTGGCTGCACATATCACATGTGCCCAAGGAAGGAGTGGTTCGATGAACTAATTCTTGAGGAGGCACTGTTATGTTAGGAAACAATTTAGCCTGTAGAGTTCTTGGATATGGGAGTATCAAAATCAAGATGTTCGATGGCATAACCAGAACTCTACACAATGTGAGGTACATTCTGATTTGAAAAGAAACTTAATCTCCCTTGGAACATTAGATCAAGCTGGTTTTTCTTTCAAATATGAAAATGGAACATTGACAATTTTTAAGAAAAATCTGATAGTAATCAAAGTAAAGTGGAAATTAAGTCTCTATCATCTTATAGGTCAAACAATCACAGGACAGGCTGATCCAGTGACTCAAAACACAATTGAAAGATCTAAACTGTGACACCTTAGACTAGGTCATGTAAGTGAGAAAGCCAGAATTGAATTATCAAAACAAAGATGTCTAGGAAAAGAGAAATTGGAAAAAATTGAAATTTTGTGAAGATTGCGTACTTGGTAAGGCACACATGGCTAGTTTCAATCAGGCACTTCACAATACTCAAGCTAGGCCAGACTATGTTCATTCTGACTTATAGGGACCATCACGGGTCAATTCACATGGTGGCAGTAGATATTTTATGTCCAATATCGATAATATTTCAAGAAGAGCTTGGGTATACATCATCAAGCACAAGAATGATGCATTTAAGACTTTCAAAGACCAGAAAATGATGACAGAAACTCAAACAGGTATTAAGGTAAAGAAAGTCAGGACTGATAATGGCATTGAATATGTTGCAGAAGAATTCAATCTGTTTTGCAGGGAAACTGAAATACCAAGACATCTTACAGTGGCAGGCACTCCTCAACAGAATGGACTTGCTGAGCGATACAACAGGACAATATTAGAGAGAGTAAGATGCATGCTGATCCATGCCAAACTGTCTAAATCTTTTTGGGCTGAGGCTGTAGCCACTGCATGTTATTTGATTAATAGATGTTGTTCTAAACATTGAAGATAGTAAAGTGGTTTCAGAGAGTCTGGATGTAGATCATATGATCGAACCAGGATAAAATTCTTCCGCGTTATTGCATTTCCTTTAATTTGTTTTACGGTTGAAGTTGTTTTAGAATCTGAAATTCTGTTTGTTGCAGACAAACAAGAAAAAGGTTGTTCAATTGTGATACATAAAACGCACATGAGTGCTCTTACAAAGGCTCGAGTGTTAAAAAAAATACAAAACCATTTACAAACATGCTTTTTTTTGTACATTACCTGCGATGTTCATTCGATGTTGCACCACCAGCAAGACCTTCTTCGCCATATCCACCGTGATAAACACTGGCTTGGTCTGCAACAAAGTTGCGAGTACTTGCTTACATAATATATATTACGCTACTATGCTTCAGAGTAACGAAACATGGAAAAATGAAAACAACATGTTCAGATATTTTCCTGGACTTGAAATTACGGTGTGGGAAAAGAAGTCAGTCCTTTACCACACAAAAGAAAATAAAAAAATCAGACACTTAAAAACTTTTTTATTTTTTATGGAGCAGCAAAAACAGGCATAGTACAAAAATAAAGAATGAAAAAGGGAAAGGTATTCCCTTTATCTTAAATTCCAATCACAAACCCGAATCAAAATGAATATACACAATAGGTTCTTCGTATACGTTTGATGAACAAATGTCAAATAAAGTAATCGTAATCAATCAGGTCATCGAAAAACAGCTGATCAGATCAAATCTCAGGAAACAAATGTCAAATTACGAACCTTTTGCGTATGGCTCCGGAGAGCCGACAAGAGCGCTGTAAATGGACTGCGGATAGACGTCGGAGAACCCCGCGGATGATCGAAGCTCCTCGACACTGACGTCCATTGCCGGCAGCGAAGCAGTCGGATTGGCTCTTCCGACGCTCTGGTACGATTTCCATTGACCGCTCGGCTTCTCTGTCGACTCGCTCGTTCGCGCTACAACCAGACACAGAGGAAAAGATCGTCACTGAAGTGAAATGGCCAGACCGAACTGAAACAGAGACGAAGATCTGCCAAATTAACTACCTGATGAAGAGATAAGAGGCTCTTCCATGGTTTTTAATCTTTATTTCTAATTCTTTTAGTAATTTGATTTGACCTACAAATTGTGAGAAAATAAGAAACAAACGGGAATTGCTTAACGAAGAAGGAAACATAAAACTTCGGACTGTGAAAATTTTCATTAGCTGGACAGAGAATATAAAAAATTAAATATTAATACTTTATTCGAAATAGGAATTTTATGAAAATACGAGTCAAATACATTTGTGGATATTTTATGTAAGATATAAGCTAAGATATAATTTTTTTTTAAGGATATTAATAGTGATGTGCTATGATAGGTATAGATATAAAAAGTGAAGAAAATAGAAAAGAAAACAATGGACTTATATGAGACTGCATTACAAACCTGTTGTAGATGTTACTTACTATATCTCAATGTCACTAACAATTAAATAGTTGTTATTTACCTACTAAAAATTTGTATTTTTACGCAATTATTGAAATAAAAAATTGTATTCACTTTAGAAATACGCGAGTATTGAAGCATGCACGTTGTAGTGAGTTGTAATGTTTTTATTTTATTTATTGTTTGACATTATTTTCAAACATTATACTATTGTTTATTTACGAATAAATATATTGTTATTTATGTAGTTGAGATAAAAAAAATTTGTTTTAAGTATATATTTTTTTGTTTATCTTATGTAAGTACGTATTTGAACAAAGATAACTTAAAATGTTTATGTAAAGATAAATGAATCAGTGACTGCACACATAGAGACCAACGTAGACTTAAAAAAAGTAATTATTTGTGTATGATATTGCATTGTATCATAAAACTCCCACATACATATACATATATACAAACACCCGAAAAGAAAAAGAGAAACATTTTATATATTCTTACAATGTTTCCATAGAACTCTCAAAAAAAAAAAATATATATATATATATATTTATATATATATATACCCAAAAAATAAGAGAAAAACATTTATATGCTCCTATATTGTATCCGCAAAACTCCCACATACCTGCACACACAAACACATACGTATATATATACATTAAAAAACAGAGAATCATTCATTTGTTGTATACTCTTGCACTATATCAAGAAAACTCCCATACGTTACTGAGAACCATCATTTTTTTTTTACCTTTTTGGCCATTTCTTCTTCATTATGATGTAGCATAATTATTTAGTAGTAAATTAATATATTCAATTATGATTGGTACATGGAATTAAATAGAGATAAAAGAATACATGTTCAGTTTTTGCTTGATAGATCCCGTAGGTTGTTGTCATTCAACACTACAACGCGGACATATTATACAAATGATGATAAATTATAGGCTAATAAATATTAAGAGTGAATACATTTTTAGTGCCTTAAAGCATCTCCAATGCAAGCTCTCATGGTTGCTTTTACTTATTATAAAACTTATATTATTAAATTAATTTAATAGTGATAAAAATTAATAATGATTGAATTTGGTCCCACCAAAATAAAAACATTGGTGGATGTAATATTATAATCAAAAGCATCGGTGCAAAATTTTACTCCTATGCCAAAATCATTGCATGACAACTAGATAATAGGTAAAAATAAAAATGATTTGGTAATTCCACATAAGCAAAAAAGCAACTTTAGTTGCCACCATTGGAGATGCTCTTACACTTGATTTTTTGGGTACTCGGTGTCTTCAAACTCAAAGTTTGAGTTCTTGAAATTGTGTGGCTTAGATATTTTCAAAAGTTGGTCTTCAAATATTTTAGATACAACGTCGTTCGGTGTTATCATTTGTGTTGATATGAAATAAAACTGGAAAATTCTTGTTCGACCTTTGCGCTTCTCAAGGACGGGCGTGAGAACATTAGAAGTAGTATATCCCTCCTTATTCATATATGGTGATTGTCGTTTCACCGGTTTCGTCTTTTGAATTTGAGTACTTAGTCTGTACCTATATAAATAATAAAAATGCATGTCGATATTTTTTAAAAATGCTACTTTGAAATATATATATATATATATATATATATATATTATTTATATATTTTGTCCGGAAAATAATATTATGGTATTGGGAGACCTTTTAGATCCATGATCGTCACACCACCAACCTGTTTCAGATGGTTTAGCGATTTTGTAGCAAATTGGCATGAATTGTAATATCAATCTTGTCTTGGATGGATAAACATAAATATATGATAATACATAATTGCACGCATGAGTTATTTTAAATCGACAACAATCACACGAAATAAAATAGGCGGCCATACTATTAAATAAAGACCATAACAATGAAGATTCTATGAGGTTTACATAATATATATAATCATAATAACTAAGAAATTAACCTGGCAGAATAGGGAGGGTTTCTTCTTCTTATGTGTGATTAATTTACTTTCGCTGTATGAACTTCCAAAACAGGAAGAATACTGTTTTTTTTAATAAGAATAGAAGAGTTTTGTAGGGTTGTTTTTTAATTAAATATAGTGATGCAGTTGAAGGTTGAGATTTTTTTTAATTTTCAAAGCAAAAGAGGAATTATATTTAATGGTATATAGACGATGATGCAGTGGAAGATGATGTAGAACAAAAGTATTAAATACACAAAGGTGATTGACTTTATTAGTATTTGAGGGCTGAATATTTTCAGAGGAGAGTGTAGGTTAAACCTGGCCTACCGGACCGGACGGATCGGTCCGGTAATCCGGTAAGGTCCGGTTATTTTAACCGGACTCTAACCGGACCAGACATTCCGTTCCGGTCGGTAATAAAAAATAAAAAAAAGTAATTAAAGAAAATATGAAGGGTTGTTTTGATGGATTAAATTGTTAGAATTTGTTTTTAAAGGTGTTAATTGTAAATACTCTTAATTGAATTAAAGAAAATATAAACTACTTGAAATTTTAAAACCGGCCTCCTTAAAAACCTCATCGACCCCTGGAAAGGTGCGACGATGAGGAAAAGAGTACCTTTATTGTATTTAAATTGAAAAAAGTTTCCCGAACAAGGGTCGGGAGATCCCTTTAGTGTATTACAAATAAAATAAACTAATCGTTCATGTGAAGTGTAGTAAAATCAAAATCAAAATCGTCTAAAATGTCGAAGCAGTGGGATGTTTCTTGAGCTCGATTCTTGTGTAGAACCAATCTTTTCCACAAGTGGGTGCTTCAACCATCTCTGGTTTGAGACTACATCTTCGGTCGTCGATAATGCGTCCCGCGCTACTGAACGCCGCCTCGGAAGACACTGTAGAGACCGGAATGGTTAAGATATCTTGAGCCATTGTGGACAAGACTGGAAACCGTCTAGAGTTTTGCCTCCACCAGTGAAGCAAGTCAAGGCGCTCGTCGTCATTCCTCACCCAATCGTTGCAATCGTACTCCATGATCTCGGGATGAGTACGAGGGTGTTCTTGGCTTCCTCTTGGCGTGCTTCCTCCAGCTTCTTGTTGAGGAGAAGGATTATACGCGGGAGCGTTGGTGAAGACGTTCGCGTATTGGTGCCTCCTTGCATATTGCGACTGTTGACTTTGGGGAGTCTGGTAATGCGGAAGAAGTTTCGCCTCGTACACCCTAAAAAGAGAATAAAAAGCATCTACGATCCTTGGTAGATCAAGTGAGACGTAATCTTGCGTACCGGAAAAACGTAATCTAAGAAATTTGAAAAAAAATTTAAGGCCACCAATTTTAGTTTGAACATCTAGAATGGCTCCAAAAACAAAGAGTAATGGAACCTTCCCAGCGCCCCAATACTTAAGAAATTTAGTTTCCATGTCTTGAATACAAGTGCTAAAAATGGGATCTTCCCGGTATTTTTCAAAATGTGTAGCTAAAGCAGTCATAGTATGAATGCCTAATTGAGAAGTCGGTGAATAACAAGCGGAAAGGTAACAAGTTTCTTTATAAAAAATATCAAGGAAAGACAAATGATTCAGCCATGCTAATATCAGAAGGGGTTAAAGATCCTTCCCCAAGTTCGTTGTTTATAAAGGCTACAGCTACATCTACATAACGGGGTGATAAAAAGTTGTTCAACATTAGATAGGCTGAGTTCCACCTAATCTTGTTATCTAAATGAAATGTTCGTTCTTCTAATAAGTTATGTCTAAATCTTTTCTTAAGTTCATCAACCCTAGCGGTTGAACTGTTTATCGAACTAATAAAATATCTTATTTTATGGATTACAGGTTCGTAGTTAGCGGCTCCTGCTTGTACTATTAGGTTGATTATGTGTCTCGCACAACGTTGATGTAAAAAAAATTCATCTTCTAAACATGTTTTTAGTTCCCTAATCATGGCGCAGTTACTAGTGCGTTATCTAAAGTTATAAAAATTATTCTATTCTTTAAACCCCATTCTTCTATAACACTCATCATTATATCTAAAATGTTTTGTCTAGTGTGATTTCCTTCTATCCTAGGAAATGCAATTATACATTTGTTTAAATTCCAATCGTCGTCTATGTTATGTACTACTACGGACATGTAATCAGTTTTAGCTTGACCGGACCAAATATCGGAAGTTTAAGCTACGCTAAATTTTTCCGAAGCAATTTCAGTTTTTAGTAGTTATTTTTCGTTTACAAACCATTTCAAAATATCGGAACGTAGCGCCTTCCTAGACATTATTTGAACACCGGAATTAAATAACTCAAAAAATGAACAAAACCTTTTGATTCTATATGACTAAATGATTGATCGGTAGAAACAAAATATTCTACTAAACTAGTTCGAAAAGCTTCAGGATCTACGTGACTTACAACGTTTGAAGAGCCGGCGGTTTGACTTCCCGGGCAACTCTTTTGGTGCTTCGTTAGTAGAGCCGTCCCGCACCGTTGATTGTGAGCGCTCACGAGCTTCCCGCAAGCGTTGCATTGTCTGTGTCGTTCACCGTTGTAGTTCACCTCCGTGAAAAAGTTCCACATCGCCGAATGGTGCTTCCTTTTTGTAGTCGTGGTTCGGCGAGGGGAACCTCGTGTCGTTGTGGTTGTTGTTGACGGTCGTCTTGTTGTTGTTGGTGTTGACGGACTCGTTGTTGTTGTCGTTTTTGCGTCACTTCCTGTTGTTCACGTTGGCGTTGTCGGAGGATGGTATTTCGTACGTCCTCCGGTTCCTCCACTTCCTCGTCCGACTCTTCGGTTTCGTCGCCGCCTTCATCTTCTTGTTGTTCCAAGCGTTGAGACAACTCTTGGTACACTTGATAGGCGTCGGGTTGTGGAAGTTGAGCTTGATAAGCCTCTTCGGGATTCATTTCGGGTTGAAAGGGTGGTTGTGTGTTTGGAATTTGTGTGTTTGGAATTTGAGTGCCTCTTCGGGATTCATTTTGGGGAACGTAATTTGGGTCGAATGAGTAAACCGTATCATCATTTTATTGGGAGTTATTCAACCAATTTCTTTCAAATTGGTGAACTTGTGGTTCTTGTGAACTTCTTCCCCTCCGACCTCGGCCTCGTTTTTGGGATGAAGAAGCCATATGAAGATTTTGATTTTTGAAATAAAAACAATTTTGTATATCGAAAGAAGGAGTTTGAATTTAAAAACCATAAAGAAGAAATAGAATAAAAGCGAAGTTGTAATTCAAACCAACCTTGAAAATAAAATCGAGTTTGTTGAAATTAAAACCGAGCTTGTAGAAATTAAAACTGAGCTTGTAGAAATTAAAACCGAGATTGAGAAATGTTGAGAGAATTTTGAGAGATTGAGAGAAGTTGAGAGAATTGGTGTGAAAAATATGAAAGGGGAGGGAGGTTTATATAGAATTCGAAATTGGGGGTTAAAGAAAATAAAAAATTTGGGATTTTTTTTGGGCCGTTGGATTTTACTTCCAACGGCTCAGATTTAAAAAAAAAAAAAATTCCCTTATCGGACGGACCGGTCCGGTAATACCTGGTAACAGATTACGCGGATCCGTTAGTTTGCTTACCGGACCGGACCGGTCCGTCCGATTCCGGTAAGCCAGATTTAGTGTAGGTTGTAGTATGACAAAGGTGGCCTAAAATACTGAGAGAAAATATATAGTTTGACCCATGACGTCACTTGAATTCTAGTATTATTAGTGTAAAAATATGTATCTTTCTGTGATGTGAAATCATTATGCTTAAATGTGGACATTTCTTAAAGAAACAAATATCCATCGCTATATGCTAATACCCTAGTATGAAATAGCTACACAAAAGATAAGTTTCAATGTTCTTAGTGACTAACAAATGAATACCGTAGTCTCCACGTCATTGATGATGTGATATTATTTTAGTGTCATGTGCAGGTTTTGAGGTTTTTTAGTGTTTGTTTTAATATTAATAATTTGTATTGATGATGTGATATTATTTTACTGTAAAGTGTATAGTACTTTTGATGGCTTCATTTTAGTATTGTGTATAATGTAGTAGTGTAAGTTTACTTTCAAAACTCATGCGCCTTGCGAAATATTACTATTGTTACTAAGTTACTTATTTAGTTAGATTTTACGTCCAACAAAAAATAATATACGTTTTCACAGTCCAACAAAAGATAACATACGTTTTTACAGTTACTTGATATGTACAATTACGAAGTTGTTAGCTCCATTTGGTAGCTGATATCAGTGTCATGAGGTTTTTATAATCCTGCAAATATATAAAAGAGAAATTAAGTTACGTATATGTAGTTGATAAATCAAATTAGTAGATAATACTGGAGTACAAAAACTAAACAACGAACAATAACTGCTGTTTAAATAAATCAAATAGATTTTTATTATCCACAATTGGGTTTGATTATTGAATTAAAAAAACTTGTAGAAAGAAAAAAATAATAGAATAACGAAGTTTAAAGGTAATAAATGAAGAACTGGAAGTTTGTTTTTTTATTTATTTATTTTGTTGGTTATAAATACATAGATGTAAGCAAATTTTATATGATATACTAACATGATTTTATAACGGGACAAATATTTAACTGAAGCAAAAATACCTTACTAGAGTGTGCAGATTAGTTGAATTTGCGGCATTTGCTTCTCATAGCGTAAAAAATTTGTTAACTTGTTGTGGATATATATATATATATGTTTATATATATACTCCAAAAAGTATAACATATGTCGAAGCATCAGTAGGTTAGTGTCTTATTTTTTTATGTTCTTTTTTTCTTCTTCTTCTTCACTGCATATATTTATATTAGAATAAAAAAGATTAAAAATATATTTATATTCTCTAAGCATACTTGAAGAGTTTCCGTTTAACAGATGTTGATGATGTTCGTAACTTCTCAACGCTACTGTAAAATTAAATGAGAGATATGGTTATCTAAAATTTCTTTGTAGTGCTGTTGGAGGTTTGAGAACCAAAGTTGAAGTGCTGTTTTCAGAAAGTTGTTTTCAAATATTTTTGAGACAATGATAGTCGTTGTTGCTGCGAGTTTTTTGAAATAAATTTCGAAGATCTTTTTCATTCCTTTCAGCTGTTCGATTGCAGGTGGAAGTGTTGTTTGCTCAGTGTAACTTTCGTCAAAAGTGAGCACAGATTATGATTTTTGAATTAAAATTTGTGGAGTTCGGTCAAATATGGTGACTTTTGTTTCTTCACTATCATATTCAATTTGAATAATAAGCCTATTCCTGCAACGAAAATAGTAGAGTTTGAATTATAACGAGTAATCAATAAAGTGATTTGTATTCTTAATGGGCAAAGCTAAAATATGTGAAAAATGTACTTATTTTGATCTAATGTTAGAATTTCCAAATTTGTTACGTTGATATTTGAATTTTCTTTTATTAATAAAAAAAAAACTATGTAGTAAAACTTTGTGTTTAACATCATGTGAATCAATGTCATATTAATCGGTAATGAAATTTATGTTGGCATTTATGCCCACAAAGGAGATTTTTGATATTAAATACTTTTGTATGTGTTTTGCTTTGAAATTAAATAAAGATTGAATATCCATTCTTATTTAAGATTGTGTTTACGCATTTATGTCTACGCTCTGAAACTGTCATTAACGAAAGAAGTGCTAAGTACAGACTTGACAAGATACCTTCTTATGACTAGTTTAAATAATAGTTCGCAATCTAAAGATCGATTGGGCAATCGATTCCTAGTAATGATTGTTTGAATGAATTAAACGATATCTTATCTTGTGATATGGAGAGTTGTGACTCTGTAATTCATTCTTGATATCTTAATGAAGATATTGAACAAGACCAGTGAAGTTTTGAAGTTCGAGATAAAACCGTTTAATCACTCGAAACATCAAACTCACATACGATGGGTATTTTAGTAATTACCTAAATCCTGAAGTGAGTACATGTATTCTTGTAACACTTTATGATATTTGATTTGTCAATGGGCAATGGCTAAATGAAGTTTCATTGACCCGACGGTTGATGTCATAATACTGTTTCGTTGAAACATGTGATTCACAGATATGGAATTTGTGTTGAAACAATGCTAAAGCATTAGTATCACACCATGCTCTGTTATGAGAGTGTGAGCGAATAAACCAGGCCTGGTATTCATCGAATAAAGAATTCTTTGAAATAAAGCATGTGACATGTTGAGACAATTCACTTTATATTTTTCTCGTTCACAAATAACAGAGGACTTGGTGAAATAATAACTCAGGGGTAAAACGGTAATTTTACATTCCTCTGAGTTAATGATACACACAAAGGGTAATATCGTAAAATACACCGTGGACCGTGCGAAGAATAGTTTTGTCACATCAAACGGAAATATAAACGCATATGAACTTAGAGATGTTCAATATTGGTCCTTTAGTGGAATCGACTAATATTAAGAATTAAAAGCCGGAAAAAGTTTGTGAACTTTTGTGTCCGAGCTTTATTCTAAAGCTTCGTTCATGTGGGTCCATAAGGTCTCAATGATAGACTCTCGGACGAGATTTTGGTGAACAAGAAATGATTGATTTTCTCATTCAACGTAAATTGTGATTTACGCTAAGAAAATTATTTTCTGAGTAATTAAATAAATAATTGATTATTTATTATTACATTTATTTCACGAATCATATTATGTTATTATATTGATAATAATATAATTTGATGATTCAAATAAATAAAAGATGAAAATAAATATTTTCTCGTTTCGTATTACATTGATTAGTATGAAAATAATTAATGACTTGTCATTAAATAAATGAGATGTTCTAAATTAATTAAATATTATTTTAGAAATAAATCAAATAAATTTGGGAGATAATTAGGACAATATGGCCGGCCATAATAGGTGTTTTATGGGCTGGAAAAATTGTTTAAACTCATTAAAAAGAGTTTTGGGCTTAAGTTTGACTAATGGGTCTTAGCTGGATTTTGACCTAACTTAAGCCCATTCTCTCTGATATAAAATGAGGCTTTCTCTTTGGTAACCCTAGCCTAATTTCAACCAACACTCAGCCAAACCTCTTCCCCCTTGTGCTTGAGAGGTTTTGGCCGAAACTAAGAGAGAAAGAGAGAGAGGAAAACTGTTTCCCGGCAGCCCTTCCTTTTATTTGAGTTTCCCCTTCTTCCCTTGTTCCCACGAAAGAGCCCACCCTCTTTGTCTCATAAAATTCCTTGAGTATTATCATTGACTCAACTTGTGGTTGTTTGAGTGAGTTTTCTCTCTCCAGGGCCGGCCACTTTTGGAGGAACGAAGTCACGACGGATTTGAGGATCTCCTTGACGCGCGTGGTGTAGAGGATCGGCCGATCACTTGGACGTACACCGAGACTTGCTCTCGCAGATCCAAACCCTATGTAAGTGTCTCTTAAACGAATTGGATCTGAATGGTATAGTATTGTAGAATGATTATATTTATTTAGATTGTTCGTTTGCATGCTTAAATGAATTTATTGATATGTTCATGAATTTTGTTGACATGCTAGTTTAGATTTAATGACATGGTTATGAATATGTTAAAAAACGTTTTTAATATGTTAAATTGAATTATGAATTTCCGCCATATATAAATATGTTTCATAATTAATTAGGTTAATTGTTAACTAAATTCTAATATATTGAGAGTATATATATATATATATATATATATATATACGAATAGCTGTATGTATGCACCGTTTAAAAATAAAAGCTGTATGTATATACATATAATAAAGTATATACAAACGAATCAATTAAATTAAGAGTTACACTGATGGACAAAATGTATACAATATAACTACAAAAGCACCCCATTTTTAATTATAAAACGATAGCAAAATAAGACATAAATAAAAGCTTGTAGAGGCTCAAAACAGTAATTCAACTTACAAATTCTTCTTTAGTTTTATATAGAATGACATTTTAAATAAATTTTTTTTGCCAATCGTGAAAGTTTTTATGATATTTCATAGCATCGATCACGTTTCATAAAAATCAAAATATATATCGTTTTCTCTTTTTTTCAACTTATCTGTCGAGATACAATAATATGCGACATAACAAAATTAAAAAATTTATTTTTTTGACGAACTCCAAAAAATTTCAACGAGTTTTGATGAAATTCGAAGACTTTAGAAAAAAGCTTGTAATGTTTTGGTGAACTTCGACAAATATCAATGAGATTCAATGAAATTCGATGAAATTATATATAATACAATTCATTTTCATTAATAATATTTTGATCTAAGTCAAAAATCTAATTTTGAATTAAGATAATTATAAAAATCTGATTTCAACGTGTATTGTAAATTAAAATAGCGTGAGAAGTTATTTCCAGTCATTGGAAACATCGTCATGGGAAAATTGTCTTATTCAACCTTTATTATCTTTTAACATCATAAATAATGTTTCCCGCTTTGGGTTTGGTTAAGAATTGAAACTTATAAATTATGATAACACAAATTTTTAGCTATTTTGTATACTGGTAAGGGTGCCTATAATTTATTAAATTAGATATTAGTGTTGATACAAGAATTAGTCACTAACAATTATAAAACTCAATATTAATTCATGGTAATATTTTATATGTAGAAGATGTAGATCTCGATAATTTGTAGTAATGAGATTGAAATAAAAACAAACAATGAAGTAAATAAACTGAAATATGAATAAGGGTTTTTAAGTAGTATAGCCGTATAAACACGGAGAATTGTTAAAATAATCAACGTTTAGTAAAATTTTTGTTAATGGACAAGCCGATGTTGTATAACAGTTTTCGGACGATTTTGGTCAAAATATCTTCTTGCTCATTTTGATGCGACATCATTAAATGCATTAACAATAAATAAAATTGCGAGTAGATAGGTTTAATTACTGAACCACTAAACACGTCAATCAATCCAACACAAATAGATTAATTCAATTTCAGATATAACATTTCAGTTAATGCTCATTCTATCGTTTATGTTTCTTTTTTAAAAACCCAGAAAACTCAACATCACCGACGGTATTAGCCAAGAAAGATATTGTTTACGATGGAAAACAGGCACTCAGAATCATTCTCGACGTCGAGGAGTGACTAAAATCCCCGAACAAGGCATGTCTGTGCGTGCGCTCCGTCGCCTTTGCAATAGCGACGCGGTGGCAAAGATCTTGAAACATGCATTTCTGACCATGAAAACCAGCGGTGCGAGCGACCTCGTCTTCATGGCGGTGCTGGACGGTTACTTAGGGCTGTCAGCGACGATCGTGTTCTAGCGGAGCATCGGTGACGCCTCTCCTTGGGCGCCTTCCTCTTGCCTTATCAAGAGTTCTTGCCTCTCCTTTGGTCTCTGGTCGAGGTTGACTCTCCCCTCCTTGTGACTAAGCTCCACAAGGTACGGTCCGATCTTTTGCGCTCTCTCTCTCTCATTGTTTTACTTTATTCGTAAGAGTTTTAAAATATATGTGTAAATGTTATAATAATTAATTTGTTTGGCGCAGTGAAACAATGGGTAGAAAATAATTACCAATAGAGCAAAATATTGGAAAAACATCGATGACGCTGATGGTGCTACCGAGCCGAGCTACAAATCTCTGGTGGCTAGACGAGAAGACCTACAAAAGATGTTGGTCATCTTTGATATTTTTTTTGTTTTTTCTTTTAAAGTTTGATCTTATGTGCTTATTATATTCATATTACAAAAAATTTGAAAGAGATAGATGAAGTCGTAATTAATTGGCCAAAATTATCAATAAAAATAAATAAACAACTTCCCAAATTATAGGATCACGCAAAATTATAGGAACTAAATATCGACTTACCAATTTCAAACCGACTATATTAAATGTGATTAACTTCTAAAAAATAAATGAAATTCAAAATTCAAAATCAGTTTTTCTAAAATTGGCTGAAAATTTGAAGGGCAAAGGAGTAAATACACATGGTTTATTAGTGTGTCACATATGCATTAGGGTTATTAACACAAGTTTAACTAAACGTTGGATATAAGAAAATGATACACCAAACGTTGGTCATTTCAACAATTTTTGGTATAAAGAATAATATAATCGATGTTCTATTTCGAATTGAGTAAGATGAAAAACGCAACTATAATGCTAAATCGAAGCAATAAGGAAAGTTGCAATAATGACGTTGGAGAATTGAATGAATGACCTTTTAGGAGTTGAGTCCTTCTCATTTTATAGTTGTTATAATCTTATTCATGCTCTTGATCTAGATGACCACGTCGACGATTTGGAGGAGATGTAGGAGCTACGTGCTGGACTAGTTATTTGCGAAGTGCCTCCGCGTTTTGAGGTTGACCGCTTCATGCGCATTTGTGCACTGGACGAGCTAAGTGGGCATCTCACTTAGGATTTCTGGATTGGTATCCTTGGAACGGGCTGAGGGCCATTTAATTTAGAAAAATAGGTTTGGGTCAAAATCTTCACCTACAATTAGTACGCCATTTATTTAAGAAACTAAGTAAACAATTTAATTCCCTAAGTTTTGGATTTTTTTTAAATGATTAATTATTTGCGGCTTTTTCTGACCAGGTGGACATGCGGTCTACTAGCTATCTCTACTAGCGCTAAAGTTTTGACTTCTTCCAACAGAGTATGTGGGATTATCTACTTTGATGAGACTTATCGGGGTTGATTATTTGGATTTATGTCTACAAATGAGATATAAAACATTAAATACATTTTTGTATTTTTTTTCCTGAAAGTTAAATAAAATTAAATATTCATTCTTATTTAAGATTGTGTTTATTCATGTATGTCTACGCCATGAAACTGTCATCAACAAAAGAAGTGCTCAATACAGACTTGACAAGATACCTTCTTATGCCAGTTTAAGTATCAGTTCGCAATCTGAATATCGACTGGGCAATAATATGCGAGTAATGATTATTTGAATAAATTAATGATATCTTATAGAGAATTGAGACTCTGGAATTTATTTTTGATATCTTGTTAAAGACATTGAACAAGACCTATGACAATTTGAAGTTCGAGATAAAACTGTTTAATCACTCGAAACTTAAAAATCACATACGAGGGGTATTTTGGTAATTACCTAAATCCTGAAGTGAATACATACTTTCTTGTACCACTTTATGACATTTTTATTAGTCAATGGCCAATGTCTAAATAAAGTTTTATCACCCAACGATTGGTGTTATAATACTGTTTCATTGAATTATGTATTTAACATATATGGAATTTGTGTTGGAAGAATGCTAACGCATTGTATCACACCATGCTTTGTTATGAGAGTGTGAGCGAATAAACCGGGACTGGTATTCAACGAATGAAACATTCCTTGAATAAAATATGTGACATGTTAAGACATATCACTTTATTTTTTTCTCATTCACAAATAACAAATGAGTTGGTGAAATAATAACTCAGGGGTAAAACAGTAATTTTACATTCATCTGAGTTAATAATACACACAAAGGGTAATATCGTAAAATATACCGTGGACCGTGTTGGAAGTTATTTTACAAATTAAACAATAATATTACATAACACATCTATATGTGGGAATAATATAATATGATTTGTATTAAAACTCACTTTAATAAACTACAACCTAGACATTAAAAATCATAAACATATCAATAAACTATTTATGTCAACAAATTGAACCAAACCATCTAACAACTTATAAACAGGAATGTGGGAGAGACCGAGAGAAATGACCCTGTAAATTTTGTGAACAGAAACTCCGTGAGTCGCTAGTGGTGGCTAAGACACGCTCGTAATTGGTTGGACAGTCTGTCCGGCGAAGAATAATCCAGCCGGCCAAGAGGCTGAAACGTGCCTCGTCTCGTTTCGCACGATGTCTTCGCGTCTCGAGTGGATACCTGCGTGTACAAAGTCACTCAAATACCAATAGAAGAGTTAATGGTAATTCTCTCGGAATTTGACGAGATTAAGAGGGTGGGCTCTTCAATTGAACAACAAGAGACACTCGGGAGCACTCAAAAACTTTCAAGAGATCAATAAAATATTTATTGATCTTTCTCTCTCTAAAAATTCGACCAAAGAACTCAGTAAGGGGGGGGGGGGGGGGGGGGGGGGGGGGGGGGGGTTGGCCGAATCTTTGTTGATTAGAGTTAGAGTTTTCAAAAAACCATTTAAATAGAGAGAGAGCGCACTTTTTTTAGGTCAAACCTAATAGTCAAACTTAAGCCCATCATTATTATAATTAATTTCTTTAAATTAATTTTTTGACCTAATTCATTAATTATGGCCGAGTATAATCTTATATATTTAGTAAATATTTATTTTGATTTATTCCCATAATAATATTTAATTATTTTGGAATATCTCATTTATTTTATGACAAATCATTATGAAAATATTTGTTTTCATCTTTTCTTTATTTGAATCATTTAAATATGTTAATATCCATATATTAACATAATATGATTCATTAAAAAAATGTAATAATAAATAAAAAAATTGGACTAAATAGCACTTGCAAATAATGTTATTGCAATTTAGTCGTACGTTTTGCATCTTTAAAGATATAGCCAAAAAAGATGACGTGGATTTTTTCTATTTATTTTACTTCCAATAGTGCCCTGTTCAAGACATTATTTTTTTCGTAATTTTTTTTCGTAATTAATAAAACACTATTTTTCTATATATAACCTTTGGTAGTAACTGCCTATTTCTATAAATAACCGCCGGTAGTTGATTGATTTTTTTTTGTAGTGGGTATTAATATCAGTTGATCTTTTTTTCGAATTTAAATTTTCTAATTACGCTTTTTTATTCAGGGGTAATATTGTCATTATAAGCGGTTTATTTTCGTTTATGGCTATAAATCAAATTTTTTTTCAGAAGTTTGGCTATTTAGCAATTCTTAAGTTTGAAATGGCTATATAACTTATTATCCCTAATAAATAACCAATTATTTATTTTATTACTTAGAAAAATATGTTCCTAGTGTAAATCACAAATTACTTAAATGAGAAAATCAAATTGTCCTTGGTCAATAAATCTCGTCTGAGGGTATCTTTGGGACCTAATGGATCCACATGAAATTAGCTTTAGAATAAAGATCGGACTCAAGAATTCACAAACCTTTTCCGTCTTTTAATTCTGAATATTAGTCGATTCCACTAAAGGACTAATATTGAAACTCTCTAAGTTCATATGAGTATATTTTTCGTTTGATGTGACAAAACAGTTCTTCACACGATCCACGAGATATTTTACGACACCACCCTTCATGTGTATCAGTAACTCAGAGGAATGTAAAATTACCGTTTTACCTCTGAGTTATTATTTCACTAACTCCTTTGTTATTTGTGAATGAGAAAAACATAAAGTGAGATGTCTTTACATGTCACATATTTTAAACAAAGAATGTTATTATTCAATGAATACATGGCCAGGTTTATTTATTCACACTCTCATGACAAAGCATAGTGTGATATTGATGCATTGGCATTGTTTCAACATGAATTCCGTATTTGTGAATCACATAACCCAACATGACAGGGTTATGACACCAACCGCCGGGTAAGATGCAACTATAACTTAGCCATTGCCCATTGAAAAATCAAATGTCATAAGGTGTCACATCGATTATGCATTCACTTCAGGATTTAGGTAAGTACCAAAATACCCCTCACATGTGATCTTGAAGCTTCGAGTGTTTAAACGGTTTTATCTCGAGCTTCAAAGTATCACAGGTCTTGTTCAATATCTTCTATAAGATATCAAGAATGAAGCACAGAGTCACAACTCTCTATATCACAAGATAAGATATCATGAATCATTCAAACAATTATTACTTAAATTCCACTGCTCCATCGATCTTAAGATTGCGAACAAATGTTTAAACTAGTCACAAGGGGCTATCTTGTCAAGTCTGTACTTAGTACCCCTTTCGATGATGACAATTTCAGAGCGTAACAAACATACATAAAGACAAACTTAAATGATGAATGAATATTTAACTTCATTTAATGTCTTAGCAAAATCAAATATGAAGTATTTATAATGTCTTAAATCTCTTTTGTGGGCATCAATCCCAACAAACTCCCACTTGACTCAAAGGATACACGAATGATCTTTCAGTCATCTCCTCTATGAACAATTTCTAGTACTAGGTGATGTTGGCAGAGATGCCCACAAGAAAATTGTTTATTTACATATTGATGTAATATATAAATCTTTGTAAAGTCCTTATTGAAAGATTGTTTATTTACATACTGATGTAATATATAAATCTTTGTAATTTGCTGATTGAATTAATAAAAGTTGAAACGTTCATTCATTCCTTTTAGTTTGATTGAAGATTTATGATATTCAATAGTCTTATAGTCCTTAATCAAACCTAACAATGTATGAAGAGACAAATGTAGATTTGCTTGAACAAACTCTTCATGGTTTGACTAAAACGGTATATTCGCAATCTAAAGATCAACGGACTATTGATCCCAGTATGATTGTTGGAAGAATCTAAGATGTCTGGTTACGAGGCATAGAGAGTTAGGAACTCTGTAGTTCTTCCAGTGTATCTTTCGAAGATACTGAATTGACCAGTGCACCTTTAGAGACAATAGAAGAACAAACCATTTAACATCTTCTATCTCAAGGTCACTACGTATGAATCGCATCATGCTTACCTAAATCCTGAAATGAGAGATGTCATTACATAGCATTAATACTCTCATTTGAGAAAGTCAAATTCTAGGTCCCATATGTGATCTAGACAAGGCCTATTGGTGAGATATTAAGTTATGAAGATGTCATGAACCAACTTTGTGAAGTTCTCATAGATATGGAATTCATGTATAAGATTGCTGAGATGCAATGTATATCACCTCATGCTTTATTATTTGGATTGTGAATAAATGAACTGCGCAGTGTCCAAATTTAAGTAGCGACTTTATTTGGATGAAACAATGAGACTTGTTAGCTCCTCGTCAATACATTGTTTCTAGCTTATTCACAAGTACTAAAGGAGTTGAGGAAATAACAACTAGAAGGGTAAAATGGTAATTTTATAAATCCCAACTAGTTGATGATATTCATGAAGGGTAAACATAGATAACATTCAATGGATCCGCTGAATATAATTAAGTTGAATTTGAGTAGAAAATATATTCATTTGAACCGATAGATTCTCAGTGTCAACTCTTTAGTGGATTCAGTTGACATTAAGCTAATACTCCGAAAAGGTTTGTGAACTTTTGGGTCCGAGTATAGAAGCTCAAGCTTTGTTCATTTGGATCCATAAGGTCACTATTACAGGTCATTAGAATAAGATTGTTAAACTAGAAGCTAAGTCAAAATAAGTTCAAATGTTGAACTAGACTTTTTTTCGGAAAATTTCTAAAGGGTATTTTTGTCCACATGGACATTTGAATATTTTTATATGATGAAAATATAAATTATTTTCTAAAGCCAAAAAGTCTTTTAAGGCATTATGAAATTAATTTCGTTAATTGTGCAGTTATAATTCTACAATGGTTATTTTAAGAATTGTCTTTAAAGAAATAAGGAAGCATCTAGAAGTTTCCCCCTAAGTAGAATTTCGGCCAACATGCATCAAGAGGAGTATTTTATTTCCCTTTAATTATAAAGATAATTACCCAAAAGGAAAAGGGAAATTAATTTCCTTGAGAAGGAAATAAATAAGCTAAGTGAGGAAACTATTTTTCCCTTACTTGTTGTGTATATGCTTGCGCAACTAATTGAGAAATGGGAAGAGAAAATCAAATATTGTGTCATGAATGCATTACTCTTTCATGAATGAATAATTGACCTTTATAGAATTTTACTTCTCCAATAAATAGAGCCTCAAATAGAGATGTGAAAACAAATTTTTTAAAAAGTTTCATTCTCTCTCTCTCTCTCTCTCTCTCTCTCTCTCTCTCTCTCTCTCTCTCTCTCAAAATACTTCTTTTATTTTGGCACCTAAGTACTCATTAGACGTAGGCTTAATTAGCTCTCTAGCTCATAGACTTGTTATTAAGCTATTGTGTTTAATTGTGCCCACACACAAATCTTTCTAAACCTCTATAGACTCTTGTAATAGAAACCTTAGGTTTTTTCTCAAGTTCGAGATTAGACGTGAAGGAATCGAGCCAAGGAGGAAGATCCACATTTCCCAAGACGCTTCAAGTTTAAAGACACGAGAAAGGTTAGTATTCAAGAAGAATAAATAATGTTTTTAATTTATAACATGTATATGCACTTTATCTAGGTTAGTAAAAATTGTTTTACTAGTAAAATAATTTTTTATATTCCGCCATTAATATGATTAATAATAAATTTTTCTTAACCCTAGACCTATTCCAACACTTTAGTTATGAACGAATCATCAAGAAATATTTCAATACCATTATTGATTTTAAACTTGAAGAATTTCTCTTCTAAACGACGAAAAGAAACAAGGTTCTTACTAAAATTCGGAACGTAATAAACATTCTTCAATAAAAAAGTTTTGTTCCCAAATTTAAGCTTCAAGGTCCCGACTGATCTCGTTCCGACATTCGTTCCATTTCCCCAGTTGAAAGTGAACTCTCCGTTATCTAAGCATTTGGTTTGCCTAAAACCATTCAACTTACATACAATATGGTCAGAAGCCCCGAAATCTAACATCCAGGGCGATTCTTTATTTGTGATGTAACACGCTTGAGTAACGAGACTCATTCCGTTGGAGTTTTTGGGTCCTCTCATCATCCTCTTAGAACTTGAAGTCGACGCTCTGTGTTCAGCAACATTGAGCTCTCTAGACTTCCTCTTGTTCTTATGGAGAAGTCCCTCGGCAGTGTGCAACTCCTTCATGAGCTCAAGAACAGAGTACTCAAGCTCGTTCATGGACTAGTTCAGACGGAAGCTATCAAACGACTCTGTCATAGTTTCCAAGATGAGGTGACCCATGATCAGTAGCATGTGTTCTCGAACTGAAGATCCTGGCTTCATCCTGCAGTTCATAAAACTGCGGATAGCCTGCTGCCTCGCCTGACGCCCATGATGTCCAAACATCTCATGGAGATTGTAATGGATGTCGCATGCTGTGGACATGTCTCGATGAGATTGTTGCGACACATTGCTCATAGATGCTAAAATGTAGCATCTATCAATCTCATCGAATCTCATCCACGCATCGTAGGCGTCGTTGTCCTCTTTACTCTAGTCACCACTCGGAAGAAGAGGATATGGGGTCGTGAGAACATACTTGTGCTTTTCCAAGGTCATCACGATGTCGAGGTTACGTTTCCAATCAACGTAATTCTCACCCTCGAGTTTGTTTGAACTCAAAATCGTTTGCAATGGGTTAAAAGACATTTTCCTGAAAACACAAATAAAATAAATAACTTAAGAATGTGCTACAATTTCGAATTATATGCATGAAAAATCCTAATATGGTGAGGAAAGCGATAAATAATTCATGGTATTATGAACAACAATGATCAATCACTTTTTCGAGGGGAAACCGTAATTGTTCGCCTTTCATAGTCGTGATACATCCCTATTTAGTTCGAACCATCCAAGAAGTCACAACTTCTAGTTCTTAGTAATTACCATAAACTTTGGTCATTTATTTTTAATGCAGGGCCTCGAGGGAGGATTACTTTAAAACAGAAGTCTAAGTGTGCAACAAACGTGTGGGCCTTTAATCAAATCACTTTGATAAGGGTTCACTAAGGGGAGACCCCGCATCATCATTTCTCTTTAAGGCTTGGTTCTTAACAATTTGATTAACTTAATGCTTCAAAAGTACTCCCATTAAAGGGAGGGTCACGAGAGTGACTCTTAGTTCATCAAACATTAAGTCAATTAAATTCACGTCGGGGACTGTGGGTTGCTTCAACGATAAACAATCCTCCCACTTAGTTTTTGGAAAAAATCATATTTTTGGAAAACAGTTTACAATTGTTATAATTCTTTATTAATTATAAATTATATGAACGATTAATTTTAATGTGTTGTTGGCGTTCTATCCTATATGACATGTGAGGTGATTTATTCAATGAGATTAAATAAAATAAAGAGTAACTAATTTAAGTCATCCTATGGCCCATTTCTAATTACAATCCATATGGAAAAAATACAATAAAAATAAACTTCAATGTAGGACCGGCCAAGGACTCCTTGTGACGCATCATCGGATGTCTCGGGTCAGCCCCCACACGTTTTTCAACGTGCAGCCAAGCCCGAGGTGCTATCTTCCTTATCTTCTCTTCGTCGGATTACAATTAAATGAAATTACAATTTAAATTGTCCTCGCAAATTGAGGTTCACAAATTTTAAATTTAATAAAAAAAAATAAACCCTGGATGATAACCGGAAAATTCTTAGGGCTATAACCATGAGGATCCATCCACAAAACACACACACAAGATTTCATAACGCATTTCAAATCATACAAAAACGCCAACACCAAACTAGTCAAACAATTTCTAAACTAGTCAACAAATCCTAATATTTCCGGAAAATTCCTAGGGCCATAACAATGAGGATCCATCCACAAAACACACACACAACTTTTCATAACGCATTTTAAATCATACAAAAACGCCAACACCAAACTAGTCAAACAATTTCTAAACTAGTCAAGAAATTCTAATATTTAATGCCTTTTAGTAGCTCTGATACCATTTGTTGGAAATTATTTTAAAAATTAAAGAATATTATTACATAACACATCTACATGTGGCGGAATTATATAATATGAGCTGTATTAAAACTCATTTTAATAAACTAACAACCTAGGTATTAAAAATCATAAATATGTCAATAAACTATTATGCTAAATATGTCAACAATAGAACCAAACCATCTAACAACTTATAAACACATTCATCATTAAAACATATCCAATTCCTTTAGAACACTTACATTTGAGGTTGTAAACAACCTCGTGCATTGCTAGCTAACGTTGGAGCGCCTCGTCAATTGTCTGAAATTTGACGCGCCGGATTGGAAGACAGGACCCGCCGGATTGGAATCTGTCTTGCCGGACATAAACGTTTTTGCGTCGCTATGGCTTCGTTCGGTGAAATTTGGCCTTGAAATTTTGCAGGAATGTGGGAGAGACCGAGAGGAATGACCTTGTGAATTTCGTGAACATAAACGCCCTGAGTCGCCGGTGGTGGCTTAGGCATGCTCGCAGTCCGGTTGGACATTCTGTCCTACGAAGGGCAATCCGGCCAGCCAAGAGGCTGAAACGTGCCTCCTCTCGTTTTGCTCCATTTCTTCGCGTCTCGAGTGGATACCTACGTGTACAAAGTCACTGAAACACCAATAGAAGAGTCAATGGTAATTATATCGGGATTTGATGAGATTAAGAGGACGAGCTCTTCAATTCAACAACAAGGGACAGTCAGGATCACTCAAGAACTTTCGGGAGATCAAGAAAATATTTCTTGATCTATCTCTATCTAAAAATTCGACCAAAGAACTCAGGATTAGGGGGGGGGATAGAGAGGTTGGCTAAATCTTTGTTGATTAGTGTTAGGGTTAGGGTTTTCAAAAATCCTTTTAAATAGAGAGATAGCGGGTTTTTCTTAGGTCAAACCCAATATTCAACCTTAAGCCCATTATTCTTTTAATTAATTTCAAAAATTAATTCTCCGACCTAATTCGAAAATATGGCTTAGTATAATCCTATATATTTCGAAAATATTTATTTTGATTTATTTTCATAATAATAATTAATTATTTTGGAACATCTGAATTATTTAATGACAAATCATTATTTTCATACTATGTAAGATAGTACGAAATGAGAAAATATTTATTTTCATCTTTCATTTATTTGAATCATTTAAATATCCATATATTAACATAATATGATTTATTAAACAAATGTAATAATAAATAACCAATTATTTATTTGATTACTTAGAAAACTATTTTCTTAGTGTAAATCACAATTTACTTAAATAAGAAAATCAAATTGTCCTTGTTCAATAAATCTCGTACCAGGGTCTATCATTGAGACTTAATGGACCCACATGAACGAAGGTTTAGAATAAAGATTAGACTCAAAAGTTCACAAACCTTTTCCGTTTTTTAATTCTTAATATTAGTCGATTCCACTAAAGGACTAATATTGAAACTCTCAAAAATCATATGCGTATATTTTCCGTTTGATGTGACAAAATAATTTTTCACACGATCCACATAGTATTTTATGATATTAGCCTTCATGAGTATTAGTAACTCAGAGGAATGTAAAATTTCCGTCTTACTCCTGAGTTATTATTTCACTAACTCCGTTGATATTTGTGAATGAGAAAAACATAAAGTGAGATGTCTTTACATGTCACATGTTTTAATCAAAGCATATTTTTATTTGATGAATACCTAGCCAGGTTTATTCATTCACACTCTCACAACAAAGCATAGTGTGATACTGATGCATTGACATAGTTTCAACATGAATTCCGTATCTGTGAATCACAAAACCCAACATGACAGTGTTATGACACCAACCGCCAGGTCTGATGCAACTATAACTTAGCCATTTCCCATTGACAAATCAAATGTCATAAGGTGTCACATCGATTATGCATTCACTTCAGGATTTAGGTAAGTACCAAAATACCCTTCACATGTGATCTTGAAGCTTCGAGTGTTTAAACGGTTTTATCTCGAGCTTCAAAGTATCACAGGTCTTGTTCAATATCTTCTATAAGATATCAAGAATGAAACACAGAGTCACAACTCTCTATATCACAAGATAAGATATCATGAATCATTCAAACAATCATTACTCAGATTCGATTGCTCCATCGATCTTAAGTTTGGGAACAAATGTTTAAACTAGTCACAAGGGGCTATCTTCTTAAGTGTATACTTAGCACCCCTTTCGTTGATGACAATTTCAAAGTGTAACAAACATTTATAAACACAAACTTAAATGAAGAATGGATATTTAACTTTATTTAATGTCTCAGCAAAATCAAATACAAAGTATTTATAATGTCTCAATTATCCTTTGTGGGCACTAATCCCAACAGACCGTGTCTAGAATAGTTTTATCACATCAAACAAAAATATAAATGCATATGAACTTATAGAGTTTCAATATTAGTCCTATGGGTGGAATATAATAATATTAAGAATCAAAAGTCGGAAAAAGTTTGTGAACATTTGTGTCCGGACTTTAATCTAGAGCTTTGTTCATGTGGGTACATAACGTCTCAATGATAGACTCTCAAACGAGATTTATGGTGAACAAAATTAAGTTGATTTTCTCATTGAATGTAAATAGTGATTTACACTATAAACTTATATTTTTGTAATTAAATAAATAATTGGTTTCTTATTATTACATTTATTTAACGAATCATATTGTATAGTTATATTGATAATAATACAATTTTGGGATGAATTGAATCATGAAATAAATACTTTCTCGTTTCGTACTTTTGTTGCATAGTATGAATGAAATTAATGACATGTCATTAAATTAATGAAATATTCTAATTTAATTAAATATTATTTTTAGAAATAAATCAAATAAATTTGGAGTATAAAAATAATGGTATGGCCGGCCATATAGTGATATATGGGCTGGAATATTATTTAATCTCATTTAAAAGGTTTAATGGGCTTAAGTTTGACTAACGGGTCATTGTTGGATTTTGAACCCTAATACAATTTCGACCAAGACTATGCCCTCCCCTTAGTGAGAGAGTCGTCCGAACCCTAGAGAGAGAGAGAGAGAAAGAGGAAAATAGTTTCTCAGCAACAATTCCTATAATCTTGAGTTTCTCTTTCTCATGTTGTTCACAGAAAGAGCTCACCCTCTTGATCGCTCAAAATTCTCACAGAATTATCATTGATTCAACTTGTGGTTGTTTGAGTGATTTTTAATCCATAGGTCCGGCCATATTTGATCAAAGGAGTAAGGACGGAATTTTAGACATCCTAGGTGCACGTGGTGTTGCACTTGGCCAAATGAGTATTTTCTGACGAGCACGAGTCTTCCCCAGTTCCATCAGCTCTTGGAAATTTCAAGGAGCGTGACAAAGACCTGGTTCTAGATTCACTCGGCCAAAGAAAGGACGTGTGACGTAGATTTGTCCTGAAGCACAAGACACGCGCAGATTCCACCTCTTAGGCGCGCGCGTTTGCATCTCTCGGCATGTGCTGAACGTGCTTTCCGGTATCGATTCTCGCAGAAGATGGAGATGAGACTCAAGAAATTGTCGAGGAAAACCGTAACTGTTCGTCTAACAAATTGGATCTGCAATATAAAATGGTTATAGGTTGCTAGTGTGATTGATTTGATTTGTTGACATGTTTAGAAATGTATTGACATGTTAGGTTATTTTTTATGTCATGGTTATATAATATGTTATGAAATGAGTTTTTCATATTAGGATTGAAGTTATGAATGTACACCATATTTAGATATGTTTATAGGAAATTTTTTGCATTTCTTTGTCCTCAATTTTCTTTATTCATCTCTCATGTCGAATGCATATCGGACTGAACGAATATATGAGGTCCGCAGAGATCTCAATGATCCGACTGCTACTATAAATGGTGAAACTAAAACACATTCTTTAATGATTTTCTTTAGGTTTACCCACCCCAAATATGATAGTTTCCTACCTTTTTGGAAGTGTATTGCCTCATGTATGAGCTTCTCTTTAGGGATTGTGGCCCATGTTTCATAACAAACCTCTCATTTTAGAGTACTCAAAACTTTGAGGGCTTTTTTTTTTTGCGTGAAATGACTCCCAACTTCCTTCGAATGCTTTATGAGATTATAACCTTGGGTGAAAAGGAGAACATAAAACTTTTGGTATAAAACTAAACTTGTTTGAGCAACACAAAGCATAACATGACATACACACCGTTGCGTTTTACAGGACGAACGCAATCCATCGACATGTTCTCACAAGTCTTCCTAAAAAGGATATCGACTGAGGGAGGAGAAGTTTTTTACATTGAGGTCAACGAACACTCTCTTGGTTTGTTCATAACGGACTTTTTCTACCTTGGTCGCCATTTGATAATCGAGAAGAGTAATATAGTCTGTTTGTAGAATACTTGTGCATTATTTCTTAGGGATTGAGTGATATCTTATTCTTACTCGTATGTTTTCTTTTGTCAGTCAAGCTCGAGATTCTAAGACTAGAAGATGAGTTTGCTAAGAAGCGTGACGTGTTGTGGTCTAGATTGGCCGACTAGAGTGATTTCATTTACGAAAGGTTTATTGAAGCGAGTTTCTGGCAAGGACCAGAGTCTACTTCGGAATCCAGGTCAAGTAAGTACGTTGAATTTTATGTTGGATCTTGAATATTATGCTCCCAATTGATAGGGGTCTTCAATCCTCTTTGCCAAAAAAAGGGGGAGATGCTTTGCATGTCGCGAGCTTACCCACTTTGAGGAGGTCATTGTGAATAGGAATGGTTCCATCTGTCTGATGCCCAAGCCTACCAACGAGGAGGTCATTGTGATCTGTTCGCTAGTGGGTTCTCTGAAGAGGAAATCATGTGTCGTTAAGCTGAGCGCTAATACTGGAACTATTCCATCCTCAAGGAAGACAAAGGGAAGGAAAGAGGCGTCCAATGAGATTTCCTTGGTATCAACTTCAAAATTCAAAGAAAGTATGAAGGGGAATAAGAAGAAGCGTGGAAAGTAGAAGAAGAATCTAGGGATGAAGTCGGATGACGTGCATGATATGGAAATTCAGGGGGGTGATAAGGTTGACTTTAGGAAAGAGGACAAACCTATTCATCGTAACCATGAGTTTGAATGGTGCAGGGGCCTAAAGTCAATATCTCTTTTCGGGACTAAGGTATGATATTTCCTTCGTTTTTCCTTTTTGTTCATTGCTTGGATAGTTTGAATCATGTTTGATTTTTATTTCAATATTTGGACGTGGTGAACTAGGGGTCTATGCTAAGAGCATAAGATTAGAGGGGGGAAAAGAAGGTCTGCAAACTCACCAAGGAGATGAGTAAGAAGTTGGGCTTACTGTCGAGATGGCACATGTCACAAGTGTGTTGGGGCATAAGGAAGCCGAGCTGAATGAGGTGGTGGCTGCTCGCAAAAACTTCACAAGATGTCTGAAGAGGTTCAGAAATAGGAACGCAATTATCGAGCAAAGCTCGTTAGCTTAGTCATGTCTTGAATAAAATTTGTGAACTTTTGCATAAGCAAATGGAGTTGGAGGCAAACAAATCCATTTCAGCTTTAGTGGTTAGGGCTACATCGAATTTTAACAAGACCAGCGTGTATGCGGCCAAAATTTACTATTCTACATAGGTGATTAAAATTGAAGCTATGCGGCTTAGAAGGAAGGTTGGGTCTGCTAAGTACTGTTGGAATAGGTCTAGGGTTAAGAAAAATTTATCACTAACGAGTTAATGGCGCAACATAAAAATTTATTTACATGTAAAACAATTTTATCAACCTAGGCAAAGTGCATGAACATCTAATTATTTAAAAACATATTTAAATATAATTTAATTGGTACTAATCTTTGTTGTAGCTTGATCTTTAAGAATCCTTAGGAAAGGTTGCTCGTCTCCTTCACACCTAAACGTGAACTTGAGTAACCTAAGGTTTCTATTAGAAGAATCTGTAGAGGGTTTGATGGATTTGTTTGTGGGCACAATTAAACACAATAACTCAAGAAAAAGTTTATGAGCTAAAAAGCTAATTTAATCCTAATTTGAATGAGGACTTAGGTTGCCAAATAAAAGAGATATTTTAGAGAGAGAGAAGTGAATGGTCGGCCACAACAAGAAAAACAAGAGCAAAAAACTTATTTTCACATCTCAATGTGAGCCTCAATTTATAGGAGAATGAAATACAAGAAATGTTAATTACCATTTTCAATTGTGTATTCAGGATACAATATTTGATTTCCTTTCCTCTTTCTCTATGTCATGGCCAGCCACTCTAGTTCATTATTGGGAGAAATTTGTTTCCTCACTTCGCACATTTGTTTTCTTCTTAAAGAAATTCGTTTTCTCTTTTCCTTTTTGGAAATTATCTTTATAATTCAAGACAAATTATTCCTCTCCTCTTTGATGATGTTGGCCGAATCCTTTACTGCGGGGGGAGCTTTTAGATGCTTCCTTATTTCCTGTAAGACAATTCTTTAAATACCCATTGTAGAACTAATATTGCACAAATAATGTAATCAATTTCATAATGCCTCAAACGATTTTTCGGCTCTAGAAAATAATTTATATTTCCATCATATGTAAATATTCAAAATCTTATTTTGACATTCACATCATTTTATGTCCATGTAGACAAAAATACCCTTTAGACATTTTTCAAGAAAACGTATTGTTCAACACTTGAATTTATTTTGACTTAGCTTCTAGTTCAGCAATCGTACTCTAATGACCTGTAACAACGACCGTATGGATCCGAATGAAAAAATCTTGAGCTACTATACTTGGACTCAAAAATTCACAAACCTTCTCCGAGTATTAGTTTAATGTCAACTGATTTCACTAAAGATTTAACACTGAGAATCTCTCGGTTCAAATGAATTTATTTTCTACTCAAATTCTACTTAATTTTGTTGAGTGGATCCATTGAATGTTATCTACGATTACCCTTCATGAATATCCTCAACTAGATGGAATTTATTAAATTACCATTTTACCCTTCTAGTTATTATTTCCTCAACCTTTGTTACTTGTGAATAAGTTAGAAATAATGTATTGATGAAGAGCTAACAAGTCACATTGTTTCATCCAAATAAAGTCGTTACTTAATTTTTCATACCGTGTGATTCATTTATTCACAATCAAAGCAATAAAGCATGAGGTGATATACATTGCATTTCAGCAATCTTGTACATGAATTCCATATTTATGGGAACTTCACAAAACTAGTTCATGACATCTTCATAATTCAATATCTCACCATTTAGTCTAGTCTAGATCACAAAGTGGACCTAGAATTTGAGTTTCTCAAATGAGGATATGCAAGCTATGAAATGACATGTCTCATTTCAGGAATTAGGTATGCACGATGCAATTCATACATAGTGACCTTGAGACATAAGTGGTTAAATGGTTTGTTCTTACATTGTCTCTAAAGGTGCACTGGTCAATTCATTATCTTCAAAAGATACACTAGAAGAACTACAGAGTTCCTAACTCTCTATTTCTCGTAACCAGGCACCATAGATTTTTCCAACAATCATACTAGGAACGATAGTCCATTGATCTTAAGATTGTGAATATTTTTTTAAGCAAACCATGAAGAGTTTGTTCACACAAATCTACATTTGTCTCTTCATAAGCTGTTAGGTTTGATTAAGGACTATTGAATATCATAAATCTTCAAACAAATAAAAAATGAATGAATGAACGTTTCAACATTTATTAATTTAATTAGCATATCACAATGACTACTTGTGAGAGATTTGTATAATATCAATATGCAAATCAAGAATTGAACGGCCGATTGCCAATAAACGGCCGATGACTCAAAAACAAGGGAATGCCACTAGCCGAACGGGAATCCGATGGAAAAAATATTGAAACCAAAAATGGGAATGCCGATGAGATTACCATTGGTTGGTCGGGAATCCGACAAAAATAACAGGAATTCAACGGAAAAAATGTTGTGTAGTTGTTTAGTTCAAAACATGAATTTATAAGTATAACAAAGCTTAAAAACATAAAGTTTATACATATCATTCATACATTAAGTTCATACATATCATACCACATTACGTTCATACATAATATACAACATAAAGTTCATATATAACATACATCATAAAGTTTGAAAACGACCATACGAAATCCAACAACATATCAATAGTAACTAGAATGATGTCGTGGCTGATAAAATCCACCTACTTGTGCCTGAAGGTCAGTAGTCCAACCACGTCATTTGATTCGCGTACGATGAAGTATAGTTAATGGCATGGTTGTATTAGTTGGCTTGCATTCCGTCGACCACGTTGCACAATATGGGATACTCGGGTAGTGGTCCTTGAATCTCTGCACCGATAATGACTTGAACTGGATACAAAACAGGGTAACGGTAAGCATACGAACCTTGACCTTCATAAGATTGTGTAGACATCTGGTCAAATGACAATGACTCAAATTGAGTGGAAATGGAGTCAATATCGGAAGCCGTATAACTCGTAGACCACATTCCCGCTTGTCGGCCTCTTGGGTATTGCGATGACTCAAAGTCGAAGAAATCGTCTGACCTAGTAGACATGAAGTTAGATAAGAATAAATATAAGTTAATATCGCATGTAACATAGTAGTACCTATCCCGATCGCGTACTCCGAGATCTTCATCTTGAGTAGGTTGATAACCCGATTCCATATTCCATGGATCGTAACCCATACCTCTGGTTGCACCAACACTTGTGCCGCCACCATCACCGCCGCCTTGCGTTCCGCCACCACCCCCATCATCGTCACTAGATGATTCTACACCAACATCTTGAGAGGTGACCCGGTTTACATCAACGCCTTCGGATCGGGTCTGTGAGGCTACTTGCGGATCAGGACGGTTGGATTCATCGTCAATGTTGCATGGCCGAACCCACTCAAGAAGAACGTCGTTGTCGGATTAATCTCCCATGGCTTGCATAGAGTTCTCTATGATTTCTAAGGGGTCTCGGAGTTCCTTGTTTTCGTATTGCGCTTTGCGATCTCGTATCTGTAATTTCATGTTATAAATACAAAACACAAGTTGCTCCAACCTTGTATACGCAAGACGATTGCATTGTTCCGTGTGGACTAACGCGAACCTGCTCCAATTTCTCTCACAAGCCGAAGAGGGTGCAGTTTTTTATAAGACGCATGGCCAACCAACGTAAAATAGGTGCTTCAGTTTCAAACATTCTCCACCATTCGGCTACAAAAATAAAATCAATATCAAATAATAATCACAAACTCCACACAAACATATTGTGACGTACCTGCGGCCATATAACTACGATGTCTTCTTTCCAAATAGTCCATGTGCATCTCAGAAGGCAATGAGCTGTGTATATAATTTGTCATTATACGTTTGAAGAACATATAAATAAATGAAATTACGTACCTCATTTCCAAGAATATAACAATCATCGTGCAGATGTAGGACCTCAAATACGTCTGTAACAACAGTTAGATGTTATGGTTGCATCGTAATCTCTGGGTTGTATCGACACCTCGGGTTTAAGTAATAACTTACTTTGTGCAATGGGTAACAAAGTTGTCTCTCCCATCTGTCGACAACGATATCGACAACCAATCTTTTATTTGGTAGCCTCTCCAACTTTGTCTTCATTAGATCGAAGACGTGATATAGTGCACCTAACGTCAGAACGACCTTTATGTCCATGAAAGAAAGAGCTACAAATAGGGGCTCGAATATCTATTGCATTAAGGGCTAATGTTAGTTCGACAAAGTAACTACAAACATCATATTAAAAACAAAAATACCTTACAAACTCCATCAAGGTGTAGCCAAAAATTTGCATCATTGAATTTTTGCTCAACAAATAATCCCGCCAAGGATGTGCAAAATGTGAATCTCTACAACCAATCGGAATTGATTATCGCCTTCAATTCTTGTCTCTTGCTACGCAAGCTTGAAAGAGCTAAATAATTGGTAGCGAACCTTGTAGGACCGAGACGAATGATCTCACCTTCACCTTGTTCTCTTGACTTCGCTAATATAAGCCCGTGGTTATAAATGAACTTCGTTATTCGCCTAGCGTCATCCATGACACGAGTAATGGTGTCTCGTTTAGCCACGTCTTCCAACATAAGGTCAAGGCAGTGCGCGGCACACAGTGTCCAATAAGAATTGAACATCCTCATCAGCTTCAACCCAGCTTTTTTATATGCTGAGTCGTTGTCCGTGAAAATGTGAGTGACATTGTGGCGTCCAACATCGTTAATCACATCACTCAGTAGTTTGTAGATGTATTCCCAATTTTTATGTTGTTTGACGCGTAAACGGACTTCAAGAACATGATTTTTCTGGCTGAGTATATCATAACATTAATGATGCTCAATCGAGTCGGACCCGTCCACCCGTCAGACATAATTGTGCACCTGTACTCTTCCCAAACCTTACGTTGACTATCGTCGTATGCTTGTGCCTCAATAACCTCTTCTTTAAGGTACATGTTGTGAATCTCATACGGGGTAGGGAGTGGAACGGTAGGGTCTGTCAATATGAAAACATATTATGTTAAAAACTTAAAATACAAAGTGTTTAAAATACGTTTTAAAATATGCTTCACATACCGATTTCTGCAGCTTCATGCATCATGTTCTTAAAGTGATATGACTTAGTTTTATGGGCTAGAACACTCTCGTGTATGAAAAATCTGCTCATGATTTTTCCTAATCGTTTCTTGAGAGACATAGTTGCCGATGTTGGAAATGTTGGTTGCCGTGCTGAATCAGATCGATAAAGAGAAGGCGATATTGGTGGCCTCGACCCTATGTCTTATTGGGATCCTAAACCTCTTCCAGGCCCGGATCTCCAAGTCGCAGCATCGGCCTCTTGGCGACTTCTCTTCATTGCCTTGTACAAGTCCTCGTCTTCTCGTTGATCAGGACGGGGTCCGAGATTTGCACGGAACTCATGATGGATTGTTTCTTCCATTAAACTCTTTTTGTTTTAGTTTCAAGTAGCATCTGGCGCATTCATTCCCGTACCTCCGGAGGACACTTATCACATCGTTTCACGTTTTTCTTCGGATCGTTTTTGCTAAGATGAAACTTCATAGGAGTGATACCTCCACCTATTGTCGTTAAGCCACAATACTTGCATGTAAAATGATTGTTACTCCCTGGAACGACAACATAATGTTTTCGAACGCCTTCATCTCCCATCTGTAATCATTAATAAACACAATTCTCAAATCTGTAAGTCATAAAATTATGAAAAAATTCCATTCTTCTTAAATTTAAATTCCAAACAAATTCTATTTCACACATATTTTTTAGGAAAAATCATAATCAACGACTTCTTTCTAAACAACCTAAAACAACAATTCTCGACATACAATTCAAATTCTGAAATCCGTAAGTCAAAAAATTCTGAAACAATTCTATTCTTCTTATATTTCAATTCCATACATTCTATTTCCCATATATTTTTTTAGAAAAAATCATAATCAATGATTTGTTTCTAAACAAACTAAACCAACAACTCCCGACATACAATTCAAATTCTCAAATACGTAACTCAAACAATTCTGAAAAAATTCCAATCTTCTTATATTATAATTCCAAAAAGATTCTATTTCACACATATTTTTGAGAAAAAAATGTAATCAATGAGCTCAATAACAATCTTATTTAACGAATTTTTGAACTATAAATCAAACTACCGAATTCACTGCATATTTCAAATTCTTGATCTCAATAAAATCTGAAAAAATTCCAGTACTCTTAAAATTTAGTTTCAAACATATTTCATCTCACCCATATTTTCAACTAAAATTCATGATCAACGAGTTTAAGAACAATCTCATGAGTTTATCTAAAGAGTTATCGATTTATAACTATAACTACCGAAATCACTTCATCTTTTACAATCCGGATCTCAAAACAAAATCCAAAAAATTACATAACCTTCAGAATCACAATGCTAACACAATCTATTTCTAACATAATTTCTAAAAAAAAATCAAAATCGTCATGAAATCTCCTTTGGATCTAACAGATTTATACTCGTCGGCTTTTACCTGGATCTTCACCGGCCAAACTTGAAATCCGGTGACTTTTTGTTGTTTTAGCACAGACGCGATCGGGAACGGAGCGGCTAGCGGAGAACCGGCTGGGAAATCGTCGGCGTAGTTGTGGTCGCCTTCCCCTCCTTAGCGGCCGAATTTTCTTCGGCCAATTGAGGGTTTTATATGACAAAAATACGACAAACTTGGGCAAACGACAACCAAAAATTTTTGGCCAAACCGACGAACATCGGCGGAAAAAAAAATGATGAAACGTCTAAGTAGGTGTGTTTTGGCCAACGACTAACAAGAACCGGTAGCGACTAACAAAAAGAGGTAATCCGGTGGAAATTCGCCGGATTCCGTCAGCTGTTTAATCGTTGATGCAAATAAATAATGTTCTTGTGGGCTTCTCTACCAACAAGTTCCGCATCAGTAGCTAGGTACAAAGCTCTCGATGACATCTGCGACAAGAGGGATGTCAACCTGCACATGCTTGATAATGTTGCACCACAGTCGAATTCTTGGAGGACGTGGTGAAAGGTGACATCAAATGTTTCTCGGAAAAGCTTTGTGAAGCCAAGGATGATATGAAAAAGTTTACCGCTGCTCTTAGTACTGACACATTTCATGACCTTACATGTATTGAGTTTATTGTTTTTACTCCATATTCAAAAGGGATAAAGAGGTATATACCCTTCTATAGTATCTAGTTTGCAAAATACCCAATTTTTTTGAAATATTTGGTTAATACCCAGTTGTAGAAATTAACGCAAATTACTGGACTGTTTTACCCTTTCTGGTTTTGTAATTGTTTGATAATAATTTCCGAAAATTTACGAAATTAAACCCGGATATTTTGTAAACAGATTGACTCAAAATTCTCTCTCCAAATTAATAGCTGGATATATTGGAAAATTAAAGAAATTAATGAAAGACATTATTTTGGGCGGGAGAAATAGTTTTGGAAAGTTGATATATAGCAAATCAACACTCTTAAACTCTAACGCATTATACACTCAACTGACTCACTCTCTCTCTCACTCCCACCGAAACAGACCCTTCTATCTCTCACTCAGCTCATTCAAACCGAAAAAAAATTCTCTCACTAGAAACCGATTCACAACTCTCTCTCTCTCTCTCTCTCTCGCTCGATCTCAGATTCGTGGTAGGTTTTATTCTTCTTTTTCAATATCATTATTTCGAGTTCTTATCTCATCCTTCATCTTCTTAACCAGAATTCCGTTTACAGGTTAAACAATAAAGAAACGAATTCTGGAAATTTAGGGTTTTCAAGTTTCGTCAAATCTATAAACTCTCGGTAAGTATCTATTTTTTTATAGTTCCATTGACATGCATGCAAATCGTTTTTGATCTCATCGGATTTTTTTTTTATTCTTTAACCTAAATCGGAATTTCGTGAATCTCTTGTAGAGACGAAGAAATGGCGAGGAGTAAAACAGGGAAAAGTGGGAGCAAAAAAATTACCCAAAAAAAATCTGATGTAAGTTGTTAATTTTTGTATAAAAATAATTAAATTAACGTATATTAACGTCTTTATCATTTGAATATAGGTCGGAAGTTTTGTTGCTGACCCCGATATGTGGAATCCGTCGACAAAAATTATCAATCACTCCAATTTATCGACCCTGAAATCGATATTAGAGTGCCTGGTTACTGAAAACCAGAAGACACAATTTGCCTATGGTCCCTTCGGTAATTTTTGGAAATTTGTGGGTGCGTCATTTCCAAAACACCTTGTCCACCTCCTGGTACTTCATCAAATTAAATAACCAAAAGGGA
The DNA here is from genome assembly GCA_958296335.1 of Urtica urens. Lineage (NCBI taxonomy): Eukaryota > Viridiplantae > Streptophyta > Magnoliopsida > Rosales > Urticaceae > Urtica > Urtica urens. The sequence continues at coordinate 35,899,198 of OY282520.1, forward strand.
CAGAGTTCTGTTTCAAGATAGGTGGAAGGTTGATGAGATTTACACTATACGACTTCCATTTGATGACAGGTATATGTTTTTTTTTCAAAATTTATAGTTTTAATGGAAAATTCTGTTAATTTAAGGTAATGGTAAATGATTATTATGTGTTTGTAGTCGGATATGTTAATTATTAGTTGTTTATGCCTTGTAAAAAAAAGTTTAAAAAAAGTTCACAATAAAAAGATTGTTAATTTGTGATAATTTGTTGTTGGTATTTGGTAAGTTTTGGTTTCAAATTGGTTAACGATAATAGGTTGTTAATTTGTGATAATTTTATGTAATTTATGTTCAGTAATTATGTTTATTTTTGTTAATTTTACAGGACTTAGATGTGACCCGATACCATCAATAGTACCTGTTCCCGATATTAATATTGTGAGTAAATTTCTACCGGAAAGAAGAAGCCAAACACGAAAAAATCTGTTACTCGTGTTGAAAGCAAGGATTCAAGTAACTGATGAAGAGCTAGTGGCCCTTGTTAATTTAGCCATAATAGAATGTGTGGTGATGCCTAAGCAACCAAATGTTTTAATAAGTGAGGATACCATAAACCTAGTTTCTAACCGGGTAGAGTTGTTAGGATACCCGTGGGGTACTGTGAGTTTTGATGCGCTTTGTGAGTCATTTCAAAAAACCCGAAAACTATCATCTAAGGCTTTACAAGGTTATGATTTGGGAGGGTTTGTATATGCTTTACTAGCATGGTTAAATGAATCCATACCAGATATGATAGATCAGGAATTCACAACTAGGGTGTTGACCATAAGTATCCCTAGAATTTTAAAGTGGACATATAGGAAAGAGCCTGGATTTGAAGAACTTCAAGAGAAGACTTTTAGTAATACAAAGGTAATTTTCAGTCTTTTGAGTTATTATATTTGAAACATGTTTAAATTTCTTGAAATTAACAGATTTTAAATTTATTTTAGCTTGAAATTATTGACATCACACCCACCCCCGAAGAGCTAGAAAATGGATTTCTTGAAATTATTAACCCGGTCTGTTATGCAACAGTTTAAAATGAAATCGAGAATAAATATTGAAATATTTAATATTTAATTGTTCATTTGACTAATTCAAATTAAAGATATTCATCAATACAATTGTTCATTTGACTAATTCAATTAAAAGATATTCATCAAAACATTAATTAACAAAGGAATTCGAATTCCATAAGAACAGGAAAATAAAAACAGCAAAGGATTAACAGCAAAGTCAACGTGTATACAAATTAACGCAAATTAACTACTAAATCGAGTCTGTTTAAAAGAGCAATTAATTACGGAAATGAAATAACAATAAAATCATACAAAATCGATTGTTAATTTATTTGGTTAAAGTTGACTAATCAAAAAGATATCACTCCAATAAATAACGATTTCAAATAAGAAAGTTGAAAATTATAACAACTTCTCGAAATCTCAGGTAATATGCGTTAATTAAGTCCCGAAATCTCAGATAAAGATGTGCGTGAATATAAATTAACATAAATTAACTAATACTTCATGAGTCTAATTTGTAACCGACTTTTTATAAATATAGCAATTAATGATTTATGCATTTATATGAATGAAATATATATGAATAAAATTAAAGAAAAAATAAAATGGTTTATGCATTTATTAGTTGACTGATTCAAAATCATATTAAAAGAAATAAAAAAAAACTTGTCGCGGTTTTAAATTTAAAGAAAATTAAAACTAATTTCTGAAAATTCTGGTTAATTTCCGTTATTTACAAACATACGGAAAGTAAAAAAAAAGGGCAAAAACGGAAATGCAACTACTTAAAAATATGCCACGTAAGACTAATTGGGTAGATTTTAAACATTTGCAAAACATTGGGTATTTTACAATTGCAACGTTTCATGTGGCTTAGTTAGAGCAATTCTTCTATTCAAAAAAGGTTGCTTCGGAGGACATTCTTGAGGATGGATATTGAGTATTGGATAAATTCAATCCTAGTGTTGGATTATATTTGTAAAAGGGACTCCGGCCGTCGAGGAGTCTGCCGCTCTGAAGACGAGGGCGTTGTCGCTAAGGATATTGATGACCGTATTCTTTCTTTTTGAATTTATAAGGATAGATGATCTTTTGGTTTTTGATATATATCATACTGAAATCTTTTATTCCTTTATGCTTCAAGAAGTTGGCCTGTTGGAATAAGTAGCCAATCTCAGTCTAATATCCTTTAGGAGGGACTAAAATTTCTTTGTTTCTTTTGACAAACTTTACATGTCTTTCGGTTAAATAGTCTTTATTGTGAAGTATTATTAGCCGATTTCTTATTCTAAGGAAAAAAATTGTTATAAATTTTAATATAGTGTTGATATCTTAGTTCAATCGTCATTCGTCAAAATAGGATACTTGTTGTTTCTAGGAATGCCCGTGTGTCGTTGTTTTAATCATTAAGCGATTGACTTGTAGCGTTCGTTGCCTACGCAATTTGCAAGGTCGGGTCAGATTTTCATATTAATTTTCAATCTTGCTATGTATCAGAGCATTATCCAACCATAGTGAGAGCATTGACACTTGTGGGATGCTATGGTTCGGCGTATTTTCTGTGAAAATTTATGACATGCCGGTGTTTGTGTATTAAGGTTCACGCTGGTAGCTCAAGAGTTCGTTACTTATTATCAATCTTAGGGATCGCAAATAGTTTTGATGTGGGGATTGAACCTTGTGGGCAAGGTTGCCTAAGTAACTAATGGATGCGATCAAGCCGAGACGCAGTTTGATTGTTGGGTCTACGTGGTAGATGTAGTATTTTTTTCGAGTTTATGATGTTCCAAGATCTCAGGACATGTGTACCGCTTAAGGTCTATAGTTCATAAACTTGTTGGTATTTTGGAAGGAACAAAGAGGAGAAGCTGGGTATTAAGAACTCAAGTATTTTTCTAGTTCATAAACCCCTAATTTTTTGGGTTGAATTCGGTGATTTTCTGAAAAACCCACCAGTGAACCAAATCCCAACTTTAAAATGAGGGGTGTCTGTTTTTGTTATGAGATCTCAGAATACTTTGTCAGTATTGCAGCATTTTGGCTAGTGCCTATTCACTTTTCTCTTGGATTAGATCGAGGGAGTCAGAAAGGGCCTTGTTGTTGGTATCTTCTAATGACCATACATCGCCCTGATATTTTGGACTTCGTGTTATATTGGTATCACGTCTCTACACTGTGTATTACTGGAAATGGGACTTCTCGTGTGAATTATTTGAGTCATCGCCGTTTTTCATGTCTAGCCTCTTTTAAAGGGAATTTACAATTTTTTTTTGGCAACTTTAGCATGGCCGGTGCCTTGTGGGTACCTTGGTGTAAACATTCTTAATTCAACATTTTGATCGAGGTATAATTTTTAGAACCATTCTTAAAATGAATTAGGCACCGTTATAAGTCACAATCTTTTATGGTGCCCCATGATGACAAACTATGTTATTCCAAATGAAGGCCTGGACATCGATGTCTTTGATAAGGGGAAAAGCTTAGGCTTCAATCCATTTTAAGAATATGTTGTCATTACAAGGCGGAATCTTAGTCCTCCAAGGGAAACTAAAATTAGTCCGAATATGTCCATTGACTATTTCATGAATAGGTATGGTACCGAGATTGAAGATAGTTTTTCTATGGGCTTTTTTATTTTTAATGCATGTTTTTTGCATTTTCTACAACATCTAGAGTGTTGTTCCCAGTGTTTGATCATTGTGGGCAAGAAATATCGATGCCATTTTTTATTTTAATGGCTAAAGCTCTTCATTCGGGTTGGCTTCTGCACTTTCCATCATGATTTTTGAAAGTATTTGGGTCGATTCGATTTTAAAAATGAATCTTAAATAGTTTATGAATAACCTTTGTTTGAATAGGACGTTGTTGATGATGCAAAACAAAGCGGACATTTGTTTGAACTTCATTATTTACATTTTGCGATCGGGTACATCCCGACTTTTATATAGTTTAGAATTTCACCTCCCTAGTCTTCCACTTCTATTGTAATTATAGTGAATGTAATAGAAGGTTGTTGTATGACTTTGACCGGGATAACTCTTTACAATTTCAAACCCAGCATTAAGGCTAACGCTGCTAGAGCGTCGGCTGACATATTATCTTCTCTAGGGATTCTTGTGTTCATCTCTAGTTTCGAATTCTCCAGTATATTAGTTAGCTATAAGTTGTGAGTTGTAATAAGCGCTCACACTTTTGGCTCTATAGGGTTTCTCCTGTTGTATTACAAGTATTAGAGTCTCATATCTAGCTTTCTTAATCGAATACAATAAAATTGAGTATGAATGATTGTTCTATGAATTTTCCTTAGAGGGGAACAATGTATGTTCTTAACCCAGCCCCTTGTTTTGAGGATGCACCGTCCACGTTTAGAGTCCAAGTTCCACTTTTATTCTCTTTTTTGGGAGTCTCTCTTGAGAGCTGGACGAGGAAGTCGGGTAGGACTTGCATTTTGCGCAAGTTCTAGTCCGAAATTCAATGTGATATCAGTTAGTTCGACAACCCACTTAGTCAATCTCCCGTACCAATTCGGACTGCAAAAGAAAGTTCAAAGTTGTTGGGTAGTCATCATTATGATAGTGTGTAATTGAAAATATGGTCTAAATTTTCTAGCTGAAGTGATGGCAGCTAGTGCCTGTTTTTCCATGGCAAGATATCTTGTTTAGCCGTCTACCGAGGACTCGCTCATATAGAAAACTATCTTTTGATCTCCCATTTCCTCTCTCACCAGCATGGTACTAACCTTTGAGTGCGACACTGTGACGTAAAAGGTAAAGTTTTTATGTTATTGCTGATTTTGCAAGGACATGTGGTGTTGCCAAATAGTTCTTAAGTTACTGTAGCGCTTTTTTCTTTCATCATTCTACTTTCTCTTTTTTTAGGAGGTTGTAATACGGGAGACCTTTTCCCGTGAATCAGGATATGAATCGATTGAGCCCGACTATGCGACAAGTCAATATACCTACTTTCCTTTTGTTCCGCGCCAAAGGCATTTCTCACAAAGAATATAGGTTAACGAGATTATCCTAGATGTCTCTCTATGTCATCAAATATCCACGAATTTTCTCGAGACAGCTCCGAATGAGCAATTAGTTTGATTAAACTTAATTTGGTACTTGTTCAAAATTTTGAAGCATTCTTCCGATTGTGCAATGTGGTCAGTTTATTAGAGTAATTTTAACAACATATCGTCATTGTATACTTCCAAATTTTCCTATTTAATTAGCGAACAGTTCATTCACAAGACGTTTATATATGCTGATGACATTCTTTACTCCAAATGACACTACTTCATAGCTATTTATCCCTAGATTTGGTACGAATCATCGGGATGCATTAGGATTTGATTGTATCTTGAAAATGAATCCATGAAGGAGAGTATCTTATACCCTACTATTGCCTCGATGAGCTGGTTAATATATGGTAAAGGAAAGTTTTCCTCTAGACATGCTCTATTGAGGTCGCCAAAAATGATGCAAATACGCCATTTATCGTTCTTTTCTTTACCACTACCATATTGGTCAACCAATCAGGATATTTCACTTTGTGAATTTATCATGCTTTCAGCAAGCGGTCTACCTCTTTGTTGATGGCTGGCTCTATATAGGACGAGCTTTTGGCGTTTTGGTTTAATGGGCTTATAGCTTGGATCAACGTTGAGGTGCCCACACACTAAATCCAACAAACACTTTATACACTCTAGTGGTAGATAAACTATTGTAATTGCTCGGATTCAAGGAAACGCGGAGGAGACTTGCTACGAGGGGAGACGAGCGCTTGATGATTCTAAACTTGGTACCGAGTATAAATAGTTATCATTGTTTAATTTAACTTAAACTACATGTTATTGTGTAGGTTGAAAATTGTTTATATAGAATTTTTTATATTTCGCAACTTATGAATGTTAAATTATTCTAAACTAATCTACGTGATAACTAAACTATATCTTTTTTTGTTAAGAAGTAGTGAATTTAATTAACTATTATAAAATTGTAGTAATTCCAAGCACTTTTAAGTTAAAAGTCATGAATTCAATGTTGATTGCAATTAAATGAAAGCTTTTTACAGATGTAGTAAAAAACTGATTTTCGTTAGCTTCTTGTTATTCATACAAAAAAATATTTTGAATAATCGGCTGTACATGTCAAACCAATGGACGGCAATAAGCCTGGCGTGTGTCATGGTTCACGTTTGTTTGAAAAAATAATATGATAGAATTTATTGAAGTCATAGTCAATACCACCTAAAAGCATAAATTTGGTATTTTATAAATTTGTGGACCCTGTTATTCTTAGACGAGTGAAGAACATATATATTCGCTTTTTGTGGTCAATTATGGAATCAAGTAGTCCGCAATTTTTTTCGGCGGCGAGTAGTCGATGACACATTCCATACAATATATTCACGCCCTTTCGATTTTGACCTTTTGGTAGCTTTGCATTTGAAAAGCATCCTTATTTATCACAGTTCAATTAAATAAAGAAAAATTGCTCGATGTGCCAGTTTTAATAAGTCAATTTCCAAAATTCTCTAAAAATAATTTTTTTCTAAAATGTCAGTGGAAAAGACCAAATACCCCTGACATATTTTAATCCCACTTTTTCCTCTTTTTTTTAACTTCTTACAACCGGTCTCGATCCCTCTCTCTTTCATTTTTTTCTCTCTCTCTCTCTCTCCATAGACGCAATAGGCTCTGTACAGTTTTGTAGACGACATTGTAGACTCTGTTACAGTTTTGTAGAGGACATTGTAGATTCTGTTACAAATTTGTAGACAATATTATAGATAACGGTAAGAACCTAACCTCGTCGGAGATGAAGCGGCGTCCATCTCTGACGTCTCCCACGCATCTCCATTTCAAAAAGACCTAAAACCGACAAAAAAAGTCGCTTCTAAATAACCTTTAGAAGCGACATTAGAAGCGACTTTGTCGCTTCTAAAGGCTTTGAAGCGACAAGTCGCTTCTAATATTTTGAAGCGAAGAAATTAGAAGTGACTAGTCGCATAAAAAGCGGTCGAATTTTTTTATTTTTGACCTTTAGAAATTAAAAAAAAATCAAAAAGAAAATTCAAAAAAATTCAAAATAGTTAAAAAAATTACATTAGAACTTTTATTACATCTTACACAAAAAAAAAAAAATAAACACGCACAAAAAATGAACGATAAACCTCATATCTAAATTCTAATGAGGTGGCAACCAACTCGACACTCTGATAAATAAGAATAACCAAAACATATTTTAAAACCGAATTAAAACAAAACAAACAAAAGTTAAAAACACATTAACCAAACCAAGAAAACAAAAAAACACATATCGAGAAACAATGACGATGCGGGACAAGGTAGGACGCGCAAGACGAGGCTAGACTCGAGACTCCGACCAACATATTATAAATTAAGTATATAATTAATTACAAATTCAATTATTAATTAAATTATTAACAACAAATTCTCTAATTAGGTAAAATATTAAAATATGTTAATGTAGATACAAACTATACATTTCCTAATTTTTTAATTATTTTACTAACTAAATAATTAAGTTAAGAATATATGAAACGATGTGAGAGACAACAAATTTATATATATCAAATTAAAAAAAACATACCGTGAGTCGATGTTTGCGGGAGGCGGCCAGAGCTGTGAGACGGCGGTTGGAAATCTATGACCAGAGAAAAAAATAAAAAATAAAAACATAATAATTTAAAAAAATACCGTAAGTGAAATAGGATAAAAAAAGGTAAACACTTACCTCACAGGTCGCCGAAAAAACGGATGACCGGCGGATGCGTCAAGGCCGCCGCGCGGGTCACCGGAAAAGGTAAAAGTCGCTTCTAATTAGAAGCTACTTATCACTTCTAATGCCCCTTGTCGCTTCGAAAAGTCATTTGTAGTAGTGGACGAGGCGTGCACGAGGGCCATCTAATTTATTTTTTGATTTATGTGATAAATAATCAAACTCATTATGGGCCTTTGTTGTGTTTTGACGATTTTAAGTATTTTGGTATTTATATTTTCTTTTTGTTAATTATCCGAATTATTGGCCCCTATGTTTTGGGTGAGTCGGATTTATTTTTTCGTCGAGACAATTAGTTTTCCAATCATCTATGCGTGTTTTGTTACTTCATGTGTTTTGGTTGCGAGTGTCTTTGGTGAGATCTTTGCACGATTTATTTTGGCTTCGAAAATTTTGGACGATTGTTCTAAATATCTCAGCTTGACTGTGAGGATACTTCATCGACATCTCAAAATAATTCATTTCGACTTTTAAATTATTTGAAGATTTTTCTAAGTATCTCAGCTCGACTGTGAGAATACTTTCTCAACATTTCCAGATAATTTATTTCGACTTTAAAACTATTTGAAAATTTTACTAAGTATCTTTGCTCGAATGTGAGCATACTTTGTCGACATCTCCAAATAATTCATTTCGAATTTAAAATTATTTGAATATTTTTCTAAGTATCTCACCTCGACCGTGAAGATACTTTATCTACATCTCCAAATAATTCATTTCGACTTTGTAATTATTTAAAGATTTTTTTTGTTGGGACTGTGCCTTTCGAGAATATTTTTTTTGTTGGGACTGTTAGGTTTATGATGTTTAAAGATCTTAAGAAGGGTGTTCCGTTTGGGGTCTCAATTTCGTACACTCATGGGTGGACTATTTTGGTTACTCGATAGGGCCCTTCCCATTAGCCCCGAGGTTTTCGGTATTCCATTGTATAGTATTTTGGAAGACCTTTTGGAGAACAAAATCTAGTACTTGGTAACTTTGTGAGCTTACTTTTTTTTATTATATAAAACTTCGGGATTGATGGTCTAATTTGTGAAAGTCTTATTAGGGCATTTTCTCTCTTTTCTTCATTGAAGTATAAAGAGTCTCAGAGGGTAGTTTCGTTATCCGGGCCATTAACTGTTATGGTTCAGAGTGTTTGCACTTCGTGTTCTAGGGGATGACAAATTCGACACCGTAGACCACTTAAAACGTGGTTTCATCGGTAGGGCGTGTTGGGCTGGTTCAGTATGCCTAGAGTACTCTGAGTAGATCCTCGGCCCATCGTCCCTTTTTCATGGTCAATCTCTTTCTGATATAATTGACTATGATTGTTTTTGCTGCTTCAGAATGTCCATTGGCTTGGGGATATGTTGGAGTTGACATCTTAAGCTCGACATTATTTTTGAAACAGAAGGTCTTGAGTCTTTTGGATATGAATTCTGATCCATTGTCGGTCACGATTTCCTGAAGGGTTCCGTGTCGGTATATGATGTTTTTCCATATGAAAGTTTCTACATCGGAATCCTTTATCAAGGTGAAAGCTTTTGCTTCTATCCATTTGGAGAAATAATCTGTTAGGATTCGTAGGTTACGTAGTCCGCCTGGGGTGACTGGCATTGGTTTGTTTGCTGCTTCAGCATGTCTGTTGCCTTGGGGATATGTTGGAGTTGACATCTTAAGCTCGACATTATTTCTGAAACAGAAGGTCTTGAGTCTTTTGGATATGAATTCTGATCCATTGTCAGTCACGATTTCCTGAAGGGCTCCGTGTCTGCATATGATGTTTTGCCATATGTAATTTTCTACGTCGGGATCCTTTATCAAGGTGAAAGCTTTTGCTTCTATCCATTTGAAAAAATAATCTGTTAGGATTTGTAGGTTACGTAGTCCCCCTGGGGTGACTGACATTGGTCCTACTATATCTACTAACCACTTCAAAAATCAATAAGAAGTGGAGATTGAAGAGATTTCTTCGGCTGGCATCTTAATGTTGGTTGCATGTCTTTGACACAGGTCGCAATTCCTTGAATGAGTTTCGCAATCTGCGAGCATTGTTGACCAGAAGTAGCCTTGCCTCTTTATTTTAATAGCCAGGGCTCTTCCTCCAGCGTGATTACCGTATTCTCCTTCGTGGATGTCTACTAGTATCGTTAGGGCCTTGATCATTTCATTAAATCGCAGGCAGGGTCCTCAAAAACTCCTATTTAACAACACTATGTCTATGATTGAGAACCTTGCGCACCAAAGGATGACTTTCGTTCTATTATGTTTGTGTGTTGAGGTCGCATCGGTAGAGATATATTTGAAGATTTCTTCCTCCAGGACTCCCCGTCCATAGTCATCACGGTTTTGAGTGTGATTTCTATGGATGGTTGTCTGATCGTCTCTACGGGTATGATCTGTTTCAAGTCGGGTCGGTGGTGGATGCCAACCCTGCTAAGGCGTCCACGGTTGCATTTTTGCTTCATATGATACGGGTTAGTTCAAATTTTTCAATTGTTTAGCCAAGTTTGGGAACACCCTTAGGTATGTTGGGATTGGTGCCCACAAAAGAGATTTAATACATTATAAATATTTTGTATTTGATTTTTTTGAAATATTAATAAAATTAAATATTCATTATTCATTTAAGTTCGTGTTTAGATATGTTTGTTACGCTCTGAAACTGTCATCAACGAAATGGGTGATTAGTACATACTTGACAAGATAGCCCCTTGTGATTAGTTTAAACTTTTGTTCGCAATCTTAAGATCGATGGAGCAATCGAATCTGAGTTATGATTATTTGAATGAATCATGATATCTTCTCTTATGATATAGAGAGTTGTAACCATGTGTTTCATTATTGATATCTTGCAGAAAAATTATACAAGATCTGTGATACTCTGAAGTTTGAGATAAAACCGTTAAATCACTCGAAGTTTCAAGATCACATACAAGGAGTATTTTGGTACTTAACTAAATTTTGAAGTGAATGTATAATCGATGTGACACCTTATGAAATTTGATTTGTCAATGGGCAATGGCTAAATTGAAGTTGCATCTGACCCGGCGGTTGGTGTCATAACATTGTCGTGTTGGGTTATGTGATTCACATATACGGAATTCGTGTGGAAACATTGATAATGCATTAGTATCACACTATGCTTTGTTATGAGAGTGTTAATGAATAAACCAGACCATGTATTCATCGAATAGAACATATAATAACTCAAGGGTAAAACGGTAATTTTACATTCCTCGGAGTTACTAATACACATGAAGGGATTTATATGGGTCCACTAGGTCTCAGTGATAGACTATCGGACGAGATTTATTGGACTGGAAAGATTTGATTTTCTCATTAAAAGCAAATTGTGATTTATACTAAGAAAATGATTTTCTAACTAATTGAATAAATAATTAGTTATTTATTGTTACATTTATTTGATGGATCATATTATCTTATTATATGGATAATAACATATTTAAATGATTCAAATAAATAAAAGATCAAAATAAATATTTTCTCGTTTCTACTACTTTTAAGAGTATGAAAATAATTAATGATTTGTCATTTAATGAATGAGATATTCTAAAATAATATAATATTATTTTTTTAAATAAATCAAATATATATTTTCGAAAAATAAAGGAGGATACTCGGCCAAATTAATGAATCAGGTCAAGAATTAATTTTTTAAATTAATTTAAAGGAACAACGGGCTTAAGTTTGACCAATGGGTTTGACCTAAGAGAAGCCCACTTTCTCTCTCTAGTTAAGGGATTTTTGAAACCCTAATCATACTTTTCGTCCAAGTTCCTCCCTTCCCTTTCTTGAGTGTTGGCCGAGAGAATTAAATAGAGAAAGAGATCAAGAAATGTTTTCTTGATCTCCCGAGTGTTGTTGTTTGATCCTGAGTTTTTTCCGTTGTTCCATTGAAGAGCCCACCCTTTAAATCTCCCAAAAATCTGAGAGAATTATTGTTGAATATTCTATTGGTGTTTAAGTGACGTTTTAGTTGCAGGAATTCACTCCAAATGCAAAGAAATCGAGCAAGACGTGACAAGGCTCATTTCAGCCCTCTTGCCGGCCGGATTGCCCTCACCGGACAGGTTATGTCGCTGTACAGAGTGGCGGTTGTGTGCCTAAGCCACCTTGAGAATTTTACAGGCGTCCAGACCGAGCCACTTCACCTGTACCTAACCCTAGACTTCTTCTACTCTGGTTCACAGGTCCCGGAGCTCCAGTGACTCGCATGAACCCACAGGCTCACAGGCCCACTTTGACCGGCCGGCCAGCTTCCATTCCGGCGGGTTAGACCTTCCAGTCCGGCGAGGAAAATTTTCAGAATTTTGACGAGGCGCTCCGACGTTAGTTAGCAACGAACGAGATTGTTTTCAACCTCACATGTAAGTTTCCTAAAACGAATTGGATCTGCGATTAATTATTATAAATATGTTTGTAAGTAGTTAGATCATTTTTGTACAATTTGTTAACATGTTTAGAATAAATAGTTATTGACATGTTAGTGATTTTTAATGTCTAGGTTGTTAATTTATTAAAATGTGTTTTAATTTATTTTAGATTATTTTATATATTTCTCCATATATAGATGTGTTATATTATTGATTAAATCGTTAAATAATTTCCAACAAGGTAGGCTTCTATAGGTTCGTTTCAAGCTTCGTATTCGCCAGAGAATTGGCAAGCTACCAATTGAGAATAACAGAGCGCATGTACTTTTTTGGTGCCTATAGATAGCGTCAATCTGAGACCGTCTATGAGGGCCTCATATATATAAAGAATTACTCCATGAATTCCCTGTGAGGGGAGGTAAGTTGGATTCCTATCCCGGCTCCTGATTTTTATGATGCTCCATTTACTTTGAGTGTCCATGTTCCTTCGATTGATGTAATCGATGGATCGTCTTTTGGTAGTTCGATTAGAAAGTTGGCTAGTACTTGTGATTTTGCACAAGTTTTGGCGCGGTATTTTATGTGGTACTCGCTAAGCTCAACCGCCCATTTGGTTAATCTTCCAAATTGGTGCGAGCTGTGCAGGAAGCTGCGCAAAGGTTGGGTCGTCATTCCAATTATTAAATGTGTATGAAAATATGGTCTCAATTTTTTAGTTGCTGATACTACGGCCAACGCGAGTTTTTCCATAGCAGGATATCTTGTTCTGTGTCTACTAGGGATCTACTCGTATAGAATACAGGTTTCTGATCTCCGCAGTCGACTCTGATGAGCACTCAACAAACATTGGCGTAGGAAACTGTGATGTATAGACAGAGAGGCTTGACATTTTTTGGTTTGGCTAGCCCCGCTGGCGTTGCCTCGCCAGATACTATTTTAGTTCTTCAAATGCTTGTTCACATTTTCCTCCCATTCTGAATTCTTGTTAGATTTTAGTAGTCTATAAAATGGGAGACATTTGTCCATGGAAAGAAAGATGAATTGGTTCAGAGCAACAATCTGCCTGCCAATCTTTGTCTTTCTTCTGTTCCGGGGTGATGGAATTTCTCGTGTGGTGTGAAGTTGGTCTGGATTGGGTTATATTCCCCTCTGGGTCACTAGATATCCGAGGAACTTTCAGGAGGATACTACAAATGAGCATTTGGAGGGGTTGAATTTCATCAGGTATTTATTTAATATTCCAAGTGGGCTACGTGTTCTTCCTCTCGTAGGGATTTTACGAGCATATTGTCGATCTATACTTCCATGTTTTGCCTATTTTTCAGCGAACATTTCTTTTACTTCTCTTTTGCTTTGTGGGTCTAAAGCTTGAGTTGACGTTCAATTGGTGAGAGATTATGTTGGTGTTGATCCCTAGCATATCTCCCGTCGTCCACACGAATGTCGACTTGTCCGTTTTTAAGAAGGATATTAGTTCGCGTCAAGTCTTCCTTCGGAGCTCTGATCCGATTCCTATGCATTTGGTGTCAATGAATCCGTCGAGCTGTATCTGAACTGTCATTTTGGTACCTCCGAGTTCGGCATCTTTGATGTCAGTTTTAGGGGTCACGTCCGCACTTGCAGGTTCGATGTTCAGTAATTTCTATTCTTTGCTCGTTTTTAGTTTATGTTTTACGAGATAGCAACTCCTAAAGGAGGCATGGTCGCCCTTGATTTCTCTATTTCCGTCTGGGTTGGGAAACCGGATCCTTTTGTGGTAAGTGGATGGGATGGCCATTATTCTGTGGATCCATGATCTTCCCAAAATAAAATTGTAAGGTGATAGGAAGTCGAGGACTTGAAATTCGACCATCCGGTTCACTCCTTAGGTTTTGACCAGTAATTTGATTCCTGCGAGAGATGGGGTCGTATGCTGTTGAATCCCGTTAGATGGGTCGATTCTCTTTTGGTTTCGGACTTATCAATTCCCATTCTTGTCAAGGTCTCTTTGAAGATAAGATCGACCGAGCTTCCTCCGTCTACGAGACCTATGGACACTTAACAGTTAGACACTTCGACCTTAATTACCAATACGTCATCGTGTGGTCCTTCAACTTTAGAAACATTGCTCTCGAGGAAGATGATCTGAATTTCTCTTCCATGGGCGGGGCGACTGGGTCGTATTCAACTGTCTGTTGATATGCTTTGATAGATTTGAACGAATTACCGCTGTATTTTGATCTTCCCATAACGAAATCCACCATATGTTTGATTGGGGTTGGTGTCGACTCAAGTTTATGTTCCTCTTCTTCGGGTCGAGATCGTTTCGGCGATGGGCATGGAAGTTTTCTTTTCCGTGGGAGCTCCCATGTCGAGGTAATTTAATTTTCCTTTGGCATACTTTTCAGCGAGGACTTTTTGCATGGTTTCGCAGTTAATGGTGGCGTGCCCGTTGGTTTGGTGGAATTTGCAATAGGCTTCGGGATCTAGGGTCCATTTCTTTCCTTGGAACTAGGGTTTCTTAGGGTCGTCGCCGACGGTGAGCCGAAGCCCGGGTGATGGTTGTTGGAATAGGTCTAGGGTTAAGAAAAATTATTATTAACAAGTTAATTGCGGAATATAAAAATTCTTTACACCTTGTTGTGAACTTGAGAAACCTAAGGTTTCTATTACAAGAGTCTGTAGAGGATTTGAAGGATTTGTGTGTGGGTACAATTAAACACAATAACTAAAGAACAAGTCTATGAGCTAAAGAGCTAATTTAAGCATATGTTTGATGAGGACTTGAGTGCCAAAACAATAGAGATATTTGAGAGAGAGAGAGAGAGAGAGAGAGAGAGAGAGAGAGAGAGAGAGAGAGAGAGAGAGAGAGGAGTGGTAGGCCAAATACAAAGAGAAAAGCTTATTTTCAAATCTCTATGTGATACTCCATTTATAGGAGAAGAAAATACAAGAAAGGGTAATTACACTTTCCTATTGTGTATTCATGAAACATTATTTGATTTCCTCTCCTTTTTCCCTTGTATATGGCCGGCCAACCTATTACATTAGTGAAGGAAATTTGTTTCCTCACTTAGCACATTTGTTTCCTTCTCAAAGAAATTCATTTCGTCTTTTCTTTTTTGGCAAATATCTTTTTAATTCAAGGCAAACGAATTTCTAGAAATAAGTTCTTCTCCTCTTTGATGTTTAACCGAATTCTATCAACAAGGGAGAGCTTCCTTATTTTATTTAAGACAGTTCTTAAAATACTCATTGTAGAATTAGTATTGCACACATAATGAAATTAATTTCATAATGCCTCAACAACTTCTCGGCTTTAGAAACTAATTTATATTTCCATTTCAAAATCTTATTTTTATATTCACATCATTTTATGTCCATGTGGACAAAAATACCCTTTAGACATTTTCCGAGAAAACGTCTAGTTAAACACTTGAACTTATTTTGACTTAGCTTCTAATTTAACAATCCTACTCTAATCACCTGTAATAGTGACCTTATAGATCCATATGAACAAAGCTTGAGCTACTATACTGGACTCAAAAGTTCACAAACATTTTTCGAGTATTAGCTTAATGTCAACTAGCTCCACTAAAGAGTTTACACTAAGAATCTCTCGGTTCAAATGAATTTATTTTCTTCTCAAATTCAACTTAATTATGTTGAGTGGATCCATTGAATGTTATCTATGATTACCGTTCATAAAAATTATCAACTAGATAGGATTAATAAAATTACCATTTTACTCTTATAGTTGTTATTTTCTCAACTCATTCGTTACTCGTGAATAAGTTAGAAACAATTGAATGACGAGGATCTTACAAGTCGCATTATTACATCCAAATAAAGTCGTTACTTAATTTTGGA
The DNA here is from genome assembly GCA_958296335.1 of Urtica urens. Taxonomy (NCBI): domain Eukaryota; kingdom Viridiplantae; phylum Streptophyta; class Magnoliopsida; order Rosales; family Urticaceae; genus Urtica; species Urtica urens. Next base: position 35,915,263 of record OY282520.1, read on the forward strand.
TACCACACTGTTCATTTGTTCACAATCCAAGTAATAAAGTATGAGGTGATATACATTGCATTTCAGCAATCTTGTATATGAATTTCATATCTATGAGAACTTCACAAAGCTAGTTCATGGCATCTTCATCACTCAATATCTCACCAATCAGTCTACTTTACATAGTGAAATAAGAATATGTAAGCTGTGAAATGACATGTCTCATTTCAGGATTTAGGTAAGCACGATTCAGTTTATATATAGTGACCTTGAGACAGAAGAGGTTAAATGGTTTTTTTCTTACACTTTCTCTAAAGGTGCACTGGTCAATTTAGTATCTTAGAAAAATACACTGGAAGAACTATAGAGTCACTAAATCTCTATGCCTCGTAAGCAGACATCATAGATTCTTCCAACAATCATATTAGGATCAATAGTCCGTTGATATTAAGATTGTGAATATTTCGTTTTAAGCAAACTATGAAGAGTTTGTTCACGCAAATCTACATTTGTCTCTTCGTACATTGTTAGGTTTGATTAAGGACTAGAAGACTATTGAATATCATAAATCTTCAAACAAACGAAAAAAGAATGAATGAAAGTTTCAACATTTATTAATTTAATCAGCGAATAACAATAAGAACTAATGAGATATCTATATTACATCGATATGTAAATAAATAATTTTCTTGTGGTCATCTATGTAAACCACTCCACCTTGACTCAAAGGAGATGAGAGTAGTCCTTCATGTCTAATCTGTCTCGATATTGGTCGAAGACATTGTTCGATAGGGTCTTGGTGAATGGATCTGCAATGTTTTGCACCATTGAGTTCTTATTCACCTCCAGGTCTCTGAGCTGCACGATCTCTCTAATCAAATCGTATTTCCTCTCATTATGGATTCTAGGTTCCTTTGAGTTAGCAAAAATCCCACTATTATCACAATATAGTGTCATGGACTCGTTGTCATTTGGAACAACTTCCAAATACTTGAAAAAAATTCTAAGCCATACAACCTCTTTAGATAGTTCACAAGCAGTCACATATTCTACTTCCATGGTGGAGTCAGCAATGCAAGATTGCTTGATACTCCTCCAAACAACAGATCCACCATTCAGGATGAACACCGACGCTGAAGTGAATTTTCTGGAATCCCTATCCGCCTGAACGTGGGAATAGCTATAGCTCGTCATAGTCAGGTCAGTACCTGAATATGTAAGCATCAAGGTCCTAGTTCTACGAAGATACTTAAGAACATGCTTAACATAAACCCAGTGGTTGGGGCGTGGATTTGATTCGAAACAGCGAACTACGCCAACGGCGAAACATATATATGGTCTAGTGCACAACATAGCATACATGAGACTTCGTACGACCCACGCGTAGGGGATATTTCTCATATCCTAACTCTCTTGTGCAGACTTGGGAGACTTATCCTTAGAGAGTGAGACTCCATGTCTAAAGGGGGTTTGGCCTTTCTTAAAGTCTTGCATAGCGAAGCGATCCTTTAGCTTATCTATATAAGATACTTGGGAGAGAGACATGGTCCGGTTCTTTTGATCTCAAAAAATCTGAATCCTAAAAATGTACGCAACTTCCCATAGATCCTTCATATCAATTTGCTTTGCTAACCACATTTTAACCTCAGATAAGTTACCCATGTCATTATCAATGAGTAATATATCATCGATATAATACAGAAATACAACCTTGCCCTCGTGTATAAACTTATAAACACAAGGTTCATCTATTGACTTTTCAAAACCAAAGCTTTTTCTAGTTTCATCGAATCTAATATTCCATGAAGATGCTTGCTTCAATCCATAAATGGATTTAAGCAACTCACAAACCCTGGTCTCTTGACCAAATTCCTCGAATCCGTCTGGTTGAGCCATGAAAATGCGCTCGTCAAGATTTCCATTTAAAAAGGCAGTCTTGACATCCATTTTCCAGATCTCATAATCGAGAGCTGCAGTTATGGATAGTAGTATGTGGATTGATTTAAGCATTGCGATAGGCAAGAACGTTTTTTCATAATCGATACCTTCCTTTTGTGTATAACTCTTAGCCACTAGTCGCGCTTTGAACGTCTCAATGTTCCCATCCAGACCCTTTTTTTTTTCTTATAGATCCACATACAACCTACGGGTTTAACCCCTTCAGGTAGGTCTACAAGTTTCTAGACTTTGTTGACATACATCGAATGCATCTCAACATTCATGACGTCAAGCCAAAGGTTTTATTCAAAACCACCCATTGCTTGGCTATAGGAAACAGGGTCATCCATGTCAGAGACGGCTACGAGAGTATCTCCATAAGCCAAAGGTTTTCAGAAGCCCTCCCACTACGTCGAAGTATTACTTGACGAGCATCTGAAATTTTAGGTTGCATTTCAGTTAGGGTAAGAACTGTTGTCGTCAGTTTTTCCCGACGACAATGAATATAAATACACCGCCTGTGGACGGTCCCAGACCCGACCACCAGAGGGTGCCGCGGGCTCTCCCTACGCATCGACCGGCCCCTTCGGGTCCCGATTGACCCTTGGCCGGCTGAGAAATTCCCTCGGCCGGCCCTGACCCGCCTTGGCCGGCCCTGGCACATCCCGGCCGGCCCTGGAACGTCCCGGCCGACCCTGGCACGTCCCGGCCGGCCCTGGCACGTCCTGGCCGGCCCTGGGACGTCCCGGCCGGCCCTGGCAAGTCTCGGCCGGCCCTGGCTTGTCCTGGCCGGCCCGGGCACGTCCTGGCCGGCCCAGTCACGTTCTGGCCGGTCCTGGCATGTCGCGGCCGGCCCTACCACGTCCTGGCCGGCCCTGGCCCTCCCCTGGCCGGCTTTGGCCCTCCCTCGGCCGGTTGTGGCCCTCCCTTGGCCGGTCTTGGCCCTCCTTGGCCGGCCCTGCCTCGCCTTGGGCATACATGGTCGGCCGCCTAGGCTATAAATAGTCCAAGGCGCTGAGAAAGAGAGAATTCCTCCCCGAGAATTCTCCCTAGATCCGAGAATTGAGCTTGGGAACGACGCTGATTTGAAAATCTCTGTTTCCATCTCGCCTCGTCGATCTCCCCTTGTCATCCTACAAACTCCACCCACATTACACTAATGTTGAGCGTCGGAGAGGTAAACAGAGGACCCCCCTCTGTTTTCCCTTCTTAGTTCACGCCTGTTTACTCTTTTCAGATAACAGGAGAACTCGAAGACCACTTGACAGCTAAGAGACGATCCGAGACTACGGATCCGACACGCTTAGGCCGAAGCGAGGGTCACCCGCTCTGAGCGAGGATCTGACCGCCTAGGTCTCTGAACGTTGTCCAAATTTCAGCGACAACATTTTGGCGCTAGAAGGAGGGGGCCCATTTGTCAATCGCAAATTGGCTCATTCCACACTTTTTCATTTCATCCCCTTTCTGTTCCACTCATTCGAAAATGAGTGACGTTCCAGCAACTTCCGCAGCTGCCCGATCGAGCAATCCCTTCGTTCGAGCTGCTAGCTCACGATACGAGTTTCGACGACTCCCCCACCGAGGGACTGGGCCACAGCTCAAAACCAGGGGTTTGGAAAGCGACATCCCCGCCCCTCGTGAGAACGAAGAGGGTCTGAGAGACGAGACCAACCGCCGCTTGACGGAGTTGTTGGCTCGACCGGGGGTGAGCAAAGGCCTACTCGTGAACCTCCTCGGATACGGGGAGGGAGGCAGTTCGACCCAGGACGAAGACTACGCCATGGGCGATGCCGTCCCTGAGACAAGCGAAAGCTTGGCGCTCACACTCTCGCCCGCGGACAATGCGAACGACGTGCCATTCGACCCGCAGGCCGATTCGCGACGAGAGGGTTCAAGCAACCCCCGTCCCCAGATGGCACGAGGTGCTTCGCAGAGCGGGCAGTCTCGACGCACGCGCCGTGCATCCTCCCGACGGGGAGTGGATAGTCGTAAAGCCCGTCATGAGAACCATCCACTTCCACCTGGACCTTCACGCTCCGCCGGGGAAGATCTAAGGACCCACCTCAATTCACGACGGGGCCCCCAAGGCGAGGACTTGAGGAGAAAGTTGGACGCCCGTCGGACCATTGCCGGGGCTACGACCTTGGGGAACCCTCCCCCGAACGCCTTGGACCAAGGCTCCAATGAGCGGCAGGTTCCCACACCAATGGAACCAGAAGCGGCGAACGGGCTCGAAATGATCACCATGATTCAGGGTCTTCAGAATCAGATCATCGAGCTGCGGGGGACGGGCTCGGGAGGTTCCAAACCATATAATGGATTGGAAGGATCATACTCACCCTTTACAGCGGCGATCCTCGCACAACCTCCGGGAAGAGGATTCAAACTCCCCGTCATGTCACCTTATGACGGACGCTCCGACCCGAATTTCCATATCCAACACTATGAGACTTGGATGACGATGCAAGGGCTCTCAGGGGCAATGCTTTGTCAAGCTTTTAGCTTGACACTAGCGGGGTCAGGGTTCGAGTGGTTCCGAAACTTGAAGCCAGGCAGCATCGGCTCGTTCCGTGCCCTCAGGGAATCCTTTCTCGCCCGGTTTGCCACCATGGTCGCGCAGAAGAAGTCCAAAACGCATTTAAGGACGATTAGGCAAAAGCCAGGCGAAAGCCTACGTGAATACTTGGCGCGGTTCACCGAGGAATCCCACAAGGTGGAGGATTTCGATGACCGAGACGCCATCGTGGCCATCACGGAAGGTTCCGAACCGAGCGACTTCTTAAAGTCGATCGTGGGCAGGGTCCCAAGGGACATGGCCGAGCTCATGACATGCGCTCGAACACACATGGGGGTCGAGGACTACCTCAACAGCCGTAAAGGCGAGGGGCACAGGGATGATCCTCGATTGAACGATCACCCCAATGCCCGAGGAAAGCGCAGTAGGAATCCCAACACCACGAAGGCTGCCCTTCTCCCTCGACCGAGGAAGCCGTTCGCGGATCAATTCCGGGGGGAAGCTCTCACCCTACTCAATGCGTCCCCAGCTCGAATTTTGGCCCTTCATAGGGACAAGCTCGGGTCCCCTATGCCATTGAAAAAAGGTTCCGCGACGCGGGACAATAGCAAATATTGCGAGTATCACCGGGATCACGGACACGTGACCTCTGAGTGCTATCAGCTAAAGCGCCAGATAGAGGCCCTAATTCAGGATGGCAAACTCAAAGAGTTTGTCATGAGGGCCGCCGGGGTGACAATCCCGGAGGATCGCCCACCTGCCGGGTATGGGGGTTCGACTAAGGGAAAGGCCCCAGCCGTCGCCGCCGTTAGGGGCGAGCATGAAAACCCCGAGATGAACGTTGTGCGAACAATCACCAGGGGGCTTGATTGTGGCGAATCGAGCAACTAGAAGAAAAAATATTTGAGGGCGGTGACTAACGAGAGGGTGAGAAACGGCATCAACCTCACGTATGTCGCTCCCCCACCTGCTCCCTTTGAAGACATCCGCTTCACTGAGGAAGAAGCGAGACGGATACTCCATCCGCATAACGACGCTCTCGTCGTAACTGCAACTGTGGCTAACAACAAGGTTCGACGAATCTTGATTGACAACGGCAGTGCGGTGGACATAGTGTTCAAGTCGGCTCTTGAGCAAATGAAACTCGACGGAGTAAAGGTCGCCCCGATTCGGACCCCGCTATATGGCTTTTCTGGGGAAAAAGTGTGGACAGAGGGATCAGTAGATCTTCCCGTCACCTTTGGGACCCGAGGTAGCGCCGAGGCAACTCGGATCGTGACATTTTTAATCGTCGACGAGCCGACGGCCTACAATATGATAATCGGGAGGCCAACCCTGGTAGGCCTCAAGGAAATTACGTCGATATATCACCTCATGATGAAGTTTCCCACCGAGAATGGAATCGCATGCATGACGGGGGATCAAGCCATGGCACGATCGTGTCACGTGCACGCTGCCAGTAACAAAATCGCGAAACCTAAGGGAGCGAAAGAAGTCTGCACCGTGTACCAGCTTAATCACGAACTCCCATGCGAGCCCGGGGAGGGAGGAACATTCGGCGAGTTGGACCAGCGTGTCGAGATCGAGCGCCGACGCATGGAAACTCCGGATGATCTCGTCACAATCATCTTGGATCCCTCCAAACCTGACCAAGTGGTCAAAATCGGCGCACAACTCTCCGTCGAGAGGCAGGAGTTGATGGCCTCTTTCCTTAGGGACCATAAAGACGTCTTTGCATGGACACATGCGGACATGCCGGGCATTGACCCGAAGGTCATGGTTCATCGCCTAAACGATGACCATAACATACCCGCGAGGGTTCAGCCCAGAAGGGCATTTAGCGGGGAAAGATATCTCGCCATAGGAGAGGAAGTTGAAAAACTCCTCGCCGCCGACTTCATAAGAGAAGCGGAACACCCCAAGTGGGTGTCGAATGTGGTGATGGTAAAAAAGCCCAATGGGAAGTGGCGTATTTGCATAGATTACAAAGATCTTAACAAAGCCTGGCCGAAGGATAGCTTCCCCCTTCCCCGGATAGAGCAACTCGTGGACGCGACAGCGGCCCACGAGCTTCTTAGCTTCATGGACGCCTATTCAGGCTACAACCAAATCCGGATGCACGAGGATGACCAGATAAAAACAACCTTTGTGACGAACAAAGGCTTGTATTGCTATAAGGTAATGCCGTTCGGTCTGAAAAATGCCGGGGCGACCTATCAGCGCCTGGTCAACCGCATGTTCGCCGACCAAATCGGGAAGACCATGGAAGTCTATGTGGACGACATGTTGGTTAAAAGCCGACTGGCTCCCGACCACATCGACGACCTCCGAACCATGTTCGCGATTCTCCGAAGATACGGGATGAAGTTGAATCCTAACAAATGTGCGTTCGGGGTCGAGTCAGGAAAATTCCTCTGTTACATGGTCAGTAAGCGGGGAATCGAAGCCAACCCCGAGAAGATCACGGCCATTCTCGAGATGAGGTCCCCGCAAAAACCTAAAGAGGTCCAGAGCCTGGCAAGACGAATTGCAGCACTAGCCCGATTCGTCTCTAAGGCCACCAACAGGTGCCACCCTTTCTTCCAATCTCTAAAGAAGAGAGATGGGTTCGAATGGACTGCGGCATGTGAGAGGGCGTTTCGCGAGATGAAGTCATACCTCGCAACCCCCCCATTCTTGGCAAAACCCATCGACCACGAGGTCCTCGTATTATACCTCGCAGTGTCCGATAGGGCCACGAGCGCAGTCCTCATACAGGAAGAAGGCCAATGCCAGCGACCGGTCTATTATGTCAGTAAGTCTCTCCTGGACGCTGAGACTCGGTACCCAGAGATTGAGAAACTGTCATTGGCGCTGATCATGAGTGCGCGAAAGCTACGCCCGTACTTTCAAGCACACCAGATAGTGGTGCGCACCGGACATCCTATTGAAAAAGCCCTTCAGCGAGGCTCCTCGACGAGGATGGCGATTTGGTCGCAAGAGCTCAGCGAGTACGGAATAAAATTCCAGCCGCGAACGGCCATCAAGGGTCAGGCAATGGCCGACTTTGTGGCGGAATTCGCACCCGCGGAGGCCAAAGTCGATTTAGAAAACAACCCGTCAGACCCCCCGAGGAAAAGGGACATCGGGCCGATAGGCCCAACATGGTCCCTACACGTCGACGGCGCTTCGAACGCTCGGGGAGCTGGCGCCGGGGTAGTTCTGACTAACCCAGACAAGAACAAATTGAAGTACGCCCTACGCTTCGAGTTCCGCGCCTCAAACAACGAGGCCGAATACGAAGCCTTGATAGTCGGTTTAGAGCTAGCTCGCCGATTGGGGGTCAATAACATGCGCATCTATTGCGATTCACAGCTGATCGTGAAATAGGTGAAGGGCGAATACGCCGCCAAGGAGCCTAGCATGATCGCATACCTGGCGAAAGCTCTGAAAAACCTAGAAGCGATAGCTTGGTTTGAAGACGTACAAATACCCCGGGAGGAAAATGTCGAGGCCGACGCGTTAGCGCGCCTCGCCTCGGGAATAGACGAAGAAGAGAACGGTGATGTCCCTATCGAAGTCTTGACCAGACCTTACGTCTCCAGGAGTGACGTAGGAACGATCGGCAACTCCCCAAATCCGACATGGATGACTCCGTTGACAGAATACCTCGGAAGCGGGAAACTACCCGAAGGCCGCGACGAGGCTCAAAGGCTGAAGGCCTTGGCATCGAAGTATACCATGCGTGGGGACACCTTGTTCAAACGCGGTTTCTCGATGCCGCTCCTGCGCTGCCTAAGCGAGGCCGAGGCAAGTCGAGCAATGTGCGAAGTGCACGAAGGGCTGTGCGGAAATCACGCCGCGGGGCAATCGATGGCACTGAAGCTCTTAAGGTTGGGCTACTTCTGGCCAACCTTAAAGAAAGACGCGCACAACTGGACCCGGCGGTGCGACAAGTGTCAGAGGTTTGCCCATGTGCCTAGACAGCCGTCGGCCCCCCTTTGCCCCATCATCGTACCTCGACCATTCGCCAAGTGGGGGATCGATTTGATAGGGGAACTCCCCACGGCTCCGAGACAATTCCGGTTTGCCATAGTCGCGATCGACTACTTCACAAAGTGGGTGGAGGCCGAACCACTGGCAAAGATTACAGAGGCGAATACAACAAATTTCATTTGGAAGAGCATAATATGTCGGCACGGGATCCCAGAATCCATCGTGACCGACAACGGACGGCAGTTCGACAACGCTCGCCTGCGCGAGTTGTGCGAGCAATTGGGAATAAGCAAGACCTTCGCTTCCCCTAGGCACCCCCAAGCCAATGGACAAGTGGAGGCAGTCAATCGCACCATTAAGGAGAACCTAAAGAAACGGTTGGACGACCGAAAAAGCGATTGGGCGGAGGAACTCCCGTTGGTGTTATGGGCCTATCGGACCACGGCTCGAAACGCAACAGGGGAAACCCCGTTCGCCCTCACCTTCGGGGTCGAGGCAGTGGTCCCGATAGAGACCACACTCCCCACGCTTCGCACCGAGACCTTTCATGAGAAGGAGAACGAGGAGGCAATGCGGGCAGAGCTCGACCTAATCGACGAGAAAAGGTCTGACGCACTCACCCGTCTTGCCAACCAAAAAAGAAAAGTGGAACGGTATTACAATTCAAAAGTCAAGCTGCGAAGCTTCGCGAGCGGGAGCCTGGTACTAAGAAGGGTATTCCAGAACACTAAGGTACAAGGAGCCGGCGTCCTGGGTCCAACGTGGGAGGGGCCATATCGGATTCGAAAAGCCATTCACAGCGGCACCTACGAACTCGAAAATCTGGATGGCCTCGTATTCACCCACCCATGGAAAGCCGAGCACCTAAGGCAGTACCACCAATAGCCTCGGAGGATCTGAATCCAACCACATTTCATGTAAACACAATAGCTGTCGTAATTCAACTTAGTCCAATTGTACTTTTTTTAACATCGAAATAAAAGCGTAATTGTGTCATCATGTGCTGTCCTTTAAAGTTTCTAAATTTTTTTTTCTTTCGCATCAAAAACTTTATGAAACTTGGGGGGCTAGGGTATCTTGGTCGCAACACCGACCAATCCAACAAAAAAACGGTAACAAGGCCACATCCTTGCATCCGGTCGCCCATGGATTTGAGGAAAACCGACGAACGTCGGGCCCAATCCTAAGGCGATACTCGAATTCCCCTGGAGTAAAATGCGGGCGATTCCAGCTAAGGATAGATCGTAAACTGATCGGTCATCGACACGTTCGTAAACCTTCGGTCATCGATCGCGCCAACCCTCGGGATTCCCCATCCTCCGTAGAACACAATCGTAAGCCAATAGGCCATCGATGAAAGCATTCACGGGAGAAAATGCTCGAAACACGGTCCTTACGCCGATGTAAACGAGTCCAGACAACGCCTCACAAATGAGTCGTAAATCGGCAACACAGCAACCGCTCACAAAACCCGAATTCCTGAAAGGACTCGGACGAGTAAGCTGACAAGACTGCCCATCATCGACCATACGAAGCGCACGGCATTCCGAAAGAAAACAAGACAAGCCCCAATATATGGAAAAAAACGGTCTTCTTTGATAAAAGAAAGGTCTACAAAGCAAAACAAAAAGCGCTAATCAAATGGCGCAACCAAAAGTAAAGAATCTACTCAAAGCTTCAATCGACGTGTTCCCCGTCGATCGGAGAAGGCGCACCCGCCTGCGAAGGCGACGTGCCAACGGAAGAGTGCGTGGTATCCGCCGGACGAGAGTCCGTGAGATCATCAGCATCCGCGCCATCCTCCAAGGATGGGAACATCGCGTCGAAGAACGCAAAGGAAATCTCACGCGACCCGTTCTCTGCTATTGTGGCATCTCGGACCCGCACCGCTGCAGCATACCGGGCTTCGTACAAAGCCACCTCCCAGTCCTCCTCGGCCCGGGCTTTGGAGCGGGCAATCTCGTCGCGCTCCTTGGTGACGCCCCGCATCTCCGACAGGAAAGACTCATTCTCCTGGAGTGCATCCTCACGCTCGATTTCGCACGCCAAAAGCTTGCCGCGGATCGCCTCCAGTTCCGCGTCCCGGGCTGCCACCACCCTCTCAAGCGATCTCGTCTCGGCAGCAAAGGCAACGGCCGATCGTTCCGCTTGTTCCCTCGAGGCCTTTTCTTCCGCCAGTTTCGCCTTCTGGACCTCGAGCTCCGCTACGACCTTCACCATAGCCTCGGCATGTTGTCGCTCCCGTTGGTCGTTCGATTCCGTCGATACGCGCTCGCGGCGGATGACCTCCAGCATCAACGACTCCATCCGCTCATGGCGAGCTAGGGCCTAAGGGGAACATTGCGTAAGCATATAACTCACATGAAGAAGAGAGTCGGGAGAGCTACCTTCCGAGCATCTCGGGTCCCCTGGCGGAAGAGTTCCATGTCGCTCACCACGACAAGCTCCTTGAAGCATCTCGGCGACGAATCCATGATACCTCGCGAGCTGTGATCTCTCAAACGCGTGGCCTCCTCCATGAAGGACGATGCTCCCCCGCTCGGCGAATGCGGATCGACTAATCGACGCGAACTCGAGGGTACGCCGCTCGCTGAAGAGAACGCGGGGAGCTTCCGCGAAGTGCCACCCTCCTCCCGTGGTCGGGCCGAGGCTTCGGTAATCGCGACCGGTCGATCGGCGGGAAGGCGGGCCCGATCCGAGGAATGGGCCCCAGTGCCCGACGATGGCGCATCGCCGCTCCTCCGGACGCGCCTTCGAGAACCACCTGAGACATGAACAACGGGCAACGTAAGAAAAACTTGACAACTCGACAATAAAGGAGGAGTACCTCGTACCACGAGGACGATCGACAACGTGGGACTCGCTATCTGATCCCGAATCGGAATCTCGCCGATCCCTTGCCCGAGGACGTGGCGGCGGAGAGATCGGTGAAACGAACCACCCCGTCGTGGCCATCATGTCGGGCGATACGAAGATGGACGCCTGACGCCGAGTCGCCGGGAGCCGATGGACCGCTTGGCCAAGTTCGGTAAGCTCAGGATCGACCACCGGCGCGGGCATCCTCACCGGTCCAAAGGTGAGGGGGGCGGTCCCGAACGCAGCCTCAGATACCCAAATCCAATGATAGCGGTATTTCGATGGCGGATTGGTGACTACCGCGAAATTTCTGGCATGGCTTGCCCGATACGACCCGACTCGCGACGGCACTTCCACGATCGGCAAGAACCCCAGGAAGTCATCCGCCGTCATCGCTCGCCTCTTCTCGCGAAAGAGAATCATGTGGCAGGCTACAACACAGCGATAGAAGATCGGCGCCATCTGCGCCGGATGAACCTCCAACTTAGAGAGAAGGTCCTGTAGCACGGGTTGGAGCGGAAATCGAAGCCCCGCTTGAAGACTCGCAACATGTATAGCAGCATAACTGAGTCGAGGGTAGGTCATGCGATCGCCGGGGATGGGTCGGAGAATATCGAAGCAGGAGGGGATTCCGAACTCCTCCCGAAGCCTTTGAAAGGCGGCGAGGGTCGGAACCCACGCAGCATCGATCCCGTCACACGAGAAATCCCCCTTTACCCGCTGTGCTGTGATCGCATAGGACATCGTCCTCGTGTCTTCCTCCCTCGTCGTTAAGAGACGAGTCGCGGTCGCCTCGGACATTTCGCGACCAACTCCGACGAGCGTGGGCAAAGTCCCCCGGCTCGATGGCAGAACCTGAGAGGTGCGGCCACCCGACTGCGAGCTAAGGGCCGGTCTATCCGTCGAAAGGTCTCCGTCCGACGAGGGAGCTCCCCGGGCGGGAATGGTCGGCCGATCAATAGCCGCCCCGACGCCGGGCGACGAAAAAATTCCGACCGCCTCGGATTCGGTCCGGATAGGGCCGGCCGGCAGAAACCCCTCCTAGGTAGGGCCGGCCGGCCGACGGAAACCCCTCCTGGGTAGGGCCGGCCGGCCGCGTTCCGGGCCACCCATGGCCGGCCGGCGGAAACCCCTCCTGGGTAGGGCCGGCCGGCCGCGTTCCGGGCCACCCAGGGCCGGCCGGCGGAAACCCCTCCTGGGTAGGGCCGGCCGGCCGCGTTCCGGGCCACCCAGGGCCGGCCGGCGGAAACCCCTCCTGGGTAGAGCCGGCCGGCCTCGTTCCGGACCATCCAGGGCCGGCCGGCCGCATATCGGGCCGCCCCGGACCGGCCAAAAGAGCCCTGGCCGGGTCCCAAGCCGAACTCGGCTCTGTCGGCGCGGGCGGGGTCCCCGGTTCCCCTGCGAGCTCGTCGGGGCCGCCGGCGCCCACGAAGAAGACGATCTGGGCGGACCCCACGTCCTCCCCGCCTGAGTCCTCCCGATCCGGGAGCAACCCCTCCCGCGCGGCGCCTCCCTCGCCCACGCGACCCGCCGTCGAGCACAGCACGGCCGGCCTAGCCACGGCCGACTCCTCTCCGCGTTCACCCAGATCTGGCTCGGCCAGATCTGGTCGCCCCAGCACGGCCGGCCTAGCCACGGCCGGCTCCTCTTCGCGTTCACCCAGATCTGGCTCGGCCAGATCTGGTCGCCCCCGCACGACGACCCGCGACTGCCCGGCGGTGGACCCGGCGCCGCCCTCACGCGACGCGGCCGACCCAAGCGCGCTCGATCCTCCCGGTGGGGCCGCGACGATCTGCCCGTCGTCCCCGCACGCGGTCAGGTCGCCGGCGATCGGCACCTCACAGCCGCCCGCGACTGCCCCTCCCGCCGGCGTCGCCGCCGCCTCGCCGCCTACGCTCGCCATCCACGCGTCCAACACTTCTTCGTCAAAGAACAAAGGGAAAAGGACTCGGGGTTTGGGGGGTAGTTTGGGGAATTCAAAGAATGATCAATGTCGTCAGGGTTGGAAAAAAGTGAACTAATAAAGTCCTCCATCGACCCACCATCACCGGTAGAAGACAAAGGATCCATGGCACGTGTGGAACAAAATAATAAACAAAAAAAGAAAGGAAAGGGAAGAATCGGTCGCTTATATTACCGTTCCTCCTCCCCCTTTGAGAGGGGCCTCTCGCCGGTTGACCATCGCCCCGGCCCGCCGGAGCTCGCTCGATGATTCGGTGCGGACGCCGACGCCGGTCCTCCTCTTCTGAGTTCATTCCCGACCGAACGCTCGACATTGAACTCAGGGGGCTAATTTTGTCGTCGATTTTTCCCGACGGCAATGAATATAAATACACCGCCTGTGGACGGTCCCGGACCCGACCACCAGAGGGTGCCGCCGGCTCTCCCTACGCATCGACCGGCCCCTTCGGGTCCCGATTGACCCTTGGCCGGCTAAGAAATTCCCTCGGCCGGCCCTGACCCGCCTTGGCCGGCCCTGGCACATCCCGGCCGGCCCTGGAACGTCCCGGCCGGCCCTGGCATGTCCCGGCCGGCCCTACCACGTCCTGGCCGGCCCTGGCCCTCCCCTGGCCGGTTCTGGCCCTCCCTCGGCCGGTTGTGGCCCTCTCTTGGCCGGTCCTGGCCCTCCTTGGCCGGCCCTGCCTCGCCTTGGGCATACATGGTCGGCCGCCTAGGCTATAAATAGTCCAAGGCGCCTCTCACCAAAGGTAACGAAAAAATACAGAGAAAGAGAGAATTCGTCCCCGAGAATTCTCCCTAGATCCGAGACTTGAGCTTGGGAACGACGCTGATTTGACAATCTCCGTTTCCATCTCGCCTCGTCAATCTCCCCTTGTCATCCTACAAACTCCACCCACATTACACTAATGTTGAGCGTCGGAGAGGTAAACAGAGGACCCCCCTCTGTTTTCCCTTCTTAGTTCACGCCTATTTACTCTTTTCAGATAACAGGAGGACTCGAAGACCACTTGACAACTAAGAGACGATCCGAGACTACGGATCCGACACGCTTAGGCCGAAGCGAGGGTCACCCGCTCTGAGCGAGGATCTGACCGCCTAGGTCTCTGAACGTTGTCCAAATTTCAGCGACAATAAGAACAATTCTTACAGATGAGGTAAAAGCATCCTCACCCAACTTTTCTTCAAGCACAAATTTGCTTCTAGGTTTCATATTCTTCATAAAGTCCTCCTCAAGGAAACAAGCATTAGTGTTGATAAACATTTTTTTTCGTCCTTAGGACTATAGAATGTGAAACCTTTGGTTTCATTTGGATATCCAACGAACACACGTAATTCTGACATACTAGCCATCTTGCTAGTCTTTTTCTTAGCGCATATGCAGGGCAACACCAAAGTTTGATGTGGCCTAAACTAACTTTATGCCCATTCCATCGTTCATAAGGATTATTAGGGACCATTTTAGACGGAACTTTGTTAAGAGTGTATGCGGCAGTTTCGAGTGCATATCCGCAAAAGGAGTTAGGAAGTGATTAGTAACACATCCATGATCTAACCATCTCCATCTAAGTTCTATTCATTCTCTCTGACACTTCATTCTGTGGAGGTGTGCCAGGTGCTGTAAGCTGAGAAGCGATACCTTCTTCTTTAAGAAAGTCATCAAACTCTTCAGACAAGTACTCACCACCTCGATCGGATCGATGGGTTTTGATGTGTTTTCCAGTTTTCTTTTCCACTAAAGCCTGAAAGAAAGAATATGTTAAAAGTCTCGGATTTGTGTTTGAGAAAATAGACATCCATATCTTGAGTAATCATCGGTTAAGGTAACGAAGTATTCGTATCCTCCTCGTACCTGAATTCTGAGTGGACCACATACATCAGAATGTATTAGTTTCAACAACTTTTTGGCTCTTCGGCCTTTATCAAGAAAGGTCGCTTGGTCAGTTTTCTTTCGATACAAGATTCACAAGTCGATAGTGAGCCTATTTCAGAGGTTTTAAGTGGACCGTCTCTCACAAGTCTCTTAATCATAGCTAGACTAATATGTCCAAGTCTTAAGTGCCAAGATGTGTAGATGTTATTAGATCATAGGAGTCATTAAGTTTGATCCTCGTAGGTTCCCTAACTAGATCATTATCTATTACAGCAAAGGTTGTGTAGGATAAAGATAGTATAAACCAATCTTCATACTAGCATCTGTGAAATGAATTGGAAAAAAGAAATTCGAATTCCATTATCAATAAACTTTTAATAGTAATTATGGTCAATAATTTGAGCTACAAGTATTAAGTTTTTCCCAAAGGAAGGAACAAAATATACATTATTCAAATTTAAAGTTTTTTTCAAAAGACAATGTCACGGATCACACAGCCTTAGCAGACACCAAGCTCCCATCACCCCACTTGAAACAGAAGTTGCCTTCTTCTAAGGTTTTTCTTTTCTTGAACCCATTCAAGGAACAGCAAATATGGTTAGTAGCAGCGGAGTCAAGAATCCACGATAATACATTATCAGCTACTAAATAAGCTCCGGTAATAAGTACAATATCTTTCCCTTTAGCCTTGAGGTAGGTAGGATAAATCCTATGCCAGAGTTCTCAGCGGTGTGAATCTCCTTCATTAGCTCGGTAACAGTGTACCCTAGCTTATTGATGGAGTAGTTCAGCTTTAAAGTATCGAAAGATTCCGGGATAGTTTCCAAGATCATATCTATTTTGGTTTCTCCATCAATATCAGATCCAAGGATTTCCATCTCATTGAGATAACTTATAATCAGTATCATGTGTTCTCTAACAGGAGGCCTAGCTTTAATATGATAGTTCACAAACCGTTGAACTGCTTGTTATCTAGCCTGACGCCCTTTCCCTCCAAAGATCTCATGGAGATTGAAGAGCATGGCAACACATTGTTAAGGGAAAGAGCCATTTAGTACTCTCGTTAAAGAGAGGGTCACGAGAATGACTCTTAGTGGCGACAATTGCACTTAGCATTAGTGTTGGGGATCGTGGGTTGCAAACAGCAAGTACAAGCCTCCCACTTAGTTTTTGGAATTGGCACATATTCTCTTTTACCTTTGGATACATGTTTCCTAGAGTAAAAAGATCCCTACAATCGATATCTGTGATGGGAGAGCAGTGATAATGCACTAAGACACAAGGAACATACTCGTATCTTTTTCTATTTATTTTATTTTTCCTAAGGAAAGTGTGTGAGAAACTAAGTCTCACTTTTGCACTTGAAAGTTTTTGAGATTCAAAATCTCCTAAAACAAATTTCTTGGTCTTCTCGTCATCTTCCTTCAAATCATCTTCATGGTGGTTGAGTACGTGAACATTGATAAGCCACAATTGCATCAAGAACAGTGGAAGAAGCTAGGAGTCGCAAATCCGGAAAAAATCAAGGACTCAGGTATGCCGTATACATCGGACTTAAAAGGTCATAAATGACACATCCGGTATCCGATTGAGCTGAAATTAATTGTATTAGATAGCTAACGTCTGTACCTTTAATTTAAATTAAAAACAACTAATTTTCGAGTTCCGAGCAAAGTGTTATGCCCATTTTACTGAGCCATAACAAGTTGTCCAGAAATTGAAAAATAACTAAAGGTACGTAGGATCAAGGTGTTTGAGAAAAGAAGTTTATTGAAGTGTTTTGATTTCAATTGTGTGTAATATAAACATATTAATTATTGACACAAAATAACACAAACAATATAATATAAAATATTCAATAACAAATTTAAACCAGAAGTACAATATACTAATTTAACAATGTACACAAATTATCAAACTTGTCAAAAAAATTGATTTCGAGCATGCTAAACATAAAATCATTAAAAAAATGAATTTAAAGTGTTTATATAGCATCAATAACAAGTGGAAATTCAACACCAATTTAATTTAAGAGGTCGCACAAAAAAATTAAAATTT
The DNA here is from genome assembly GCA_958296335.1 of Urtica urens. Classification (NCBI taxonomy): domain Eukaryota; kingdom Viridiplantae; phylum Streptophyta; class Magnoliopsida; order Rosales; family Urticaceae; genus Urtica; species Urtica urens. The sequence goes on from OY282520.1 coordinate 35,932,416, forward strand.
TCTAAGCTCTAGTCTTTGCAAAACCATTATTCAAGTAAATTTTAAAAATAATTCTCGTAATGATTTTAAATAACATGTTTATGCTTATACTTTGACCTAATCTCTGATACCATATATTGAAATAGGGCTAGAGTTAAAAAAAATTATCGTTAAAAAACTAATGGCGGAATATAAAAATTTATTTACAAGTAAAACAATTTTACTAATATAAGCAAAGTGCATGGAAATCATATTATTTAAAAAACATTATTTAATTACTTGTTAGTAACTTTTCTTGTAGCTTGATCTTTGCTGATCCTTGGGAAAGGTGGATCATCTCTTGCTCGTTATTCTCACATTTACACGAGAACTCGAGAAACCTAAGGTTTCTAATACAAGAGTCTATAAAGTGTTTGAAGGATTTGTGTGTGGGCACAATTAAACACAATAGCTCAAGAACAAGTGTATGAGCTAAATAGCTAATTTAAGCCTAAGTCTAATGACGACTTAGGTGTCAAAATAAAAAATATATTTTGAGAGACAGAGAGAGACTTTGGTCGGCCAAAAAACAAGAGAAAACAATATAAAAACCTAATTTTCACATCTCTATGTGAAGCACACTTAATAGGAGAAGGAAGTACAAGAAAGGATTATTACTTTTTTCTATTGTGCATTCATGACACAATATTTGATTTCCTCTCCTCTTGCTCTATGTTTATGGCCGGCCATACCAAGGCATTAGTTATGGAAATTTGTTTTCTCACTTAGCACATTTGTTTCATTCTCAAAAAAATTCGTTTCATCTTTTTTTAGGGCAATTACCAATATGTAATAATGCAAAAAATAATAAGAGATAGTATTTCCTTCTCTCTAATGATATTGGCCAAAATTATACCTAGAGGAGTTTCTAGATGCTTCCTTATTTCTTTTCAGACAATTCTTAAAATACCCATTGTAGAATTAATATTGCACAAATAATGAAATTAATTTCATACTGCCTCAAACGACTTCTCGGATTTAGAAACGAATTTATATTTCCATCATATGAAAATATTCACAATCTTATTTTGACATCCACATCATTTTATGTCCATGTGGACAAAAATACCCTTTAGACAACTTCCGAGAAAACGTCTAGTTCAACACTTGAACTTATTTTGACTTAGCTTCTAATTTACTAATCCTACTCTAATGACTGGTAATAGTGACCGTATGGATCTAAATGAACAAAGCTTGAGCTATTATACTTGGACTCAAAAGTTCACAGACGTTTTTCGAGTATTAGCTTAATGTCAACTGACTCCACTAAAGAGTTGACACTGAGAATCTCTTGGTTCAAATGAATTTATTTTCTAATAAAATTCAAATTAATTATATTGAGTGGATCTATTGAATGCTATAAATGATTACCATTCATGAATATCATCAACTATATGAAATTTATAAAATAACCGTTTTTCCCTTCTAGTTGTTATTTCCTCAATTCCTTCATTACTCGTAAATAAGTTAGAAACACTGTATTGAAAAAGATCTAACAAGTCACATTGTTTCATCCAAAAAAAGTCGTTACTTAATTTTGGATATCGCGTGGTTCATTTATTCTCTATCCAAGTAATAAAGCATGAAGTGATATACAATGCATTTCAGCAAACTTATACATGAATTCCATATCTATGAGAACTTCACAAAGCTAGTTCATTCATAACTCAATATTTCACCAATTAGTCTAATCTAGATCACAGCGTGGACCTAGAATTTGACTTTCTCAAATGAGAATATGTAAGCTATGAAATGACATTCTCATTTAAGGATTTAGGTAAGGACAATGCAATTCATACATAGTGACCTTGAGACAGAAGAGATTAAATGGTTTGTTCTTACATTGTCTCTTAAGGTGCACATGTTAATTCAGTATCTTCGAAAGATACACTGGAAGAACTATAGAGTTCCTAACTTTTAATGCCTCGTAACCAGACATCATAGATTCTTCTAAAATCATACTAGGATCAATAGTCTGTTGATCTTATGATTGGGAATATTTCGTTTTAAGCAAACCATGAAAAGTTTGTTCACGCAAATCTACATTTGTGTCTTCATATATTGTTAAGTTTGATAAGGAGTATAAAAACTATTGAATATCATAAATCTTCAAAGAAACGAAAAAAGAATGAATGAACTTTCCAACTTTTATTAATTTAACCAGCTAATTACAATAAGGACTCGTAAGAGATTTATATTACATCGATATGTAAGGTAGCCTCGATTTACGTTTAATTTTCTAGAGGCCCCCATTGTCTCTCCGTCGTTTCCCTTTCTGCGATTTTGTGTGGGTCTTGTCCAAAGGTAAGTTTGGGCAGGCTGGACTTTTCTCAGGGCAAATTTTTATATAGTGAGCTGATTTCATCTTCTGCTCGAGCAAAATTAGCGGCTCAATGAAGGGCATCTTCAATAGATGGGGGTCGATTAACGATCATCTCTAGTCGGAAACGTGAATCGTGCCATAATCCGTTTTAGGGCGGTTAGGGAACCATTCCCAGCTAGCCTCCGAGAGGCTTTTCTGCGAAGAGCTAACAATGTCCGGCATCTCGCTCCCAGTCTCTCAGTTGGGCTCATCCCATGGACATCCAGACGGACATCAGGAACGTTTTTTGGTTTGAGCTTCCATTGTACCTTGGTAGCCTGGCTTTACCAGCATCTCCAACGGGGTTTAGCTTGCTTCGGCCACTATGCGATCAATCTCGGGGGTTGAACTCGTCGCTTTTTGGAACTTAGACTGCACAACCTTGAAGTTTGTGGCCATCGATTTGTTGAATATTTCGAATTCGGTAGAATTTGGTTCAATTTCGTGTCGAGAGGGATCTTACAAACGAGGGAATTTGCCACTTGGGTCGAAATGGACGTGACTTCGAACCCTTTCTCCGTGGGTGTGGAGATCATGATTATTCTCCTAGATGACCTTGTTTAGCTGCTCGAGAGGGATCATGAGGTCTCCCATCCGCGGGAGGCGGGGGAAGTGTGGCCATATTTTTTCGTGACGAATCTCCGGCCTGAAATACCAGATAGGAATCACGATCGGCTCGAGGGTTTATTTGGATTCTAGAAAAATCTAAGAGAGTTCCCTGAGAATTATTTTTGGTCTGGTATGCACACGAGGTGCGTACAAAATCGTTTCGGGTCAGTGGTCTGTCTGTTCGCTTCTTTGAACTTCTCACAAAACCTGTCGAGGATCATCTGGATAGCCGGGTGGCATGGTTCCGGAATCCTGACCAGTGATTGGGGAGACGACATGACAAAGGGAATAAATAATATTACCAGCGAAGATGATTTTATCGATGACGTAGCTTATTTCCCACAGACAGCGCCAAATTATTGATGTTGAAATTCGACTCAACAACCACAAAATTAAATATAAGGATTTTAATGCGATTTAAATTTATGAAAATGAGAAAATAAGGTCTCGATAAAAATTCGTAGACATAATACAAATATTCTGAAATGTGAAGCGAACTCAAAAATATATTTTATTGATAGAACGAATTAACAAAGACAAAATGAAAATACACAAGAAAATATATCAAATATACTGAATAGAATCCTGATCAAAATGAATTATAACAATTTAGTTTTTACATTGAATCTCAGATGGGATTGTCTCCTTTTCGGGAATTCCTATTTATATTGCATAAATAAAATTGATGATGTCGACTGTGCGTATCTGGAAGAATTGGAGATCTGGCCACGTTGCATGATTTCCTTTAAAAGGGGAGATTTCGGCTTCCTCCTTGATCCAGTTTCTTCGCAAGATGATAATTGATAGCTCGACTTCGTCTCTCGCCCGGTTCCTTCAGCAAACAGCACGCCTTGCTTTGATCTTCTCTCCTCTATCTAAGCTATGATGTGTTCGACAATAGCTAGGTTGATGCGGGCTTAAGGTCTGGGCTTTGGATTTGGGATTCGTTGGGGCCCAATATTATTCGGCTCGATTTTATACCCCAACAATAACTAAATTAATTTCTATATGCCTCGAATGACTTATCGTCTTAGAAAGTACATTACCATCATATGATAATGTTCAAAATATTATTTTGACATTAACACCATTTTATGTCCATATGGACAAAATTTACCTTTAGACATTTTTCGGAAAAATGTATAGTTCAACATTTAAACTTATTTTCACCTACCTTCTAGTTTAACAAATCATACTCTAATGACTTGTTAGAGTGACGTGGTAGATACAAATGAACAAAGCGTGAGCTACTATATTTGGAAACAAAAGTTCACTAACCTTTTCTAAATTTTAGGTTAATTCCAACTGACTCCACTAAATATTTGACACTAAAAGTCTCTCGGTTCAAATGAATTTATTTTCGAGATATTGCCCAAAGTACCACCCTTTGTACTTGATTTTCCCAAAATCTTTTTTCTCAAAATATCAGTACAAAAGTCTAAAATACCCTTAAAACAATTTCTTTACATTTGATTCAATATTCATATGATTCGGTTACTATCTATTTCTTTCCAAAAAAAATTAAACTTAAAAAGGTAAAAACTGCTCCACTTTTTTTTTCTTAATTTTTTTGACCGGTAGTATAGTGTAGGGCATTTGTGTTAGTTTCAATTTTTAAAGGCTATTTCGTCTTTTCACATGAAATTTACTTGTATTTTGGGAAAAAAAACATGTTTGGGTGGATTTTGGGAAAATTAATAATAAAAAGTGGTACTTTGGGCAATTCCTCTTTATTTTCTACTAAAAAATTGAACTTAATTATGATGAGTTGATCTATTGGATATTATCTATGTTTATCTTTCATGAATATCATCGACTAGATGAGATTTATAAATTACCATTTTATCCTTCTAATTGATATTTGCTCAACTCATTCGTTACTTGCTAATAAGTTAAAACAATGTATTAGTGAGTAGGTAAAAAGTCACCTTGTTCCATTCAAGTAATAAAGCATAAGGTGACATACATTGCATCTCAGCAATCTTATACAAGAATTCCACATTTATGAGAACTTAATAAAACTTGTTCATGACATCTTCATAACTTAATACCTCGCCAATTATCATAGTCTAACTCACATAGTGGATCTAGAATTTTCTTTTCTCAAATGAGAATATGTAAGCTATGAAATGACATGCCTCTTTTTAGGATTTAGGTAAGCACGATGCAATTCATACATAGTGACCTTGAGACAGAATAGATTAAATGGTTTGTTCTTACATTGTCAAACCATGGAGATTATGTTCATGCAAATGTATATTTGACTCAACGTTGTTAGGTTTAATTAAGGACTATAAGACTATAGCATATCATAAAGTTTCAAAAAAATGAAAAACGGAATGAATGGAAGTTTCAACTATATTAACAGAATCAACAATTTAGATGAATGACTAAGTTGAGATCTTTATTACATCAATATGCATAAAATTTACAATAACTACTATTCTTGTGGGCATCAATGCTCGTTTTTGGTCCCCTGTCCATTTAAAGTCCGGGAGCGATAGATGTCCCGGATATAGCTCTATGTACGCTCGTTGATGCTCGTTAAACAATCTTGAACAAGCCATGACCAGCTAAAATGCTCGAAACATAAAAAATTTGAAAGGTGAACAAAAACATATTGTAGAAGTGTCTTGTAATGCTCACCTCCATCAACACCTTGAAATTTTGTGAATTCTCACAAATGTCCCTCTAATAGTCCAAACCATGGATATGCCAATCACTTAAGTCGGCTCGCAAGGTGAACCAATGTTAATTCATGAAGTTGACGACGAACATAATTTTTTCCGCACTCTTCCACGATAAGATCAAGTGTGAACGGTGTCCAATCATCGGTAAAAATATAGTCTGATCATCCCAATTGACGTATTCGACAATCTCCCTTGAAGCACTAGCTCCTTTCTGGTTTGCCACTTGCTTAGTACATCAACCATATAAATTGTGTACCCATCCAGTATCCATGAAACAAATTTCCTCCCGGTACTCGTTACACTACCGTTGATGCCTCTATAGCATATGAATGATCGCATCAATATGCTACACATACCATATCCATTAGTTTAATGAAGAATATTGATTGTATAATTAACAACAGACGTACCGTATCCATTAGACATTCCTTGTTCTCAAACATAAAATTGAAGAATTCGGGCCCGGCGTCAGCAATTCTCAAATGTATTGTCTATGTCTTCTTGCCATTAGAAGGGAGTGTGCCCTTTCACTTGGCAAAATAGCCGAACTAATCATTGTTCAAAATCATCAACAGAATGAAAGCGGAGAGAGAGAAAGACTGAATCCGGAGTACTTATCTTGAGTCGGGTCAGTGAAACCATAAGAGAAAGTGCCTACTAAGTTTTATAGTTAAAATATCAAATCAAACATATGTCAACTGAAACGAAAGATACAAAATGCTTACCATATAAAAAATGTTTTCGAAGGTAAAAATGTTTACAAAAAATAAGCCAAAATAAGTAAATGCATCATCTACGCCCTAAATACATTTTCGAAGTCTCTACTGCTTCGACGTCGGTGTCAATGTCAGTTTCCCTTTTTCTTTCCCGCATCATCTTCGCGCTTCATCTTTGGCCTCTTCGTGTAGGTCTTTATTGGACGAAAAAGTAGACGATCTTGAGAGGCCGGAGGAGGAGGAGGAGGATCATAAGAGGTCCAAGGAGAATGAGGAGGATCCTGAGAGACAAATGGAAGTTGTGACGGTGGCGGAAGACCTCATTTTCGGCTATATTCCGATGTCAGTTCCCCCAGAGCTAATCCTGTAACGTCTTGGAATACCGGGTTCAACCTTTACAACATTTTAAGTTTTGAAAACAAAAGAGATCATATTAGTTAGTTATTACAAAAGAAATTAGATTAGTAAAAAAAAGTTAACATATATATACAAAGGTTACTTGATTTACTCGGATTCCTGATTGTTGATGCCTGAAGGTAGCCATACAATGCAAGAGTGTGTCAAATAAACGTCTCGAATCATTTCACACGTTGCTCACGCTTGTACTCATTCGATGTCTCCGCAGTCAAAACAAACGGATGATTTGGAGCGATACCATGAGCATTAGCCTCTATGGGAGCGGGAATGAGAACAAGAGTGGGAGGGGGAGGAGGACCGGTCTAACAAGAAGATTATTTATATACATATTTATGTAATATATAAATCTTTCATAAAGTCTTTATTGTAATTTGCTAATTAAATTAATAAAAGTTGAAACGTTCATTCATTCCTATTTAGTTTGATTGAAGATTTATGATATTCAATAGTTTTATAATCCTTAATCAAACTAACAATGTATTAAGAGACAAATGTAGATTTGCGTGAACAAACTCTTCATGATTTGATTAAAACGATATATTCACAATCTGAAGATCAACGGACTATTGATCCCAGTATGATTGTTAGAAGAATCTATGATAATACTCTATTGTTTTTTCAATGTATCTTTCGATAATACTAAATTGCCCAGTGCACCCTTAGAGAATGGAAAAACAAATCATTTAACATCTTCTGTCTCAAGGTCACTATATATGAATTGCATCATGCTTACCAAAATCCTGAAATGAGACATGTTATTTCATAGCTTCAATATTCTTATTTGAGAAAGTCAAATTCTAGGTCCACTAAGTGATCTAGACTAAACCAATTGGTGAGATATTAAGTTATGAAGATGTCATGAAATCAGCTTTGTGAAGTTCTCATAAATAAGGAATTCATGTACCAGATTGCTGAAATGCAATGCATATCACCTCATGCTTTATTACTTGGATTGTGAATAAATGAAGCACGCGGTATCCAAAATTAAGATGCGACTGTATTTGGATGGAACAATGTGAGTTGTTAGCTCCTCGTCAATACATTGTTTCTAACTTATTCACAAGTAACAAATGAGTTAGGGAAATAACAACTAGAAGGGTAAAATGGTAATTTTATAAATCCCATCTAGTTGATGATATTCATGAAGGTTAATTATCCGATAATATTCAGTGGATCCGCTCATCACAAATAAGTAGATTTTTGAGCATAAAATAAATTCATTTGAACCGAGAGATTTTCTGTGTCACTCTTTAGTGGAGTCAGTTGACATTAAACAAGACTTGGAAAAGTTTGTGAACTTTGACTCCAAGAGTCCTAGTTAAAGCGTTGTTCATTTGGATCCATGAGGTCACTATCACAAGTCATTAATGTAGGCTTTGTTAAACTAGAAGCTAAGTCAAAATAAGTTCAATTGTTGAACTAGACGCATTTTCCGAAAATGTTCTAAAGGGTGTTTTCATCCTTAAAGATAATTGATGTAAAATGTCAAAATAAGATTTTAAAATTTCTCACGGATTAATTTAAAGTCACACAACTGAAAAATTGGTTTTCATGCTCAGTGAATTAAATTTTGTGACATGTTATTGTATGGACAATAATGCGAGGGTTTTTTCGTAAATTGTTATGAACAAATTAGGAAGTAAATATGTGTGTGTAGATACCCATATGGCCGGCCACTTTATATCAAGGGAGGGAGAGAAATATCTTCTTTTATTTGGTGCATTATTGTATATTGGTAATTGTCCAAAAGAAAAGAGGAAATGAATTTCTTTGAGAATGAAACAAATGTGCTAAGTGAGGAAACAAATTTCTCTCGCTTATGACACAATGTTGGCCGACCATGTAGAAGAGAAAAGGAGGAGGAAATAAAATATTGAGTCATGAATACACAATAGGAAAGGGTAATTACCCATTCTTGTGTTTTCTTCTCCTATAAATAGAGCGTCACATAGAAATGTGAAAATAAGCTTTTTAGTCTTGCTCTCTCTCTTCTAGCCGACCAACATTCTCCCTCTCTCTCTCTAAAATACTCTTTTATTGTGGCACCTAGATCCTCACTTCATGTAGAATATTAACTTATGATCCAATAATTGTTCTTGGTTCATATTGTTTAATAGTGCCCACTCACTAAACTCTTAAAACGCTCGAAGACTCTAGTGGTAGAAACTTTCGTGGTTGCTCGAGAATCCAAAGACGAAAGCCAGCTAGACAAGGAGGATGATCTTCTTCCAAGAACGGACTCTAAGATCAAGCAACAAGAGAAAGATTAGTATTCAATTATTTGAAATAATGTTTTTAATTGATACATGTTCATGCACTTTTCCTAGTTTAGTAAAATTGTTTTACTTATAAACAAATTTTATATTCCGCCATTAATATGATTAATGATAATTTTTCTTAATCCTAGACCTATTCCATCAGTTACTTCTCCAACTTCTTGTGAAACTCCTACTCACTGGCCCGAGGTCTTGGCATATGTAAAACACACAACTACGACACGGATATAATGTTTTAATATTAGTTTACAAACGAGTTAGTCATGATCATAGAAAGATGTCGCACAAGTTTAAGAATTTATTGTTTTCTTGCCGAAATCTTCTCGACATCTTTGCTAGTGAAAATTAAATCGCTAGACCATGAGTGCATCCTCGGAATTTTATTGGCGAGATTCTTGACGACCGGCAAACTCATTATGAAATGGACTCGAATGCCCAATACTGCACTGCATGCATATTTCCAATAAGAGTGTACTTGGCCTCCTTTTCTTTGACCGTCTCGTCACCGATCTTCTTCTTCAACCTTTCGTAGTAGGGCGCTAAGTTCACCGAGATATATGAAAATTTGATGTCCAACTTATTTAACCCCACGGTAGACTGTAGAAGAACGGGAGATCGTCTACCAATTGAATGTACTTGTCATCTAATGTTTGGTTCAGCTCGGCTCCTATGATGTATCTATAGACCAACGCGCATAATCATAGCTTGGAATAGAGCACTGCTAACGGCATCATCAAACATATTACTGTCACACTGGTCTGATTGTTTAATTTCTCTCGTAAGATATTGTTCGAGTGATATGCGTCTTGTTCAGCCACACTAGAACCATCCTCCATTGATAATCCAGTCACGGGCGCGTACTCAGAGTGGCCGAACAAAAGCAATAAAGATGAAATTTGGTCAAACATAATGAGAAAAATGAGAAACAAGAGATATGGTCAAATATAATGAGAAAAATTAGAAAATGAAAAAAATAAGAGATTGTCTAGCCGAACCTCACTCTGACGTTTCCAGGACTTAATTGAATTTTTTTTTCTCCGGTGGATGAACTTTGCATTCAAGAAGTCCATGGATGATAACCAGAGAGAAGTTGAGTTGATCTCTATGGAAGAATTGCGCGAATTGAGTCTCTTGAACTCGGTCACTCAACTTGAGTTTGGTAAACTTATTGTGCACATTTCTCAATACGCTTGACCCCCTATACTTGATCTGGCTTAGGAAGATTTTGCCGCGTATATACTGCAATTTCTAGTGAACTATCATCATTAAGAAACAATAAATCGAAATCCATTGCAAAATATCACAAAGTATCAAAAATAGTAAAAAAAAACATTAATATCATCGCAATTTGTCAGAAAGCATCGCAAACCATCGCAGAAATCTTCATTTTTTAAAAGCATCGCAAACTATTGTAGTATATCAAATTCCACGCACACTATCGTTATTTTTTAAAATCATCACGAACTATTGTAAACTATTGAATACCATCGCATACTATCAAAATTATGTGGTTTTTATCTAGTTTCATCAGAATTTATCGTCTAGTTTTATGCATTTCATTAGTTTTTATCTGTTTTCAATGCAAATCATCGCAACAAAATAAGGATTTATTTTTACCTAGGTTCGAACATTTTATTCTCATATCTCTATTCAATCGGTTGTTAACATAAGAGAAAACCCTAAATGTACTTCACATAATGAAACCCTAACCTTTTTCTTTGTCATTTGTTAACCGCAAGAGAGTTCAAGCGAAGAATCATTTTCGTAAGCTGTCGGAGAAGTCTCAAAAATTTCTCTCATAGTCCGTCGCCAATCTCCGTCGCAAGTCTTTTTCTCCCGCAACTTATCATACGTTGTCGTCTGAGGGTGAGTCGGGTGAAGTCGACGAGACAAGACAAAGATCAGAAGAGAACAGAAGGAGAGAGAAAAGAGAGGAAATAAATGTATTATATAGGAGAAATTTCACTAAATGGACTTAATTTGTAGTTAAATATCAAATTTAGAACTCTTTTCTAATCTCTATCTCAAAATAGACTTTTGACCCATTTTCAGACAAAAATATGCACTCTATTAAATCTCATTCACTTCTTCCTTTCATTCATTTCAATCCTTTTTTTCTTTCTTTCTTTTCTCTCTATCTTCATCGAATCTGACTTTAAAATACGTGCATTACTTACTTAATCATAATTTCCAAATAAAGTAGTAGATCTAAGGTTTAGAAACTTAAGGTTTAAAATTTTCGGTGTGGAAAACGAATTTGTTATGAAAATGATTTAAAATAATTTTCGATAAAATACAATAGTAAAAGATGAAATTTTACTAAATAAAAAAAAAAGCGATGAAAAACGATATAATAAGATGGACTTTTTTTTTAATAATTTGCGATAAAAGACGATAGTATGCGATGGTATAAAATTTTAATAAACAAAATTAAAAAAAAAAAAAAGATGAAAAAAGATCAAATAAGATGGAACCTGAATAAAAAACACTATGAAAAAATATGAAATAATATGGAACACGAAAAAATAAATGATTGAAAAAGATGAAACAAAATGGATGAATTAAAAACGATGATATATGATAAAAAAAAATAACGATGAAAATAGATGGAAACCAAAAAATGATGAAAAAATATGTTTTTTGTAATCTATTTTCATCTTTTTTTTACATATGTCATCGTTCTTCATCATTTTTCATCTTTTTTGTTCATCCATCTCGTTTCATCTTCTTTTATCGTTTTTTTTTTCGTGTTCCATCTTATTTAATCTTTTTTCGTTTTTTTTTTTTCAAATGAAGGACATAAAGAGAAGAATAAAATTTAATAGACTCGAAAAGTATTTTTGTCAGAAAATAAGTCAAAAATTCAGTTTGAGATAAAAATTACATAGAATATCGAAATTTTATATTTAGGTACAAATTAAGCTTATTTAATAAAATTTCTCAAACGATACACTAATAATATTTTGGAACCATTAAATTTTATATTTTATTACATTATAAAGTCTACTTCATGCATATTAGAGCATCTCCAATTCAAAACAATTCAAGTTATTTTCGCTTATATGTCAATGACATATCATCTCATTTTTTATATATTATCTTTTATTGTGCATTCATTATTATAAAGTTGCAAATTTTGGCATCGATACCATCTCTTACTTTGGACAAATAAATAATAGATACACCAATAATAGTTTAATTTGTGTTGTACCATTTATAATAATTTTTATATGGGACAATTGGATTTATAGCCACAATCCAAACATAGAAATTGTAAAATAGCCAAAAGTTTACAAAAGTTTGGTTAATGTCCATAAACCAATATAACTGCCAGATAAAGACAAAATTGCCCTAAGAAAAAGAAGCGGCAAAAGATAAATGAATAAAAAAACAAAAAATAAACCCACGTTTGTCATCAGTTGAAAAGAAACTCCCACTTAGGCGGGAACTAAAAAAATATAACCGGTTTAAAATAAATAGATATAAACAAAAGTTAATGAATAAAACAGTTAATTAGAATAAACGAGTTTTTAAAATTTCAAATAAAACAACTGCTAATATCAAACGAAATTATAAATCTGAAAGGGTATGAAGGTAAAAAAAAACACCTACAATTGCCACATCATCAAATTTGGCTATATACTTAAAAAAAAAACTTAAGTATGGCTAATTTACAAACACTAAGTTTAAAAAGGCTATCCAATGCAATTTTTCTTTTTATATCAACATATTTTTATATAGTATTTTTAATATAATAAATAAATAAAAACTAATGTAGAGAGCAATTTTGGTCGATGGGCAAATACTATGCGACCGTCTCGATCTATTTTTCTACAACAAATACTATATTTGTAAATGCGCAAATACAAAAAAACAAAAAAATAAAATAAAAAATAAGGCCTGAAAGGATTCCTGTTATTTGCATTGCCGCAGAAAATCAAATATAGACACCTAGCCTTTTATGAATGACAAGTACAGTTACAATTACAATTACAATCCCAATCCCAATCCCTTTTCACCAACACTATATCATCCTTATGTGCCAGGTTCCCCAATTTATAACTGGTTTTGCAAGAAGAAAAGAATGACCGTCTCTTTAAACCCCTGGGAGACGGTGGGATCATGAGGGGCACTATCGTCACCGTCACAGAAACTTCCGAACTTTACAAGCATACTCAGTCAGAACTCGCAAGAAGGAAAAAAAAAATGAGAAAACTAATTCGGATCATAACCTCCTTCCTCCACCGATATTGGCGAATCTGCGGGCAACTCCAAAGATGACTGCTTTGGTCAAGAGTCCGCGATCGAGGCTGCAGGCAAGGAGCACCGCCCCGCCGACAACTAGCATTTTGGGAATGCTCTTTGCTTCTTGTTTCCCCGAAGGGGAAACCGAGCACTTATTTTCGATCTCCGAGAGGTCATCGCAGGAGGCGTTTTCGATGGATCTCAAGAACTCCAAGCTGACTTTGGTGTTGATTTGAGCCATGCGTGCGCTGTGTAAGAGCGGGGCATCGGATAATCTTTCTTTCTGATACTTGCGAAGACCTGGTTCGATCTTCCTTACCGCGCCCCACATTCCCTGCTTCACCCCAAGTTTCGCAATCTCCCAAGGGATTCCCATGTCTTCGTAATGAAACAGTAAGACTTCGCAGGAAGTATGTTCACCATCAGCTCTTCTAGATTCAACTGTTTTTCACAAACATGCCAAATGTCACTTCCCATCCCATCATTGGATTTATTATATCATAACCAAGTTTTTATTGATTGTTCACCTGCACGGATACACCAACTTGAATAGTATAAATCCACACGTCTGGGTTTATTGCGCCTCGGAACTGAAGGGTAAGGTACTCCCTGAAACAGTTGACACAAGTAAAGTCAAATTTCTGTAGGATGCAACTTTGTTATATAAAGCAAACTATCTAAGATGGAAGCTAAATCGTCTATTATCACTAGAAAATTGACTAGTAGATAAATCGAATTTCTAAAATCGTACCTTGGTCACACAATAGTACGCACGTCCCGATTCCCAGATGCGACGACCAATCAAATATTCCCTGTCGCTACAGAAAAAGGGAAACTGTTCCAAAAAAGAGATTGCAAAACTAATTAATGATTATCTTCCACAGACAAAAAAGCGAACTGAACGATCTACTAACCTTGCGCACCCACTGGACTAGCATAGACCCTGTTGCTGGGCATGCCTCCAAACATGTGGATTGTATGAGCATGTCATCCCAATTTGCTCGGAACTCATCGTCCCAGAAGAAATCTCTCACCATCTCTGGTGTCGCATCTTCAAATACCGTTCGACTGCGGTACTGTGGCGGTCCAGTCTGCAAAGAAAGAACATTCTTCTGATTATTTTAACACTCCCACAACCCTATCCAGATACTCAATTTTATTCAGCTAGGGAATCTTATTGCTACCTCGAGATCTCGCCGCCAAGCTTTATAGCTCATCGTAGGGGTAGAACGGTCCATCATCTGAATCCAAGCTGGCCCTCCATCTTTCTCACTGACGAGTCGGGAAATATATTGCAAATCTACTTCATTCACAGGGATAGTGCTTTCCTTCTGAAACTCCGAGGACCTGCCAATCACCACCGAGTAATCCACTTTTAACATCTCAAACTAATTCACCTATAAAATTATGCTCAATTATCAACCTTAAAACGAGGACCAAGTCAAAGAAAATAAGGAAGTGAATTTTAGGAGTTTTGAAACGGACCTGTACTCGGAAGAATTGAGCGGAGCTGGTAAAGAAGCAACGTTTTGCTGAGCTCCCTCATCGGAAATCCATGAAATGTAGGTCGGTAACTGGAGCCTCAACGAATTCAAGCTCGGAATCGAACTGATTAGCGGCAAGGTTGAAGAGATTAGCGAAGAGGATGAGGAAGAAGAAGCTTCTTTCTTCGACACAGAATAATCCGAAGCCTCGCGACCATTCAAAGAAGCCCACTTAGGCTTCCAGGCCCAGCCAACAAGAACTCCAACAAAAACTGCGACCCACAGAGGAGCTATGAACAGCACCAGCTCTCCCAGGACCTCCACAAACGTCGGCCTCCGAAATATGTCCAGAAAAACCGAGACCACAGCCATCTATAGAAGAATAAAAACCCTGACCCTCTATTGAATCGGAATCCGATGTCTTCGTTTTCTACAGCGAGGGTTTCGGGGAGAGAAAACAAGAAGAGAGAAAGAGATAAACCCTAACCCTAAAGAGACTCTCAACAAATAAATTCACCACAAGATATAGAAAAAATTAAAAATTAAAAAAATTAAATAAAAATATATGAACGGTTTAAGATATGAGATTTAGGAAGGGAATGATGAGATTTAGATATGGGTTGGTTTTCGAGAACAAAAAAACAGAGAGAAAATCAGAGGTAAAAGACAAGGATAATGGATAAGATTCTGAGAGATGGGCGGTTGAGAAGAGCAAAGAGAAGATTACTGTAGGCCCAACGATTCTCTCCACCTTTCGTTACCCCCAAACGAGATTCAACAAATGGCTGTTGGCCTTACTCGTAAATTATCACACAATATGTTCCAACCGATTGGAATAGAATAAATAAAGGCCAATGATAATAATACTTTTTTCGTGAGAAGAGATATGGCTTTCTTACTTCTTGCTTAGCTGTATGTATATGAACATATATATATTTGTGGTCCTTTGGTCGCCGCGTTCTCGTTTTCCACGTTGTTCACCATAAATCTTATTTTTTTCTCATTTTTCCGTTTCACTAATCTTATTTTTTCTCATATTTCCGTTTCACTATTTTCTGTCATGTACCCTATAGTTATTTATTTACAAAATTATCTCCAACCCAAAATTTTATTATACAGTTCTTGTTGTTATATTTGAGGGGTTAAATAAATATCAAATAGAGTTTCATCTCCAACCCGAAACTATATTCCTAGCATTAAAATTTATATTTCATATTCATTTATTGTTTAAAGAACTTTCTAACATCCTATGTTAGCTCATTTATACATTAGTTATCCACTACTACTTTCGAATATATATATATATATATATATATATCTGAATTATTTTGTAGACTCAACTCTCATTGTAAATATCTGTAGATTACATTATTAAATATTTTTTATCTATAATTTAATTTGCTTATTGTATTATATTTGACAATTTGTTTTTAAGCTCTTATATATGTTTATCTCATGTCTTGTAAAAGCTCTTATATTGACGGGAAATACACTTCTATTAATTGATTAACGAAGACCTTCAAAATAAAAGAGTTGGGCAAAATCCGACGACTTCTTTGGTAAAAGGATCTTTCCCTCATAACTGCAAATATTCTTTTCAATTTCTGTAGAGCAGTTAGGAAAGTCTATTATAAACGGTAAAATTTAGACATTCTAACAGAAACAGAAATATACTAGTAAAAATCATGACATTTTTCATTGGTAGTCAGAGTTACTATTCACATTTACTTTCTTATTGTTCTTTTTATTACAAGACATCCCAATATCATAATGTTATTTTCCGTTTGGATAAGCAATAATAAATATTAGTCAAACGAATTAATATTTATGAAATCGCGTAAGCAAGTAAAATAATCTCAATAATCATTTCTTATGATTGACTTTAGAGTAAATAATTATATGCGCGAGATAGATGCCACATGAATCGCTCTTTTTATCGCGTCGCACTTTATTGTTGAAAAGAAAAATATTTCGCTCCAAATCCAGTATCTATAACAAAGTATTCTCCTTTAACATGTGACTTTGTCAATCATGAAGTCGTCGTTGCCTCGGAGTCGAATTTGATCAAGTCATACGCGAAGGGTTTAAGCCGAGATGTCTTAGGTCGAATTATACATCACATTTATTACATATATTATATTATATTGGTTGGATCAACAATGGAACACCAAGATCTTTAGAATAAATTTTTATTCATGACCCATATAAACCTCAAGGAGTCAACTCTTACGTAAAGATACATAGAATACTTTTATGAGATATAAGACCGATGTGTATAATTAGACATTTTTTTTAAAAGAAATAAGAAAAACCTACCGGCTTTGGGCCAACAAACAAAAGTGAATAAAGGGAGCGACCAGTTTTTATTTTCCTTATTAATACTCATTTATGAAAAGAACATGATATACAATAATAAATAGAAAAGAGAATGTGATGGACTTGTGTCTTCTGTTAGCGTTTAAAACACGTGGTAGTCGGTGAGTTTTTCACCGCCGTCCAATTTATTGAAGAGTGTCCTCTGACGGAGTGAAATAATATTATTATTAATTAATGATATGCATTTTATTAAATTTACTGGTGAAATTTTAAATATGATTGACTTTTTTTAGTAACCGTTGTCGTTGCCACGAAATATCATAAAAGTCATCATGTATGGAAAAAAATTGTGGTTATAAAAATATGAATATAAAACATAAACCACTGGTAATATAAGAAACACAATGAGCTTAATAAACCAACGGGCTATAGGTTGCGGTACGGGACCTCAACTCGCGATATTCGGTTTTGATGGTCTCCTCCGAAAAATGCGAGACTGAACCCACCCAAGTTAAACTCGAGTGATGGTTAACCCCATAGCGCGCTATATTATGCGCCGCAACATTACAAAGACGATAAATATGCAAAATGTGTAACTCCTCAAACTCTCTCATCTCATTGAAGATGCGGTTCAAGATCGTCCCAAGGTCTGTCGCTGGCGGCACGCCCTTCTCGACCAACCTCAGCACCCCCAAGCAGCCATACTGGATATATGCTCTTCTACCGCCGACGCTGCAGACTAGCTCTATACCACGGAGGACAGCATACGCTTCCGCAAGCTGGAGAAAAACCCCCTAGCCTGGAAAAGCGTATGTGAGGCAATCACCTCTACAGTATGGTCTCGAACAATAAAAATCACACCAAAACTTCCACGGTCCCGAGCCAATGCCGCAACGAAATTAATCGAGAGGGTATCTTCCCTTTGGGGAGTCCCATCTAGTGGTCGTGGTCACCTTCATTATTGTCTGGGTCTCCCCAGCCGTACTCGCTCTATACTCCTCGGCGAATCTCACTGTCCACTGCACAATCTAAGACTGGCTCCACGTTGACCTCCCGGTGAGGACATTGTTTATGTGGTTTCATAGCACCCAAATAATAGTAATGAAAAGCGCATGTGAACGAACCTCAAGAATATCCGTCTCTCTCAAGATAGTATCGAAAATGTCGCCGTCTTTGAAAGGCGGAAGGATATCGCTAAAACCCACTTTCTTCCAGACTCTCCTGCTCCACCTGCAACCCAAATCGCGTGGAAAATTGTTTGTCTCGCCTCCTGGCAGACAGGACCGATATCGTCAGAGGTGATCCTACTCTTGGCTAATACTGCTCTAGCTGGAATTTGGCCTAAGCAGACTCGCTAACAAAAGAGTTTCACCTTAGGTTGAACTCTCAACTGGCAGAACTTCGTCCACCAGCTCTCCATCCCCAACAGATCAAAAGAACTAGCGTCCGGGGTACTGGCGCTCTCAATCGCCCTCGGTACCCTCTCTTGACGGAGTACTATTTATCCTTAGTGAAGTGCCTACGACGTACAAAGGGAATACCTTCACCACCACACGGAATGCTCAGAATCGCCGCTGCGTCCTCTTCTCCGAGCATCGCTGAAATAAGATCCACGTCCCGACCACCGTCGAATCTGATGAGCTCTGCTACCTGCATGTTGGGGGATAAATCTGATTGTCTTTAAACCTCCTATTCCAATAATAAGTTGAGCTATAAAATGAGTAGTTTAATGAAATAACAACTAGTTATTGATGAAGCATACAAAATTCTATCTTCACACACCAAAATATTTTAACAAAAAAATTCAACACAACATAAAAAAATTTAAAATAGTCAACATTATGTAAATATATTATAAATAGTCAATGTGCTTATGAGATAGTTATTTACACAAAATTATGAACTCAGATTGTCTTTTATTCTTCAAATTTTAGGCTATATTAGTTCAAATTTTGTTGTAAACAAGTTTGACTGACTATTTACTAAACGTTAAAAATACTACTAAAATTGTAACTGGATTCACACATATAGTAATGGGGCCATCTCTCTATCTACAATCAAGTTTAACACCGCAAACGCACTCGCATCCGCTCATGTGATCACGTCCTCGCTAAGCCCTTTTTTTCAAATCATATAAGCCCTCCTCCACATATTGAGGAAGCTTATCCATCTCTAAAAATTGAGTAATTCTCAAGAGCCTAACCCTCGAGACGATCCAAGCCATAAATCATGTAATAATATCCAGTACGAGATTGACGATCAAGATCGAGAATATAATATCCATTGCAGTTTAAAAAAAATGGATAGGAAATTGTAAGAAAAATATGAAGGAGAGCCTTTATATAAAAATATGATTTCTAAAATTAGAAATTAGATATGTTAATGCTCAAAAAGTATATCAAGACTAAAATAGTAGTTAAATCCATGATGTGACCATGTGACCACACTAAGTTATAAAAAAAATATGAATATCCTCAACTTAAAACGGTATGCTAGGGCTTTGGATATTGTTCATGATTCTTTATAGGTTAAGCTATATCTGCGTCTTTAGTGTCCAAAATAAAACACGTAAACTATTGCGGATCGGACATGGTACCTCAGGCGTACACTTTGACGCTCAACAATACTGTAATTACTTCAGAGCGTTAAAATATCCTGACATGATTATCTCAAATATACATGTTGTCATCTCGTCTCGGTCCAAACGACACACAAACGAACCATCATAGTCTTGGGGCCATTCAACCATTACATCAAGGAGAGGTCGGTCTGCCATGATGATCAAGAGAGCTAGTCGGCCATGGTGGCCAAGTGGAATGCACGCCGAAGAGTAACGCATTAACCATAAACGGCAAACTTGAAGATATGTTTTTGAAAGAAAACCAAACTTGCATTAAAATAAAGTGTGCAAATCAACAAATAGTTTGAAAAGAAGAACGAAGCAAAGAGCAAAACAAGCTAAACAAATGGCGCATATAAGACGTCAATCAGAGTCAGAGTCAACATGCTCCTCATCCCGGCGAATGGCGGTGCAAATTTCTTAGGAGAATCCACGACTGACTAGTGGTCGTCTCCACCGGATGACACCTTGTAGGATCCGTGAGGGCGGGTTCGTCTTTAAGAGGTGGAAACATCGCATCGAAGAATGCATATATGACCTCTCGCGACTTGTTCTCCTTCACTATTGCATCCTAAACACGGACGGCCGCAACATGACACATGTCATACAAGGCCACCTCCAAGTCCTCCTTGATCATCGTCTTGGTCTGGATGGCATTGTGGTGACATCAATGATGACCTGCATCTCCTCGGGCAAAGCTTTGTTCTCCTGCATCGCCTTCGCGCACGCAAAAATAGTTTTTCATTTTCTCTCTTCTCTTATGGTGTAGCCGTTGATTATCATGAACCAATGCTTTCAAATTATTCCTCATTTCTTTCTAAAACAATTTTAGAAATAACCATTGTAGAATTTCCCATAAAATTTCACTAATAACGAAATTAATTTGTTTATGCATCAAACGATTTATCGGCTTATAAAGTAATTTACATTACCATCATATGATAATGTTCAAAATATTATTTTTACATTAACACTATTTTATATCCATATGGACAAGATTACCCTTTAGACATTTTTTGGGAAAACGTCTAGTTCAACATTTGAACTTCTTTTGGCTTATCTTCTAGTTTAACAAACCTTACTCTAATATCCCGTGATAGTGACCTTATGGATCCAAATGAAACCGATTCTAGAAAGTTGATAGAACACTTACATAGATTTTGGCTCAGCTACTGAACGCTCCAATCCAACGAGTGCTTCGTCTTCTAGTTTTCACGTCTTCGTCGTCGGATTGAGTACTCAAGGATGACACCGTAGTCTTCCGAAACGTAATCTCCGAGACGAATAAGAAAGATAAGTGGGCAGAATCGATATCTCACCGGATCTCGAAACCAGATGTTTCGGGATCTCGCTCCTATTTTCAAGGAACAAAATTTGCAATTCCAAGGGATAGAGGGAGAGAAAGTAGCTGGCCAAGAGAGAGAGATAGAGGATGACCGAGTATTATATGTATAATGGAATGAGTTTTCTCTTTCCTTCAATTTCTATTTATAGAATTGGGAAGGAGATGACGCTTGAGATATTTTCTCTCCTTTTTTAGATATATTCTCTCATTTTAGATATACTCTCTCATATTGAATTAAATCTGGGCCGTTAGATCTCAACAGTTAATCTACAATCTCTTTCATCCATCAGATCAATATCCATGGAAGAGATTTTATCTCCCTTGATTCAACCAAAGAGAGAAAATCAATGGCTATATTTAGGAGGGGGATGGAGTTCGGCCAACCTAGGGCTTATCCCTATGGGATTTTTTACCAACTCTTGTCCCAAAGCCCAGCCCAAAATTTCAAAGTTCGTTTGCGTAAAACTCCAAATGATTATTTATTTACTAGATCCAACAAAAAATAAACAATTATGCTATAAACATTTATTTAATTCTGCGAATACCCATTTTCTAGAATTAATGTTGTCAAACATCATTACAGCAAGTGCGATTAAATAAAGATTAATATTATTATTCGATAATTTTTATCCGCTTTATCAGAGCCGATTCAGGGATTATTAACCTAGTCAAGAAGCTTAACGAATTCCACAAAAAAGACGATACTGCCATATCTTTTATCCATCGATATGTCTAGTCTTTATTAATACTCCACCGTGTAATCTAAGGTTAAACCTTTCTTTATTACTAGAATTATATTTGATGTGTTCGAAATTACTTAACAATTTAAGTAAATTATTATTAAAGATAACTAATTACGTGCGGAATTAATAATAAAAACGATATATCATATTAAACTATTTAATATCTAACAACCTATTGACATTAAAATCATAAGCATGTTAATTAACAATTTAATTCTAAACATGTTATTTCAATAAAATCAAACACTCCAAAAAATCATAACAATTATATTAATTAAGAGTATTTAAGATTATCGAAACTTACATCGTCGAGTTATAAATAACTCAGTCGAGGAATTGAAAACGAGTTCGATGCGAGAATCTTCAAGCTTCTCCAATTCCGGGTTTGCAAGAGACTTCCTCGGCTCGTCAACACGGGCAGCGAAGGTGGCAAGCAGGCGCGTCCTTGGGGCTGGTCCGGGAAGCTGGTAACAGATGCTGCGCGGTCCTCGGCAGGCTGGGAACGGGAGGCAGCGGCTGGACTCGTCCGACACAGAAGGCAGCGGCCCTAGGAGACCCCAGAGCGGCTGAGAGGGGCAGGCACCTCTGGGCCCAGGCGGAGGAACAGCGGGGATGTCGGCAGCGTCCTGGGCAGAGGCAGGCTCGGCTGGACAAAGGCGGCAGGCAGCTGGGACAAGCAGAGGGGCGGTCGGGCGGAGTCAGGCGCAGGTTCGCGCGGATGGGCGTAGGCAGATCGCAGGCGAAACTTCGCGACGACGCTGAGAGCTCATGGAAGCTCGGATCGGGACGCCAATTTTTGCGTTGCGTTGGCAACGAACTGACTTAAATGGGTTCAAAGAGAGATCTGGGTTTGCGGACTCAGATTCATCGGATTCATCGAATCTTTGGTTCGGAGGTCAGATTTCCAGAAAACGAAAATGGACCAAACAACCACAAGTTGATTCAACGATGACACAAGAAGAAAAACGAGAAGATGAGTGTGGGCTCAGATGAACGCACACGAGAAAACAAGAAACGAAATTTTTCGTCCTCTCGGGTGATAGGGTGGTCGGCCAAGAGGGAGGGGAAGAGAGAGAGAGAGCAAGCTTTAACCTAGGGTTTCCTCAAACCCTTTATTTATAGACATTGTTAATGGGCTTTCATGTGGGCTTTTGTTGAATCAATATTCAGCCCAAAACTATGTTAATGGCCGGCCCCTATGTCCTACTCGTTTCTCAATTTTATTCCCAAATTGCCTTGATTTAATTTCCAAATTCGACTTAATTTAAAACTCTCATCTATTTAATAACTTGTTATTAAATTGTTTCATGGTTATCGAATAACATAAAACGAGAAACGTTTTATTTTCTAATATTGTTATTATGAATTCTCAAGAAAATTATTATTACAATAATAAAGTTCTTTAATTCACAAAATCAAATAATTAATGAATAACACATTATTCATTAATTCGCTTGGAAAATAAATTTCTCTATACAAATCACAATTTGTATTTTATGAGTAAATCAATTTATTGCGTTCAATTAATCTCTTCTAAATGTGCATCATTGAGACCTTATGGACCCACATGAACGAAGCTTGAGAATAAAGCACAGACTCAATAATTCACAAATTATTTTTGGCTTATAATTCTTAATAATGATCGACTCCACTAAAGGATCAATATTGAAAATCTCTAAGTTCATGCGCGCATATTTTTCCGTTTGAAGTCACAGAAATTTTCTGTACTCGATCCACGGTGTACTTTACCAAAATACCCTTCGTGTGTATCAGTAAGTCCGGGGAATGTAAAATTACCGTTTTACCCCTAGAGTTATTATTTCACTAACTCGTTTGTTACTTGTGAATGAGAAAAAACATAAAGTGAGACGTCAATACATGTCACATGTTTTAATCAAGGAATCTCATATTCAATGATTATCTGGCTAGATTAATTCATTCACTATCTCGAAACAAAGCATAGTGTGATACAATGACTTTCATTATGTGTACACGAATTCCATATCTGTGAATCACATAATCCAACACTACAACATCATGTCACCAACCGTCGGGTCAGATGCAGCCATTACACGGCCATCGCCAATTGACAAATCAAATGACATAAAGTGTAGCATCGACTATGCACTCACCTCAGGATTAAGGTAGTTATCAAAGTACCCCTCGTATGTGATCTTAGAGCTTCTAGATTAAGGGTTTTTATATCGAGTTTCCATAGAATCACTAGGTCTTGTTCAATATCTTCTATAAGATATCAAGAATGAAATCATAGAGTCACAACTTTCTATATCACATGATAAGATATCATGATTCATTCAAACAGTCGTTACTTAGACTCGAATGCTCAATCGGTCTTAAGATTGCGAACAAATGGTTTAAACTAGTCACAAATGGTTATCATGTCAAATCTGTATTTAACACCCTTTTCGTTGATGACAGTTTCAGACCGTAGCATACAAACATAAACACATACTATATGCTTATTTATTAATATTAATGTTTCAGAAAAATATTACAAATAATAAATAAAATGTCTAATATTCTCCTTTGTGGGCACCAATCCCAACAGGATCTCCTTCTTCAGATGTCGCCGGTGTGAGTGCGGTGGTCTGGAAGAGGGTTCTGTTGATCGGCGGTTCCGGTGGCGTCAATCCTTCCAATCCTCCGCCAGGCAACAAGCGATGTAGGCGGGCCATGAGTCGTCTGTTCATCTCGGCCTGTTCTTCTGTCTTCTTGTTGGCCTCTGCTATCACCGCCATGGCGTCGGCCAGTTGTTGTTGAAGCGCTCCTGTTTCCACGGCTTTGTCTTGACTTCCTCCATCGTTGTTTTCTATTTTGCCATCTCGCTCGAATTCCTTCGACTTCTTGGTTGTGAGTTAGAAAGAAACGAGCCCCACAGTGGGCGCCAAACTGTAGAGGTCGATTTGCACCGGTCTCTAAACAATCACAAGGATTAGACAAGCGATAATAATAATGAATAATATGGGTTACGTTTGCAAATATCCTTGAATTTATATATTATGAGGCTTGATTTCTCTTGTTTATTAGCTTGGAAGCATTAAGGAATTACAAAGAACCGAACGTGAAAATATCAACTCTGTATATTGTGACGGCGTAAAAACTTTGATCCTCTTCAATGAGGTTTTACACTGATATTTATAGCCTCAAGAATTTCCCGAATAGTTTGCTAGGGTTTCCCCCTCCCTCTGTTAGGATTCCTCATTTGTCTCCTCACTTTTCTGACGAAAGTCCTTGATGTCCTCCGAGATTTGCCAACTAATCCCGTGATTTCCGTATTCAGTCTGTCTCTCTGACACTAGTTCCCACTTAATTTCCGTCGCTGCCACGTGGACTCTTAGTGACGAGCCTTCCTCGCGAAGATTCTTCTTCGGGACGATGCCTCCTCGGGACGATGCTTCCTCAGGATGATGCTTCCTCGGGACAAGGCTTCCTCGGGACGAGCCTTCGTCCATGTCGTTTGGGGAATAAAATTGACACAAATTACGTTAAGAGTGATTTGACGAAATCCAACCTTAACAAATATGAAAGAGCAAACGTGATAGTAACTTACTGCACAATATTGTAGTGCAAGCTGTTCTGATCTACAAAAAAATTGTTATTTGAGTAATGTGAAGTTTTTTCACTTGCAAATACGTTATTCTAAATTTTGTTTACCTTGCTTAATGATCTTGCTAGATTGACTGACATATCTTGAAACAGAGCCGGTTTGTAACACTATGCAACTTCATAAGCAAACAGGCTGAAACTAGAAACAGGTATAAATTAACTAAGCAAGCTTATACAGGAAAAAAATAACATAATATGTTTAAGAATTTACGGTGATAAATATCTCGCCGCTTGATTTAGGGTGCGTTTGTAACCCGAAAAATGTGAGAGAAAAGAAAATAAAATTCTCTTACATTTTCTCTACGTTGTTTCGATTGAAAAAATTAGTAATGAAAAAGTTTATGATGGAAAATATGAGAGAAAATATATAAATAAAAAGTGATTTCATTTTCCCTTAAAAATGTGATAGAAAATGAAAATGTATCTTATTTCACACATGTGCAAAATTTTCATTTTCCATCCACACACGTGTGAACAAAATAGACCAAAAAATATAATAAAAATTTAAAATTTGGTTCATTTTTTCTTTAAAAAAGAAATATTTATTTTTTTTCTTAAATAAATAATAAAATAAATAAACCTACGAAAAAATATCTTATTCACAATTTTTTTTTCTTAAATAAAAATTATAAAAAATTAAAAATAAATAAAATTAAAAAATTAAAATAAATAAATAAAAAACAAAAAATATAAAATATAAAATTAAAATATATAAAACTTAAAAAATTAAATTAAATTAAAAAAATAACAAAATTAAGATAAAATAAAAAAGTAAAAAAATATTGAAGCAAAAAATCAAACTTCATTGTATTTTTCATCTTGATGGTTTTAACATAACCAAACAAGAACGAAAAATAATTGGGATTCTCATTTTCTTTCATTTACATTTTCCGCCATTTCAAACACAACTTACAATTTTAATTTTCTCATTAATTCTCCATTCGATTTTCATTTTTCTTCAAATTTTTATTTTCTCTCACATTTTCCCAGTTCCAAAAGGAACTTGTTCCGGGAAAGCCATCGTGTATAAAACCAGATTCGCCTTTGGCTTCACCGGTTTCAAGCGTCTTCAACAACAAGTTTGATTGTGATTTCATTTGACACCAACTTGCCCTGATTTACGATCTCCGAAAGCTAGCAAATAAAAAAAATTACAAACAAAATTCAAATAAACATGTTAAATACGCGACATCTAATCAGAGATAAAAAAAATACTGCCTTCACTAATTTCAATCTTTCAATAAATTGATGTGTTATTCATCAAAGTCAATATTGTTCATTCCAAAACGTAATAAAAAAAATTATATCACAGTCACCGATTTTCAAATAATCAAAATTTATAATCTAAATATCACAATCACAACCAATCCAAACTAAGTTTGGAGATCGAGACCCTAATTTACCTGGCGTCCTTATCTACTCCAATTCCGTCTCTAATTCTCACAATTGACAAGCATTAATCAATAACCTAAAATTCAAATTACACAATTCACGAAAAACAAAGATCCGAGTTCAATCAGATCGAATCTAACCTGGCGGGAGAGAAGGCCAGAGGAAGCGAGCTCGTGGCGGGCAAGATGGAGGTGGCGATGTGAGGGATTCCGAGAAGATTACAGAGCCGACTTGCATAGGTTCCTTTTCCAACGCAGTCCACAGTCTGCACACGCAGATACTCAACCAGCACCTCCAGAACATCTTCGTCCGTTGCCGCTTCAAAACGAGTCACCGTAATGATGAATGGAGGGGTCCTGAATACTCTTCCTGTTTTGTTTTTAGGAGCAATGTACGCATGTACGTATATTAGAAAGTTAAAGGCTTATATAAACTTGCGTGGATATGTACCTACTGACTTCCATAAACTGTGCGAATACCTCACATCCTTAACAACCACCGCGTGAATACCTCCCAAGCACACGATAAATGCTTATTCGCCCCTCTCACTCTCTCCTTGAGCCGGCCCTGCCTCATAGATGGACTCTTTCCCAAAAGAGAATGTGTAGATGGCTTATTCGCCAATCTGATCAACCACAGAGGCATCCCCAAAGGTCGACTCGCCATCACTGTCAAATCCCATTGTCGCCAATAAAACTCAAAAGTCGATCGGGGATTAGAAGAGCTGGTTTAAGATTCGCAAGAGTAAATTATTTTTCCCCTCGGTCGATCGTCTGAGGTTTCATTTCACTATTCTCATAGTCCTACACAAAGATTTAAACGAATCTCACATAGAAATGGATTTGCCTGAATAGATGAAGCAGATTTTGTGCAAAGAAAGTTTGTTCGGTGCGTCTTCGAGACTCCTCAGATCGTTCGAGGCACGACGTCGAAGGGTGGGAAATTGAAGTCCATGACGTGATTGGTTTCCGCGAGAGAGAGAGGGAGTGAAAAATATTTTTGGGGAAGTTAAGAGGAAGAGTGGGATTAAACAAAACAAATAGGAAGATTTAGGAGGGAAAGTTTCCTCCAATATTTTTGGCTAAATTTTTAAATTTTAGTTAAGTAGGTCACAGTTTTATAATGATTGTAGTGAAATATATAATAATTACTACACCTTTAGAAAAAATGATGACTAGAGTCTGTTTTAACATACTACATTTTAAGATCAAACTGTAGTTAAAAAAATAAAACTACAGTGGATGTACATTTTTGTGGTAGTGAATATTTGATTTCTTCTCATTTTTCTCTAGTATATGGCCGGCAACCTTGTAGCATTAGTGATTGAAATTTTTTTCCTCACTTAACACATTTGTTTCATTCTCAAGTAAATTCATTTCCTTTTTACCTTTTGGGTAATTATCTTTATAAATAAAAGCGAAGAATTCTTCTCTTCTTTAGATGAGGTTGGCCGAACTCTACACTAAGTAAGGAGCTTCTAGATGCTTCCTTATTTCTTTTAAGACAATTCTTAAAATACCCATTGTAGAATTAATATTGCACAAATAATGAAATTAGTTTCATAATGCCTCAAACGACTTTTCGGCTTTAAAAATATTTTATATTTCCATCATATGAAAATATTCAAAATCTCATTATGACATTCACATCATTTTATGTCTGTGTATACAAAAAATATCCTTTAGACATTTTCCGAGAAAACGTCTAGTTCAACATTTGAAATTATTTTGACTTAGCTTCTAATTTAACAATCTTACTCTAGGGACCTTATAAATTCAAATGAACAAAGCTTGAGCTACTATACTTGTACTCAAAAGTGTACAAACTTTTTGCGAGTATTAGTTTAATGTCAACTGACTCCACTACTGAGTTGACACTGAGAATCTCTCGGTTCAAATTAATTCATTTTCTACTCAAATTCAACTTAATTATATTGAGTGGATTCATTGAATGTTATCTATGATTACCATTCATGAATATCAATAAGTAGATGGAATTTATAAAATTACTATTTTACCATTCTAGTTGTTATTTCCTCAACTTCTTTGTTACTTGTGAATAAGTTAGAAATAACATATTGATGAGGAGGTAATAAGTAACATTGTTTCATCCAAATAAAGTCGTTACTTAATTTTGGATACCGCGCGCGGTTCATTTATTCAGAATTCAAGTAATAAAGCATTAAGTGATATAACATTTCATTTTAGCAATCTTCTACATGAATTCCATATCTATGAGAACTTCGAAAAGTATACCCATGTCAACTTCATAACCCAATATATCACCGATAGAGCGCATCTTTTCACAACCTTGGATCTAGAGTGTAGCTTTCTCAAATGAATATATTGAAGTTATAAAATGACATGTCTCATTTCAAGATTAAAGTAAGCATGGTGTAATTCACAAATAGTGATCTCGAGACAGAAGATGTTAAATGGTTTGTTCTTACATTGTCTCTAAAGGTGCACTGGTCAATTCAGTATCTTCGAAAAATACACTGAAAGAACTATAGAGTTCCGAACTCTCTATGCTTCGTAACCAGACATCATAGATTCTTCCAACAATCATACTAGGATCAATAGTCCGTTGATCTTTAGATTGTGAATATTTTGTTTTAAGCCAACCATGAAGACTTTGTTCACGTAAATCAACATTTGTCACTTCATACATTGTTATGTTTGATTAAGGACTTTAAGACTATTTGATATCACATACTTTCAAATAAACGAAAAAAGAATGAATGAACGTTTCAACTTTTATTAATATAATTAGCAAATTACAATAAGGACTCATAGGAGATTTATATTACATCGATATGTAAATAAATTATCTTCTTGTTGGCATATCTACCAACAATCTATACGTCAACTTATTCATTATATAGTTGGACGTAAACTTTATGAAGTCACTCGAAAGGGAATTCATGATTATTTCCACCTGGGTGACCTCATCCATCCGTGCCCCATGGAGTTCAGCTTCGGTGAAGTAGTTAGTTACTTTCAAGACATGATCCCTCACCGGAGTTCCCGTAGTCATCCTAGTGCTAGTGCACTTACGGGTGTGCTCAATGCAGGCTTACTCATTTTGCATCCCAAATATTTGTTGCAACGAGTCAACGATCTCCATAGCACTCTCCTTTCCTTCCATCTTTGTTCGCAACGCATCAAATATTCTTGCGAGCAGTGGTCCACTTGTAATAGTCCTCCTTCATGTTACCGGAGGAACTCGAAGTGGGGAAAGGAGGTCTCTCTTCAGTGAGGATAAAGCGAATGCTTTCGCTCACTAGCACAATGTTGAGATTCGACTTCCATTTATGAAAGTTTTCTCCTGTCAGAACGTCTTTCAACAACCAGACCATGATAGGGTTCGACATAATTACTAAAAACATAAAAAGAACTCTATAAGAAATATGAAAAGAAACAAACTATCAAGATATTTAGGAAATAAAAACAAAATTCATAAGCACGAGAAAAAAAAATACTAATCTTTGAAAAGACCCTATTTTTATTATCCACGACCAATAGCCACAGTCCGTTCCACTATGGTGGCGTAACGGAGTGCACGTAGTGAACATGAGTTCCGATTCATATTAGTGAGCAATCACAGTTCGTGTACCCTTCATAACTGTGCTCACTAACTACCAATTTATAGGAATACTTTGGCGATATGAACAACCATCGGTTGGTTCATACATGAGTCGACCCGACATTCTACTGAGAAAAGTCTAGCCCTACGTACTAACTTAACTAGTACGCGCAGAGATCAACCCTCTCACATATCGTCAGAAACACAACCTTGGTATTGAAATAAGAAAAGCCTGTCCTGCGGAATAGACCTTCTATCTCTTAAAAAGAGCGCCGGTCACGCAGGTATTATTCATCCTTATGGTGTTGTGTCAATGTTGGGGTCCTTAAAGACTCAACATACTTTTAGCATTTTATATTTTCTTAGCATTAACATTCATCTAGGTGATCCACTACCAGTTAACTAAATCATATTAAAAACTTGAATGTTACTAAGATACCCATAAAAACATACATTTCGATATAGCTTAGTTATTAGGTAATTCTCGACATCTAGTCTTGATTAAGCTAATAGTATTCCTTCACGGAAAAGGTCCCAGTTAAGAAGATGAGACACTAGGTCTTCTTAAATACCCCTTAGTTTAGCCTCTTATCGGCTTGGTGACAAAGCTTTCCGATCCTCTCATTCATTAATTAGCTATCTTAATCATATGAGATAAATTTTAAATGAATAAAAGCCCATGATAGCCGTAAACAAACGATACAATATCTAAGTTATAGCATACAATCATAGTAAAGCAATTAAATAAACAAGCATATCAAACATGGTTTGATTCGTGTTGATCGTATCCTAATTGATTTTTTATAAAATAAAATGAGATGAACCAAATCATATTAGTTCGTGGATGATGGTTGAACACAATCATATGTTTCAACGGGGAAAACAAATCTTTTCCAAAAGATTTCATTTCCTAATATCTTTGAAAAATTCAATTTGAATCTAGGCCCATCATATGTTCTTTTGAAAAACAAATCAATATCAAAATCATTTATTTTTCCATGTTTTAAATCATATTTAAATGAGTCCGGCCCATTTTAATAAATTAAATAAAACATCAAATTAAACTAAATTAATTTATTTTTTTCGGATGGGCCTTAAGGCCCATCTGGCATCTGGACCCAAGCCCAAATCATCCTAGAGCCGAACCAGTCATGGTAGGGCCCGACCCGAGTTGGTTGGGCTTGTGTCAAGGGGCAGTCCTAGCCAGAACCCATGCCTAACCTAGGAATTTCATGCGGCCTGCCGTAGCCTCTAGGTTTCTTGGCCGAGACACTTTTTGAGTCTTAGAGAGCATCCTTCGGTCCCGTTCTGTCTCCTCATCGCATATCTTTCTCTTGCCGATCGTCGGATTACAACAATGACAATAATAATAATAATAATTGAAAATGATAAATTTTACATAAAGCCTATACCCTTTGAATTTCGGGTTTAAAAAATTCTAATAAAGCGAGAATCAATAAATCTACGATCAACCACGAATAACAATTCACATATCACATATTGAATCGTAACAAATTTCATATCACAATATAAATCCATTCAAACCAAATTTAATCACAAGAACGAATCAAATATATTAACAAATCATCTAGCTCTGATACCACTTGTTGGTGAAACAAGCGCGTATCAGTCACGAACAATTGCTCTGATATTACTTGTTGGTGAATCACACGCGTATCTGACACAAACAATCGCTCAGATACTGCTTGTTGGTGATTCATTCACCTTAGTAACCATAGTAAATGCGGAAAAAGTTTGATTGCACTAAAAATAGCCAATTAAAATGATGATTGTTAAGAAGATCTAGATGTATTAATTTAATACATTCATAAAAACAATTTAGCCACCGATATTATCGAATAACTTTATAAAAAATTTACGGGTTTGGGATTAGCTACAGAACGCCCCGATCCAACGAGCGCTCTATTTCTTCCTTTTTATGAATCGACTATGTTTTGTCCTTCCTCTGAATATAGTACTCGACGATGACACTGAAGTCTTCCAAAACGTAATCTCTGAGACGATTAAGATAGATGAGTGGGCAAAATTGATATCTCACTTAGATCTCAAAATTAGATTGTTTCGGGATCTCGCTCCTATTATTTAGGATTGAAATTAGCAATTCCGGGGTATAGGAGAAGAGAAAATTTGGCCAAGAAAGAGAGAGAGTGTTGGCCGACTATCCTTGAGAGGATTAAGTGTTCTTTCCTTTCCCTTGTACCCCTATTTATAGCATTGGTAGGAAGATAACCTCTGAGATATTTTCTATCGTTTATGTTTAGATATTCTCTCCTTCTGGAGATATTCCCTCCTTATATAGATATTCTCTCATCTGGATTTAATCTGGGCCATTAGATCTCAACAGTGAATCTAAACTCTCTCTCATACATCAGATCAATATCTATGCTTGAGAATTTCTTTCCTAAGAGAGAAATCTAAGGAAAATAAGGGGGAGGAAGTTCGGCCAACCCCTAAGGCATATCCCTAGGGGATTTTTGGCCAACTCCTAGGCAAGTCCAATCCAAAACTCCCAAGCCCAAAAGGCCATTTAACTTTTTATTTACTTGATCCAACAAAAAATGAACATTTATGCTATAAATATTTATTTAATTATGGGAATACCCATTTTCAGAAATTAATGCTGTCAATCTCTAGCAAGTGAGGTTAAATAATGAACAACATTAGTATTTTTTAAAGTTCTTGTGCGCCTTTATCATAGCCGAATTGGGGACTATGAGCCTAGTATTATAAGCTTAACAAACCCGATGAATATTAGTCTTATCTCTTTTTCATCGATTTGTCTAGTCTTTATCAATACTACACCGTGTAATCAAAGACTGAACACTTATTTAATACTAGAATTATATTTACTCATCGTGAGGAGTGTCCATTGATATAGTCAGCTTGTGATCACGATCCTCCAGGTTTTACCCGTGCCAGGAGAAGTCAATTAATTCCGTTATACTTCTCTTGAATCATATCATCCCTAAGCATTATTGCTTCCCCAGCAAAAGATTCTTTTGAACGTTAACTTACTTCGAAAGTGCTAGCAATTTATCGGTTCTGAAATAACCCCTTATCTGAGTGACCATTGACCTCCTTTTAGGGAGGCTGTATTCCATATCTGTAAATCACGTCCCACTCGAAACATGCTCTGAGAATACTTTCAGGGGAAGACTCCCAGACATAAGCTATGCTTGGCATGAATAGCCTTTTAACGAATGAGTTAAAGAGGTAAGAGATATGATATTCAGTGTCCATGACCACTTCAGGTATCAAGTCTAACTGTGACCATCATAGTGGCCTCAGTTAGTGCGTTGTAACGATCCTTAAATGACAGATCTACCCCGAGGCCTTATTGGCAGAGATGTACACAAGAAGATTATATATTTACATATTGATGTAATTTAAATATTTCACAAGTCCTTATTGTAATTTTCTGATGGAATTAATAAAAGTTGAAACGTTCATTCATTCCTTTTTTGTTTTTTTGAAGATTTATGATATTCAATAGTCTTATAGTCCTTAATAAAATCTAACAATGTAAGAAGAGTCAAATGTAGATTTGCGTGAACAAACTCTTCATGGTTGGGTTAAAATGAAATATTCACAATCTAAAGATCAATGGACTATTGATCATAGTATGATTGTTGGAAGAATCTATGGTATCTGGTTACGAGACATAGAGAGTTAGGAACTCTTTAGCTCTTCCAGTGTATCTTCCAAAGATACTGAATTGACCAGTGGACCTTTAGAGACAATGTAATAACAAACCATTTAACCTATTCTGTCCCAAGGTCACTATGTATGAATTGCATCGTGCTTATCTAAATCCTGAAATGAGACATGTCATTTCATAGCTTTAATATTCTCATTTGAGAAAGTAAAATTTTGGGTCCACTAAGTGATCTAGACTAGACTAATTGGTGAGATTTTAAGTTGTGAAGATGTCATGAACCAGCTTTGTAAAATTCTCATAGATATGGAATTCATGTACAAGATTGCTAAAATGCAATGTATATCACCTCATGCTTTATCACTTGGATTGTGAATAAATGAACCGCGTGGTATCCAAAATAAAGTAACGACGTTCATTCATTCCTTTTTAGTTTGATTGAGGATTTATGATATTCAATAGTCTTATAGTCCTTAATCAAACCTAACAATATATGAAGAGACAAATGTAGATTTGCGTGAACAAACTCTTCATGGTTTGACTAAAACAATATATTTGCAATCTAAAGATCAACAGACTATTGATCCCAGTATAATTGTTCAAAGTATCTACGATGTCTGGTTACAAGGCATAGAGAGTTAGGAACTCTATAGTTCTCCCAGTTTATCTTTCAAAAATACTGAATTGACCAGTTCACCTTTAGGGACAATAGAAGAACAAACGATTTAACATCTTCTATCTCAATGTCACTATGTATGAATTTCATCATGCTTACCTAAATCTTGAAATGAGACATGTCATTTCATAGCATTAATACTCTCATTTGAGAAAGTCAAATTCTAGATTCATTACGTGATCTAGACAGAGCCTATTGGTGAGATATTAAGTTATCAAGATGTCATGAACAAACTTTGTGAAGTTCTCATAGATATGGAATTCATGTACAAGATTGTTGAGATGCAATATATATCAGCTCATGCTTTATTACTTGGATTGTGAATAAGTGAACTGCGCAGTGTCCAATTTAAAAGCGACTTTATTTGGATGAAACAATGTGACTTGTTAGCTCCTCGTTAATACATTGTTTATAACTTATTCACAAGTACTATAGGAGTTGAGGAAATAATAACTAGAAGGGTAAAATAGTAATTTTATAAATCTCAACTAGTTGATGATATTCATGAAGGGTAAACATAGATAACATTAAATGAATCCACTCAATATAATTAAGTTGAAGTCTAGTAGAAAATATATTCATTTGAACCGAGAGATTCTCAGTGTCAACTCTTTAGTGGAGTCAGTTGACATTAAGCTAATACTCGGAAAATGTTTGTGAACTTTTGAGTCCGAGTATATAAGCTCAAGCTTTGTTCATTTGGATCTATAAGGTCACTATTACAAGTCATTAGAGTAGGATTGTTAAACTAGAAGCTAAGTCCAAATAAGTTCAAGTGTTGAACTAGACTTTTTCTCGGAAAATGTCTAAAGGGTATTTTTGTCCACATGGACATAAAATGATAAAAATGTCAAAATAGGATTTTGAATATTTTCATATGATGAAAATATAAATTATTATCTAAAGCCGAAAAGTCGTTTAAGGCATTATGAAATTAATTTCGTTATTTGTGCAATTATAATTTTACAATTGGTATTTTGAGAATTGTCTTAAAAGAAATAAGGAAGCATCTAGATGCTCCTCCCTAGGTAGAAGTTCGGCCAATATAGCATCAAGAGGAGAGTTTTATTTCCCTTTAATTATAAGGATAATTACCCAAAAGGAAAAGGGAAATGAATTTCCTTGAGAAGGAAATAAATAAGCTAAGTGAGGAAACAAATTTCCCCTTGCTTGTCGTGCACATGGCCGACCAACTTAGGAGAGAAAGGGGAAGGGAAAATCAAATATTGTGTCATGAATACATTATTCTTTCTTGAATGAATAATTGACCTTTATAGATTTTTCCTTCTCCTATAAATAGAGCCTCACATAGAGATGTGAAAATAATCTTCATTCTTGCTCTCTCCCTCTTTTGGCCGACCCTATCTCTCTCTCTGTCTAGAAAATACTCTTTTTATTTTGCACCTAGATCCATACTTGATCTAGAGAATTAGCTTATGATCCAAGAATTGTTCTTGGTTCATATTGTTTAATTGTTCCCACACAAAAATCCTTCTAAACCTCTATAGAATCTTGTAATAGAAACCTTAGGTTTCTCGATTTCACGTGTAGGCTTGAAAGAATCGAACTAGAAGAGAAGATCAACCTTTCTCAAGATCCATCAAGGAAAGGTTAGTATTCAAGCTCTCTTTAAATAATGTTTTTAATTATAACATGTATATGCACTTTGTTTAGGTTAGTAAAAATTGTTTTACTTGTAAAAAAAAATTTATATTCCGCCATTAATATGATTAATAATAAATTTTTCTTAACCCTAGACCTATTCCAACAGTTCTCATAGAAATGGAATTCATGTACAAGATTGGTGAAATGCAATGTATATCACCTCATGCTTTATTACTTAGATTATGAATAAATGAACCGCCCCCGGTATCCAAAATTAAGTCACGAGTTTATTTGGATCAAACAATGTGACTTGTTAGCTCAACATCAATACATTGTTTCTAAATTATCCACAAGTAATAAATAAGTTGAGGAAATAACAAGTAGAAGAGTAAAAAAGTAATTTTACAAATCCGATCTAGTTGGTGATATTCATGAAGGGTAATCATAGATATCTTTCAATGGATCCATTAAATGTAATTGAGTTTAATTTGAATAGAAAATAAATTCATTTGAATCGAAAGATTCTCAGTATCAACTCTTTAGCGGAGTCCATTGACATTAAGCTAATACTCGAAAAAAGTTTGTGAACTTTTGAGTCCAACTATAGTAGATCAAGTTTTGTTTATTTGGATCCATAAGGTCACTATTACAGGTCATTAGAGTAGGATTGTTAAACTAGAAGCTAAGTCAAAATAAGTTCAAATGTTGAACTAGACGTTTTCATGGAAAATGTCTAAAGGGTATTTTTGTCCACATGTACATAAAATGATAAAAATGTCAAAATGAGATTTTGAATATGTTCATATGATGGAAATATATATTATTTTCTAAAGCCGAAAAGTTGTTTGAGGCATTATGAAATTAATTTCATTATTTGTGTAATAATAATTCTATAATGGTTATTTTAAGAATTGTCTTAAAATAAATAAGGAAGCATGTAGTATATCATTCCCAATGTAGAGTTTGGCCAACATCATCCAAAGAGTAGAGGAATTCTTTCCTCTAATTATAAATAGAATTACCCAAAAGGAAAGAGAAAATGAATTTCGTTGAAAAAGAAACAAATATGCTAAGTGAGGAAACAAATTTACCACACTTATGTATAGGGGATGGCTGGCCATGTACAATGGAAAGATGAGAGAAAATCAATTATTATGTCATGAATACGCATTAGGAAAGGGTAATTACCCTTTCTTATATTTCCTTCTACTATAAATAGAGTCTCGCATTGAGATGTGAAAATAAGTTTTTTTCCTCTTGTTCTCTAATTGTGGCCGACCATTCTCTCCTCTCTCTCTCTCTCAAATATATTTTATTTTGGCACCTATGTTCTCATTAGACTTAAGCTTAAATTAGCTCTTTAGCTCATAGAATTGTTCTTGAGTTATTGTGTTTAATTGTGCTACACACAAATCCTTTAAATCCTCTATAGACTCTTGTAATAGAAACCTTGGTTTCTCGAGTTCACGATTAGGTGTGAAGGTAACGAGCAAAACAAGACGATCTACGTTTCCCAAGACTTCTCAAAGATTATGCTACAAAAAAGGTTAGTAACAAGTAATTAAATAATGTTTTTAAAAAATATGATGTTCATGCATTTTGCCTAGGTTATTAAAATTGTTTTATTAGCAAAGTAATTTTTATATTCCGCCATTAACTTTTTAATGATAATTTTTTCTTAACCCTAGACCTATTCCAACAATACCGACTCCGACTTTTAAGAAGATACGGATTTCAGGAAATCCACTTCAGGATCTGTGTTAATCATGAACGGTGGATCTGTGTCCGAAGGAGTATAAAGCAATCTTGCCTTGCTAACGCGAACAAAGAAGCCGAATATGCTGCAGCTTGCGAAGCTGCAAAGGAGACTGTCTAACTGAGGGAATTCCTGATGTACTTGGAAGTAGTTCCAAGTGCCAACATGCCCATTGCACTTTATTGTGATAACAGTTGGGCTGTTTCTAATTGTAATGTACCAAGTAGCCACAAGCGTTCAAAATACATAGAACAAAAATATCATCTGGTACGAGATATCGTTTATAGAGGAGACGCAGAAGTAATGAAGATCTCTATGTTGGACAACCTTGCTGATCCTTTTACGGAGTCTTTAACAAGTAAAGTTTTTGAGGGACACCTAGAAGGCTTACGACTGAAAGATCATTCATATCGCCTTTGAGTCAAGTGGGTGTTTGTTGGTATTTGTGCCCACAAAGGAGATAAAAGACATTTGATACAATTTATATTCTTTTTGCTGAAAGTTTAAATAAAGTTAAGTATTCATTCTTATTTAAGATTGTGTTTATGCATGAATGTCTACGCCCTGAAACTGTCATCAACAAAAGAAGTGCTAAGTACAAAGTTGAAAAAATATCTTCTCATGTCTAGTTTAAAATAATAGTTCGCAATCTAAAGATTGATTGGGCAATCGTATCTGAGTAACGATTGCTTGAATAAATTAACGATATCTTATCTTGTGATATAGAGAGTTGTGACTCTGGAATTAATTCTTGATCTTTTGATGAAGACATTGAACAATACCTGTGACAATTTCAAGTTCGAGATAAAACCGTTTAATTACTTGAAATTTCAAAATCATATAAGAGAGGTATTTTGGTAATACCTAAATCCTGAAGTGAATACATATTTTATTTTAACACTTTATGATATTAGATTAGTCAATGGGCTATGTATAAAAGAGTTTTCATGGACCTAACGGCTGGTGTCATAATAGTATTTCGTTGAATTATGTGATTCACATATATGGAATTTGTATTACAAGAATGCTAAGGCATTAGTAATCGGGTTTGGTATTTAAGGAATGAAACATTCCTTGAATAAAAACATGTGATATGTTAAGACATCTTACTTTATGCTTTTCTCATTCACAAATAACAGAGAAGTTGGTGAAATAATAACTCTGTGGACCGTGGACAAAGGTTAATATTGTAAAATACCCCTTGGATCATGTGTAGAATAGTTTTATCACATCAAACGGAACTATAAATGAATATAAACTTAGAGAGTTTCAATATTAATCCTTTAGGGGAATCGACTAATATTAAGAATTGAAAGTCCAGAAAAGTTTGTGAACTTCTGTGTCCTAACAGTAATCTAAACCTTCCTTCATATGGGTCCATAAGGTCTTAATGATAGACTCTCGTACGAGATTTTAGTGAACAAAAGTAATTGATTTTCTCATTGAATGTAAATTGTGGTTTACATTATGGTTTTTTTTTCTTCGTAATTAAATAAATAATTGGTTATTTATTATTACATTTATTTAATGTATCATACTGTATAATTATATTGATAAAAATACAATTTTGAGATTCAAATAAATAAAAATGAAAATAAATATTTTCGCGGTTCGTACTTGTTTGCATAGTATGAATAGAATTAATGACATGTCATTAAATTAATGAGACATTATAATTTAATTAAATAGTATTTTAGAAATAAATCAAATAAATTCAGAGTCTAAAAATAATGATATGGACGGCCATATATAGTGATATATGGGTTGGAATATTATTTAATCTCAATTAAAAGGGTTAATGGGCTTAAGTTTGGCTAGCGGGTCATTATTAAATTTTGACATAACTTAACTCTGTTCTCCCTGCTATAAAGGAGGATTTTCTCTCTGAAAACCCTAAGCCAATTTCGGCCAAGCCTATGTCCTTCCCCTAGTGAGAGAGTCTGCCGAACCCTAGAGAGAGAGAGAGTGGAAAATTGTTTACCGTCAGTCATTCCTTTAAGCTTTAGTTTCTCCTTCTCATGTTGTTCACCAAAAGAGTCCACCCTCTTGATCCCCCCAAAATCCCAGAGATATATCATTGACTCTCACTGTGGTTGTTTGAGTGAATATTGATACATAGGGCCGACCATATAAATCAAAGGAGCGACGACATATTTATCTTCTTCTTGCGCGCGCGTGGTGTTGCACTCAGCCAAATGAGAATTTTTTGTGTGTGTTCAAGGCAGATCCGGTTCCAGCATCTCTCGGAAATTTCAAGGGGTATGATACTGACCCGGTTCTAGGTTCTCTTAGCCAAGGCAAAGATGTGTGACGCAGATCCTCTTCGGAGCTAAAGGACGCGCGCGGAAACCCCAGGCATGCGTGTGGAGTTGTCACTCAGCCAAGTGACTGAATTCGCATTATGGGATCGATTCTCGCAGACCAAAAACGGAAAGGAGATTCGAGAAGTTGTCAACGACAACCATAAGTTCACTTCTAGCTAATTGGATTTGCAATATATAATTGTTATAGATTGCTACTGTGCATGATTTATTTTATTGACATGTTTAGAAATTTATTGACATGTTAGGTTATTCTAAATGCCATGGTTATAGGATATGTTACGAAATGAGTTTCACATATTCATATTTCAATTTTGAATTCCGCCATATTTAGATATGTTTCATAATTTAGTAGGTTAATTATTAACGAATTTTCCAACATAAACATCATCGGACTATTGATCTTAGTATGATTGTTGGAAAATCTATGATGTCTGGTTACTAGGCATAGAGAGTTGAGAACTCTATAGTTCTTTTTGTGTATCTTCCGAAGATACTTAATTGACCAGTGCATCTTTAGAGACAATGTAAGAAAAAACCATTTTACATCTTCTGTCTCAAGGTCACCATATGTGAATTGCATCGTGCTTACCTTAATCTTGAAATGGGACATGTCATTTCATAACTTCAATATATTCACTTGAGAAAGTTAAACTCTAGATCCAAACTATGTGAACTAGATGCGCTCGATCAATGATGTATTAGGTTATGAAGTTGATATGAGTATACTTTGTGAGGATTTCATAGATATGGAATTCATGTACAACATTGCTGAAATGCAATGTATATCACCTCATGGTTTATTTCACTGATTTTGAATAAACGTACCGGCTGGTGTCTAAATTGGATAAAGAATTCTTTTGGATGAAATGGTATGACTTGTTAGCTCCTCATCAAGACATCGTTTCTAAAGGTGCACTGGTTAATTCAGTATCTTCAGAAGATACACTGGAAGAACTATAGAGTTCCTAACTCTCTATGACTCGTAACTAGACATCATACATTCTTCCAACAACCATACTAGGACCAATAGTCTATTGATCTTTAGATTGTAAATATTTCGTTTTA
Source organism: Urtica urens (assembly GCA_958296335.1). Lineage (NCBI taxonomy): Eukaryota > Viridiplantae > Streptophyta > Magnoliopsida > Rosales > Urticaceae > Urtica > Urtica urens. Next base: position 35,973,963 of record OY282520.1, read on the forward strand.
AGCAAACCATGAAGAGTTTATTCATGCTAATCTACATTTGACTCTTCATACGTTGTTAGGTTTGATTAAGGAATTTAAGACTATTGAATATCATAAATCTTTCAATCAATGGAAAATGAATGAATGAACATTTCGAATTTTATTAATTTAATAAGAAAATTACAATAATGACTCATGAGAGATTTATATTACATCGATATGCAAATAAATAATCTTCTTGTGGGCATCTCTGCCAACTGATTTTTGTTTTCTTCTTCATCTCCAACTCTCACAATAATTGTAGGTGGAGATGGATTCCCTTGGACATTAGTCTTTGGGATTGGTCTAATAGTTTCCTCGAGTAAAACTTGAGTACGAGGTTTATGGTTTCTCACATGATCATCTTCAAGAAAAGTATGATGAGTATAAACAAATTTTTTTGTATCATTAGGATAATAAAAGTTTTCTTGTGGGCATCTCTACCAACAGAGTTCTCCACCATCTCATACTTTTCTAATCAGCCGAGAGAACATCATTGATCTATGGCACAAGCATCTTGGCCACCTTAATCTATACAAAATTATTCAACTATTTTTAAGGTGACTATTTCTGGCCTTCCCAAACTTCAGATTTTTGCCTATATTATTTGTGAGTAATGTCAAATGGGAAAGCAAGTTAAATTCCCATACAAAAGTGTAGATTTTGTTATAACCCCTCTCGTTCTTGAACTACCTCACTTGGATCTCGTGGGTTCCATGCAAGTAGAAATTCAAGGTGGGAAATGATATATTCTTATTCCCGTTGATGATTTCTCGAAATACTCGTCAGTAGAATTTTTGCGAGAGAAGTCCAACATGTTTCAAGCTATTTTCTAGCCATATCTTCGACGTTCCAAATAAGCGTCCACAAAGTAAACAATTTGAATTCGAATGAATCATGGAAGAGAGTCTGGGAATAACAAATTTTCTGATTTCGGCGCCTCTATAGGGATATTCCATGAGTACTTATCTCCAAGCGCTCCCCAATCGAATGCAATCACTAAGAGGAAGAGCATAACCTTTTAGGAAATGGATCGTGTTATACTTCATTTTAAGAACATCTCCTATCTCTCCGAGCCAAGGCTAATTATACCTTTTGCAATATCCACAATCATGTACCTATTCAACAAACTGTGATATTTAGAGGGGAGGAAAGTCTAATGTCAAACATTTCATTCTTTTGGAAGTATCTATTACAGTCTGGACGATCAAGATCCTCGATAAATTTGGGGCCGAAGTGTCTGTGATGTGCATCACAACTCATTTGTTGATCTTAGTCCCAAGTTTTTCTTGTCGGTAATGGTGACTATGTTTCATTCCCTTCCTCCTTCTGTGGTGAAATTGGGGCATGTTATGTCTCAATTAGCTTAACTAATATAACATCTTTTGGTGTTATCAAATAGACATATCATAATACCATCAGATGCAACATTCTCGCATCGGATAGTCTATAGTTGAAGAGTTTTGGGTGTATATCGCATATGCAAGTTTGGATGCGAAATTGTCGCCCAAAATTCACATCTCATCAAATTTATTTTGGTGGATTATTTTATCGCAACCGAAAGTCTACCCGCCAAACAAGTCCATTTGGAAAGATTTGCGCTTTAGACATCCCTTCGTAATAGACATTATATATTTTGATTTTTTCTTTCTAAGCTCTAGGCCGTGTGGGAAGTTAAGTTTCTTATCTCAATATCTCAAAGGCGTTTGGCCCTCAGAAAAAAAACAAAGACTTGTAACTACCAATATTTTTCAATATAATCAAATAAAATAAGCTGGTTTGATCACATATCCATTTCTGATCCCGTAGATACAATAACGTCTCTTTTCAAAAAATACACATACAGATCAACCTGAGTTCGGGCCCGAGTACATGATGAGCGCATGTTGATAAAGTTATGAATCAAAGTTGTAGACTTTGCCACGAAAACCGGATCTAAGATCAATTCAAGAATTTCTTATTTCAACGACAAAGTTCAACGTGGCACAAAGAGCGGACAACTTTAATGATTCATGCGACATATATCCCACGCTTCTAGTCCTTTAGACCAACATATAATATCCCTTATATGCTCTAATACTATGTACTCGAAAATAATTATTGAGTTCGACTATCAATACATTTAATATGTTTTTTTATTATTTCATACTCTTATATGAAGTCCATGCGACATCCACATATAAACAAATCGATCAAATATTATATATTATTTTACATTTTGTGATTGTTGAAACTCAAAATTGACATAACACTGAACATGTTTCGAAGTAGGGATGAACCTTAGAATGAAGTTTTCATTTACTTCCATTTCCATGATCTTCAGTGTTACTGCAATTTTTATTATTTGGACAGTTGTTATGCATGATACGAGAACCATCAAATTTCATAGTGGTTAATGTACCCATAAGTGTCCTAGCAAGCGACTTATAGGCCGATTGGGACTCAGAACTTTCTTGAAAATAATATATGTACTCCTTAGTACTTTATGTTTTCTTAAGCGTGGACTTGATATTGTTTCTACAGTCATTCGCATAAGTATTGGGCTTGATATATTAGATCTCTCCCGAGATTTATGGAAACACCTATTCTCATAATACTAATATTCATAAGAGCAACGAGATTCCCAGGTGAGAGTTTCTAATCAAGATCCCAGACGCTGAGATGATAATTGATTTGTTCAAACCATTCGAAGAAATTGAGCCCATTAAAGTTAATAGTAGATGTAGCTTGCGAATGAAGATAAACAAGAATAGATGTTGCCAAATATAATATATGGTTACAGATTATTGCTTCGAGTAATAAATTTAATCTATAAAATATATTCAAAATATAAGATAAACGTAAGTTATATATTATTGTTACCTTTCGGATAAATATTACATACAATGAATACACATAATAGATGCTTAATATAAATTCTCATAATTAATTACTGTCATACTCAAATTATATATAATTGCAATCTTTGGATGTTATAAAAACACTTAATTAACCGTATCAATTTACCAAATGATGTTCAAAAACTATAATGTGATTAATTACTTTTTGGGGGTTCATAAAATAAATATTTTATAGTTATGACTTTTATATACTCATAAAATTTTAAAAATTTCATAGTATCATTCATAAATATCACATAAATACGAGTGATTGAAATTATTTAAGTATCATCTAACAAATTAAACGTAAGACATAGATAAAATACTGTTTGATATTTTTTTATCAAACATCATAATGTAATATTTTTTTATCAAACATCATAATGTAAATAAACAAAATTACTTTTGAATATCTTAAACCCAAAATCGTTGACCTAAAATCCTAATAGGCTACAAACTTAAACCATGTATTACCGGAAGAGGCACGGACACACTTAATTGCACATTAGAATTGATTACAGTGATTCATTATTTAAACCCAAATCACTTCTAAAATTGTTAATTCTCAAATACAATTTCCTATAACTATAATAGCAATAAAAGGATAAAGCATTTATTACATATAACTTTTTATTGTATATATAAAGAAGGTCATGAATAACTTCCTAAAACCATAAAACAAAACAAAAAAATTTCATTGGATATAATTTTAGGATAATTTTTGTATATACACAACTAAACTATAATCAATTTGGATATACCCAACGTTTTGATGATTCTACACCAACCTCTTGAGAGACGACCCGATTTACGTCAACACCTTCGGATCAGGCTTATAAAGCTACTTGTGGATCAGGACGGTTGGATTTATCGTCAAGTTTGCATGGCCAAACCCACTCAAGAAGAACGTCGTCGTCGGCCTCATCTCCAATGGTTTGCATATATGTCTCAGAGTTCCTTGTTTTTGTATTGAGCTTTACGATCTTGTATGTATAATTTCATGTTATAATTACAAAACACAAGTTGCTTCAACCTTGTATACGCAATACGGTTGCAGTGTTTCGTGTGGAATAACGCGAACGTGCTCCAATTTCTCTCACAAGCCGAAGAGGATGCAGTTTGTGATAAGATTCGCATGGCCAACCGGCGTAAAGTAGGTGTTTCAGTTACAAACATTCTCCACCATTCGGCTACAAAAATGAAATGAAGATCAAGTAATGTTAACAAACTCAACACAAACATATCGTTACGTACTTGCGACCATATAATCACGGTTTCCAACCGCAGTATTCTTTCCAAATAGTCCACGTGCATCTCGAAAGGCAATGAGCTGTGTACATAATATATCACTATACGGTGAAGGAACATAAAAATAAATGAAATTACGTACCTCATTTCTAAGAACGGAACAATCATCATGCGGATGTAAGACCTCAAAAACGTCTGTAACAGCAGTTACGTGTTATAGTTTCATCGTAATCTCGGGGTTATATTGACACCTCGGGTTTAAGTAATAACTTACTTTGTACAATGGGTGACAAAGTTGACTCTCCCATCTGTCGGCAACGATATCGACAACTCATGTTTAATTTGGTAGCCTCTCCAACTTCGTATACATTAGATCGAAGACGTGATATAGTGCACCTAATGTCGGAACGATTTCTATATCCTTGAACCGAAGAGCTACATATAAGGTCTCAAATACCTGTTGTATTAACTTAAAATGGTAGGTCTACAAAGTACACTACACACATCGTACTAGAAACTAAATTACCTTACAAACTCCATCAAGGTGTAGCCAAAAAATTGGATCATTGACTTTTTCTTCAACAAATGACCCCGCCAAGGATGTGCAAAATGTCAATCTCTCTTACCAATTGAAATTGATTATCGCCTTCAGTGCTTGTTTCTTGCTACAGAAGCTTGAAAGTGCTAAAAAATTGGAAGTGAACCTTGTAGGATCGGGATGAATGATGTCATTGTTGGCAAAGATGCCCACAAGATGATTATTTATTTGCATATTGATGTAATATATAAATCTTTCATAAAGTCTTTATTGTAATTTGCTGATGGAATTAATAAAAATTGAAACGTTTGTTCATTCTTTTTTAGTTTGATTGAAGATTTATGATATTCAATAGTCTTATAGTCCTTAATCAAACCTAACAATGTATCAAGAGACAAATTTAGATTTTTGTGATGAAACTCTTCATGGTTTGATTAAAACGATATATTCACAATCTAAAGATCAACGGACTATTGATCTCAGTATGATTGTTGGAAGAATCTATGATGTCTGCTTACGAGGCATAGAGAGTTAGGAACTCTATAGTTCTTCCAGTGTATCTTTCAAAGATACTAAATTGACCAGTGCACCTTTTGAGACAATGTAAGAAAAAACTATTTAACCTCTTCTGTCTCAAGGTCACTATGTATGAATTGCATCGTGCTTACCTAAATCCTAAATATGACATGTCATTTCATAAATTTAATATTCTCATTTGAGAAAGTAAAATTCTATATCCATTAAGTGATCAAGACTAGACCAATTGGAGAGATATTAAGTTATGAATATGTCATGAACCAGCTTTGTGAAGTTCTCATAGATATGGAATTCATGTACAAGAATGATGAACCGCAATGTATATCACCTCATGCTTTATTACTTGGATTGTGAATAATTGAACCGTGCGGTATCCAAAATTAAGTCGCGACTTTATTTGGATGAAACAATATGACTTGTTAGCTCCTTGTCAATACGTTGGTTCTAACTTATTCACAAGTAACAAAGGAGTTGAGGAAATAACAACTAGAAGGGTAAACTGGTAATTTTATAACTCTCATCTAGTTGATGATATTAATGATGGGTAATCATTCGATAATATTCAGTGAATCTGCTCATCACAAATAAGTAGATTTTTTAGCAGAAAAAATATTTATTTGAACTGAGAGATTTTCAGTGTCAACTCTTTAGTGGAGTCAGTTGACATTAAACTAGACTTGGATAAGTTTGTGAACTTTAAGTCCAAGAGTCCTAGTTAAATCTTTGTTTATTTGGGTCCATGAGGTCACTATCACAAGGCATTAGAGTAGAGTTTGTTAAACTAGAAGCTAAGTTAAAATAAGTTCAATTGTATAACTAGACGTATTTTCCGAAAATGGTCTAAAGGGTATTTTCGTCCTTAAGGATAATTGATGTAAAATGTCAAAATAAGATTTTGAATGTTCAAAATAAGATTTTGGATGTTCAAAATAAGATTTTGGATGTTCCCACGAATTAATTTACAGTCACACGGTTGAAAATTGGTTTTCATGCTTAGTGAGTTAAATATTGTGACATGTTTTTGTATGAGCAATAATGTGAAAGTTTTTCCTTATTTTGTTGTGAACAAATTAGGAAGTAAATGTGTGTGTGTAGACACTCATATGGCCGGCCATATTACATCAGGGGAGATAGAAAAATATCTCTTTTTATTTGGTGCATTATTGCATATTGATAATTTAAGAAGGGATTCCAGGATCAAGCAACAAGAGAAATGTTAGTATTCAAGTATTTTAAATAATATTTTAATTGATACATGTTCATGCACTTTGCCTAGGTTAGTAAAATTGTTTCACTTGTAAATAAATTTTATATTCCGCCATTAATACGATTAATGATAATTTTTCTTAACCCTAAACCTATTCCAACACTCACTTTTCACCTTGTTCGCTTAACTTTGCTAATAGAAGCCTGTGGTTATAAGTGAATTTTGTTATGCGCCTAGCATCTCCATGACACGAGCAATGGTGTCTCGTTTAGCCACGTCTTCCAAAATAAGATCAATGCAGTGCGCAGCACATAGTGTTCAACATCAGCTTGTACCCAGCTTTTTATACGCCGAACCGTTGTCCGTGACAACTTGGATGACATTGTGGCATTAGACATCGTTAATCACATCACTTAATAATTTGTAGATGTATTCCCAGTTTTTTTATGTTGTTTGACGCATCAACGGACTTCAAAGAACACGATTTTTCGGCTGAGTATACCATTACATTAATGATGCTCAACCGTGTCGGACCCGTTCACCTGTACTCTTCCCTAACCTTATGTTGACTATGACGTATGCTTGTGCCTCAGTAACCTCTTCTTTAAGGTACATGTTGTGAATTTTGTACGGGATAGGGAGTGGAACACTAGGGCGTAGCAACATGAAAACATATTATGTTAAAAACTTAAAATACAGAGCGTATAAAGTATGTTAAAAAATAGTTTTCACATACCGATTTCTGCAGTTTCATTGATCATGTTTTGAAAGTGATGCGACTTTGCTTTATGCGCTGGAACACTCTCGTGTATGAAAAACCTGCTAATGATTTTTCTTAATCGCTTCTTGAGAGACATATTTTTTTGGTAGGGACTGTTGGTTTCCGTGCTGAATCAGATCTAATAAGGGCGGGCGAGATTGGTGGAATCGACCCCATGTCTTGTTGGGATCTAGAACCTCCTCTAGGCCCTGATCTGAATGCTGCAGCATCGGCCTCTTGGCGACATCTCTTCATTGTCTCGTACAAGTCTCCGTCTTCTTGTTGATCAGGATAGGGTCCGAGATTTGCATGCAACTCGTGTCAGATTGTTTCTTCCATCAAGCTTTTTTTTTTAATTTAAGCTTCAAGTAGCATCTCCCGCATTTTTTTCCCGTACCTCCGGCGGACACTTATCACATCGTTTGACGTTTTTCTTCGGATCACTTCCGCTAAGATGCAACTTCATACGAGTTCTACCTCCACCTCTTGTCGTGAACCCACAATACTTTCATGTAAATTGATTGTTACTCCGCCAAATGACAACACACTGTTTTCGGACCCCTTCATCTCTCATCTGTAATCGTTAACAGACAAAATTCTCAACTCCGTAATCTAAACAATTATGAAAGAATTCCACAATTCTTAAATTTCAATTGCAAACAGATTCTATTTCATACATATTATCGAGAAAAAATCATAATCAACCGTTTCTTCCAAAAAAACTAAAACAACAATTCCCGACATACAATTTAAATTATCATATATGTGACTAAAAAAATTATGAAAACATTCCAATCTTCTTAGAATTCAATTTCAAACATATTCTATTTCACATATATTTTCGAGAATATCATAATCAACGACTTCAACAACAATCTTACTTAACGAATTTTCGAACTATAACTACAACTACCGAATTCACTGCATATTTCACATTCTCGATCTCCATAAAATCTGAAATTATTCCAGTTCCCTTCAAATTCAGTTTCAAAAAAATTTCATTTCACCTATATTTTTGAATTAAAATTAATGAACGACTTGAAGAAAAATCTTATGATCCTTATCGAATGAAATATTGATTTCTAACTATAATCTTTAATTCACTTCATATTGCACAATTCGGATATCAAACAAATTGCAAAAAATTATAAAATCTTCAAAATCACATTCCTAACAAATTCTATTTCAGACATAGTTGCTAAAAAAATCAAATTCGACACGAAATAATCTTCGAATCTTACAGATCTATACTCATCGGCCATTACCTGAAACTTCTCCGACCAAACTAGAAATCCGTCGCTTTTTTGCGATTTTTGCACAGCAGCGACAAAAACTGGAGCGGCCAACGGAGAATCGGCTGAGAATTTTCAGGGCGTTTGTGGTCACCTAACCCTCCTCAGTGGCCGAAATTTGAAAACGAAAGAGAAAACCTGTAGGATTTTCTTCGGCCAGATTGGGCAAACGACAACGATGGGCAAACGACAAGCAAAAATATTTGGCCAAGACGACGAAAACAGGCAGCCAAATACGATGAAACGTTTATATAATTGTTTTTTTGGCCGCCATGAGCGAATGATAAGATTTTCGTGGGAATACGAAATTCGTCGGCTGTTTAATCGTTGATTATAACTAAATAATTCTTACAACAAACAATAGACCAAAAAAGCCTCCCTTGAACCACGAGGAGAGCGGTGATGGAACGAAAGCGGTTGGTTGGAGGCAATTGACTTTTTCTATTTTAATCCTTTTTTTGTGATGACTAAGAAAGTGTTACACTATGATTTAAGAAAAATTTCTAATCTCTAAGGTCAACCCCAATTACTTACGCCGAATGTAATGTGGTATTTTTCACGGAATATATAATTTTTTTAATTATTTTATATTTATAAAACATAATCCTTATATATATTTTTAAATCATCAAAATTCATAAATTGATTAAGAAATGCATAAAAATAAATTTCATTCAAAACATAAAAAAATTAAACACATTAAAATTCAAATTAGACACACTAAAAAAAACTAAAAAGTTTCGAAATGCATTAATAGAACACTTGTAAAATCAATATTCTAATTCCTATATTTAATTTGATGTGTGGTATTTTATATTTTTTAAATTTATATAATTGTATATCTAGTTTTCCTTTGTTTAATATATAATTTTTATCATTTTATAAAAGAGGAATTTCATTTTGTAGACCCAAAACCACTAAAAAAAGTTAAGATTAGACCCATTATTTTAAAATATCTAAAATTGGACTTCAGGCTAAAAATCGTACCAAAATAAACTTTAGCTCATTTATACGGTTTATTAGAGATTTCAATATTATTTTCAGTTTCCAATCCACTCAAATACTCATTAAATCCGTTGAAATCACCTAAGCTTATCAAAATAATGGGTATAGAACTTCATGAACTTGTTTAAATCGTTTTTCATAGTCGTTATAGTCTTAGAATCGTTTTTCGTTTGAGAAAATAATGTTCATAAAAAAGCTTGGCCTTTTTGAACCTGGAGGATCTTGATCACGAACTGATTATATTAGTGGACACTCGTCACGATGAGTAAATATAGTTCTAGTTTCAAAGTAGGGTTCAGTCTTGGATTAAACGGTGGAGTATTGATCAAGACTAGACGAATCAATAAAAAAGGTATAGGTCTATAGTCTCTGATTCAGCTACGATAAAGGCGAATAAGATGTAATAGTGATTAACATCACTAATTTTGAAAAAATAGGTATTCGCAGAATTAAATAAAGATTTATAGTAGAATTGTTTATTTATTATTGGATCAAGTATATAAATAATTAATTCGATTTTAAGCAAATGCGCTTTGGAATTTTCGGATTGGGTTTTTGTTCGAATCGTCTAGAATTTAACAATTAATTATCATATCATATATGGCGGAATATAAAAAAACTATTTTTAACATGTGTAAAACTATTTTACTACCTATACAAACTGCATGAACATGTTGTTAATTAAAACATATAATAAATATTAAAAAGACTTACAACCTTTATCTCTTTGCATGATCTTGGAGTCCCTTCTTGGATGAAGATCCTTCTCCTTGTCTCGCTGCCTTTCGCCTTTGGATTCTCGAGCAACCAAGAAAGTTTCTACCCCTAGAATTTTCGAGCGTTTCAAGAGTTTAGTGAGTGGGTACTATTAAACAATATGAACCAAGAATAATTCTTGGATCATAAGCTAATTCTCTAGATCAAGTGAGGATCTAGGTGCCAAAATAAAAGAGTATTTTTGGGAGAGAGGGAGAAGGTTGGTCGGCTAGAAGAGAGAGAGCAAGACCAAAATACTTCTTTTCACATCTTTACGTGAGGCTCTATTTATAGGAGAAAGAAATCCAAGAAAGGATAATTATCCTTTCCTATTGTGTATTCATGACACAATATTTGATTTCCTCCTCCCTTTCTCTTCCATATGGTTGGCCACCCTATGTCATAAGTGAGGAAAATTTGTTTTCTCAGTTAGCACATTTGTTTCATTCTCAAAGAAATTTATTTCCTCTTTTCTTTCGGACAATTACCAATATGCAATAATGCACCAAATAAAAAAAGATATTTGTCTATCTCCCTTAATGTAATATGGCCGGCCATATGAGTGTCTACACACATATTTACTTCTTAATTTGTTAACAACAAAATAAGGAAAAGCATTCACATTGTTGCCCGTACAATAACATGTAACAAAATTTAATTCAGTAAGCATTGTAGGGGTATAAATTAAGGGTCCACTAATATCGAAACCCAAACCAAGGCCCATAACAACTCCCTCTATGCTTGGCCCAATTCAATGACGTGGGAAGAGCGATTAGGGACGTCCAGCTGTCATCTCGCCGAAGAAATAGGATCGAAGATGAAGTCAAGGATGTCCAGCTGTCATCTCGCCGAAGAAATAGGATCGAAGACGAAGTCAAGGATGTCCAACTGTCATCTCGCCAAAGAGATAGGATCGAAGACGAAGTCAAGGGTGTCCAGCTATCGTCTCACCGAAAAGATAGGATCGATGACGAACTCAAGGACGTCCAACTGTTGTTTCGCGATGTGCTATATAAGGAGCTTTTATATAATTTAGGAAGGCAGTTATTTTTAGAGACGAGAGAAAGACCGATTAAGATATTTGAGTTCATTTCATTATACGCTATATTTTTGATTATCACATTATATTCGGATTATTGAATATTGCCATATACGACATTTTGCCGGATCCCTTTTTCACTTTCTCCCGATAGATATAAATCAAATAAATTTCGACTTCAACAATTTGGCGCCTTCTGTGGGAACCTCGGCAGAATCAACCTCGACGGTAATATCCTTACCCCGAATCGTCATGTCTACCCCTCATTCTCCAGTCGAAACCGCGGAACTGAGCCTCTCGGCTATCCAAGCAATCCTCGACCGGTTCAGCGAGAAGTTCGAATGAAGCAAACAGTCAAATCAATGATCGCATCGACCAATTGATCTCGACACCCTCTCCCGTCCCCGCCTTTGGGGTCGAAGTCAGTGAACTGACCCATAACAATGCGACGCATGCATCGCACGCAGAACTGACCGGTAACGTCCCTCGTGGGACCCGTCTGGATTTCTCAGAAGTCCAAATGAACCCACAAAACGACAGCGATCCATACCCGATCTTTCAACTAGGTGGATCGTCGCGTGAAAACGCGACCGAGCTCCCCCCTCCTCCCGCAAGAAGAGAGCCTCGCGGGGCCCTTCAAACCGACCCCAACGGGGCCGTCTCGGAAAAGAGCCACAATCACCGAGTTCATGGAAATGGGCTTCGCGACCAGACCTTCGCCGACCCAGAATCCAAACCCGCTCGGACAATGGAGCTCGCTCAACAGCGAATCGACCCGAATTTCCGAGAGTTCGAAAAGTTCAAAGAAGAAATGGCTGCGGAATTTAAGGCTGTACCCTCCAAGTTTCACAGCGCAACCAGCTCCGCGCCCGAAATTGATCGGCTGGTGGCCGAAGCAAGCCGAACCCCCTTCGGCAAAAATATCACCGAAATCTTCATCGAAGATGCCGGGAAATTCAGACTACCCATATACAACTGAATCTCGAACCCAAAGGCTTTCCTGATGTCATTCTGAATGGCCGTGGGTCGAGCCCAACTGAGGGAATGGGAACGAGACGCTGGTTATTGCCAGCTCTTCGCAGAAAGCCTCTCGGGAGCCGCTTTAGAGTGGTTCTCGCGCCTAGAAACAAACTCTGTGGACAACTTCTTCTCCTTATCGATGACATTCCTTAAACATTACTCGATTTTCGTAGATGACGAACTGACCATGGAGGACTTATGGGGAATTAAACAAAAAGACGCGGAGCCTTTAAAGGATTACATGACCCGGTTCAAACACGTGCTATCACAAAATATTGAACGTCGACTAAAATTTTATTCTGAACGCCCTAAAAAATGGAAAATGGCATGATTCGCGCTTTCGGTTGGAGATGATCATCAATCGGCCAACAATGATCGAAGACGCCCTCCATCGAGCCGCTAATTTCGCACGGGCAGAAGACAGAATCAATTCCCTATCTAAAAAGTTCTCCCTGAGAAAGGTCCAGCTCGCTCAAACTAACTTATGGACCAAACGGGGAGCAAAATTCAGGAAAGGAGCCAGCGGTGAAGTGACAGGACCTGCAAAGAAAACCATCATGTCCCCTGGGAACCATAACAACCATCATCCCGGATTCACCTTCGATGTGGGCGACGACCCCAAAAGGAACGGGCCCTAGGGAAAGAAATGGACCAGAGATCCTGACGCCTAATGCGAATTCCATAAAAGTAACGGTCACACGACGATTAACTGCGAAACCATCCGCAAAATTCTCGTGGAAAGTACATCAAAGGCAAACTCAAAGACTTAGACGTCAGATTACCCCTAGAAAGCAAAAAACTTCATACCTCGAAATAGAGGAAATCTACACCGAAAAGATCCCGACCGGAAGGAGAAGAACAAGATACCAAACCGACCCCACTTCCGATCAAACATCGAGTAGACTTCGTTATTGGAGGATCAAAATATTGCGGTAACTCGGTTTATTCCATCAAAGCCTGTCAAAGAAAAACGAACATCCGACCCGCTTACCTCAGGCAGGATTAAGAAATCCAAATATCCTTCCTCGAGAGCGAGGTATCCGAAATCACAGGACCCCATGACGACGATTTTGTCATAACCGTCGACATCGCGAACTGCGAGGTCGCCCACCTTCTCATCGACGGAGGAAGCTCGGTCGATCTGATCTTCAAAGAGACACCAAACATGATGGGAATCGACGAATCCGAAATAGAGAGAAAATCGACCCACCTGATCGGCTTTAACGAATTAACCACCCCGTCATTAGGCGGGATCAGACTACTAGTGAAAACCGAAGGAGTCAGCAAGATGGTCGAGTTCCATGTCCTCGACTGCCTATCCCCTTATAACGCGATCGTGGCAAAGCCTTAGATCCACAAAATGATGGTCGTCTCGTCTACCTACCACCAAAGAGTTTGATTCCCTACCAAAAATGGAATACGAGAGATTAAAGGCAAATAAGCAGCATCGAGAAGCTGCTACCTCGTAAACCACATGATGAAGACCGAGAAAAATTCGCAATTAATGAATATCAAATCGACCAATTCAAAGGTCGGTTTACAAAATGATCCAGAAAACGACGAGCCCGGAGCTATCGAACTGACCGTACAAGTACGGCTCGATGGCACATACGAAACCAAATGCGTAGGAATCGGCTCCGAACTCACGGGAAAAATACGACCCACATGATCTGATTCTTAAAAAAAAAAAATCAACCCTCGCCAGGAAAAACAAAGATATGCCAGGGATCGACGTCGACATAACATCGCACCAACTAAACTTCGACCGAAGCTACAAACCCATAAAACAAAAAAGGAGAAAACTCGGACCAGAATGAGCCCAGATTTTAGAGGCAGAAGTCAAAAGACTGCTCAACTCCGGCTCGATACGACCCGTCCAATACCGTGACTGGCTCGCGAATACGCTCATCGTGAAAAAGAAAAACGGAAAGTACCGAGTTTACATCGACTTCACAGACCTAAACAAAGCATGCCCTATGGAAAGCTTCCCACTGCCGCATATCGACCAACTCGTGGAAGCAACCACCGGACATAAGATGCTCTCCTTCATGGACACATTTTCAGAATACAACCAAATCCTGATGCATCCAAACGACCAAGAGAAAACGGCATTCATAACCGACAAAGGGACCTACTGCTATAAAGTGATGCCTTTCAGACTGAAAAACGCTGGAGTCACCTACCTGAGACTCGTAAACGAAATGTTCGCCGAAAAGATAGGAAAAACCATGGAAGTTTACATCGACGATATGCTCGTAAAGTCATTGCGAGAATAGGACCACATAGCCCATCTAGAAGAATGTTTCGAGATCCTCAACAAGTATAAAATGAAGCTCAACCCCTCCAAGTGTTCCTTCGGGGTATCCTCCGACGAATTCTATTGAAAAATGTCTCCCGTTCTACAAGCTGCTGAAAGCCAATAAGAATTCACAATGGGACGATAAATGCGAGAAGGCATTTAGAGACCTAAAAGAATACCTAGCCACACCTGCCGTGTTGACCAAACCAAAGAAATGCGAACCTCTTTATCTCTACGTGGCAGTATCCCACGCCACCGTAACCAAAGTACTAGTCAAAGAAGACCGAGGGGACCAACAACTAGTGTTCTACACAAGAAAATCGTTAGGAGATGCCGAAACCAGATACCCGGCCATGGAAAACTCGCCCTGGGAGTGGTGTCGACAACACGAAAATTAAGACCATACTTTCAGGCACACCCAATAGTCGTAATGACAACACAACCATTGCGAAGCTTCCTCCATAGCCCGAACCAATCAGGCAGACTAACCAAATGGGAAGTCGAATTAAGCGAGTACGATATAGAATATCGCACTAAAACATGCACAAAATCGCAAGTGTTAGCCGACTTCCTGATCGAGCTACCGAAGGACGACCCATCTTCGACAACAATCGACGGAACTTGGACCCTCAAATTCGACGGAGCATCGTCCAAAATCGGAGCAGGAGTGGGAGTCCACCTAACCTTCCCACACAGAGAAATCATCGAAAAGTCCTTCAGACTCAATTTCTCCGCGTCCAACAAAGAGACCAAATTCGAAGCCCTCATAGCTGGTCTTCGGCTGACCCAAGTAGTTGGCGCCCAACGAGTGCACGCCTTCTGCGACACCCAATTGGTTGGTTGCCAATTCTCCTGCAAATACGAAACAAGAGACGATCGCATGGAAGCTTACGCGAAAACATAATTGGCGCCCAACGAGTGCACGCCTTCTGTGACACCCAATTGGTTGGTTG
Source organism: Urtica urens (assembly GCA_958296335.1). Classification (NCBI taxonomy): domain Eukaryota; kingdom Viridiplantae; phylum Streptophyta; class Magnoliopsida; order Rosales; family Urticaceae; genus Urtica; species Urtica urens. The sequence continues at coordinate 35,989,513 of OY282520.1, forward strand.
CCAATTCTCCTGCAAATACGAAATAAGAGACGATCGCATGGAAGCTTACGCAAAAACAGTCAAAGCTATGACAGAGTAACTCAAAAAAATTTGAACTAAGCCGAATCCTGAGAAGCGAGAACGCAACCGCAGACGCCTTGGCTGCCTTGGCTTCTACATCTGACCCAAACCCAAAACGAATCATATGGGTAGAAACAATCACACAACCATCAATAGAAGTTGCACTCAAAACGACAATGACCATAAGTACATGAGATTGGAGTAATGAAATATTCAACTATGTCTCCCTCGGGACAACTCCGGCGGATAGACTGGCCAAGAGAAAACTCATAAGCTGCAGCTCGAGATTCACGATCATTGATAGATCACTATTCAAAAGAAGCTTTTCAGGACCATATCTGAGATGCATAGGGGCGAACGAGGTTCGAGCCACACTAACTAACATCCCGGAAGGCGAATGCGTAGATCACGCTGGAGGAAGAGCCCTGGCCGTAAGAATAAAAAGACAAGGCTACTTCTGGCCAACAATGCTCGCAGACTGTGAAACCCACTCAAGAAATTGCAACCAATGCCAGAGACACGCACCTAACATTAAAGTGCCGACATAAAAAATTTTGTCAGTCACGGCACCCTACCCTTTTATGAAATGGTCAATGGACATAGTGGGACCCATGCCAAATGCCCCGGGAGGATTGCGATACCTACTAGTTCTAACGGACTATTTCTCAAAATGGGTGGAAGCAGGGGCATTCACCCTCATCAAAGATTGCGACGTAGAAAGATTCATATGGCAAAACATCGTATGCAGAAACGGGCCCCGCCGGGAAATAGTGACCGACAATGGATCGCAATTCCTATCCAAAAGACTCAAAACCTTCTGCTTCAAGAAAACCATAGAACTAAAAATGTCCACGCCAAGATACCCCCAAGGTAATGGACACGCCGAAGCAACGAACAAAACAATTGTGAATTCGCTGAAGAAAAGATTAGACATCAAAAAAAGGCGATGGGCATACGAGATGCCCGGAGTACTATGGGCGTATCGAACAAGTCTGCGGCACCCCATTGGCGAGACACCATTTTCGCTTGTCTACGACATCGAATCTGTCATCCTAATAGAACGCTAGATACATACACTTCGAACGATGACTGCTCACGGCGAAGAAAACGACGCCACCCTCCGCGATTCCCTAGACTTCAGAGAGGAGAAAAGAGAAAAGGCACTAATACGACTGGCTCATTACAAACAATCAATAGCCGAGTTTTATAACAAAAGAGTGAGCTCCCGAAGCCTATAGCCCAACAATTTGGTCCTCAGGAAAGTATTCAAGAATACGACAGAGCCGAACGTGGTCCACCCAGGAGTATACGAACTCGAGACCCTTGACGGAATACCTATTCTAACATCATAAACTTGAAAAAGTATCACGATCCAAACTAAAAAAAATGTCGAACTACGTAGGACTTGATCCCCCCAAAGGGGTACGTAGGCAGCGTTCCTTTAGAGAGCACAGTCCAAACAAAAAAATAATGGGGGGCGGTAGCATCATACCGAAATAGACTACCTAAAAATATCGACTAAGCATTTCACAATCGAGATGAAATGCTTAGAAAAAAAATAGCAGCATCGTATTGAAACGAACTGCCTAAAAATATCGACTAAGCATTTCACAATCGAGATGAAATACTTAGAAGAAAACAGTAGCATCGTATCGAAACGAACTGCCTAGAAATATCGACTAAGCATTTCACAATCGAGATGAAATACCTAAAAAAAAATGGCAGCATCGTATCGAAACAAACTGCCTAGAAATATCGACTAAGCATTTCACAATAAAGATGAAATACCTAAAAGAAAAATGGCAGAATCACGAAACAAACCGCCTAGAAATATCGACTAAGCATTTCACAATGGAGATGAAATACTTAGAAGAAAAACGACAGTATCGTATCAAAACGAACTGCCTAAAAATATCGACTAAGCATTTCACAATCGAGATGAAATACTTAGAAGAAAAATGGCAGCATCGTATCGAAACGAACTGCCTAGAAATATCGACCAAGCATTTCACAATCGAGATGAAATACTTAGAAGAAAAACGACAGCATCGTGTCGAAACAAACTGCTTATGAATATCGATCGAGATGAAATACTTTGAAGAAAAATGGCAGCACCACATCGAAATGAACTGTCCAAAAATATCAACTAAGAATTTCACAATCGAAACGAAATACTTTATAAGCTAAGCGTTTCACAATAAAGACAAAATACAGAAAGGCAAACGAAACGTTATAAAAAATTAAAACCACAAAATCACCGAGTCTCACCAAACAATAATAAAATCTGACCCGCCCAAAACAAAGGAGCCTAGAGTACGGATAAATTCTCAAGTTCAAACAAAAACTTTAAAATAAGGTTAAAATATAGAACGAAATAAAAAAATGCAAACGGCTCCCGCCCCCGCCTCATCGATCTCAGGAACCGAAGCCAGAAATTCTCCAGAAGGATCTTTAGAAAGAAGACGAGCAATCTCCTCGTCTGGAAGCTCAGAAGAGGAAGCATCCGGGTAAGGGCTGAAGGAACTTCTTCGACGGTTGGGACTTCGATCGAAGCGAACTGGGCACTGTATTCCTCAAAATATGCTCGCGATATCGAAGTGAAGTGGCCATCTTGGCAACACAGACAGCTCGATCCCGCTCGATCTTTGCAGATCTCTATCCCTTGTCGACCTCGGCCTTTAGCTAATCCCGCTCCTTCTTCAGCTGAAAGTACGCATCCTCCGTTCTCTTGAGACGATCAGACTTGGACTCGAAGTTCGACTCGGACATTGCCAACTCGAGGGCCATATCCTTCTGCACGACTTTGGATTTGGCGATGATTGCATCCTTAGCTGAAATCTCTTCAACGAGATCCTCCAACTTGGATTTCATCGCGGCCACCTCGCCCTTCAGGGACTCAGTCCCATCTTGCACCTTGGCGAGATGGGCCGACCTCTCCTCGGTTCACGAACCTGACGTTCAAATGAAAACCCTAGTTCAAATGAGACGCAAGCTTAAACAAAAGGAAAGATCGAGTCAACTCCCGTGAAAACGGCCAACAAAAAAAATATATAAAAAAGCGACTAACCAGGGTAATATACGAGGACATCACGCGATACCACCCAAGCTTGACAAGCTCGGGAACCTTTGGTAGGAGATAGTCCATATGCTTGATCTGGCATATCAGCCCGGCAGATTGATATCCATCTTCTCACAACATAACGTCCCGGTTATAGAGGAACGAGTGATAATACTTCCTGGGAGGAGAGCTGCGAGACCCCGACCACCCTCTCAAAGAAGCGAACTTCACCCTCCTCGCCTCGTCTCCCGAAGGACGATCAGCTACAGTCCCCTCGACCACTCTCTCTTTCCCTTTCTTCTTCTTCAACTTCCTCACCTCCGCATGGTCGCCCGATCGAGACCCTTCATCGGAACGCGAAGTCGTCTGCTTCCTCTTTCGAGGGGCCAGGTCGTATCCCCCCCCCTCGAGTTCCTCGGGTGCCTCCTCAAGGGCCACTTCTGCTGCTGAAATAGGAAGCTCATCAGTTACTGGCTGGACTCCTTCGACCTTTGAATCAAGATTGATAACCAAGGGAGTCATCAACTCGATCGGGTCCGCTTGCTTCTTCTTCTCTCTCCTCGAGCGACGGGCAGACACCTCGGTATTCATGTCAACTGCGAAACGGAACAATAATCATTAAATGGCGAATTAAAACAATCTGATAGGAATACAATGTCCCCAGAAAAACGCTCACCTCTCTCTTCATCTTCGTCTTTAGGTACGTTGGGAGAAGGCCAAAACCCTGATTCCGCGTATCGAGAGCCCGTAAACTACGACCACTTAATTTTACCGTGACGTAATTGTTCGATCTTCTCATCGAACTTGAGACCAGCCAGAGGTGCCTTAACGATTCCTGAATACAAACAAGAAATGAAATTAAGACACCTAACAAGATTACAAACTAGCAAAATGAAGACTATATTCTCAACGCACTCGCTGAGGACGCCCATCTCGATCTAAACGAACTAGCCCGCTTCCCCATCGAAAACTCATTTACAGAGACAAAGAAACAGCGACGACCCCAAGAGAAATCTTTCTTTGGGAGGCCTTCGAGAATTACTCTCCGAGGATGAAGTGAAAGATCGAAACACTTCGGATGATGTTTTGAGTTCGCCCTCACTACACACAAACAAACTAAATCAAAGAGGTCGAGGTTGACGCTCTGTTCTATTGGCGAGAAGAGCTAAACACAATACCATCCTCACAAAGTTCGAGCACATCTGAAGAACAGTGATACCTAAAGAGTTTGCAAAATCCAAAAGAAGAGGGTGAATCAGAAATCTGAGCCCACACGATTGAATTTCAAGGTCGACGTCTAGCTGTTGTTTCGCGATGTGCTATATAAGGATCTTCTATGTAATTTAGGAAGGTAGTTTTTTTAGAGACAAGAGAAAGACCGATTAAGATATTTGAGTTCATTTCATTATACGATATATTTCTAATTATCACATTCTATTCGGATTATTAAATATTGCCATATACGACATTTTGTCGGATCCCCTTTTTACTTTTTTCTGATAAATATAAATCAAAAAAATTTATAACATATTTATTTTTGTGATTGTTGTGACGAATTTCGACATCAACAAGCATGATAGCCAATTTTATGTCGTGTGAATTTGAATCAATTTGTGAAAAAATTCGAAATCTTAGTTTGACATTTTATATCAATTATCCTCAACGAAAAAATTACCATTTAGACCGTTTTCGGAAATTACGTCTTGTTCAACAACTAAATTTATTTTGACTTAATTTCTAGTTTAACAAACTTTACTCCAATGAATTGTGATAGTAATGTCATGGACCCAAATGAACAAAGCTTTAACTAGGACTCTTGGACTCAAAGTTCACAAACTTTCGAAGTCTAGTTTAACGTCACTTGACTCCACTAAAGAGTTGACACTGAAAATCTCTCGGTTTAAATGAATATATTTTCTACTAAAAACTCTACTTATTTGTGATGAGCGGATCCATTGAATATTATCGAATGGTTACCCTTCATGAATATCATCAACTAGATGAGATTTATAAATTACCATTTTACCCTTCTAGTTTTTATTTCCTCAACTCCTTTAAGACTTGTGAATAAGTTAGTAACAATGTATTGACGAGGAGCTAACAAGTCACAACATTTCATCCAACATAATCCTTTTATTCTATTTGGACACCAGCCGGTACATTTATTCACAATCCAGGTAATAAAGCATGAAGTGATATACATTGTATTTCAGCAATCTTTCACATGAATTCCATATCTATGAGAACTTCACAAAGTATACTCATGTCAACTTCACAACCCAATACATCACCAATATAGCGCATCTAGTTCACAAACTTTGGATCTAGAGTGTAAATTTCAGGATTAAGGTTAGCATGATGCAATTCAGGATTAAGGTAAGCATGATGCAATTCATACATAGTGACCTTGAGACATAATAGGTTAAATGGTTTCTTCTTACATTGTCTCGAAAGGTGCTCTGGTCAATTTAGTATCTTCGAAAGATACACTAGAAGAACTATAGAGTTTCTAACCTCTATGCCTCGTAACCAAACATCATAGATTATTCCAACAATCATACTAATATCAATAGTCCGTTGATATTTAGATTATGCATATTTGTTTTAAGCAAACCATGAAGAGTTTATTCACGTAAATCTACATTTTTCTCTTTATACATTGTAAGGTTTGATTAAGGAATATAAGACTATTGAATATCATAAATCTTCAATCAAACAAAAACAGAATGAATGAATGTTTCAACTTTTATTAATTTAATCAACAAATTACAATAAGGACTTAAGAGAGATTTGTATGACATCCATATGCAAATAAATAATTTTCTTGTGTGCATCGCTGCCAACAAACTCCCACTAGACTCAAAGAAGATGAGTATAGTCCTTCATGCCTAATTTGTCTCAAAGTTGGTCAAAGACCTTCTTGGATAGGGCCTTGGTGAAAGGATCTGTCAGGTTGTCAACCGGTGAGATCTTTTTCACCTCCACGTCCCTGCGTAGCACGATCTCTCTAATCAAATGGTATTTCCTCTTAATATGCTTAGAGCGCTTATGACTTCTAGGTTCCATTGAGTTAGCAACAGCCCTACTATTATCATAATAAAGTGTCATGGGCTCGTTGTCATTTGGAACCACTTCCAAATACTTAAGGAATTTTCTTAGCCATACAGCCTCTTTGGATGCTTCACAAGCAGCCACATATTCTGCTTCCATGGTGGAGTCAGCAATGCAAATTTGCTTGAAACTCCACCATACAACAAGTCCATCATTCAGGATGAACATAGATCCTGAAGTGGATTTCCTGGAATTCCTATCCGCCTGAAAGTCGAAATCGGTATACCCCGTCATTTAGGTATGATTAAGGACTATAAGATTTATATATTACATCGATATGTAAATAAACAATCTTCTAATAAGGACTTTACAAAGATTTATATATTACATCAATATGTAAAGAAACAATCTTCTTGTGGGCATCTTTGCCAACATTATATGGCTCAACCAGACGGGTTCATGGAGAAAGGCTAACATGGCAAGGTTTGTGAGTTGCTGAAGTCCATTTATGGACTAAAGTAAGAATCTAGATCGTGGAATATTAGATTCGACAAGATAGTGAAAGACCGCTTTGATTAGTCAGTAGATGAGCCATGTGTTTATAAGATGATAAAAAATGGCAAGGTGGTCTTCTTAGTCCTATATGTAGATGATATCCTACTCGTTGGGAATGATGTCGGAAAGTTATTAGAGGTTAAGATCTAGCTACCATAGAAATTTGAGATGAAGGACCTAGGAGTAGCAGCTGACATTCTGGGTATGCAGATCTTTAGAGATCAAAAGAACCGGAAGTTGGCGCTTTCCCAAGCATCTTTAATACATTATGGGTATTGATAAGATCATGGATCGCTTCAGTATGCAAGACTCCAAGAACGGACAACTACCTTTCAGACATGGAGTGCATCTCTCTAGTGATCAGTCTTCCAAAACTCCTCAAGAAGTTGAGGACATGAGACATATTCCTTACGCCTCAGCTGTAGGAAGTCTCATGTATGCTTTGTTTTGCACGAGGCCATATATTTGTTACATAGTGGGCGGGGTGAGTAGGTTTCAGTCAAACCATGTACCGGAGGACTGGGTTGGTGTCAAGCATGTTCTCAAGTATCTCCGGAGAATGAGAAATTAAATGCCTGCATACTCAGATGGTGACCTGCATACTCTGATTTTCAAGTGGATAAGGATTCCAAAAAGTCCATGTCAGGGTCTGTGTTCACCCTGAATGGTCGATCTGTGGGCTGGAGGAGTATCCAGCAATCTTTTGTTGCTTACTCGACTATGAAAGCTGAGTATGTCACAGCTTGTGAAGCTGCAAAGGAGTTTGTGTGGCTGAGGAAATTCCATATGTACTTAGAAGTAGTTCCAAGTGCAAGCGAGCCCATCACACTTTATTGTGATAACAGTGGGGCTGTCGCTAATTGTAAGGATCCAAGAAGTCACAAGCGCTATAAGCACATAGAGCTTAAGTATCACCTGGTACGAGATATTGTTCACGGAGGGGACATTGAACTCGTGAAGATCTCAACATTAGACAACCTTGCTGATCCCTTCATGAAGCCTTGAACGAGTAAAGTCGTTGAGGGACACCTAGAAGGTTTGGGATTGAAGGATAATTCGCATCTACTAAGAGTCAAGTGGGAGTTTGTTGGGATTGGTGCCCACAAAGGAGATATTAGAGATTGAAATACATTTTTATTTAATTTTGCTGAGACATTAATATAAATAAATATTCATTATTTATTATGTTTGTGTTTATGTATGAATGCTACGCGCTGAAACTGTCGTCAGGTAGAAACTTTTGTGGTTGCTCGAGAACCCAAAGGCGAAAGGCAACGAGACAAGGAAAAGGATCTTCATCCAAGAAGGTGTTGGAATTTATTTAACGACTAAACATTATTAATTATAATACACATCCTATGTGGCGAAAAATTATAATTAGATCTAATATATTAAAACTAATTTTAATATATTTAACAACCTAAGGCATTAAAATTTATTAAACAATTTATAATTCACAAGCTCAATCAAATAAATTAAACTAATAATTTATATAACAATTATATAATTAATATTTAATTATTTAATTGAGAAATACTTACGTAAAAGGCTGTAAACAACCTCGACGTTGCTAGCTATCATCGGAATGCCACGTCACGTCCAAATCGCGAGAAAACGCTCGCCGGAATGCCTAGAAACGTCTTCGCCGGACTGGGAAAAGTCGCCGGATTGGACGCCTGTTGGGAGCCTCGCCGGACTTGAGTTCTTCGCCTGACAGGGAGCTCGCCGGAATGGGGAGCCTCGCCGGATGGGAGATCACTGGGACGCCTCGCCTGATAGCCTCGCCGAATTGCACTCGCCGGATTCGCCTCGCCGGACTGGAGCGCCTCGCTGGAATCCCTTCGCCTGACAGGGAGCCTCGCCGGATTGGATCTGTCTCGCCGGATTGGAGCCGCCTGACTGATGCGCCTCGCTGGATTGGACCTGCCTCGCCAGATTGGAGCTCGCCTGACAGGGAGCCTTCGCCGGAATGGATCTGCCTCGCCGAAATGGAGCACTGGAGGCTGGGAGGTCGTCGGAATGCGCGGAAAACGACCTAGGGATGTTTTAGGAGGCCTGAAACCTTTTCAAACATTTAAAAACATCTAAAACAATTTACTAAATCATTCAAACACCACAAGTGATGAATCAACAATATTACACAAGGAAAATATTGAGATCAAGAGTGTGGGCTCTTAAGAACGATTAGGAAACAAAGATGGATGAATGAAAAACAATTTTTCTCTTCTTTTGTTTGGGGATTTCGGCCGAGAAACACAAAAGGGGGAGAGAGAGTGTGTGCCGAAATTTAACTAGGGTTATGGTATTGTGATTAGGGTTTCTTAGCCTTATTTATACAGGTTATAAATGGGCTTAAGCTGAGTCAAACCCATGACCCTATTCACTTAAAGAATTCGGCCAAAACACTCTCCCCTTACTCGTCCACATCTTTGAATTTTGTTCCTAAATATATTTGATTTAATTTCTAAAATTAATTTAGAACTCTCATTATTATTTAATGACACATCATTAAATATATTTCATAGTTATCGAATAAGTACGAAATGAGAAATAATTTATTTTCTTCTTTTAACATATTTAATCACTCGAGAATGTCATCATCAATATGATAGCATCTTGTGATTCAATGAACAAAATAAATAACTAGTTATTAATCGAGTTTCAAGAAAATAACTTTCTCAGTATAAATCACAATTTATACTTAATGAGTAAATCAACTTTCTTAGTTCTTTTAATCTCTTCCAAGTGTCTATCATTGAGACCTCATGGACCCACATGAACGAAGCTTTAGAACTAAGATCGGACACAAAAGTTCACAAACTTTTTCCGTCTTTTAATTCTTAATATTGGTCGATTCCACTAAAGGACCAATATTGACGATCTCTCTGTTCATGTGCGTATCTTTTATGTTTGATATGATGAAACACTTTCTCACACGATCCACGGAGTATATTACGTTATTACCCTTCATGTGTATCAGTAACTGAGGGGAATGTAAGATTACTGTTTTACCCCTCGAGTTATTATTTCACTAACTCCTTTGTTATTTGTGAATGAGAAAAACATAAAGTGAGATGTCTTTACATGTCACATGTTTTAATCAAAGAATGAACTCATTCAATGAATACCTGGCCAGGTTTATTCATTCACACTCTCATAACAAAGCATAGTGTGATACTAATGCATTTGCATTGTTGTTACATGAATTCCATATCTGTGAATCATGTAACCCAACATTACATCCTTGTGACACCAACAGTCGGGTCAGATGCAATTAAAAATTAGTCATTGCCCATTGACGAATCAAATGTCACAAAGTGCAATGTCAATTACATATTCAGTTCAGGATTAAGGTAAGTATCATAATAATCCTTTAGTTGTGAACTTGAAGCCTCGAGTGAGTAAACAGTTTTGTCTCGAGCTTCTAAGTGTCACTGGTCTTGTTCAGTATCTTCTATAAGATACCAAGTATGAATCACAGAGTCACAACTCTCTATATCACAAGATGAGATATCATGATTCATGCTAACAATCAATAATAAGAACCGATTGCTCTATAGATCTTTAGATTGCGAACAAATATTTCAAACTTGTCACAAGGGGTTATCTTGTCAAGTCTGTACTTAATACCCTTTTTCGTTGATGACAGTTTCAGAGCATAGCTTAAACATAACTAAACACAATCTTAAAAAGGATGAACATTTACTAATATCAATGTTTCAGCAAAATATAAATACATAAAGTATCTCAATGTCTAATATCTCCTTTGTGGGCACCAATCCCAGCAGAAGGGACTTCAATATCATGCAACAAGAAAATGGTTGTAAGTCTTTTTCATATTTATTATAGGTTTTAATTAACAATATGTTCATGCACTTTGTCTAGGTAGTAAATTAGTTTTACACATGTTAAAGACGGTTTTTTATATTCCGCCATATATGATATGATAATTAACTGTTAAATCTTAGATCGATCCCAACAAATGGTATCAGAGCATGGGTTAAAGTTTAAACATAAACATGTTTTTAAAACTATAATAAAAGAAATTTTTTCTGAAATTTGCTTAGATGTTGAACGTGCTAGGACTGTGTTCAATATTTTATTTTAATGTGTATGACTTTAAAATAAATAGCATGTTGATTTTATACATGCTAGGGATTATATATAAACTCGTTAAAACCAGTTCTTAAAGATTTTATGTTCAGCATAATAAAAATATAGTTTTTTTGACTAGTTTGAAAATTTGTAGACATCGTTAAACAAACTTTATTGTATATCTAGTTTCAATTAATTATAGAATATTTTATATTATGTTTATTGTTTTATTTTGTGTAAATCATTAATATGTTAATATAACACAAAATTAAAATCAAACAAATAAATAAATAAAACACTTCAATAAACCTCTTTTCTCTACAGCTTGATCCGACGTACGTTTTAATTGTTTTCAATTTATGGACAACTTGTTATTGCTCAGTAAAATGGGCATAACGTTTTGATCGGATATTGAAAAGTATTAGCTGTTAACCCAAATTAAGGGTACAGATGTTAGCAATATAATGCAATTTGTTTCAGCGCAAGCGGATACCAGATGTGTCATTTATGACAATTTAAGTCCGAGGTGTACGGCAGTCCGCGAGTCCAGGATTTTTAATCCGGATTTGCGACTCCTAGCTTCTTCCGCTCTTCTTGATGCAATCGTGGCTTATGAAAGTTCATGCGCTCAACCACCATAAAGATGCCTTGAAGGAAGATGACAAAAAGACAGAGTATTTATTTTAGGGAGATTTAGAATCTCAATAACTTCTAAGTGTAAAAGTACGACTTTGTATCTCACACACTTTACTTAAGAAAAATTAATTAGAAAAAAGATTTGAGTACGTTCCTTGTGCTTTAGTGCATTAACACTGCTCTCCCCTCAAAAATAGAAATTTTAGGGTTTTTTTTCTAGTGTTGCACTCTATCTCTCTATACTTAAGGAAACATGTTTCTAAACGTACAAGAGAAGATGTGTCAATTATAAAAACTAAGTGGGATGGTTGTACTTGTTGTTTGCAACCCACGATCCCAACACTAATGATACGTGCAAATGTCTCCAGACTAAGAGTCACCCTCGTGACCCTCTCTTTAATGAGAGAACTCAATGGAATTTTGATCTTAACATTGCTTGTAGAGCTACGTTCAAAGGTGAAACAATAAGACAAGGCCTCCCCTCGGTGGATTGTTTTCAAAGTAGATCTTTTGAACTAAGTGGTTGGTTCCACACTTATACTCAATCTCTAATAATCCTCCCTCGGGGCCCTGCGAAAAGATTTGAGTGATCAATTTTGTTATAAGGTGGCTACTCAAATGTTGATATATTGACATCATGACTATGCATTAATGATGTCTCATTTACTTATGAAAGGAAATTTGCGGCCTTCACTCGAAGGAGTAAATGTCATTTTTGTTCATAACACCTTCAGATTTTTCCTGTCAAATTTAAAATCCTAAACAAAAGACTAATCATAAATTGTTTCAACTTTCAGCAACATGTCTCTAAACCCTCTCTCTACTATCCTTTCCTCAAATAAATTGGAATTAGAAATCTACGTAGATTGGAAACATAACCTAGACATTGTCCTTATAATGGACAAGCACAAATGGGTCTCACCACCCCATGTCCTCCTGAAACGAATAATGATTCGAATCAAGAGGAAAAGGATGCCCTAGCAGCCTGGATCCGATCTGATGAGATGGCGAGGTGCTATATTTTAGCATCGATGAACAATGTGTTGAAACAACAACATTGTGATATTGATTTTGCCGAAAACATGCTCTATAATCTCCATGAGATGATTGGAGGGCAAGGGCGTTAGGCTAGATAACAAGAGGTTCGACAGTTTGTGAACTATCGTATGAAAGCTGAGACTTCTTTCAGAGAACACATGATATTGATCATAAATTGTCTCAATGACATGGAAATCTTGTGATCTGAGATTGATGGAGAAGCCAAAATAGATACGATCTTGGAAACTCTCACTGAATCTTTTGATACTTTCAAGTTGAACTACTCCATGAATAAGATAGGATACATTGTTACCGAGCTAATGAAGAAGATTCACACTGCTAAGTGACTCTGGTGTATGATGTTGGGATTGGTGCCCACAAAGGAGATTTAAGACATTATAAATACTTTGTATTTGATTTTGCTGAGACATTAAATAAAGTTAAATATTCATTCTTCTTTAAGTTTGTGTTTATGTATATTTATTACACTCTGAAACTGTTATCAACGAAAGGGGTGCTAAGTACAGAGTTGACAAGATAACCCCCTGTGACTAGTTTAAACATTTGTTCGCAATCTTAAGATCGATTGAGCAATCGAATCTGAATAATGATTGTTTGAATGAATCATGAAATCTTATCTTGTGATATAGAGAGTTCTCACTCTGTGCTTCATTCCTGATGTCTTATAGAAGATATTGAACAAGACTTGTGATACTCTGAGCTCAAGATAAAACCCTTTAATCGCTTGAAGCTTCAAGATAACATACGAGGGGTATTTTCGTAATGACCTAAATCCTGAAGTGAATGCAAGATCGATGTGACACGTTATGAAATTTGATTTTTCAATGCGCAATGGCTAAAATTATAGTTGCATCTGACCCGACGGTTGGTGTCATAACGTTGTCATATAGAATTCGTGTTGAAACAATGCTAATGAATTAGTATCATACACATGAAGGGTAATATCGTAAAGTACTCTGTGGATCGTGTGCAGAATTGTTTTGTCACATCAAATGGAAAATATACGCATATGAACTTAGTGAGTTTTAATATTAGTCCTTTAGTGGAATCGACTAATATTAAGAATTAAAAGACAGAAAAGGTTTGTGAAATTTTGAGTCCGATCTTTATTCTAAATCTTCGTTCATGTGGGTCCATTAGGTCTCAATGATAGACCCTCGGATGAGATTTAATGAACTAGGAATATTTGATTTTCTCATTTAAGTAAATTGTGATTTACACTAAGAAAATATTTTTCTAAGTAATTGAATAACTAAATTGTTATTTATTGTTACATTATTTAATTAAACATATTATGTTATTATATGGATAATAACATATTCAAATGATTTAAATAAATAAAAGATGAAAATAAGTATTTTCTCGTTATTTTGAAGAATACAAAAATAATTGATGATTTGTCGTTAAATAAATGAGATGTTCTAAAGTAATTAAATATTATTTGAAATTAAATCAAAATCATTTTGTTCGAGTATTTAAGGATGTCACTCGAAGAAATAAAGAGTTAGGTCAAAAATTAATTTAAAGGAACAACGGGCTTAAGTTTGACTTATGAGTTTGACCTAAGAAAAGCCCACTTTCTCTCTCTATTTAAAGGGTTTTCGAAACCCTAATTATGCTAACCGTAACTTAAAATCTCGACCGAACCCTTCCCCTACCTTGTAAGAGTGTTGGCCGAGAGTTTACAAGAGAGAAAGAGATCAAGAAACGTTTTCTTGATCTCCCGAGTATTCCCGAGTCATCCCGAGTACTCTTCGTTGTTCAACCGAAGAGCCCACCCTCTTTATCTCCCAAAGATCCATGAGAATTATCATTGAATCCTCTATTGGTGTTAGAGTGACGTTTTGGTTGCAGGAGTTCACTCGTTTCGGCCTGCTAGACGGATTTGATCGCCGGATTGGTCGCCGAATTGGAGGATCTCGCCGGAAGAAAATGTGCGTAGCTCACCACGGGAGTTTGACGAGGAATCTAGCCAAGCCACTTCACCTAACCCGAGGTCCCCTCTACGTTCCTACACAGGTCCCGCGGCTAAATTCCACTGGACGAAGCCACAGTACCGTAGGCGCATTCCTGTCGGCCAGCCAGTGTCAGTCCGGCGGGTCAGTTTTGCCCATTCCGGTAGGAAGGTGATTTTGAGTAAATTTTTTACGAGGCGATCCGGAGTTAATTAACAACGTCCGGGATTGTTTACAATCTCAATTGTAAGTTTCCTAAAACGAATTGGATCTGAAAATGAAGTTTATAAATGTATTTATAAACTATTAGGTCATTTTTATTCAATTTAATGACATGTTTAGAATAAATATTTTAATCACATGTTAGTGATTTTTAATGCCTATATTATTAGTTTATTAAATTGAATTTTAATTCAGATCATATTATATAATTTCACCACATATAGATGTGTTATGTAATATTATTATTTAAATTGTTAAATAATCTCCAACATAGGAACTATCCTGCATACCTCAAGACTTAATGGAAAGGTCCGGAGCTTATTTAGTAGCTGATAATGTATCATCGGGGATTCTTGACTCTATTGCTACTAACCATAGTTGTTGTTCCTTGTTGGGTTCAAGAAAAGCAAAAGTTTAGAGGATGGCGACTTCTGTTTCAAGCAAAGTGATGGGAACTTGATGTCAGCTAAGGCTGTGGGATCCTTGAAATTGTCTTTTGAAGAAAAAAATTCAAATTTGAATAATGTATATCTAAAAAAATTAATATATGTAGCTCAAATTTTTGAGCAGAATTATTATTTAAAGTTTATTGATAATGGAATTCGAATTTATTTTTCGAATTCATTTATCACTGATACTTGTCTAAAGAATGGTTTATACTATATTTATCCTACAAAATCTTTGTTGTTAGACACTGAAATAGATAATGATCTAGTAAGGGAACCAAAGAGGATCAAAAGTAATGATTCCTAAGATCTAAAAAAGTCAACACATCTTTGGCACTAAAGGGTTGGTCATATTAGTCTAGATAGGATTAAGAGACTTGTGAGGGACGGTCAACTCAAAGCCTCTGCAGTAGGCTCACTGCTGACTTGTGAATCCTGTATAGAAGGAAAAATGAAAAAGCGACCTTTCTCTGATAAAGATCAAACAGCCATTGAATTTCTAGAACTAGTACATTTTGATGTATGTGGTCTGCTCAGAATTCAGGAACAGGGAGGATACGAATACTTCGTTACCTTTACCGATGATTACTCAAGATATTGATTTGTCTATTTGCTCAAATACATATTCTAGACCTTTAACGTATTTAAGGTTTTTCGGGCTTTAGTGGAAAAGAAAACTGGAAAACAGATCAAAACCCTTCAATCCGATCGAGGTTGTGAATACTTGTCTGAAGAATTCCATGATTTTCTTATAGAAGAAGGTATTTCTTCTCAGCTTACAGCACCTAACACACCTCAATAAAACAGTGTCAATAGAAGGAATCGACTCTGATGGAGATGGTTAGATCAATGATGAGTTACTAATCACTCTCTAATTCCTTTTGGGGATATGCTCTCGAAACTAACGCATATATTCTGAACCAAGTTTCGTCTAAAACGGACCCTGGTACTCCTTATGAACGATGGACTAGGCGTAAAGTTAGTTTACGTCACGTCAAAATTTGGGGTTTCCCTGCACATGTTTGCTCATTGGATATCCAAAGGAAACCAAAGGTTTCACATTCTATAGTACCGATGATGACTAAACGTTTGTCAGCACTAATGCTAGTTTCCTAGAGGAGGACTTTATAAAGCATACGAAACCTATAAGCAAAATTGTGCTTGAAGAAAAGTAGGGTGAGGATGCTTCTACCTCATCTGTAAGAACTGTTCTTACCCCAACTAAAACACAACCTTACAATTCAAAATCTCGTCAAGTAGTAGTTAGATGTAGTGGGAGGTCTTCTGAAAAGCCCGACATGTACATGTCTAAAGCGAAACTCGTGAGCTGTCTCTGACATGGATGAACTTGTTTTCTACAGCAAAGCTATACCTGGTTCTGAGTCAAACCTTTGGCTTGACGTCATGATAGTTGAGATGTACTCGATGTATGCCAACAAAGTCTGGAAACTTGTAGACCTACCTGAAGGGGTTAAACTCGTAAGGTGTAAGTGGATCTATATGAAGAAAAGAGTTCCGGATAGGAACTTTGAGACGTTCAAAGCAAGACTAGTGGCTCAGGGTTACACCCAAAAGGAAGGTATCAGTTATGAAGAAACCTTATGGCTAACATCAATGGACATCATTCCTTTTTAGTTTGATTGAAGATTTATGATATTCAATAGTCTTATAGTCCTTAATCATACCTAACAATGTATGAAGAGACAAATGTTGATTTGCGTGAACAAACTCTTCATGGTTTGACTAAAACGTTATATTCGCAATCTAAAGATCAATGGACTATTGATCCCAGTATGATTGTTTGAAGAATCTAGGATGTCTGGCTACGAGGCATAGAGAGTTAGGAACTCTATAGTTCTTCCAGTGTGTCTTTCGAAGATACTGAATTGACCAGTGCACCTTTAGAGTCAATAGAAGAACACACCATTTAACATCTTCTATCTCAAGGTCACAATGTATGAATCGCATCATGCTTACCTAAATCCTGAAATGAGACATGTCATTTCATAGCATTAAAACTCTCATTTGAGAAAGTCAAATTCTAGGTCCATTGCATGATCTAGACAAGGCCTATTGGTGAGATATTAAGTTATGAAGATGTCATGAACCAACTTTGTGAGGTTCTCATAGATATGGAATTCATGTACAAGATTGCTGAGATGCAATATATATCACCTCATGCTTGATTACTTGGATTGTGAATAAATGAACTGCGCAGTATCCAAAATTAAGTAGCGACTTTATTTGGATGAAACAATGTGACTTGTTAGATCCTCGTCAATACATTGTTTCTAACTTATTCACAAGTACTATAGGAGTTGAGGTAATAACAACTAGAAGGGTAAAATGGTAAGTTTATAAATCCCAACTAGTTGATGATATTCATGAAGGGTAAACATAGATAACAGTCAATGGATCTGCTCAATTTAGTAAAGTTGAATTTGAGTAGAAAATAAATTCATTTGAACCGAGAGATTCTCAGTATCGACTCTTTAGTGTAGTCAGTTGACATTAAGCTAATACTCGGAAAAGGTTTGTGAACTTTTGAGTCCGAGTATAGAAGCTCAAGCTTTGTTCATTTGGATCCATAAGGTCACTATTATAGGTCATTAGAGTATGATTGTTAAACTAGAAGCTAAGTCAAAATAAGTTCAAGTGTTGAACTAGACTTTTTCTCGGAATATGTCTAAAGGGTATTTTTGTCCACAAGGACATATAATGATGTGAATGTCAAAATAAGATTTTAAATATTTTCATTTGATGAAAATATAAATTATTTCCTGAAGCCGAAAAGTCGTTTGAGGCATTATGAAATTAATTTCGTTATTTGTGCAATTATAATTTTACAATGGGTATTTTAAGAATTGTCTTAAAAGAAATAAGGAAGCATCTAGATGCTCCTCCCTAGGTAGAAGTTCGGCCAACATAGCATCAAGAGGAGAGTTTTTATTTCCCTTTAATTATAAGGATAATTACTCAAAAGGAAAAGGGAAATGAATTTCCTTGAGAAGGAAATAAATAAGCTAAGTGAGGAAACAAACTTGCTCCTTGCTTGAGGTGTATGGCCGGCCAAACTAAGAGGGAAAGGGGAAAGCAAAATAAAATATTGTGTCATGAATACATTATTCATTCATGAATAAATAATTGACCTTTATAGATATTTTCTTCTCCTATAAATAGAGCCTCACATAGAGATGTGAAGGTTAAGCTTTATTCTTGCTCTCTCCCTCTTTTGGCCGACCCTCTCTCTCTCTCTCTCTAGAAAATACTCTTCTTATTTTGCACCTAGATCCATACTTGATCTAGAGAATTAGCTTATAATCCAAGAATTGTTCTTGGTTCATATTGTTTAATTGTGCCCACACACAAATCCTTCTAAACCTCTATAGACTCTTGCAATAGAAATCTTAGGTTTCTCAAGTTCTTGTTTAGGTTTGAAGAAATCAAGCTAGAAGAGAAGATCTACCTTTCCCGAGACACTTCAAGTTTGAAGACACAAGAAAGGTTTATATTCAAGTAGGTTTAATAATGCTTTTAATTTATAACATGTATATGCTCTTTATTTAGGTTAGTAAAAATTGTTTTACTTCTAAAAGAAATTTTTATATTCTGCCATTATTATGATTAATGATAAATTTTTCTTTAACCCTAGACCTATTCCAACATATAAATGCGCTCGTCAAGATTTCCATTCTGAAATGCAGTCTTGACATCCATCTGCCAGATTTTATAATCATGCGCAGCAGCAATGAATAAAAGAGTACAGATGGACTTCAGCATCGTGACTGGCAAGAAGGTATCTTCATAGTCGATAACTTCTTTCTGTGTGAACCCCTTCGCCACAAGTCGTGCCTTAAATGTCTGAACATTTCCATCAGGTTCTCTTTTATTCTTGTAGATCCATTTACACCCAATTGCCTTAATGCCTTCAGGTAGATCTACAGGGTTCCAGACCTCGTTGACATACATCGAATGCATTTTAACGTTCATGACTTTTTGCCATAGGTTTGCTTCAGAACTCTGCATCGCTTGAGAAAATGATACTAGATCATCTTCCTCATGATATGAAAGTAATGAAAGTCTCTCCGATACCCATGTATCGATCAGGTTGTCGTACAATCATGTTACTGCGACAAAGCACAAGAGGCTCTGGTTCCGAATGTGATTTTTCTACTGTTGGAATAGGACTCGTCCTATCCTATGAAGTAACTGCTACTTCACCCAACAGTTCCTTCAACACAAGTTTACTTCTCGGTACAGAGTTCTTCATATAGCCTGCTTCCAGAAACCTAGCGTTAGTGCTAACGAACGTTTTCTGATTAGCAGCACCATAGAATATGTACCCTTTAGTCTTTTTGGAATATCCCACGAAAACATACTTCTGAACGACATGCCAACTTGCTAATCTTTTGTCTCAGCACATGTGTTGGACTACCCCAGATGCGAACATGGTGTAAAAAAAAATTTCTACCACTCCAGGTCTCATAGGGAGTAGCAGGGACCATCTCAGACGAAACCTGGTTCAGAATATAAGCTGTCATTCGAGGGCATACCCCCAGAACGAGTTAGGAAGCGATGAGTAACTCATCATCGATCACACCATATCTAGCAGAGTTCGATTCCTTTTCTTTAACACACCGTTTTGTTGTGGATTGCCAGGTGCTGTAACCGGAGAATGAATACCTTCTTCTCTAAGAAGGTCTTCGAACTCTCAAGACAAGTACTTTCCCCCTCAATCTGATCGAAGGGTTTTAATTTTTTTCTCCGTTTGCTTCTCAACTAAACCTTATACTCTTTGAACATTTCAAAAGTATCCGACTTCTGTCGCATAAGGTAGACATGACCAAACCTTTAGTATTCATCAGTGTAGGTTACAAATTATTCGTAACCTTCTCTTGCCTGGATGTTCATTGGACCACATACATCACTATGTATAAGTTCCAATACTTGCATGGATCTTAGACCCTTTGTAGAGAAGGGTCTCTTGGTCATCTTGCCCTTGAGACAGGATTCACCCATGGGAAGACTTTCCACGGTTAGAGACTTCAAAGGACCATCCTTTGTTAATCTCTTAATCTTATCTAGGCCAATATGTCCAAGACGTAAGTGCCATAGATATGTGTCGTCTGTTTCGTCAGTATGAAACGTGTTATGCTTTCCTAGTGAATCTCTATTCACTTCGGTGTCCAAGATTGTCGGCTCAATAGGAAACAAATAATAAATATAATCCACTAGTTGAGCTTTAGTAATAAAAGAATCATCAATAAAAATCTCAATACCATTATTGATCTTAAAAGTGAAACCTTTTTCTTCTAAACGACCAAAAGATATCAAATTCTTGCAAAAATCCAGAACATAATAAACACTATTCAATAATAAAAGTCTTATTTCAAACTTGAGCTTCATGGTCACGACAGATCTTGCTCCGACCTTCGTTCCATCACCCCAGTTGAATCTGAACTCCCCGCCACTCAAGATCCTAGTTTTTCTGAAACCATGCATATTACATACAACGTGGTCAGATGCCCCGCAATCTATGATTTAAGGCAATGCCTTGTTTGTAGTGTAACAAGCTTGAGTAACAAAGTGTTGGGATTGATGCCCACAAAGGAGATATTAGACATTGAAATAGATTTGTATTTGATTTTGCTGAGACATTAATATAAATAAATAATCATTCTTTATTACGTTTGTGTTTATGTATGAATGCTACGCTCTGAAACAGTCATCTATGAAAGGGGTGCTAAGTATATACTGGACAAGATAGCCCCTTGTGACTAGTTTAAACATGTGTTTGCAATCTTAATCGAATCTAAGTAATGATTGTTTGAATGAATCATGATATCTTATCTTGTGATATTGAGAGTTGTGACTCTGTGTTTTATTCTTGATATCTTATGGAAGATATTGAACAAGAAAAGTGATACTTAGAAACTCGAGATAAAACCGTTTAACCACTCAAAACTTCAAGATCACATACGAGGGTTACTTTCGTACTTACCTAAATCCTGAAGTGAATATATAATTGATATTACAATTTATGACATTTGACTTTCAATGGGAAATGACTAAGTTTTAGTTTCATCTAACCCGACGGTTGGTGTCACGACGTTGTTATATTGGGTTATGGGATTCACATATATGGAATTCATGTTGAAACAATGAAAATGCATTAGTATCACACTATGCTTTGTTATGAGAGTGTGAATGAATAAAACTGGTCAGATATTCATCGAATAAGAACATTCTTTGATTAAAACATGTGACATGTAAAGACATCTCACTCTATGTTTTTCTCATTCACAAATAACAAAGGAGTTAGTGAAATAATTACTCAAGGGGTAAAATGGTAATTTTACATTCCCCTTAGTTAATGATACACATGAAGGGTAATATCATAACGTAGTTTGTGGATCGTGTGAAGAATTGTTTTGTCACATCAATCAGAAAATATACGCATACGATCATAGAGAGTCTCAGTATTAGTTCTTTAATGGAATCGACTAATATTAAGAATTAAAAGACGAAAAAAATTTGTGAACTTTTGACTCCGATTTTTATTCTAAAGTTTCGTTCATATGGGTCCATAAGGTCTCAATGATAGATACTTTGAAGACAATAAATGAACTAGAATAATTGATTTACTCATTGAATATAAATTGTGATTTATATCGAGAAAACTATTTTCTAAGTAACCAAAAAATAATTAGTTATTTATTATTACATTTATTTAATGAATCATATAGTATTATTTGTCCTGCGAGCCTGTCTTTCCAGTCTGGCCAACGCGCGCCTCAAGCATTTCGGCGAGTCTCTTTCCACGTTTGGACTTGGTGTGGCCTTTCGGCGATAGCGAGCAACGTCGACATTATTTATAATCTGAATTGTAAGTTATTCTTAACGATTTGGACTGCTGTAATTATATAAATATGTTTATATAGGTTGATATTGTGTTCAAATGTTTTGCGACATGTTTTAATAAATTTGTTTATAAACATGTCAATAAATTTTAGTGCCTAGGTTGTTTAGACATATTAAAAATAGTTTTAAAATGCTAGATCTAATTATATTTTTCCGCCACATATGATGTGTAATATAATTAAATTGTTTAAATTGTTAAATAAATTCCAACACAAAGATCGTACCTTTTCCCTTGACACTCTTGAGGTAGGCAGGACAGTTCCTCTGCCAGTGGCCTGCCTCTCCGCAATGGTGACGTTTGTGCTCAGACTTGTCCACCTTTGCGATGCCTTTTCCCTTAGCATCCATAGCCTTCTTGTAAGGTTCTTGGAACCCGTTCGGTTGGCGTTTTTTGGTCTTTTCATCATCCTCTTAGAACCAGGGGTTTCTATGTTCAGCAACATTGAGCTCTCCCAACTTCTTCTTGTTCTTAGGGAGAAATCCTTGGCAGACTGCAACCCCTTCATGAGCTCAGTATCTGTGTAATTGAGCTTGTTCATGGAGTAGTTCAGACGGAAGATATCATATGATTCCGTCAGAGTTTCCAAGATCATATCTATTTTGGTTTCTTCGTCGATCTCATAACCAAGGATCTCAATATCGTTCAAGTGACCCATGATCAGTAGGTTTTCCCGAACATAAGATCATGGCATCATCCTGCAGTTCATGAAACTGCGGATAGCTTGCTGCCTTGATTGACGCCCATGGCATCCGAACATCTCATGGAGATTGAACATGATTTCATATGGTGTAGGGATGTCTCGTTGAGATTGTTGCAACACATTGCTCATCGATGCCAATAAATAGCATCGAGCAATCTCGTTAGACCTCATCCACGCATCGTAGGAGTCCTTGTCTTCCTTACTCGAGTCAACACTCGGAGAAGGAGGACATGGGGTCGTGAGAACATAGTTGTGCTTTTCCAGTCAACGTAATTCTCAGCCTCGAGTTTGTTAGAACTTAAAATTGTTTGTAGCGAGTTAAAAGACATTTTAATAAAAACATAAATAAAATAAATAACTTTAGTATGTGCTACTTTTTTCGAATTATATGCATGCATGAACAATCCTAATATGGTGAGGAAAGCGTTAAATAATTCATGGTATTATGAACAACAATAGGTAATTACTTTTCCTATGGAGAAACCGTAATTAACCGCATTTCATAGTTGTGACACATCACTATTTAGTTAGAACCATCCAAGAAGTCACAACTTCTAGCTCTTACTAATTACCATAAACCTTTGGTCAACTTCTAACTCTTACTAATTACCATAAACCTTTGGTCGTGGGTCTTTAATCAAGTTACTTTGAAGATGGTTCACCTATGAAGAGACTCCGCTTCATTGTTCCTCTTTAAGACTTAGATTGTAACAGCATGATTAACTAAATACTTCTGAAGTACTCGCATTGAAGGGAGGGCCACTATGTGTGACTCTTAGTTCATCATATATTTAGTTAATTACACTCGTGTCGGGGACCTTGGGTTGCTTCAACAATAAACAACCCTCCCACTTAGTTTTTTGCAAAGAATCACATTCTTTTAAAATCAGTTTACAATTGTTATAACTTATTATTAATCATAAACTATATAAAAAATTCATTTTAAAATGACGTTGGCGTTCTATCCTATATGACATGTGAAGTGATATGTAATGAGACTAAATAATTTAAAGCATAAAATATTTAAGTCATTAAATGGCCCATTTCTAAATACAACCCAAAAGGAAAATAAAATGAAAATTAAACTATTTTAATCTTCAAGAGGGAATCCGGCCAAGGGATCTTGTGACGTGTCATCGGATGTCTCAGGTTAGCCCCCACACATTCTCCAACGTGCGGTCACGCCCGAGGTGCTGCCTCCCTTGTCTTCTCGTCGTCGAATTACAATAAATTTAAAATACAATTTAAATGTCCTTGCAAATTGAGGCTCAAAATTTAAATAAATAAAAATAAAACCTGGGACGATAAGCGGAAACAAAATCATAGGGCCATATTAAATGAGGATTCATCCATAAACACATTCACACAATATATAACATTCATAATGCAATAAATAATCATTCAAAAAACGCCAACACCAACTAGTCATTAAACCTAAATTTTGACGCATTTATTTAACTCTGATACCATTTGTTGGAATTTATTTAACGATTAAACAATTAATTATATAACATATCTAACCTATGGCGGAATTATATAATTAGATCTAATATATTAAAAATAACTTTTAATATATTTAAACAACCTAGGCATTAAAATTTATTGACATGTTAGTAAACAAATTTATTAAAACATGTTAAGCAACAATTGAACACACTATTAACCTATATAAACAATTTATATATTTATAGGCATCCAAATCGTTAAGAATTACTTGCAGGTGAGATTGTAAACAATTTCGACGTTGCTCGCTATCTTCGGAATGCCACACCGATCAAATCGATGAAGAAGGCTCGCCGGATTGCCTTAGGCGCACGCTGGCCGGACAGGGAGGACAAGGTCACCTGATAGGGCTCTCGCCGGACTGGGATATGGCGTATGGATCTGCTCGCCGGATTGGGAGTCGCTAGACACCCTCGCCGGGCAGGGAGCATGCTTGCCGGACTGGGCGGGTGCTGGGGGAAGCCTCGCCGGACTGGAGAGTCTGGCCGGACTGGTCGCGCGCAGGGAGAAGTTCGCTGGACTGGGTGTCTGGCTGGGAATTTTGCTGAACTAGACGCGCGCAGTGACCTCGCTGGACAGGATTGGTTAGGAGCTTCGGGAATTCTAAAATTCAAAACTTTGCGAAATTAAATCACCAGACACCATAACAGAGTCAACAATAATACACGAAGAATTCTATGAGAATGAGAGGGTGGGATCTTCTAAGAATACTTAGGAATAAGGAAAACTCTCAGAGAAGTAAGAAAACAAGTTTTCTTCCTTGCTCTCACTCAAAGGAGTCAGCCGAAACACACAAGGGGATGGGAGAGTATTTTGGCCGAGTGATTTGATTAGGGTTAGATTAAAAGACTAGTGTTTACTTAAGCCTTTATATAAACAAGTTAAACGGGTTTAAGTTGTGTCAAACCCATGACCCAATCACTTAAAATACTTGGCCAACTCACCTCCTTTTACTAGGCCATATTGACTCATTTTATTCCCAAATTCCATTGATTTATTCCTAAATTCAATTAATTTAGAACTCTCATTTATTAATGACATTTCATTAAATAATTTCATACTTCTCAAAAAAGCACGAAACGAGAAATTATTTATTTTATTCTTTTATTTATTTGAATCATTTGGATGCATTATTATCAATATAATAACACTATATGACTCATTAAATAAATGTAACGATAAATAACTAATTATTTATCCAGGATCTAAAAAAATAACTTTTTCGATATAAATCACAATTTATATTCAATGAGTAAATCAAAAATTTTATTCATTTATTCTCTTTTAAGTGTCTAACATTGAGACCTTATGGACCCACATGAACGAAACTTTAGAATAAAGATCGGATTCAAAAGTTCACAAACCTTTTCCGTATTTTAATTCTTAATATTAGTCGATTCCACTAAAGGACTAATACTAAGACTCTCTAAGTTCATATGCGTATATTTTCCGTTTGATGTGATAAAATAATTCTTCACACGATCCACAGAGTACTTTACGATATTACCCTTCATATGTATCATTAACTCCAAGGATGTAAAATTACCGTTTTACCCCTGAGTTATTATTTCACTAACTCCTTTGTTATTTGTGAATGAGAAAACATAGAGTGAGATGTCTTTACATGTCACATTTTTTAATCAAATATTGTTCTTATTCGATGAATATTGGCCAGGTTTATTCATTCACATTCTCATAATAAAGCATAGTGTGATACTAATGCACTTGCATTGTTTCAACAAGACAACGTTATGACACCAACCGTCGGGTCAGATGAAATTATGAATTAGTCAATGCCAATTGAAAAATCAAATTCCAAAAGGTGTAATGTTAATTATGTATTCACTTTAGGATTTAGGTGAGTACCAAAATACCCCTCGTATGTGATGTTGAAGTTTCGAGTGATTAAACTGTTTTATCTCGAGCTTTAGAGTATCACAGTTCTTGTCCAATATCTTCTACAAGATATCAAGAATGAAATACAGAGTCACAACTCTCTATATCACAAGATAGGATATCATGATTTATTCAGACAATCATAACTTAGACTCGATTGCTCTATCGATCTTAAAATTCCGCACAAATGTTTAAACAAGTCACAAGGGGCTATATTGTCAAGTCTATACTTAGCACCCCTTTTGTTGATGACAGTTTCAGAGCGTAGCATTCATACATAAACACAAACATAATAAAGAATGAATATTTATTTATATTAATGTCTCAGAAAAATTAAATACAAATGTACCTCAATGTCTTATATCTCCTTTGTGAGCACCAATCCTAACAAGGAACATACTCATATCATTTTTCTATTATTATTTTCCTACGGAATCTATGTGAGATTCAGAAATCTCACCTTTCTACTTGAAAGTTTTTGAGATTTATGTCTTCATATCATCTCAAAACTAATTTCTTTGTCTTCATGTCATCTTCCTTCAAGACATATTCATGCTGGTAGAGCGCGTGCACGTCGATAATCCACGATTGCATCAAGAAGAGGGGAAGAAGCTAGGAGTCGCAAATCCGGATTTAAAATCCTAGACTCGCAAACTGCCGTACACCTCTAACTCAAAAGGTCATAAATGACACATCTAGTATCTGATTGAGCTGGATGCAAATGCACTGGATAGCTAACATCTGTACACTTAATTTGGTTTAAGAACCACAAATTCTCAAGTTCCGAACAAAACGTTATGCCCATTTTACTGAGCCAAGTTGTCCAGAAATTGAAAAATAATTACACTGTACATCGGATCTATGTGTTTGAAAATAGAAGTTTATTGAATTGTTTTATTTGTTTATTTTTATTTCAATAGTGTGTTATATTAACATATTAATGATTTACACAAAATAAAACAAACAAAATAATATAACACATTCTATAACAAATTTAAACTAAAAGTGCAATAAGTTAGTTTAAAAATGTTTACAAATTTTCAAAACTTCTCAAAAAATTAATTTTGAGCACGCTAAACATAAAAGCTTTGAAAACTGTTTTTAATGTGTTTATATAGCATCTTTAACAAGTGGAAAATCAGCAACAATTTAATTTTAGAGGTCGCACCAAATAATTAAAATTGTCTAAGCTCTAGTCGTAGTAAAACCATTATTCAAGTAAATTTTGAAAATAATTTCGTATAGTGATTTTAAATAACATGTACATGCTTATACTTTGACCTATGCTCGGATACCATTTATTGGAATAGCTCTAGGGTTAAGAAAAATTATCATTAACACATCAATTGCGGAATATAAAAAATTATTTACAAGTAAAACAATTTTACTAACCTATGCAAAGTGCATGAACATGTTGTTATTTAAAAACATTATTTAATCAATTTTTACTAACCTTTCTCTTGTAGCTCGATCTTTGATGAGACTTGGGAAAGGTAGATCATCTGTTGCTCATTACGTTCACACCTAAATGTTTACTCGAGAAACCTAAGGTTTCTATTACAAGAGTCTATAGAGGATTTGAAGGATTTGTGTGTGTGCTTAATTAAACACAATAACTCAAGAACAAGTATATGTGCTAAAGAGCTCATTTAAGCATAAGTCTAATGAGGACTTAGGTGCCAAAATAAAAGATATATTCTAAAGAGAGAGAGGATATGGTCAGCTAGAATTAGAGAGAGCAAGACCAAAAGTTTATTTTCACATCTCTATGTGAGACTCTATTTATAGGAGGAGGAAATACAAGAAAGGGTAATTACCCTTTCTTGTTGTGCATTCATGACACAATATCTGATTTCCTCCCATCTTTTTCTATCAACATGGGTAATCATCTTTATAATTAAAGACAAAGAATTTCTCTACTCTTTGGATGATGTTGGCTGAACTCTACACTACGGAAGGAGCTTCTAGATGCTTCCTTATTTCATTTAAGACAATTCTTAAAATATCTTTTGTAGAATTAATATTGCACAAATAATGAAATTAATTTCATAATATCTCAAACGACTTTTCGGCTTTAAAAAATAATTCATATTTCAATCATATGAAAACATTCAAAATCTTATTTTGACATCCACATCATTTTATGTCCATGTGGACAAGATTACCCTTTAGACAGTTTCTGAGAAAACGTCTAGTTCAATACTTGAACTTATTTTGACTTAGCTTCTAGTTTAACAATCATACTCTAATGAACTTTAATAGTTACCTTATGGATCCAAATGAACAAAACTTGAGCTACTATACTCGGACTCAAAAGTTCGACCTTTTCCGAGTATTAGATTAATGTCCACTGACTCCACTAAAGAGTTGACACTGAGAATCTCTCGGTTAAAATGAATTTACGTTCTACTAATATAGAACTTAATTATATTGAGTGGATCCATTGAATTATATTCATGATTACCCTTCATGAGTATCATCAACTAGATGAGATTTATAAAATAACCATTTTACCCTTCTAGCTGGTTTTTCATGAACTCCTATGTTACTTGTGAATAAGTTAGAAACGATGTATTGACGATGAGGCAACAAGTCACATCGTTCCATCCAAATA
This sequence comes from Urtica urens, assembly GCA_958296335.1. Taxonomy (NCBI): domain Eukaryota; kingdom Viridiplantae; phylum Streptophyta; class Magnoliopsida; order Rosales; family Urticaceae; genus Urtica; species Urtica urens. Next base: position 36,018,285 of record OY282520.1, read on the forward strand.
AAGTCGTTCCTTAATTTTGAATACCGCTCGGTTCATTTACTCACAATCCAATTAATAAAACATGAGGTAATATACATTGCATTTCAGCAATCTTTTACATGAAGTCCATATCTATGAGAACTTCACAAAGCTGGTTCATGATATCTTCATAATTTAATATCTCACCAATTAGTCTAGTCTAGATCACTGACTGGACCTAAAATTTGACTTTCTCAAATGAGAAAATGTAAGGTATGAAATGAAATGTCTCACGATGGAATTCATACATAGTGACCTTGAGACAGAAGATGTTAAGTGGTTTATTCTTACATTCTCTCTAAAGGTGCACTAGGCAATTCATTATCTTCGGATATACACTAGAAGAACTATAGAGTTCCTAACTCTCTATTCCTCGTAACCAGACATCATAGATTCTTCCAACAATCATACTAGGATCAATAATCCATTTATCTTTAGATTGTGAATATTTTGTTTTAAGCAAACCATGAAGAGTTTGTTCACGCAAATATACATTTGTCTCTTCATATATGATTAGGTTTGATTAAGGACTATTAGAATACTGAATATCATAAATCTTCAAACAAAAATGAATGAATGAACGTTTCAACTTTTATTAATTTAATAAGAAAATTACAATAAGGACTCATGAGAAATTTATATTACATCGATATGTAAATAAATAACCATCTTGTTGGCATCTCTACCAACAGCCGAAACGTCACTCATTTTTTGTGAGTGGATAAGAAAAGAGATGAAATTGAGAGATATGGTGGAGAAAATTTTCAAGGTACAACGGCCCCTCCTTCTAGCGCAAAAATTTTGTCGCTACAAATTGGACAACATTCAGAGATCTCGGCGGTCAGATCCCCGCTCGGGCGAGTGACCCTCGCTTCGGCCTTAGCCTGACATATCCGGTGTTCCAAATCGTCTCTTATTTGTCTTGGGGTCTTTGAGTTCTTCTGCTACCTGAAAAGAGTGAACATACGTGAACTAAGGATGGAAAACATATGGGGGTCCTCTGTTTACCTCTCTGACACTCAACACTAGTGTAATGTGGGTGGAGACATAGGATGACGAGTAAGGATCGACGAGATCGAGAAAAACAGGGACACTTGGGTCGACGACGCTTCGGGACTCTTGTCTCGGATCTTACAGAATAATTCCCGTCAGAAATAATTCTTTAGAATGAGAATTTTTGAAAGAGAATTTTTTAGAAAGAGAGAGAGATTTCCTTAGGAAAAGATTGTCCACCTTTTTGAGAGGCCGAGGGGGGCTATTTATAGCCCTTGAGGAAGCCAAAAAACACATTGGCCAAGTGTGTATGAGGCCCGTCCAGGGGAGAGGCCGACCCGGCCAGGGGAGAGGCCGACCCAACCTGGGACAGACCGACCCCGCTAGGGTAAAAGCCAACCCGTCCAGGGGGAGGCCAACCCGTCCAGGGGGAGGCCAACCCGTCCAGGGGGAGGCCTGGACGGCCAGGGAAAGGCCTAACTAGCCAGGGAGATGCTTGACCGGCAAGGAGAGGCTTGAAATGGGTGCTTGACCGGCCACAGAGAGGCCTGGCCGGCCAGGGGCCAGGCATTCCTGCGGCCGACCGGGGGCCTAAGCGCACGTCAGGGCGTCTGGAGAACCTCCCCGGAGGATCCATGTCACTCTTTAGAAGACCTATTATGGGTCCAATGTCTTAGTTATTGGAGGCCGACAGGGTAGATATATATTTGAGTTGCCACCCAAAAATGCAGCGATAACATTAGCCCCCGAGTTTGATGTCGAGCGTGCGATCGAGAATGAACTCAGAATTATGATCCTTCCACAATCTTTCAAGCCGACCATTTTGCATCTTCATATATGTGTCACAAAGATGTGTCGCGATGTATTTCAGAGTCTTCAAGTACCGCTAGGAAACCTATGAAGATGTCGCATGATGCGACTTAACGAGCCAAAGATCCACCGCGGCTTCTTACAGTTTGCGTCCCACTCTTCCCGTGGTGCGTGGTCGATCTGAATCATTCCACTGCGATGCATCGTCTTATGCATAACCCCCCGAGTGCGATCTTATCGAGTTTTTGTGAGAGGCTAACTTGGATGCCTCTTTTGAGCGACGTATTTTCATCGAGTTTCCTTGAGTGGATGATTTGGACGTCTCCTTTGAGCGACTTATTTTCTTCAAGTTGCCGTTAGGGGCTGACTCAGACGTCATTTTTGAGCGACGTATTTTCATTGAATGGCCGTGATAGGCTAACTCGGACGTTGCTTTGGAATGACAGAGGCTGATTCGGATGTCATTTTTTAGCGACGTATTTTCATCAAGTGGCCATGAGAGGCTATCTCGGATGTCGTTTTGGAGCGACGTATTCTCATCGAGAGGTCGTGAGAGGCTAACTCGGACGTCATTTTGGAGCGACGTATTCTCATCGAGAGGCCGTGAAAGGCTAACTCGGATGTCACTTTTGAGCGTCGCGTTATCATCGAGTTGCCTTTATAGGCAAACTCGGACGTTGTTTAGGAGAGACATATTTTCATCGAATCACCATGCGAGGCTACTCAGATGTCGCTTTTGAGCGACGCTTTTTCATCGACCTGTCGTGAGGGGCCTATTTCCTACAAGGTCTAGCCGAACTCTTGGTTTGCCTCGTTGACGGAGACCTTAAACCTGTCATTATCGATGGCTCGTTGAGCTTACGACTCGTTTTAATCGGGCAGCGAGGGTGGATGTCTTGAAATATGCGTGGTTGATGGCCGAACGCGCTTATGACTCGCTTGATTGGTGATGCTCTTGGAATTTCTTACCGATGTGATCAATGGCTCGCCGACTTATATCCTATTTGTCTGAGGACATCTATAGCTTCTTCTCCGCTGACTTTCGTACTTTGTTAGTAATCAAATAGGGGTTCCTTCACCACATTTTGCTTCGAGAGAATGTTAGGATCAGCTCGGATGTTATTTTAGAGCGACGTATTTCCATCGAGTTTCTATTAGGGGCTGACTCATACGTCATTTTTGGAGCGACATATTTTCATCGAATTACCATTAGGGGCTGACTCGGACGTTGTTTAGGAGTGAAGTATTTTCATCGAGTCGCCGTGAGATGCTAACTCGGATATCATTTTAGAGCGACGTATTTTCATCGAGTCTCCTTGAGGGGCTGACTCGAACGTAGTTTTAGAGCTATGTTTTTCCATCGAGTCGCTGTGAGAGGCTAACTCAGACGTTTTTTTGGAGTGACGTATTTTCATTGTTGACCTATCGGTCATGCGTAGTGTTTTGAAATTGTTACATTGTAGTTGACTTGAGCTGTCAATGCCTTGCGGTGAGGTTTTCTTAGTCAATCAGACTATCCAGGTCTCTGTGTCTCTGTTTTAAATTCTTTTGGAGGGAATTTTCATCGTCAATTATCAATTTTGTGGTCGAACTGCGCCAACCTCCGAGTTTCGTGGATTCGTGGAAAGCAGTAAACAATAGGAATGGGGCGTAGCCCGTTGTAGGGTGAGTGTGCATCCCCTTATGCCATTAGGCTTGTAGGGGTAGTTACTGGTAATCTTCCTGCCGAGTTACACGACTTGGGAGAGCGTGCGATGAATTCTCTACGTCTTTCATCTTGCACCAGCGCTTATTAACCTTAAAGCAGTTAGAGGTCATGTGTCCATGATTCCGATGGGATTAGAAGTATTTTCTCTTGTCTCGCGTCTCAGAACCTTTCTTTACTGGTGCCGGTGATGCAAGCTTGTCTCGATGAAGAGCCAAGATTCGGGCCGGAGACACATTGATCGGGGTCAGAGCTTCTCCCGGAATTGATCGGTAAAAGACCTTCTTGGCCTCGATGGGGGTCGTCATTGGTGATGTGGTTGTTTCTTCCCCGATTTCCTCGAGTATCACGGCGGTCATTGGTGCGACGGAGTTTGCTATGTCCCTTGCCTTCTTTGTTGTTGAAGTAGTCCTCAATTATCATGTGTGTCCTGGAACATGTCATGAGCTCGGCCATGTCCTTCGTGGCTTTCCCCACAATTGAATATAGGAAGTCATCGGGTTCGGCACCCTAGGTGATGGCGGCTATAGTCTCCCGATCGTCGAAGTCTTCACCCTGGCGGGACTCCTCGGTAAATCGGATCAGGTATTGACGAAGGCTCTCGCCACTCTCTAGCCTAATCGTCCAAAGATAGGATTTGGACTTCTTTTGTTCCACTAGTATGGCGAACCGAGCGAGAAAAGCCTCATAGAAAACTCGGAATGAGCCGATACTCCCGGTCTTAGGCTCCGAAACCACTCGAAGCCTAATTATGTCGGGGATAGACTGAATGCTTAATAGAGTATCGCATCCCTGACGGATGTGGAAATTCAGGTCGGAGCGTCCATTGTACAAAGATATGGTAGGGAGTGTGAATCCTCAACCGAGTGGTTGTGCAAGCACCGCCGCCACGAAGGGTGAATATGATCCTCCCATGGCATTGCATGGCCTGGATCCCCCGAGCCCGTTTCGCGAAGCTCGATGATCTGATTTTGGAGTTCTGGAATCATTGTGATCATGTGGATTCGATTACCAATTCTTGCGGCCGACCATATTGGTGTAGGGACTCATCGCTTATTGGACCCTTGGTCCATGACGTTGGGAGGAGGATTCCCAAGGGTAGCAGCCCCTTCGGTCGCTTGTCGAGCATTCAATTTTCGCCTTAGGTTCTCCTCACGAGGACCTTGTCGTGAGTTCAGACGGGTCCTGAGATCCTCCCCCGACCGTGTACGAGGTTCTAGCCACGAGCGGGCGACCTTCGTGGCAAACCTTGTTACTATATGTGTCGCCGCTGCCCCCTCCGGATGACATACAGTGCACACGTCGGGATCTCTCGCTGCAGAAGTTATTTCGGATCATCCTGTCTTGAGGACCTTTCAAACCTTCACGTCGCTAATCAATTCGGGCTTGACTTGTCAGGGGATCGCGCGGAGCGTCGCTCACGTGCACCGTGGGATTACGACGTCTTCGATTTATTTCTCGTTTTAGGTCGAATTGTCTTCTTTCTCGTATCTGAGTAGGTTCATGAGTAAACTCTTATTGACCCTGGCCGTGCCAGCAATTATGCCGGTAAACTCCTGTTTATTTCGCAATATTTTATTGAAGTTCTTATGTGAAGGAATCCTAAGGCCCATTTAAATTATTCTGAAATAACAATTTTTCTAAGAAATGTTGAATATAAACTTGGACGATGATAAATCGCATCAATGATTAGCACAATATAAATTTTATATATAAGTCTATTTAAGTCTTATTAGACGTTGAAATAGTAAATTGTCAACTTCTTTTATTTGTTAGAAAAATAACCATTTACGCTGATGTGGGAATTCTAGAAAACTTGAATTTACAAGTATACCATGGCTGATTAGCTAGTGTTTAAATATATCAAAAAACATTTTATTATTCCATATATGGGTTTAACTCATTTTCAATCTAATGACCTCCTCCGAGCATGACGAGACTAAATTCAGTCAGGTCAAAAGCGAGTGATGGTTAACCGCATAGCGCACAAAGTTATGCGCAGCAACTTTACAAAGATGATAAATATGTATAATGCTAAAGTCCTCAAGCTCCCTCACCTCTCGGAAGATGCGGTGCGAGATCGTTTCAAGCTCTCTCGCAGGCGTCGCGCCCTCGTCGATCATCCTCACCACCCCCAAGCAGTCAGTCTGGATCTCCGCTCTCTTGCCACCGATACTACAAACTATCTCTATGCCACAGAGAACAACGTACGCTTCCGCAAGCTGAGAAGAGAACCCTCTAGCAAGGAAAAGTGTATGCGAGGCGATCACATCTCCGGTGTGGTCTCGAACAATACAACCCACACCGAAGCCTCCACGGTCGCGAGCTAGTGGCGCGTCAACATTAATCGAGAGGGTATCGTCCCTTGGGGGGTCCATCTGGGGGTCGTAGTCACCCTCTGGCTCGCCTGAGTCTCTCCAGCTGTGGCTGCTCTATACTCCTCGAGGAAGCTCACCGTCCACAGGAGTAACTGATGTTGGCTCCAAGCTGATCTCCCGACAAAGATGTGGCTGAAACCCGCCTCTAGGGCATCTTTCGCACGAAGGATAACGTCAAAGACATCACCGCCTCTAAAAGGCAGAATGATGTGGCCAAAACCCGCCTCCTTTCATACTCTCCTGCTCCACCTGCAACCCCAAGTCGGTGGGAAACTGTCTCTCTCGCCTCCTTACAGACATGGAAATTATCGTCAGAGGTGATCCTCTTCTTGTCTGAAGCTTCTCTGGCCAGAATCTAGCCAAGACAAGCACGCCAACGGAAGAGTCTCACCTTGATAAGAACTCTCAGCTGTCAGGACTCTGTCCGCCATCTCGAGCAGAACTGAATGATCTCTCGACCCCAAGAGAAATTGCGCCACATAGAAGACCTGTACTAGCCTGGACGAGCCGTCATAATATTACCGTCAGGGAAGAAGCACTGTCTGTAGACCCGACCTACCAGACTATCTAGTCTCTTGAGAAGCCTCTAGACACTCTTAACCAGAAGGGCCTTGTTGGACTTCTCCAGATCTTTGAAGCCCAACCCGCCCTCTGATTTGTGTCTCGTGAGCTCCTTCCACTTGCACCAGTGGATATTCCTCGTCGCCGTGTCATCCCCCCACCAGAATCTGGCAATCGCCCGAGTGGATGTATCTAATCGTCCGTCGCAGGATCCTGTGACACGAGGCTACGTAACTGAGAATCGACTAGAGGACGGATTTAATGAGAACCTCTTTGCCAGCCTGCGAGAGGGAGAGACCGTTCCAATTCTTAATCTTATCCCACACACAGTCTCTCACAAACCCAAAAAGCTTTGTCGTCCCCCGACAAAAAAATGCGGGAAGACCCAAGTATCGCTCGTGGCACTTTGCCCACCTAACACCATTCTCTTCTCTCTATAAATTCTTTTTTTATTTTGGCACCTAAATCTTTACACTATCTAGAGAATTAGCTTATGATCCAAGAGTTATTCTTGCTTCATATTGTTTAATTGTGCCCACACACAATACTTCAAACACTCTATAGACTCTTAAAATAGAAATCTTATGTTTCTCGAGTTCAAGATTAAATGTTAAGGAATCTAGCCAAGGAAGTAGATCAACCATTCTCAAGACGCTTCAAGTTTGAAGATACAAGAAAGGTTAGTATTCAAGTACTTTAAATAATGTTTTTAATTTATAACATGTTCATGCACTTTGCCTAGGTAAGTAAAATTATTTACTTGTAAAGAAATTTTATATTCCGCCATTAATATTATTAATGATATTTTTTCTTAACCCTGGACCTATTCCAACAAATGGTATCAGAGCTACGGTCGAAGTATAAGAATCTACTTTGTTGTCGCCGTATTTCCGGCGACAGCGTTAAATATATACATCCACGATTATATCCGAGGCGCGAAGGGGAGACACCGTCCCCGAGACGACCGAGACCCACCTTCGCGCACCTGACCGACCACCGTCGCGCAGGGGAGGGGCCCGGCCGGCCACCCTCTCCCGTATGAGGGGCCTGGCCGGCCTTCCCCACCCGAGGGAGGGACCTGGCCGGCCTTCCCCACCTAGGGGAGGGGCCTGGCCGGCCTTCCTCACCCGAGGGAGGGACCTGGCCGGCCTTCCCCACCTAGGGGAGGGGCCTGGCCGGCCTTCCTCACCCGAGGGAGGGACCTGGCCGGCCTTCCCCACATAGGGGAGGGACCTGGCCGGCCTTCCCCACATAGGGGAGGGACCTGGCCGGCCTTCCTCACCCAAGGGAGGGACCTGGCCGGCCTTCCCCACCTAGGGGAGGGGCCTGGCCGGCCTTCCTCACCCGAGGGAGGGACCTGGCCGGCCTTCCCCACCTAGGGGAGGGGCCTGGCCGGCCTTCCTCACCCGAGGGAGGGACCTGGCCGGCCACCGACGCCCAGAGGCTCCCCCACTCGGCCACAAGGCTACACCATGTGGCTATAAGTAGCCTTCGATGCTCTCCACGCAGAGGTAAGCTCTAGGGACGAAAAATAGACACTTTCTCCCTTACTCTCTATATACATATCATACTCCCAAGTGAGGTATTTGGGATATTCTCTCCCGACCGGAAGAATACTCCCAAAAGATCCGAGATCCGAGCTCTGAGACGCCAGTGGTCCTAGTATCCCGTCTCGCTCGATCTCGTCGATCCCCCCTCGTCATCCTGCAAACTCCGCCCACATTATACTAATGTTGAGCGTCGGAGAGGTAAACAGAGGACCCCCCTCTGTTTTCCCTTCTTAGTTCACGTCTGTTTACTCTTTTCAGATAACAGAAGGACTCGAAGACCACACGACAGCTAAGAGACGATCCGGGACACCGGATCCGACACGCTCAGGCCGAAGCGAGGGTCACCCGCTCCGAGCGAGGATCTGACCGCTTAGGTCTCGAAACGTTGTCCAAATTTCAGCGACAACATTTTGGCGCTAGAAGGAGGGGCTATTTTTTACCTTAAAATTCGCCCAACCCACATTTCTCTATTTTCATCTATTTCCTTATTTTTCATACGAAATGAGTAGCGTTCCCGCGACTCATGCGGATGCTCGACCAAGCAACCCTATCGTCCGAGCCGCCGGCTCGCGGTACGAATTCCGGCAATTGCCTCACCGAGAGGCAAGGCCGCAAGCTCCCGCAAGGGGGATCGAAGGCGCCAATCCGGTCGTTCACGACGGCGGGGACGACCTGCGAGACGAGACTAACCGCCGATTGGCGGAACTCTTGGCGCGGCCGGGAGTGAACAAGGGTTTGCTTGTTAACCTCCTTGGATACGAGGAAGAGGCTAACTCGACCCAAGATGAGGATTACACCGGAAACGATGTAATCCCGGAGACGGACACGAGTCGAACTTTCACTCCCTCGCCTTTGGCCCACATGAGCGACGCTCCGTTGGGGTCCTCGGCTAGCCGAGGACGAATGGGTTCAAAACTTGAGGGGTCTAGTAACCCGCGAGTGCCGGGAAGCGGTAACGCTTCCCAGGGCAGGCGATGTAGGCGTCCGCGGCGTGCGCAGTCCCGACGGGGCGACGATGGTGCGGAAAGCCGTGAGGTCCACCGCGAAGGTCGCCCGCCGACGGCGAGGCCTTCGCACCCTTCGGGGGAGGATCTCAAGGTTCGCCTTAACTCGCGGAGGGGTCCTCAAGAGGAAGATTTGAGAAGGAAGTTGAACGCCCATCGGACTGCGGCGGGGGCCACAACCCTCGGGAACCCTCCTCCCAACCTCATGGATCAAGGATCTAATGAGCGACAAGGGCCAACGCCGGTGGGACCCATCGCGGGAACCGCCAATGGTCTCGAGATGATGACAATGATTCAGGGACTCCAGAATCAAATCATCGAGCTCCGAGGAGCAGGCTCGGGGGGCTCCAGACCTTACAACGGTCTGGAGGGTTCATACTCGCCTTTCGCGGCGGTAGTGCTAACACAACCGCCGGGAAGGGGATTTAAGCTCCCCACCATCCCGTCTTATGACGGACGCTCCGACCCCAACTTCCACATCCAACATTACGAGACGTGGATGTTGATGCAAGGATTGTCGGACGCGACTCTCTGCCAGGCGTTCAGTTTGACATTGACGGGGTCAAGCTTTGAATGGTTCAGGAGCCTGAAACCTGGCAGCATCGGATCTTTCCAAGCCCTTTGGGAGGCTTTCCTGGCTCGATTTGCCACACTTGTGGCACAGAAAAAATCTAAATCATACCTATGGACGATCAAACAAAAATCGGACGAGAGCCTCCGTCAGTATCTGGACCGATTCACGGAAGAATCCCATAAAGTCGAAGACTTCGATGATCGGGATGCCATAGTCGCCATCACCGAGGGTGCCGAGCCCAGCGATTTCTTAAAATCGATTGTGGGAAAGACCCCGCGAGATATGGCTGAGCTTATGGCATGCGCCAGGACGCACATGGGGATAGAGGATTACCTAAGCTGTAGGAAAGGCGATGGGCGCTCAGGGCGCAGCCGTCCCGACGAAAGGCCTGAAACTCGAGGGAAACGCGGAAGGAATAACCGCACGGAACCCTCTCCCAGATCAAGGAAACCTTTCGTCGACCAGTTTCGGGGGGAAATCCTCACCCCTCTCAATACGTCTCCAGCCCGGATCTTGGCCCTACATCGAGATAAACTCGGGTCCCCGACGCCCTTGAGGAAGGGTCCCGCGATGCGGGATAAAAGTAAATTTTGTGAATACCATCGAGATCATGGACACATGACTGTCGATTGTTTTCAGCTAAAGCGACAGATAGAAGCCCTGATCCAGGATGGGAAACTCAAAGAGTTTGTCATGCGGGCCGCAGGGGTAGCTGTCCCGGAGGAACGTCTTCCGAATCAGAGTAATAAGCTGATAAAGGAAAAGGCCGCCGCCGTCGCCACTATTAGCAGCGAGCCCGAAAATCCTGAAATGAACATCGTGAGAACGATTACTGGAGGGCCCCAATGTGGCGAATCAAGCAACCAAAGGAAAAAATACCTAAGGGCGGTGACAAACGAGAGAATCAAGAGTGGCGTTAACCTCACTCAGGTGACCCCCCCACCAACTCCGTTTGAAGAAATTCGCTTCACCGAGGATGAGGCGAAAAGAATTTTGCACCCGCATAGCGATGCCTTGGTTGTGTCTGCCACGGTGGCTAACAACAAGGTCCAGCGCATCCTAATTGACAACGGAAGTGCGGTGGATATAATTTACCAATCGGCGCTTGATCGAATGAAACTCGACGGAGCGAGGCTCGCCCCGATCCGCACCCCCCTATACGGGTTTTCAGGAGAAAAGGTTTGGACGGAAGGGTCGATCGATCTCCCCGTAACCTTTGGAACCCGGGGTGGTCCGGAAGTCACTCGAATTGTGACTTTCTTGATCGTGAGTGAACCGACGACGTATAACATGATTATCGGTCGACCGACCCTCGTCGGTTTAAAAGCCATCACCTCAGTATACCACCTCATGGTGAAATTCCCAACCAGCGAGGGGATTGCATGCATGATGGGAGATCAAGCCATGGCGCGAACATGCCATGTGCGAGCCGTAAAGGAAGAAGTTACCAAATTAACAGGGAACGCGACAATTTGTACAACCTACCAGCTCTCGGACGAGCTTCCCTGCAAACCTGAGGAAGGGGGGACCTTCGGAGAATTGGACCAGCGCGATGAGACCGAGCGCCGTCGCGTGGAAACCCATGACGACCTCGTCACGATAGTCCTGGACATCGCTAAGCCCGACCAAACGGTCAAGGTCGGTGCTCAATTGTCTGCCGAGGAGCAAGAATCGATGGCCCACTTCCTTAGAGAATACAAAGATGTCTTCGCATGGACACATGCGGATATGCCGGGCATAGACCCGAAGATTATGGTTCATCGTTTGAACGATGACTGCAATGTGCCCGAGCGGGTACAGCCTAGAAGGGCATTCAGTGGGGAGCAGTATCTCGCCATCGGAGAAGAGGTTGACAAACTTCTCGCTGCCGATTTCATACGAGAAGCGGAACACCCCAAGTGGGTATCCAATGTAGTAATGGTCAAAAAGCCCAACGGGAAGTGGCGCATTTGCATAGATTATAAAGATCTTAACAAAGCCTGCCCGAAGGATAGCTTTCCACTCCCCCGGATTGAGCAACTCTTGGACGCAACAGCGGGCCATGAGCTGCTCAGCTTCATGGATGCCTACTCAGGCTATAACTAGATCCGGATGCATGAGAGTGACCAGATCAAGACGACCTTTGTAACCAACAAAGGTCTCTATTGCTACAAGGTAATGTCGTTCGGCCTCAAGAACGCCGGCGCAACCTACCAGCGATTGGTCAACCGAATGTTCGCCGAGCATATCGGAAAAACCATGGAAGTCTACGTGGACGACATGTTGGTAAAAAGCCGATTGGCTTCAAACCACATCCGCGACCTGAAGACTATGTTCCAAATCCTCCGCCAATACGGGATGAAGCTAAACCCCAACAAATGCACCTTCGGGGTAGAATCGGGAAAATTCCTCGGCTACATGGTTAGCAGGCGAGGAATTGAAGCCAACCCTGAGAAAATCGCCGCCATACTTGGGATGAAGTCTCCCACGAAACCCAAAGAGGTCCAAAGCCTGGCGGGTAGGGTCGCGGCTTTAGCTAGATTTGTTTCCAAGGCGACCGATAGGTGCCAACCATTTTTTCAGGCGTTGAAGATGAGGGGCGGGTTCGAATGGACATCCGAATGCGAGAAGGCATTTTGCGAAATGAAGGCTTACTTCGCAGCACCCCCGTTCTTGTCGAAACCCAAGGACCATGAGCCTCTCGTGCTTTACCTCGCTGTGTCCGAAAGGGCCACGAGCGCGGTCCTTATCCGTGAGGAAGGGCAGGGACAATGGCCGGTGTATTATGTCAGCAAGGCCCTCCTAGACGCTGAGACCCGGTATCCTGAGATCGAGAAATTGTCGCTCGCACTCGTCATGAGCGCCAGGAAACTACGCCCGTATTTCCAGGCACACCAGATAGTCGTGCGGACCGGTCACCCGATCGAAAAGGCACTACAAGAGGATCCTCGACGAGGATGGCCATATGGTCACAGGAACTTAGCGAGTACGGGGTACAGTTCCGACCACGAAACGCCATAAAGGGTCAGGCCCTAGCAGATTTTGTGGCAGAATTTACGGCAGGAATCGAGAATGAAGGCGAAGCCCTCACGCCAAAATCTCCAGAGAAGAGAGGCCCTGGCCCATCCGGGCCAGCGTGGGTGTTATGCGTCGACGGCGCATCAAACGCTCAAGGGGCCGGGGCCGGAGTAATTCTAACCAACCCCGACGGGGAAAAGTTAAAATACGCGCTGCGCTTCGAATTCAAAGCCTCCAACAACGAGGCAGAATACGAGGCCCTAATAGTCGGTTTAGAGCTCGCTCACCGACTCGGCGCAGAAAACTTGCACATCTTTTGCGACTCGCAATTGATCGTGAATCAAGTCAAAGGCGAATTCGCCGCCAAGGAGCCAAACATGATGGCTTACTTGGCGAAAACCCGAAAGAACCTAGAAGCGATAGCTTGGTTCGAGATCGTTCAAATCCCCAGAGAGGAGAACGCCGAGGCAGATGCTCTGGCGCGACTCGCTTCGGGCATAGATCCGAACGAGGATAGGGAAGTCCCGATTGAGATTCTATCCAGGCCTTACATCTCGAGGAGCGATGTAGGGATGGTTAGCAAATCATCGGCTTTGTCTTGGTTGACACCCCTAAAAAACTACATAGCAAAGGGAGTCACTCCAGAGAATAACGAAGAGGCCAGGAAACTGAAACATTTGGCGTCAAAGTATACGATGCGCGGAGACGTGCTATACAAGAGGGGCTACTCGATGCCTCTCCTTCGCTGTCTCGACAACAGCGAAGCGAGACGGGCCATGAAAGAAGTCCACGAAGGACTATGTGGGAACCACGCGGCAGGACAGTCGATGGCCATGAAGCTTCTAAAGCTAGGCTACTTTTGGCCAACTTTGAAAAAAGACGCCCATGACTGGTCCCGGCAATGCGATAAGTGCCAAAGGTTCGCCCGTGTTCCCAGACAACCCCCGGCGCCACTGTGCCCGATCATCGTTCCCCGACCATTCACCAAGTGGGGAATCGATTTGATCGGTGAATTACCCACGGCTCCAAGGCAGCTCCGATTCGCCATAGTTGCAATCGACTACTTCACCAAGTGGGTTGAAGCCGAGCCACTGGCAAAGATCACGGAGGCGAACACAACGAACTTCATATGGAAGAGCATAATATGCCGCCACGGTATCCCGGAATCGATCGTGACCGATAATGGCCGACAATTCGACAACGCGCGATTGCGCGAGATATGCGAACAGCTTGGGATTAGTAAAACATACTCCTCCCCAAGGCACCCCCAGGCTAACGGCCAAGTGGAGGCGGCAAACCGTACGATAAAAGAAAATTTGAAGAAGAAATTGGAATCCCGAAAGGGCGCGTGGGCAGACGAATTACCCTTCGTATTATGGGCATACCGCACCACGGCACGAAACGCAACGGGGGAGACCCCCTTCGCCTTGACTTTTGGTGTGGAGGCCGTGGTCCCGATAGAGACCACGCTCCCCACGTTCCGTATGGAGGTCTTCGACGAAAAAGAAAACGAGGAAGCCATAAGAGCAAACCTCGACCTAATCGACGAAAAGAGGGCCGACGCACTCACGCGCCTAACAACCCAAAAAAGAAAGGTCGAACGGTACTACAATGCAAGGGTTAAAACTCGGAGCTTCCCCGACGGCAGCCTGGTTTTGAGGAAAGTGTTCCCAAATACCAAGGCACAAGAGGCTGGTGTGCTAGGCCCAACCTGGGAAGGCCCGTACCGAGTTCGGAGAGCCATTCACAAAGGCACATACGAACTAGAAAACATGGACGGGCTCGCGTTCACACACCCTTGGAACGCCGAACATTTGAAAATGTATCACGCATGAAGGCCAAGCGGAGTGCGAGATTTCCAACTAATGTAAACACAAAGCCACGATTGTCGTAATTCAATAAGTGTATCCATTTGAACATCGAATAAAAAAATCGTTTTGTGTCATCATTTTGGTTATTTCCCCGCTGTAAGTTCCCAGAAATAATAGCTATTATCCCTAGAAACTTGGGGGCTGGAGGTGAACCCAACAAAGCGACGATACGCTAATAGGGACCGAAACCCCCCACCGATGGGCGAATCGATAACAAAACCATAACGGTTTGCATTCGAGAAAATCAAAGACCCACAAAACCGCGGGGTACGAACCCCGTGGCCGGAGAAATCTCCACCCAAAACCAGTAACAAGGCAACAACCTTGCATCTGGGCGTCCATGGATTTGAGGAAGGTTGGCAAACCCCGATTGACACACAACCGGGCCAATGTCAATGCCCAATCCTAAGGCGTAAAACGAATACCCTAGAGATGAATGCGCGCGACGCCAACAGGGCAAATCGTAAACCAACGTCACAAGTCGACGAGTCATCGATCGAGCCAAATCTCGGGATTTCCCCGTCGTAGAGCCAAGACGTAAGCCGACAGGCCATCGTCGAAAGCTCACGAACAAAGAAGCTCAAAGCACGGCTGGAAGTAAAAAATGCCCAAAACCGAAGAATGCGAGCTCGGATGTCGCCAAGGAAGCAAGGCGTAAGTGAATGAGACATTGACCGTCCCTCGAAACACAAACGTGCCCAAGAGGAGAGTCGGACGAGTTACCAAATGAGTCTCCCACCATCGACCACGCAATATACGCGACATGCCGTTAGTGCTAGTTGCCGGCCATAGTAAGCCGACGACGGCAAAAGAAATTCCCGATCATCGACCGCCCCTCGCCGAAGGGGCCCGCCGTAAATTGAAGGACCCGAGCGTCCTGGAAACCGACAATCGAAAACTTCAAGCAACACAAGAATCGCAAAAGAAACCAACGCGAACCCGCGAGGTATTTCGTTCGATAAAAAGAAGATTGCGAGAAGAATGCGAGAAAGTAAATGTCACAAAAATGGAAAGCCTCGAAACATCCAAAATGAGTCAGGTAAATAAGAAGAAAGATGCGCTAAACACAGGCGCAGACGAGACAAAAACACTAATCGGAGCCGAAGTCAAGCTGCTCCTCGCCGGGGCCCGCGCTCGGGTGAGAAGGGGATGTGCCCACCGAGGACTGCATAGTCTCGGTGGGACGCCGCCCACCGCGATCGCCAAAGCCCGCGTCGCCCTCGATCGGAGGGAACATGGTATCGAAGAATGCGAAAGACACTTCGCGGGGTTTGTTCTCTGCGACAATAGCATCCCGGACGCGAACGGCCGCAGCGTGTCGGGCCTCGTATACCGCGACTTCCCAATCATCCTTCAGGCGCTCTTTGATGCACACGGCTTCATCACGGTCGTCGACGACGGCTTGCATCTCCGCCAAGAGGGCGTCGTTCTCCTCAACGGCTTTCAGGTGGGCAGCCTCGCTCACAGCTAGCCGACCGCGGACGGAAGCAAGGTCGGCATCGTGGGAGGCCAAGGCCTTCTCCATCGCCTTGCTTTCCGCTAGGAAGGCGCTCGCGGATCGCTCCACTTGCTCCCTCGAGGCCCTCTCCTCCGCGAATTTCGCCTCGGCCGCGTCCCGACTAGAAATCGCCTTGGCCAACGCCTCTTTCAACACTCGTTCACGGCGAGCGGCCTCCTCCATCACGCGCTCCATCCACTCGCAGCGCGCCAAAGCCTACAGTGCAACGACAAATTAGCATGGTATAGAGAGGAAAAACACGAAATAAGAGACACGCGAATGACTAACCTTCCGCGCATCGCGAGTCCCTTGTCGAAAGAGTTCCATATCGCTGACGACGACGAGCTCCATAAAGCACTTGGGGGATGAGTTCGCGAGGCCCCGAGCGCTCCGATCCTTCAAGTCTTTCGCTTCGGCGAGATAGAGCGACCCGCCGCCACCGGTAGAGGTCGCTTCCACCAATCTTCGAGAACCCGACGGCGCGTCACTCGCCGAGGATACGGCGGGGCGTTTCCGCGGAGGGCCGCTGCTCCCGCCCTCCTGAGGTGCCGACGAGGGTTGAGATTCCGGCCGCTCCCGTGACGGGCTCGGCCGCCTCGCAGCATGAGCCTCGCGCGGAGGTGGCGAGGTCGTAACGCCTCCTCGAGGTCGTCGACGAGAACCGCCTAACGAAAGAGCAACCAAGTTAGTAGGCAAAAATGAACGACATAATAAGGGGTACCTCGTACCGCTACATCGATCGGCCGGAAGGACTTCTTTGTCGGGCTCTGAGTCCGAATCGTTCCGCCCTCGGCCGCATGCTCGGGGGAACTGAGGAGTAGTCGAAACGAACCACCCTGTGATTGCCATAGTATCGGGCGACGCGAAGATCGAAGCCTGACGACGGACAGCCGGGAGACGATGGACGACTCTGCCAAGCTCCGTGAATTCTGGGTCGGCGGCCGAATCTGGGATCCTCGCGGGCCCAAACTCAAGAGGGGCCGAGCCGAACGCGGACTCCGAAACCCACACCCAAGGGTATCGGTACTTGGTGGGCACATTGGTAACCACGGCAAACTGCTTGGCATGGTACGCCCGGTACGACCCGGCCCTATTCGACCCTTCCACGATCGATAGGAATTCCAAGAACTCCTCGGCCGTGACCGCCCTCTTCCATTCTCGAAAGAACATCATATGGCAGGCAGCCACCATCCGATAGAACGAGGGTAGCATTTGGGCTGCGTGCACCTCCAGTCGACGCAGAAGCTCCTGTACCACGCCAGGGAAAGGCAACCGAAGACCGCTCCGGAGACTGGCCACATGAACCGCGGCGAACCCGAGCCGAGGACGCGAGGGCCGATCCTCCGGGAGAGGACGCAAGA
Source organism: Urtica urens (assembly GCA_958296335.1). Taxonomy (NCBI): domain Eukaryota; kingdom Viridiplantae; phylum Streptophyta; class Magnoliopsida; order Rosales; family Urticaceae; genus Urtica; species Urtica urens. Next base: position 36,035,605 of record OY282520.1, read on the forward strand.
TGTCGATACTCGGCGGGATCCCGAACTCCTCGCGAAGCCCACGGAACTGGGCGAGAGACACGAGGGACGGGGAGTCGACCCCCTCGCATGGGAAGGTCCCCCGAATCCGGGACGCGGTGATCGGGAAGGCAAGGGTCCGCTCGTTCTCTTCTGACACGCGACTACGCCCCAGCTGGGCCAAAGTCGGAAGGGTACCCGCGGCCGACGTCTGCCTGGGAGGTCTCGGGTCCTCCGTTGGACTCTCGGGCGATTCCCGCCCCGTAGGAGACCCCCGGCCGCTCGGCCGATGCTCGAAGGTCCTCCGGTCGGCCACCGAACCCCCGGGAGGGGGTTGCCCGGCCATCTCCACCAAGGGAGGCCCCTGGCCGGCCATGGGATCCCTGGGAGGGGGCCGGCCGGCCATCCTATCCAGGGGAGACCCCTGGCCGGCCATCGGGTCCCCGGGAGGGGGCCGGTCGGCCATCACATCCGGGGGAGACCCCTGGTCGTCCACCATCCCCCTGGGAGAGGGCCGGCCGGCCATTTGACTTGGGGGAGACCCCTGGTCGGCCACCGCCCCCCTGGGAGAAGGCCGGCCGGCCATCTGGCTCGGGGGGGGGCCCTGGTCGGCCGCCAGAGCTCCGGGAGGGGGCTGGCCGGCTGCCTGGCCCTGAGGGGGCGTGACGTCGGCGGTGGGCACCCCGGGTGGAGCCCGCGCCACCGAGTGAACTCCGGCGAAGGCAAGCCCGGAGCCCACGACCTGCGACGCGCCTCCCACGACTCCGCACACCAGGGGTGGCTGGCGCTGTCGCGCTCCGCCTCGGCCGGCGAACCTCCGCCCGCGCCGTCGGGGCTCCCGATCCAGCCAGATCCGCGCGCCTCCGCCCGGGGCGTGTCCCCCGGGGCACCGCGCGTGCGTCTGTGGACGTCTCCGCCTCGCCCTGCCGCGCCGCCATCTCCGTGCCCGAGGGGCCTCGCCCAAGGATCCGCCGCCACGCCACGAGCAGATCCGGCGCCGCCCTCACAGCCAAGGGACGCAGACCCATCGGCGGTCCCCGAGGCCACCTCCCACTCGCCCGCGCCCCCAAGGACAGACCTGGGAGCGCTCCGCCGGCGATCTGTCGCCGTCGCGCCCTGCGCGAATCTGGGTTCGCCCTCGCCCTTGGTCGCCGCCGAGCCCCCCTCGCCGGTAACCTCCGAAGTCCCTCCGACCTCACGCCCCTCGCCGAGCAAGGCCGCTTTGCCGGGCTGTTCACCGGCCAGGGCCTCCGCCCTCGCCTCCGGCGTCACGGTTCCGTCGGCGGCCATCCACGCGTCAAGGTCGTCGTCAAAAAAGAAGAGAGAAAGAGAGGATTCGGGATTTGGGGAAAAGGGTAAATTGGGGATTGAAAAAGTATTGCTCCCAGGCGAGGATAAAAAGGAACCAACGAAGTCGTCAACGGACCCGTCATCCACGTCAAACGGCACGGGGTCCATGACGCAACGCAAAGAAAGAAAAGGAAAAAATATAATAAATTAAAGGTTAGGGTGCTTATAAAGCTACCTGATCTCCTCCACCCCCGGGGAGGTTCCCTGGAGCGCTGCTCTCCGGCCCGGCCCGTCGGTGCACGCCCGATCTTAGGTGCGGAACGCCCGTCAGAGGGCGCCACTTCTGAGTTCGCTCTCGATCTCAAGTTCGACATCAAACTCGGGGGGCTAATGTTGTCGCCGTATTTCCGGCGACAGCGTTAAATATATACATCCACGATTATATCCGAGGCGCGAAGGGGAGACACCGTCCCCGAGACGACCGAGACCCACCTTCGCGCACCTGACCGACCACCGTCGCGCAGGGGAGGGGCCCGGCCGGCCACCCTCTCCCGTATGAGGGGCCTGGCCGGCCTTCCCCACCCGAGGGAGGGACCTGGCCGGCCTTCCCCACCTAGGGGAGGGGCCTGGCCGGCCTTCCTCACCCGAGGGAGGGACCTGGCCGGCCTTCCCCACCTAGGGGAGGGGCCTGGCCGGCCTTCCTCACCCGAGGGAGGGACCTGGCCGGCCTTCCCCACATAGGGGAGGGACCTGGCCGGCCTTCCTCACCCAAGGGAGGGACCTGGCCGGCCTTCCCCACCTAGGGGAGGGGCCTGGCCGGCCTTCCTCACCCGAGGGAGGGACCTGGCCGGCCTTCCCCACCTAGGGGAGGGGCCTGGCCGGCCTTCCTCACCCGAGGGAGGGACCTGGCCGGCCACCGACGCCCAGAGGCTCCCCCACTCGGCCCCAAGGCTACACCCGTGGCTATAAGTAGCCTTCGATGCTCTCCACGCAGAGGTAAGCTCTAGGGACGAAAAATAGACACTTTCTCCCTTACTCTCTATATACATATCATACTCCCAAGTGAGGTATTTGGGATATTCTCTCCCGACCGGAAGAATACTCCCAAAAGATCCGAGATCCGAGCTCTGAGACGCCAGTGGTCCTAGTATCCCGTCTCGCTCGATCTCGTCGATCCCCCCTCGTCATCCTGCAAACTCCGCCCACATTATACTAATGTTGAGCGTCGGAGAGGTAAACAGAGGACCCCCCTCTGTTTTCCCTTCTTAGTTCACGTCTGTTTACTCTTTTCAGATAACAGAAGGACTCGAAGACCACACGACAGCTAAGAGACGATCCGGGACACCGGATCCGACACGCTCAGGCCGAAGCGAGGGTCACCCGCTCCGAGCGAGGATCTGACCGCTTAGGTCTCGAAACGTTGTCCAAATTTCAGCGACAACATACATGTTATTTAAAATCATTATAAGAAAATTATTTCAAGATTTGCTTGAATGATGGGTTTTCAAAGACTAGATCTTACAAAATTTTAATCTTTTGGTACGACCTCTAAAATTAAATTTATGTTGATTTTACACTTTTTAAACATGCTATCGAAATACGTTAAAAACATTTTTTAATTATTTTATGTTTAGCATACTCAAAATAAATTTTTTGACAAGTTTGAAAATTTGTGTACATAGTTTAAACTAGTTTATTGCACTTCTAGTTTAAATTTGTTATTCAATGTTTTATATTATGTAGCTTGTTTTATATTGTGTTAATTATAAATATGTTAATATAATACACAATTAAAATCAAAGGAAACAATTAAAATGTTTCAATAAACCTCTTTCCAATTACGCCTTGATCCGACGTACTTTTAATTGTTTTTCAATTTTTGGACAAATTGTTATGGCTCCGTAAAACGGGCATAACTCTTTGCCCAGAACTTGAAATTTATTGTTTCTTAAACCAAAATAAAGGTACGGAAGTTAGCTATCCAATGCAATTGGTTTCAGATCAATCGGATACTAGATGTTTCATTTATGACATTTTAAGTCTGAGGTGTACGGCGGTCCGCGAGTCCAGCATTTTGAATTCGGATTTTGCGACTCCTAACTTCTTCCTTTCTTCTTGATGCTACCGTGGCTTTTCAATGTTCACGCACTCACCCACCATTAAGATGCCTTGAAGGAAGATGACAGGAAGATGAAGATTTTAGTTTTTAGGAGATTTTGAATCTCAAAAACTTTCAAGTGCAAAAGTGAGATTTATTAATCCCACATACTTTCCTTAGGAGAAATAAATTAATAGACAAAAAGATCCGAGTATGTTCCTTGTGCCTTGGTGATTTCACACTTCTCTCCCCTCACGTATATCTATTTTAGGGTTCTTTTTTTTAGTGATAAACTCTATCTTTCTTTACTCATGGAAACGTCTTTTCAAAGGTACAAAAGATGATGTGCCTGTTCCAAAAACTAAGTGAGAGGGTTGTACTTATGGTTTGCAACCCACAATCCCCAACACTAATGTTAAGTGCATATGTCGCCAAACTAACAGTCACCCTCGTGACCCTCTCTTTGATGAGAGTACTCAAATATGCATTGCCCTTAACATTGCTTGTAGAGCTACGTTCAAAAGTAAAACAATGAGACAAGGTCTCCCATCGGCGGATTGTTTTCAAAGTAGATATTGTTGAACTAAGTGGCTGGTTACACATTTAGACTCAATCTCTAGTAATCCTCCCTCGAGGCCTTGTGAAAAGATTTGAGTGATCAAACTTTTTTTAAGGTGGCTAGTCAAAGCATTGATGTATTGACATCATGACTATGCATTTATGATGTGTTATTTACTTATGAAATGCGAGACTTTGTGGCCTTCCATCGAATGAGTAAATTGTCACTTTGTCCATACCACCTTTGAATTTATTCTGTTTAATATTAAACTTAAAATCCTAAACAAAAGACTAATCATAAATTGTTTCAACTTTCAAGAACATGTCTCTCAACCCCCTCTCTACTATCCTTTCATCGAATAAACTGGAAGGTGATAACTAAGTAGATTGGAAACTTAACCTAGACATTGTCCTGACCATGGACAAGCACAAATGGGTACTTACCACCCCATTTCCTCTTAAAACAAATGATGATTAGACTCAAGAGGACAAGGACGACCTGGCTCATATCCGATGAGATTGCGAGATGCTATATTTTAGCATCAATGAACAATGTGTTGCAGCAACAACATCGTGATTTTGATCAACCAGTGATATGTTCTTCAATCTCCAAGAGATGTTTGAGGGCAAGGGCGTCAGGTTAGACAACAAGCGGTTCGACAGTTTATGAATTGTCGTATGAAAGCAAGGACTCCCGTTAGAGAACATATGATGCTGATCATAAGTTATCCTAATGAGATGAAAATCCTTGGATCAGAGATTGATGTAGATACCAAGATAGATATGATCCTGGAAACTTTGTTAGAATCTTTTGATACTTTCAAGCTGGACTACTCCATGAATAAGCTAGGGTACACTATTACCGAGCTAATGAATGAGCTTCACACCGCTAAAGGACTATTAAAGAAAAAGAGGGCTACAAGAAGGCTCATGCTATTGAGCACAAAGCCTCAACCTTTGGATCTAAGAAGAGATCTCATAGATCCGACAAGAAGAACCGTAGCAAGGTTCAGAAGAAGAAGGTGCCCCGTACTACCAAGGTGGACAAGTCTAAGAACAACTGTCACTATTGCAATGAGCCCGGACACTGGCGTAAGAACTATCCTACCTACCTCAAGGCTAAAGGGAAAGGTATTGTACTTATTACCGTAGCTTGTTTAGTAGCTGATAATGTATCATCGTAGATTCTTGACTCCGCTGCTACTAACCATATTTGTTGTTCCTTGAATGGGTTCAAGAAAATAAAAAGTTTAGAGGATGGCGACTTCTGCTTCAAGTGGGGTGATGGGAGCTTGGTGTCTGCGAAGGCTATGGGATATGTGACATTGTCTTTTGAGGATAGAACTTTATATTTGAATAATGTATATTTTTTCCTTCCTCTCGGAAAAACTAAATATCTATAGCTCAAATTGTCCAGCAGAATTATTATTTAAAGTTTATTGATAATGGAATTGGGATTTCTCTATCTAGTTCATTTGTAACTGATGCTTGTATGAAGAATGGTTTATACTATCTTTATCCAACAGAACCTATGTTGTTAGACACTGAAATTGATAATGATCTAATTAGGGAACCAAAGAGGACCAAACTTAATGACTCCTCTGATCTAATAAAATCAACACATCTCTGGCACTTAAGACTTGGTCAAATTAGTCTAGATATGATTAAGAGACTTGTGAGGGACGGTCCACTCAAAGCCTCTGGAATATGGTCACTTCCAACTTGTGAATCTTGTATAGAAGGAAAAATGACCAAACGACCTTTCTGTGATAAAAGTCGAAGAGCCACTGAGTTACTTGAACTAATACATTCTGATCTATATGGTCCACTCAGAATTCAGGCACGGGGAGGATACAAATATTTTGTAACCTTTACCGATGATTACTCAAGATATGGATTTGTCTATTTGCTCAAACACAAATCCGAAACTTTTAACGTATTTAAGGTTTGTCGGGCTTTAGTTGAAAAGAAAACTGGCAAACAAATTAAAACAATTCAATCTGATCGAGGTGGTGAGTACATGTTTGAAGCATTCGATGACTTTCTTATAGAAGATGGTATTGCTTCACTGCTTACAGCACCTGGCACACCTCCACAGATTAGAGTGTCAGAGAGAAGGAATCAAATTTTAATGGAGATGGTTAGATAAATGATGAGTTACTCATCACTCCCTAATTCCTTTTGGGGGTATGCCCTTGAAACTGCCGCATATATTCTGAACCAAGTACTGTCTAAAACGGTCCTTGGAACTTGTTATGAACGATGGGCTGGCGTAAAGCTAGTTTAAACCACATCAAAATTTGGGTTTGCCCTGCACATGTGCTAAGGAAAAAGACTAGCAAGTTGGCTAGTAGGTAAAAATTATGTGTATTCGTTGGATATCCAAAGGAAACCAAAGATTTTGATTTCTATAGTCCCGAGGACGATAAAACGTTTGTCACAACTAATACTCGTTTCCTTGAGGAGGAATATATGAAGAATACGAAACCTAGAAGAATAATTAGGCTTGAAGAAAATTTGGCTGAGGAAGCTTCTAAATCATCTGTAAGATTTGTTCTTACCTCAACTGAAATCCAGCCTAACAAATCAGAACCTCGTCAAGTAGTACTTCGACGTAGTGGGAGGGCTTCTAAAAATCCCGACTGTTACATGTCTTATGGTGATACTCTCGAAGCTGTTGCTGACATGGATGATCATGTTTCCTACAGCCAACCAATGGATGAATATGAGTCAAACCTTTGGCTTGATGTCATGAAAGTTGAGATGAATTGGATGTATGTCAACAAAGTCTGGAAACTTGTAGACCTACCTGAAGGAGTTAAACCTGTAGGGTGTAAGTGGATCTATAATAATAAAAGGGATATTGATGGGAACGTTGAGACGTTCAAAGCGTGACTAGTAGCTAAGGGTTACACCCAAAAGAAATGTATCGATTATGAAGAAACCTTCTCGCCAGCCGCAACGCTTAAATCCATCTGCAATGTCAAAATAGGATTTTGAATATTTTCATATGATGAAAATATAAATTATTTTCGGCCAAGATAGTGCATCAAGAGGAGAGTTTTATTTCCCTTTTCTTATAAGGATAATTACCCAAAAGAAAAAGGGAAATGAATTTCCTTAAGAAGGAAACAAATGTGCTAAGTGAGGAAACAAATTTCCTCACTATTGCAAGGTGTATGGCCGGCCAAACTAAGAGGGAAAGGGGAAGGGAAAATCAAATATTGTGTCATGAATACATTATTCATTCATGAATGAATAATTGACCTTTATAGATTTTTCCTTCTCCTATAAATAGAGCCTCACATAGAGATGTGAAGGTTAAGCTTTATTCCTGCTCTCTCCCTCTTTTGGCCGACCCTCTCTCTCTCTCTCTCTCTCTAGAAAATACTCTTCTTATTTTGCACCTAGATCCATACTTGTTCTAGAGAATTAGCTTATGATCCAAGAATTGTTCTTGGTTCATATTGTTTAATTGTGTCCATACACAAATCCTTCCAAAACCTCTATAGACTTTTGTAATAGAAATCTTAGGTTTCTCGAGTTCAAGATTAGGTGTGAAGGTGACGAGCAAGCCAAGGAAGAGGATCTACCTTTCTCAAGATGATTCAAGATCAAGCTACAAAGAAAGGTTGGTATTCTAGAAAATTAAATAATGATTTGAATATATAACATGTATATGTTTTTTCTAGGTTAGTAAAAATTGTTTTACTTGAAAAAGAAATTTTTAAATTCCGCCATTAATTTGATTAATGTTAAATTTTTCTTTAACCCTAGACCTATTCCAACAATGTTCCTACCGATGGAGGACGATGCGGGCTTCGACGACCCCGGTGGCCGACGCCCCATCGAGACTACACAATCTTCGGTGGGCACATCTCCTTCTCACCCGAGTGCGGGCCCTGGCGAAGAGCAAGTTGATTTCGGCTCCGACTAGGATTTTTTTTCACTTGCGCCTATGTTTAGGGCCTCTTTTTGCATTCTTTTGACATGCTTCGGATATTCAAAGCTTTTGCCTTTATGACATTTACTTTCTCTCTCCGAAAGATTTTCTTTATTTTTCTTAAATGAAAACCCACCACGTTGGCGTGGACTACTCTTTTCGCGATTCTTGCGTCGTTTAAAGCCTTCGGTTTATGACGTTCCCTTCTGGGGAGGCGTGACTGATGATCCGGGTTTAGCGAGGACGCTGTCCCTTTTCAGGTCATCGGCCCGTGTCATTGGTGTGGCTTTCCGACCTTTATGCCGCTGGGGGCCTTCGATTTATGATGCGTCCCCTTGGTAAGATATGACCGATGATCGGGAATTTTTGTTGCCGTCGCCGACTTATTATGACTGGCGACCAATGTTAGCGGCATGTCGCGCATACTGTGCGGTCGATGGTGGGAAAATCGCTCGGTCACTCGTTCGATTTTCTTTCGGGAATACCCGTGTCTCGAAGAGCGTTCGTCGTCTTATCCACTTACGCCCCACTTACCTGGCAACATCTGAGCTCGCACTCTTTGATTTTGGGTACTTTTTTCCTAACCGTGTTTTGAGCTTCTTTATTCGTGAGCTTTCGGCGATGGCCTGTCGGCTTACGGCTGGGCTCTACGACGGGGGAATCCCAAGATCTGGCTCGATCGATGACACGTCGGTTTGCGATGTTTGTCTACGATTTGCCTTGTGAGGCGTCGCGCGCATTCATCTCAAGGGAATTCGGTTTACGTCTTAGGATTGGGTTTTGACATTGGCCCGACTGTGTGTCAACCAAGGTTTGTCAGTTTTCCTCAAATCCATGGGCGCCCAGATTCAAGGTTGTTGCCTTGTTACTGGTTTTGATGGAGATTTCTCCGGCCACGGGTTCACGCCTCGTGGTTTTTACTTTGTGGACTTTTGATTTTCTCGAATGCAAAACCGTTGTGGTTTTGTTATCGATTCGCCCGTTGTTCGGAGGTTTTGATTCCCGCCAGCGTATCATCATAACGTCGCTTATCGGGTTACCTCTAGCCTCCCAAGTTTTTAGGAATAATAATAATTATTTTTAAAAACTTTATAGAGGGAGGTTGATCGAGATGATGACACAAAGAGACATTTTATTCGATGTTCAAATAAGTACATTTATTGAATTACGATAGTCATGGCATTGTGTTTACATTTATTGGAAATTTGGAACGCGACGCTGCCTTTACGTGTGATATTTCTTTCGGTGTTCGGCATTCTAGGGGTGGACGAACACGAGCCCATTCATGCTCTCTATTTCGTATGTGCCGTTGTGAATGGCCTTTCGAACTCGGTACGGGCCTTCCCAGGTTGGGCCTAGTACGCCGGCTCCTTGCACTTTGGTATTTGGGAACACCTTCTTCAAAACCAGGCTGCCGTCGAAGAAGCTTCTAGGCTTGAAGTTTGAATTGTAGTACCGCTCGACCTTCCTCTTTTGGGCTATCAGACGCGTGAGCGCGTCAGTCCTCTTTTCGTCGATGAGGTCGAGGTTCATTCGAATTGCTTCCTCGTTTTCCATTTCATGGAAGGTTTCCATTCGGAACGTGGGGAGCGTGGTCTCTATCGGGACCACAGCCACGACCTCGAAAGTTAGGGCAAACGGGTTCTTCCTCGTCGCATTTCGCGCCGTGGTGCGGTAGGCCCATAATACGAAGGGCATCTCGTCCGCCCAAGCGCCTTTTCGGGTCTCTAACTTCTTCTTTAAATTTTCTTTTATCGTGCGATTCGATGCCTCCAACCTGGCCATTAGCCTAGGGGTGCCTCGGGGAAGAATAGGTTTTACTAATCCCGAGCTGCTCGCATATCTCGCGCAGTCGCGCGTTGTCAAATTATCGACCGTTATCTGTCACAATCGATTCCGGGATACCATGGCGGCATATTATCCTTTTCCATATGAATTTTGTTGTGTTTGCCTCCGTGATCTTTGCCAGGGGCTCGGCCTAAACCCACTTAGTGAAGTAATCGATCGCCACTATGGCGAATCGAAACTGCTTTGGGGCCATGTGTAATTCACCGATCAAATCGATCCCCCATTTGGCAAATGGTCGGGGAACGATGACCGGACACAATGGCGTCGGGGGTTGCCTAGGCACATGGGAAAATCTTTGGCATTTGTCGCATTGTCGGGACCAGTCGTGGGCGTCCTTTTTCAAAGTCGGCTAGAAATAACCTAACTTTAGGAGCTTCATGGAAATCGACTGTCCCGCCGCATGGTTCCCGCATAGTCCTTCATGGACTTCTTTCACGGCCTGTCTCGCCTCGCTGTTGCTAAGACAACGAAGGACCGGCATCAAGTAGCCCCTTTTATATAGCACGTCTCTGTGCATTGTATATTTCGACGCCAAATGTTTCAGCTTTTTGGCGTCCTCGCGATTCTCCGGAGTGACTCCGTTCGTGATGTATTCTTTTAGAGGAGTCATCCAGGATGGGTCGAGGTGATGCTAACCATCCCCACATCGCTCCTTGAAACGTAGGGTCTGGTTAGTACTTCGATCGGGACTGCCCCGTCTATACCCGAATCAATGCTTGAGGCGAGTCGTGCCAGGGCATCTGCCTCAACGTTCTCTTCTCTAGGGACTTGGGTGATCTCAAACCAAGCTATCGCTTCTAGGTTCTTGAGCGTCTTGGCCAAGTATGCAACCATGCTTGGCTCTTTGGCGGTGAATTCGCCTTTTACTTGATTCACGATCAATTGCGAGTCGCAAAAGCTGTGCAAGTTTTCAGCGCCGAGTCGGTGAGCAAGCTCCAAACCGACTATCAAGGCTTCGTATTCTGCCTCGTTGTTAGAGGCTTTGAACTCGAAGCACAGCGTATACTTTAGTTTCTCCCCGTCGGGGTTGGTTAGAACTACCCCGGCTCCGGCTCCTTGAGCGTTCGACGCACCGTCGACGTGTAACGCCCATGTTGGATCTGCCGGGCCGGAGCCTCGTTCTCTCGGCGATTTTGGCGTGGGGACCGTAGTCTCATTTCCGACCCCCGGTGCGAGTTCCGCCACAAAGTCTGCCAGGGCTTGGCTATTGATGGCGTTTCGTGGTTGGAACCATACCCCAGATTCGCTAAGCTCTTGCGACCATATGGCCATCCTTGTCGAGGAGCCCCGCTGTAGTGCCTTTTCAATCAAATGACCGGTCCGCACGATTATTTGGTGCGCCTGAAAGTATGGGCGTAGGTTCCTAGCGCTTGTAGATGTCGGTTTTCACCGAGACTCTTTCAGTCACAAGGATTAAGTGATTCTCGTTTACGCGTGGGGGTTCTCATTTTATGCTAATTATCCTTGAGTTTATATGTATGGAGCTCGGTCTTTCTCGTTTATTAGCTTGGAAGCTCCTTGAAGAAATACAGACGATGATGAACAGTAATAGATAAACTTTCTCTCTTTTTCTCTAGGGTTTCGCCTTGGGGATCTCGTATCCCCCTAGTGGTTTTTTTCCCCTTGATATTTATAACTCCCCCTTTTCTCAGTTCCTCTTTTTCCATTAGGGTTTCCTCTTTCGGCCATGCTTCTTTCTGACCAGTCCCCTGATTTCTTCCTGATCTTTACCCACTAATTTCCGTGATTGTCGTTCTTTCGACTGACTCTCTGACACCAAGTTTTCTCGAGCACGCTTCCATTTTCCCGCCATTTCCATAGCGACGATCCCTTCTTGGGGTGATGTCCCTCCTCGCAGGTGGAGCGAGGAGGACCGAGAGGATCTTCCTCGCAGGGTAACCTTCTTCGGCGGGGGATCTTCCTCGCGAAGGACCATCCCCCTCGCTTGGGGGCCAATCCTCCCTCGCGGGTACGGCTTTTCCCTCTTCGCATAGCTGTTGTCAGATGTGGGACCCGTTCGTTTCCAGCCACTTCGTCGTTTGACAGTCAAAACGACATGCATTTTGGTTAAGAGGGATTTGGCGAAATCCCACCTTAACAGTTAGTCCCCCATTTTATCAAGTGTGGACACTTGGTAAAATAATGTAACGGACGCCGATAATGGGCCCCCATTTGCTGGGCCGGGCCTTTCGTCGATTGACCAGTCGATGGCGCTTCTGCCCTTCTTGCTTCCTTTTAGGCGCGTGGCATTGGTTCTTGTGAACCGCCCTGCGGGCAGGGTACTCGAGTGTCTGCCTACGCGTAGGACTGCTCCCCCCCCCCCCCCCGCTTCTGTCCGCACATCAGTTCCCCAGGCCGTCTTATCGCTCAGCGTCCCTTCGCATTCCATCCGTTGATTCAACTGTGTCGCTTCGAATCTCCACCGTTAGATCCTTCTTTTCCCCCATCCGTCGATTTGATTGTGTCGCTTCGAATCTCCACCGTCAAATCTCTCCTTCCCCCCCTATAAATTGAGGGTCTTAGTGGGGAATGGGGTTTCAAACGTCGCATTTATGCTCTGCTCCGAAAAACCCTTAAATTGGCATCCCGCCTAATCTCTGCTATTCGAATTTTCGTTCCGCTGCTACTCTCTTGCCTTCTTGATGGCCTTGACCCCGGAATTCTCAAATCTCGGCCGCGTCCTCCGACGCGGCCCTGGACACTCCATCATGACCCGGGAGCGGCTCCGCGTCATCCAGGAGGAGTGCTGTGACGGAGATGTCTGTCAGGTCCGGCTTCCGTACCCTGGTCAGCAGCCGGAAGACCCTTTGGACGAGGGATGGGTTGCCGTATACGAGGGGTTTTTCCTCGAAGCGGGGCTCCGTTTCCCGATCCCGTACCTTCTCCTTTCCTTCCTCCGCGCCTTCGGGATCTCCATCGGCCAGATGCATCTCAGCGCCATCCGTCTCGTCCTGTGTACCATGGGAATCGCTGCCGAAACGGGGGTGTTCCTGACTCTGGAGGATTTGATGCGCCTGTACAAGCCATTTCGGATTTCCAGGGACATAGGGAGTTTCACGCTCATCCCTTATGATCGGGACCTGATCGTCCTCAACGCTCCTGTCGAGGCGCCGGGGTGGCAGAGCTGCTATTTCTTTGTCAGGGTCGACCATAGCTCCTTCGGCTACCACCACGAGTCCCTGCCCACGCAATGGGTAGAGGTCGACCAGTCCCTCCCGATCTATTCACCAAGCTCAGGTGATCCTAACGAGGCCGTTTTCCGGGGAGTCCGTCGAATTCTCCTTTCGAGTACGCGTCGCGACTGGCGGCAATTTTTTCGAGAGCCCCGGCGGCTGTCGGAGCTCGGAATATACCGAGAGGAGTACATCAGCGGTCCCTCCATCCCCGAATGCTTTCCGGCTGGGTTTCACGGACCGGAGCTCGCGATTGGAGGCCCTCCCCCCGACGCGATCCTAGCCCGGGCTAGCTCGGCATCGCGAGCCGAAGCGGAAGATTCTGAAGACGAGGGAGGCTCGCCCGAGCAACCTCTCTTGCTGAGGCGTAACCGTCCCCCTCGCTCGCCGAGGGTTCTTCCAGGGGTCTCGCGTCGTGCCGAGATTGCAGCGGGAAAACGCCCGGTCGAGAGCGATGCTGGTGGCCGAGCCGCGAAGGGGGCTAGGAGTGAGGGTGTATCCGGCACAGCGCCGCGTGCCGTGGGGGTTCGCATTGCTTCGCCGAGAAGGGGGCTTCCTCCTGGTGCCTTTTCAGGATCTCCTCGGCCATGCGCTCCCACTCCTCCTTCATTTCCTCTTCAGGTCCTCTTCTCATCCTCCGCTCCCGTTTCTTCTCACTCTTCGCCTCCCGTTTCTTCTCACTCTTCACCTCCCGTTTCTTCTCACTCCTCTCCTCCCGTTTCTTCTCACTCCTCGCCTTCTCTTCCTTCTCACTTCTCACTACCTCCCCCCGCTCTTTTGTCCTTTGCTTCCGCTCCTCTCCTCTCTTCACCTCCTCCTTCTCCTTGCCGTCATCCCCCGGCCGGGCCTCGTCCGCCTCCCATCGTCACCCCCGGTGAGCCTAGCTGGGACTCGCCCATCGAGACGTGGAGGGAGTACTCCCTGCGCACGTACCGGGACCTATCCAAGGGGACTTCCGGCTCCTCCGCTACTCGTCACTCTGTCGCAGAGGTTGACGGGTACTCCGAGGCGGCGGCCTTTTTGCTCGATGGGGTTGCTCGGGTGAATGATGTCGTCCTCCGCGAGGCCGACAGATCTTCGATGGTGGAGGAGTCTATGGGCGCCTCTCATTAGACATCGGAGCTCCGGGAGCAACTCGAGCTCTCTCGCCACAACGAGCGTCTATCTCGACGGGAGATCGCGAGGCTCGAGTCGGTCTTGGCCGGGGAGAAGCGGGACCGCGTCTCCGCCCAGGTCAATTTGGTGGAGTTCAAGGCTCGATCGGGGCGGAAGATCGAGGAGTTCGAGCGGCGACTCTCCGCTCGCAGGGATTTTCTGGAGGAGGAACGGAGGCGCCATCGGGAAGCCTTGGAGCTTTCTCGCCATCGGGGTGAGCTCCTCGCACGATACGGCGAGGCCGCGGGCGTCTTTGTTGTCACGAAGGAGGGTCTGTCCTCCCAGGTTCGAGGCGCCTTGCGGACACTTGCTGATGAGCTGGGGGCGGCTCGTGCCGAGGCGGAGAGGGAGCGTCGAGCCCGTCTGCGTCTCTTCGAGGAGGCCAAAGGCAAGCTCGAGCGAGCTTCCTTGCGCTTCAACGCTCTCGGGGGCTCTGTTGAGGCCAACCGCATGGCAGCCTCCTACCAGGCTCGCCAAAGGGCGGTCGACGCGCTTCCCTTCGGGGCGTCGGCCGAACTTCTCCGTGCCCAAGTCCCGGAGTGGGAGCAGGATCGCCTCCGGGAGGAGGCACTCGTTTCAGCGCTCGAGGAGAGGATCGCGGTCGATCCCAATTCTCCTCCTCTATCTCCCGGCGGCCCTCCGTCGCCTGCGCCTCCTCGCTCGCCACCCGTCGCCATTGGGAGTCCTCCGGCTGCTCCCGGGTCGTCGGACGAGCCAGAGGGCATCGAGGCCTGATCTCGTTTTTGGTGGCCTAGGCCTTTTGCAGCTTGTGACTTTGTTCTTTTTCTTCCAGCTGTAGGGGTTTACTTGATCGCTGTATTTGTAATTTATACCACCTACTTGTAACTTATTGAGATTGAATGAAAAGCAACTTATCCTTCTTTAAAGTCTTGTCTCTTACTTCTTCTGCATTCGGTCACGGTTAATTACCTGCTTGCCTTGTACATTGCACCACAGTCGTACCTGTTTGACACTTTCCGAGTTTGTTCGCTTCGTTGGCCCTTGCCACCGAGGCAAACAACATTTACGTCGTGGGGATGGCCAGACCCCCTTTCTTTTATCAAGTGTAAACGCTTGGTGAAAGAAAGAAAAATCGTGCCCAACATTTGCTCGAAGTTGTCTGCCTCAACGGTCCTCGCGCTTGGTGGGAGCAGCATCGACGCTAATGCGAGGACAGCCACATGGATGCGAGCAGCTTCGGTGGGCTGCATCGATGCTGACGTGGGGACTGCCAGCCCCCCTTTGTTTTATCGAGTGGAAACTGTTGATAAAGGAAAAGAGAAAAGCCGCATCGAACCGCTTATTTATTACGTGTGGGTGCGTCTCCTCGGTTTTTGCAATTTTCTCTCTCCTCATTAAAGCTGGTGCAGGTACTTGAGTGCGAGTGACCTTTGAGAACCCGTCACTTCGAACGGCTCCTGGGCTCTTGTTCCTTTTATCGATCCACGTGTCCCTTTGCAGGATGTGGGGTCGGGATGCGTCGATTCATCTGGCCTCGCCCATTATAAAGTTGGAAACCCTATTTTGGGATATAGTTTCGCTTTCGTTCCAACCAGATACCTCCGAAAACGCAGATACGTTCTTTCCCCTTTTTCTTTTTCCGTTCAACACCTGCTGCTTCCGAATATGTCTCGCACCCACGGCGTCGGTCCCATCTTCACTACCCGATCCCCTCCATCGGCGATGACGAAGGAGACTCTAGAAAATTTCCAGGAGGAGTTTGTCTTGGAGCCGAAGGTCGCTCTTCGACTTCCTCGCCATGGTGAGCGCGCCGACGCTCCGAGGGACGATTGCGTCGCCCTGTACGAAGTTTTCTTTCGGAAGACGAGGCTCTGCCTTCCCATTCCGTCGCTCATCGTGGCTTTCTTTTGTGCCTTTCTGGTGCCTATCACCCAGGTGAGTCCGAACTCGATCCGTCTTCTTGTCTGTACCATAGTTGTGGCCTTAGAGGCGAATGTCGATCTCACTCTGGAGGACCTCATGCGGCTGTTCAAATTCTCCAAGAACCCCAAGAACATTGGTCGCTACTCCCTCTCCCACCGGGTTGCTGGCCACGTCATCGACGGCACTCCGTCGAATGAGTCCGGATGGGAGGATAAGTTATTCTTTGTGTCAGTGGACGAGGACAGCTTCGGGTGTTTCCACAAGTATTTGCCCAGGGAGTGGCTTGTCGACCAGTCTCCTCTCAGATACGTTCCGAGCACTGGTGACGAAGCTGCTCAACGTTTTGGGGTGACCCACCGGAAACTCCTCGCCGTGCCCAATCGTAATTGGGCTGCAGACTTCTCCACCGCTAGGGTCAAGAAGTCCGGGATTTTCTCATGGCCCTATCCCTCCGGGATGAGCCTCCGGGATCTTATTCCGGCCTCTGGGTTCGGCGGCCTCTCGTCGTCCGGGGTTTCATCGCGGGCTGCTCGTGGTGGAACTCAAGAGCCGCGAAAAAGGAAGGCATCCCAGGGAGTTTCGACCGTCGAAGGGAGCGGTCTGTCACGGAGAGGGAGCACCTCCCCGGGTGGGTCCCCGGCGAAGAGGCATCGCGACGACGGGCACTCACCCGGTGCCTCTCTTAGGGCCAGGGGCTCCGGCGGGCGTGCTTCCGAGGGGCCCCGGGATGGCTGTTCTCTCAAGAGGGCTAGGGTGTCCTCCTCGGCTGGCGGAGTGCGGGAGGCATCGATCCCTCGAGAAGGTACGTTCCTGAGCCGAGTGTCGTCGCCGATCCCGAAGAGTCCTCCTCCGAAGCAGGCTGTGGCCGTTTCTTCCGCTGTCGTTACGTCTTGCGAGGCGGGCGACCGTTCCCCGAGGCAGGTTAGGGTGCCTTCGTCGTCTAGTGGAACGCGGGACGTGTCGAATCCTCAGGATGGGGTTCCCTCGGGTCAGGCGCCGGTGCCGACCCCAAGAGGTCCTGTTGCGCAACAGGTTGTGGCCGCTCTGCCCGCTGCCGATCTTCCTAGCGAGGCGGGGGTTGTTGACTCGGATATCCGCGACCTTCCACCTCCCCCTCCCAATGATGAGTGTGGGCTCCCCGTGAAAGGGGGTGTTGGGGGTGGGCGTTCTTCCTCGCATTCGCGAAGAAGGCCGGCTGTCGCGGTGAAGGTTGCCATCGATACCGCCACAGTTGTGACCGCGGCGGTTGGGGCAGAAACTACAGTCGTCGCCGCAGGTTCCCCACTGCCTCACGGTCGCCTGGAGGAGCCCGGAGGTGCAGAGGCGGCGTCTTCTAAAGAGGGAGATGTTCCTGCCAAAGTCTCGGATCCCCTGGATTCTGTTCTGCTGGAGTCGGAGGGAATTGCCCTTGGGGCCGATGCGCCGGTGGTCGCAGATCCTCCAGCGTCGCCAGAAGCCGCCCGCGCTGGGTCTCCGCCTGTCGTGGAGCAAGCCGTGCAGGGGGCGGAGGAGAGAATTCTCGAGCCTGGGGATCTGATCGTCGCGACTCTTCCCTCGACGTCGGGGGGCTCCCCTGCGGATGAACTCTCCTCGCCTTCCGAAGGAGGGGCGTACTTGTCCCCTCTTCGGTTTACTGGTGCTCCACCCTGCGTTCCTGCTGCGGATGCTCCCGACAGTGTGTGGGAAACATATTCCGCATTCATGTGCCAGGGACTGACGCGCTGCGCGCCTGGGACGCGCAGGCCTGGTTTGGCCCTCAGTCAGTACGAGCAGTACCTCCACGCTATGGGGCTCCTGTTCCAGGGCGTCGCGTATCTGAACGATTTGATCCTTCTTGAGCGCGATCAGCGGATGTTGGCCGCGGAGGAGTCTGTGAGCGAAAAGCGGAAGACTCAAGAGGTCAATGAGAAACTCGGCGCATCTATGGTCCGCGCTCGGGAGAACCGCGAGTGAGTTGAGCAGATTGAGGCCGAGCTGGCGGACGAGGTTGCCCGCAAGGAAGCCTTCCGAGCTCAGCTCGCTGAACTCAAAGTCAAGACGGATAGAGAGATCGAGAATTTAGGCGCGAGCTTGGCCGCATGCAAGGAGACTTTGGCCGACAAGAAGAAAAGACATCTGGACATGATGGGCGTGTTGAAAGAGTACGACGGGCATTTTGCCCAGGCATGTGAGATCCTGGGGGCGATCGGCTTGGAATGGGTGTCGCTGCCGGCGGCAGCCAAGTCCGTCGTGGAGGGGCTTCGTAGAGACCTCGCGGCAGCTCGAGCCTTGTTGGAGGAAGAGCGGAGCGCCCGACTCCGCCTCTATGAAAAAGCATGCGCAAAGCTCGACAAGGCATCGGCCAGACTTCAGGCCTTAGACTCGGCAATCGACTCTCATCGCCTCGCCGCGTCGCATCAGGCCAACATCGCGATGATCAATGCTCTTCCTATCGGGGCCTCGGCCGAACTGCTCCGATGCCGGCTTCCGGAATGGAAGCAGCTCGAGGAAGAGAAGCAGGCGGAGGCTGACGAGCTCGAGAGGGAGGCTGAGATTGATCCCGAGTCTCCCCCTCTTTCGCCGTGCAATCCCGCTCCGGCAGAGGGCGCCCAGCCCGCGTCTCTAGAAGCGTAGCCCCCCCCCCCCCCCCCCCCCCCCCGTTTTTTTTGCAACTACTTTCTTTTATGGTCAAAGGACACAAAACTCTCGTCTGTAATAATAATTTATTTTCCTTTGCGGATTTGTTTATACTTTCGCGACTGCGCGTGAACCTGTTGGCTGGGTGTCGTTTTCTTCAATTTGAATATAGTAGATTAAATGATACCTCTTTTCTATTCGGCAAGATTCATGGGCTTACATGGGGCTGTATCACCAAAAGGTCTGGCAGACGCGGTAGGATGCTCTAGTTCCTCGCTGGCCTTCTGGGATGACCTTAGCCGTTCCTGTGTAATACATTTTATATGTCTCACTCGCTTGGGAGCGTTTCGGTAGTGCTCGCTAGGAGACTTTCACTGATAATGTATGTTTAGGTGATTTTTGGGCACTCTCGCCTCTTTAATTCTCGATGTGGAGTCGTTTAGTTTGCTCGCTGGGAGGCTTTGTTTGCTCGTTGGGAGGCTTTAATAGGCGATGTATGCCTTTAGTAAGTTTTGGGCACTCTCGCCTCTTTTATTGTGGGCATTCTCGCCTCTTTTATGCTCGCTATGGAGTCTTTTAGTTTGCTCGCTGGGAGGCTTTAATAGGCGATGTATGCCTTTAGTAACTTTTGGGCACTCTCGCCTCTTTTATTGTGGGCACTCTCGCCTCTTTTATGCTCGCTATGGAGTCTTTTAATTTGCTCGCTGGGAGGCTTTATTTGCTCACTGGGAGGCTTTATTTTCTCACTGGGAGGCTTTATTTGCTCGCTGGGAGGCTTAAATAGGCGATGTATGCCTTTAGTAACTTTTGGGCACTCTCGCCTCTTTTATTGTGGGCACTCTCGCCTCTTTTATGCTCGCTATGGAGTCTTTTAATTTGCTCGCTGGGAGGCTTTATTTGCTCACTCTGAGACTTTATTTGCTCACTGGGAGGCTTTATTTGCTCGCTGGGAGGCTTAAATAGGCGATGTATGCCTTTAGTAACTTTTGGGCACTCTCGCCTCTTTTATTGTGGGCACTCTCGCCTCTTTTATGCTCGCTATGGAGTCTTTTAATTTGCTCACTGGGAGGCTTTATTCGCTCACTGGGAGGCTTTATTTGCTCACTGGGAGGCTTTATTTGCTCGCTGGGAGGCTTAAATAGGCGATGTATGCCTTTAGTAACTTTCGGGCACTCTCGCCTCTTTTATGCTCGCTATGGAGTCTTTTAATTTGCTTGCTGGGAGGCTTTATTTGCTCACTGGGAGGCTTTATTTGCTCACTGGGAGGCTTTATTTGCTCGCTGGGAGGCTTAAATAGGCGATGTATGCCTTTAGTAACTTTCGGGCACTCTCGCCTCTTTTATTGTGGGCACTCTCGCCTCTTTTATGCTCGCTATGGAGTCTTTTAATTTGCTCGACCGACATGCATATATATGAGACGCGACGCAACCATAACAGTGTTCCCGAATAAAAGGGGTCGGGTCCCCGTAAAGAAATTTGATTGAAAAGTTAGGATGCTTACAGGGATTATGGTAGAGTTATGGGAAATAAAGACGGTCGCTTCCTTAGTAGAATTTCTTCAGGTGCTTCACGTTCCAGCTCCTCATCACCTTGGTGCCTTCAGTGTTTTCGAGCTCGTAGACCCCTGGTCGGACGACGCCAGTGACCCTGTACGGTCCTTCCCAACTTTGCCCCAGCTTCCCGGCGTTGGCCTCGGCTGTGTTCTGGAAAACTCGACGAAGGACCATCTCCCCGATCCGAAAGCTCCTCGGGCGTACATGCTTGTTGTAGTGGCGAGCGACGGCGTTCTGGTAGTTAGCGACGTGGATGCTTGCCTGCTTGCGGCGCTCGTCGACATGGTCGAGCTGGTCGAGCAGCCCTCGTCCGTTGGCTTCTTCGTCTCCTGGAGCCAGCAGTCGGCGAAGACTCGGAATTCCCATCTCCGCTGGTATGACCGCTTCTACACCGTACGACAAAGAGAAGGGAGTTTGGCCGGTAGCCGAGTGTGGAGTTGTCCAATAAGCCCATAGGACACCAGGGAGCTCGTCAGCCCAGAGTCCCTTCTTGGCGTCGAGCCTCTTTTTGATGTTGTCGGTTATTGTCCGATTGACCGCTTCGGCGTTTCTGTTGCCCTGGGGATATCTTGGTGTTAACGTATGCAATTTCACCCCCCAGTGCGCACCGAAATTCCTGAACCTCTTCGAGATAAACTGCGAACCGTTGTCGACGATGATCTCCCTTGGTAGTCCGAAGCGCATAAAGATGTTTTTCCACACGAACGCTTCCACGTCAGAGTCATTAATGTTGGTGTACGCTTCCGCTTCCGCCCATTTGGTGAAGAAGTCCGTGACCACCAACATGAACCTCCTATGTCGCGTGCTTACGGGCATTGGGCCGACGATGTCCATAGACCACTTCATGAAAGGATAGGGGACAGTCACCGTGGACAGCTCCTCGGCCGGGCAATTAATAGCCAGGGCGTGTCGCTGGCACTTCTCGCATCTCTTAGCATGGTCGGCGCAGTCTGCCACCATCGTGCTCCAAAAGAAGCCCTGGCGCTTGGCCTTCCTCAGCAGAGATCTTCCCCCGGCATGGTTCTCGCATTCCCCGCTGTGAATCTCCCTCATCACGTAGTCGGCCTCTTTCTTGCCGAGGCACCTGAGGTAGGGCCCGGTGAAGCTTTTCAGGTAAAGCTTTTGCCTGATTATAGTGTACCTCGCGCTCTTGGTCTTGATTTTTCTTGCTTCCTGGCGGTCATCTGGCACGACCCCCTCCTGGATATACCTCTTGATGGGCGTCCGCCAGTCTTCCTCATCGTCGTCCTCCACCACTCCTCGCTCGTCATCTTCTGGCTCTCCGCTCACGAGCTCGTGGATGCTGAGCTCTTCGGAGGGCTTGTCCTGCTCCCCGCTCACGCCTCGAGGCTTCTTCTTCGCAGGGCCTTCTTCCCTACTTATACTTGGCCTCTCGACTGTCTCCACCGTAATGGATCGGAGTTCGCCTACCTCCATTGTCGAGCCCAAGCCTGCTAGCGCATCGGCGTGGGTGTTGTCTCCTCGCGTCACCTGTGTCAAGCTGAAGTATTCGAACTTCTCAGAGAGCGAATCCACGAGCGCCGCGTAAGCCCCCATCCTTTCGTCGCTTCTCTCATACTCGCCGCTGACTTGCTTGACTACTAGCTGGGAGTCCGAGAACACGCTGACGTTCTTCACGCCGATCGCGAGGGCTGAATTCAAACCTAAGAGGAGGGCTTCATACTCGGCCTTGTTGTTCGTGGCCCGGTAGGCCAGGCGGCACGCCTTCTCGACGACCTCTCCCATGGGTGAAGTGAGTCTGACGCCGGCGCCTGCCCCTTGCGCTGTGGAAGATCCGTCCACGTGCAGCTTCCAAGTCCCATCCTCATTGCTTAGATCGAGAGGCTCTCTCGGTAGCTCGATCAGGAAGTCCGCGAGGACTTGAGATTTGAGACTCGTTCGGAGTCTGTACTCAATGTCGTATGCTCCGAGTTTGATCGACCACTTCGTGATCCGCCCGGATTGGTTTGGACTGTGGATGATGGTGCGCAATGGTCTATCGGTCATAACGACGATAGGGTGCCCCTGGAAATGAAATCTAAGCCTCTCCGAAGCGTTGTAGACTGCCAGGGCCAGCTTCTCCACCAGCGGGTACCTTGTTTCGGCGTCGAGGAGCTTCCGACTGATGTAGGCCACCGGCTTCTGCTCTCCTTCATCTTCCCGTACCAGTACCTGGCTGATTGCCTGGTCCGAGACGGCGACGTATAGGTACAGTGTCTCTCCCGGATTCGGCTTTGTCATCACTGAGGGTGTCGAGAGGTACGCTTTTAGAGCTTGGAAAGCCTCCTCGCACTTGTCGGTCCACTCGAACTTCTTGTTCTTCTTCAGCAACTCATAGAAGACGAGTGTTCTGTCGGCCTTCCTCGAGATGAAACGGCCTAGGGCGGCGATCCTCCCTGTCAGCCTCTGAACCTCTCGTCGATTGCGCGGGGATGGCATGCTCTTGATCGCCTCGATCTGCTCGGGGTCCGCCTCGATCCCTCGCCGGGTGACCATGTGACCCAAGAACTTCCCAGAGGAAATGCCGAAAGTACACTTGGAGGGATTTAGCCTCATTTGGTGGCGGTTTAGGACCTCGAAGCATTCCGCCAGATGTTCGATGTGCCTCTCCGCCTTCATCATCTTGACAACCATATCGTCGATGTACACCTCCATGCTTTTCCCAATCAGTTCGTGGAACATCTTGGTTACCAGCCTCTGGTAGGTCGCGCCGGCGTTCTTCAGTCCGAACGGCATCACCTTGTAGCAGTACGTTCCCCGCTCGATGATGAAAGCGGTCTTCTCTTCGTCATCCGGATGCATTCTTATCTGGTGATATCCCGAGTACGCGTCCATGAAACTGAGGAGCTCGTATCCCTGAGTGGCCTCGACGAGGCGATCGATATGCGGCATAGGGAAGCTGTCCTTCGGGCAAGCTTTGTTGAGGTCGGTGAAGTCCACACAGACTCGCCACTTTCCATTCTTCTTCTTGACGACGACCGTGTTAGCCAACCATTCGGGGTACTTCACCTCCCTGATGGTGCCCATGGAGAGCAGTTTATCGACCTCCTCGTTAATCACCATGTTCTTGTCCGGGGCCATCTTCCTTCTTTTCTGGATGACGGGACGGTGGTTCGGGTCGGTGTTGAGACGGTGGGCGATCACGGACGGGTCCACCCCCGGCATGTCCTCGTGGGTCCAAGCGAAGCTCTTCCGATTCTTCTTCAAAAAGGCTATCAATCTGGCTTTGATCTCGGGGTCGAGCTCCGCCCCTATGCTGGTCGTCCTTGTCGGGTCGGATTCATCGATGCAGACTTGTTCGACTACCTCGACTTGTGGCCCTGGCCGCTCTCTATCTGCCCCTCGCTCCTCGAACCCCTCCGTTGCTGACGGTTCGAGGGGTAGAATCCTCGGACTCTTCCCTCCGCTCTCTTGCGAGTCGCTCCCCGGCATCTCGCCTCCCTTGTTTGGCAGGGGAGAGGCTAGCTGCTACAAATCAGCAGCTTCCTCCTCGCTTACCTCCGCCGGCGTCTTCTCCCCGTGCACTTGGCGGTGGTGCAGCATGTAGCAAACGCGGTAGGCGTCCCTGTCGCCCCGTATTTCTTCTATCGTTCCGGCCTCCCCGGGAAACTTGATGCATTGGTGGTAAGTGGAGGGCACGGCCCTCATCGAGTGGATCCAGGGTCTTCCCATGATCACATTGAAATGCGAAGGCACATCAAGGACCATGAACTCAACCTTCCTTTGCACCCCCTTTGCGCGGACCGGGAGATGGACCGTACCCAGGGAGATAGCTACGTCCCCGTTGAATCCCGAGACCTTCCGCCGTTGCCCTCCGATCTCTAGGCCTTCAATCTTCATCTTCTCGAGGCAGTCATAGAAGATGACGTCGACGGCGCTCCCGTTGTCGACGAGGACCCGGCAGACATCGGCATTGCCGATCTCGAGCACGAGAACCAGGGCGTCGTCGTGCATCTCCGCGCATTTCCCGTTTTCGATGAATTCGATTTTTGCCTGGGGCCCGATCGCCATTGGATCCCCGCGGTTGTGTTCCTTCCCCCAACGTGGGAAAGCTTTGATGCTGTTCACGGAGTCGCCGCACAGTCTAGACCCTCCCATGATTACTTTGATCCTGGCCCTTGTCGCCGGTCTGTCTTCCGCAGCCCGGTCCGCTGCCTGCCTCCCCGCGGTCAGGTCCCTCCTTGCCTCTTCAGGAGCCTGTTCGGCGCCTCGCGCCTGGTCACCTTGCGGCCTTCGCCACGTTTGGTTATCGTTCCTCCACGGCTCGCGGTGGCTCGAGGCCAGATCCCGCAACTCTCCCTGTGCATACCGCCTCTGGAGCTCGCGAATTAGCATGGCGCACTCCTCGGTGGCGTGGCCGTTCATGTTGTGAAAATCGCAAAACTTGCTCGAGTCTTTGGGCCAAGGCTTTCTTTCGAAACTTCCTCGTCCTCCTGAGGATCCTCTTCCCCCTTCTATGTAACTTCCTCGACCGCCAGAGAATCCTCCTCGGGTCGAGACGAAGCCCCCTCGCTGGCCTCCCCTCGGCTCGCTCGAGAAGTCCCCTCGTGGCAGCTCTCTCTCAGCAGGCTCCCTCCTTTCTTCCACTTGATAGACCCCTTTCCTCGGAGCTTCGCGACCTCTTCGCTCTCCTGGAGCTCCACAACGTCGTGATCGTTGCGTCGCTCTGCACGTACATTGAGTAGTGGTGTAGGAACGCCGCGACGAGGTCGTCGGAGTTGTCGATGGACTCCGAGGGTAACTTGGCGAACCAGTCGCTGGCTGGCCCTTGCAGGCTCTCCACGAACAGGCGGCAGAGGATGGCCTCCACCTTCTCCGTCTCTCCAGTGATGCGCTCCGTCACGATGCGGAACGACTTCACGTGAGTGTTCGGGTCCGAGGTCCCTTTGTATGGGGTGATTTTGACCTTTGGGAGCTCTTCCAGCTCCACTCCTCGGATCTTTGACGAGAAAGGAGTGGCTCTCGCCTCTCTGACCATCCGGTCAATCTCCGGCGCCGAACTCGTCGCCTGGTGCACCCTAGACGCAACCTGTCCCATCCTGGACTCCATTCCTGAAGATAACTCTTTCATCATCTTCTTTACCTCTTCTATCATAAGGGGGTTCAGGGCGGGGCGAGCATTCGCAGCTGCTGCTGGGTCCTCTTCCTCCGCTGTAGACGGTGTGAGTACGGTGGTCTGGAAGAGATTTCTGTGGACTGGGGCTCCGGGCACCGTCCATCCTCCTATCCCTCCGTTAGTCATGAATTGGTCCAGGCGGGCCGCGAGCTCCCTGTTCAGCTCGGCTTGCTCTTCGGCCCTCCTGTTGGCTTCTTGCGCCGTCGCAAGAGCTTCGGCCAGCTGCTGCCGTAGCACTCCTTCCTCCGCCATCTCCTCCTGGCTTCCTCCTGCGCTGCTGTCGTTGTTCGCCATGTCCTTCGTCTTCGTGAGCTTCCTGGCTGTGAGATAGAAAAAGACAGGGCCCCACCGTGGGCGCCAAACTGTAGAGGTCGGTTTTCACCGAGACTCTTTCAGTCACAAGGATTAAGTGATTCTCGTTTACGCGTGGGGGTTCTCGTTTTATGCTAATTATCCTTGAGTTTATATGTATGGAGCTCGGTCTTTCTCGTTTATTAGCCTGGAAGCTCCTCGAAGAAATACAGACGATGATGAACAGTAATAGATAAACTTTCTCTCTTTTTCTCTAGGGTTCCGACTTGGGGATCTCGGATCCCCCTAGTGGTTTTTTTCCCCTTGATATTTATACCTCCCCCTTTTCTCAGTTCCTCTTTTTCCATTAGGGTTTCCTCTTTCGACCATGCTTCTTTCTGACCGGTCCCCTGATTTCTTCCTGATCTTTACCCACTAATTTCCGTGATTGCCGTTCTTTCGACTGACTCTCTGACACCAAGTTTTCTCGAGCACGCTTCCATTTTCCCGCCATTTCCATAGCGACGATCCCTTCTTGGGGTGATGTCCCTCCTCGCAGGTGGAGCGAGGAGGACCGAGAGGATCTTCCTCGCAGGGGAACCTTCTTCGCGGGGGATCTTCCTCGCGAAGGACCATCCCCCTCGCTTGGGGGCCAATCCTCCCTCGCGGGTACGGCTTTTCCCTCTTCGCATAGCTGTTGTCAGATGTGGGACCCGTTCGTTTCCAGCCACTTCGTTGTTTGACAGTCAAAACGACATGCATTTTGGTTAAGAGGGATTTGGCGAAATTCCACCTTAACAGCGCTCATGACGAGTGCGAATGATAGCTTTTCAATCTCTAGATATCGAGTCTCAGCATCCAGGAGAGCTTTGCTGACGTAATAGATCGGCCATTGGCTCTGCCCGTCCTCACAAATGAGGACCGCGCTAGTAGCCCTTTCGGACACCGCGAGGTAAAGCACGAGCGGGTCATGATCTACGGGTTTGGACAAGAACGGGGGCGTTGTGAAATACGACTTCATTTCACAAAGCGCCTTCTCGCATTCGGGTGTCCACTCGAACCCGCCCTTCATCTTCAATGCCTGGAAAAACGGCTGGCACCTATCGGTTGCCTTGGAGACGAACCTAGCCAATGCCGCGACTCTGCCTGCCAAACTCTGGACCTCTTTGGGCTTCTTGGGAGATTTCGTTCCAAGTATAGCGGCGATTTTTTCAGGGTTGGCTTCGATTCCCCGCCTACTAACCATGTAGCCGAGGAATTTTCCTGATTCTACCCCGAACGTACATTTGTTGGGGTTTAGCTTCATCCCGTATTGACGGAGGATTTGGAACATAGCCCTGAGGTTGCGGACATGGTTTGAAGCCAGTCGGCTCTTTACCAGCATGTCGTCCACATAAACCTCCATGGTCTTACCGATCTGATCGGCGAACATCTGGTTGACCAATCGCAGGTAGGTGGCACCGGCATTTTTGAGGCTGAACAAAATCACCTTGTAGCAAAAGAGACTTTTGTTCGTCACAAAGGTCGTCTTGATTTGGTCGTCCTCGTGCATCCGGATCTGGTTATAGCTTGAATAGGCATCCCTAAAGCTGAGCAACTCGTGACCCGCTGTTGCGTCCACAAGTTGCTCGATCCGGGGGAGTGGGAAACTATCCTTCGGGCAGGCTTTGTTAAAATCTTTATAATCTATGCAAATGCGCCACTTCCCGTTGGGCTTTTTGACCATTACCACGTTTGATACCCATTTCGGGTGTTCCGCTTCCCTTATAAAGTTGGCGGTGAGGAATTTGTTTACCTCCTCTCCAATGGCTAGATATCTTTCCCCGCTAAACGCCCTTCTAGGCTGTACCCGCTCGGGTATATTACAGTCATCGTTTAGGCGATGTACCATAATCTTCGGGTCTATGCCCGGCATGTTTGCATGTGTCCATGCAAAGACATCTTTGTGTTCCCTGAGGAAGCAGGCCATCGTTTCTTGTTCTTCGGAGGACAACTGAGCGCCAATTTTGACCGTTCGGTCAGGTTTGGCGGGGTCCAGGGCTACGGCAACGAGGTCGTCGGAGGTTTCAACGTGATGGCGCTCGACTTCGTCGCGCTGGTCCAACTCTCTGAAGACCCCACCTTCCTCAGGTTTGCAGGGAAGCTCGTTCGTGAGCTGGTATGTTGTGCAAACCGTTGCATCCCCCGCTGGTTTGGCGGTCTCTTCTTTTATGGCCCCCACGTGACACGTCCGCGCCATGGCTTGATCTCCCATCATGAATGCCATCCCCTCACTGGTAGGGATTTCACCATGAGGTGGTAGATCGAAGTGATGGCCTTCAAGCCAACAAGGTTCGGTCGACCGATTATCATGTTATAGGTTGTTGGCTCGTCTATGATTAAGAAGGTCACAATCCGAGTGACTTCTGCGCTACCCCGGGTTCCGAAGGTGACAGGGAGATCGATCGATCCTTCCGTCCACACCTTTTCTCCGGAAAACCCATAGAGAGGGGTGCGAATTGGGGCGAGCTTTACTCCGTCGAGTTTCATTCGCTCAAGCGCCGATTTATAAATTATGTCCACTGCACTCCCGTTGTCAACTAGGATCCGTTGGACCTTGTTGTTAGTAACCGTTGCGGACACAACGAGGTCGTCGGTGTGCGGGTGCAAGATTCTCTTCGCCTCAGCCTCGGTGAAGCGGATCTCTTCGAACGTAGTCGGCGGGGGGGCGACCTTAGTGAGGTTGACACCATTCCTGGTTCTCTCATTAGTCACCGCCCTCAGGTACTTTTTCCTTTGATTACTTGACTTGCCACATTCGAGACCCCCCATAATTGTTCTCACAATGTTCATTCCAGGGTTTTCGGGCTCGTCGCTAATGGTAGCGACGGCGGAAGCCTTTTCCTTTGTTGGCATGTTACCTTGATTCGGCGGACGTTCCTCTAGGACAGTCACCCCGGCCGCCCGCATGACAAACTCTTTGAGTTTCCCATCTTGAATTAGGGCTTCTATTTGCCGCTTTAATTGGAAACAATCGGAGGTCATGTGTCCATGATCCCGATGATATTCGCAGAATTTGCTCTTGTCCCACGTCGCGAAACCTTTCCTCAAAGGCATTGGGGACCCGAGCTTGTCCCAATGTAGGGCCAAGATTTGGGCCGGGGACGCATTGAGCACGGTGAGAGCTTCTCCCCGAAACTGGTCGACGAAAGGCCTCCTCGGTTTGGAGGAAGGGTTGTCGCGGTTGTTTCTCCCGCGCTTCCCCCGAGTCTCGGGCCTTTCGTCGGAGCGGTTGCGCCCTGAGCGCCCACCGTTTTTCCGACAGCTAAGGTAGTCTTCCACCCCCATGTGCGTTCTAGCGCACGCCATAAGTTCGGCCATGTCCCTCGGGGTCTTTCCCACAATCGATTTTAAGAAATCGCTGTTGGCGAGCGACCTCCGCGGCGGATCTCTTGACTATCCGCTCCGTCGTCGCCCCGTCGGGACGACGCACGCCGCGGACGCCTGGCTCGTCAGCCATGGGAAACGTTGCCGTTTCCCCACGCTCGAGGGTTACTGGATCCCTTGAGTTTTGAACCTGTTTGCGCTTGATTGACCGGCGGTCCCAACGGAGCGTCGCTCACGTGGACCAAAGGTGAGGGAGTGAAGGTCTGACTTGCTTTTGTCTCCGGGATCACATCGTCTCCGACATAGTCCTCGTCTCGGGTCGAGTTAGCCTCTTCTTCATATCCGAGGAGGTTAACAAGCAAGCCCTTGTTCACTCCCGGTCGTGCCAACAGTTCCGCCAACCGGCAGTTGGTTTCGTCTCGCAGGTCGCCTTCGTTGTCGCGAAGGGCCGGATTGACATTCTCGATTCCCCTCGTTGAGGGCTGCGGCCTTGCCTCCCGATGGGGCAATTTCCGAAATTCGTATCGCGAGCCAGCGGCTCAGACGATAGGGTTACTTGATCAAGCACCCGCGGGAGTCGCTGGAGTGCTACTCATTTTGTATGAAAGATCAAGAGAAGAGATGAAAACAAAGAAATGTGGATTGGATGAACTTTAAGGTCGAAAGTCCCCTCCTTCTAGCGCCAAAATGTTGTCGCTGAAATTTGGACAACGTTCAGAGACCTAAGCGGTCAGATCCTCGCTCAAAGCGGGTGATCCTCGCTTCGGCCTAAGCGTATCAGATCCGGAGTCCCTGATCGTCCCTTAATTGTTGTGCGGTCTTCGAGTCCTTATGTTATCTGAAAAGAGTAAACAGACGTGAACTAAGAAGGGAAAACAGAGGGGGGTCCTCTGTTTACCTCTCAGACGCTCAACATTAGTATAATGTGGGTGGAGTTATAGGATGATGAGGAGGGATCGACGAGATCGAGTGAAACGGGGATACTTGGATCGCCGACGTTTCGAAGCTCGGGTCTCGGATCTTTAGGGAGAATTCTTCCTGGCAGGAGAGAATCCTCGAAGTACCTCACGTGGAAGTAAAATATATGTCGAGAGAGTAAGAACGCGTGTTAATATTTTATCATGGTTCCAGGTGTAGAAAAGGGTGTGTTTCTTGTGAGATTTTGTGTCTTACCTTTGTAGAGGGTGTGAGGGGCTATTTATAGCCGCGGGTACAGTCTGGGGCCGAATGGGAGGCTCCTAGGCAGTGGAGGCCGGCCAGGCCCCTTCCAGGCGCAAGGACGCCCGGTCTGGTACCCCCGGGCGCGAGGTCGGTCAGCTAGGTGATCCCCAGAAGGCATTGGCCGGCCAGGCCCCTCCCAGGCGTAAAGGAGGCCGGCCAGGTACCCCCAAACGCGAGGACGGCCGGCCAGGTCCCCCCAAGGAATGGGCGGCCGGCCAGGTCCACCCAAGCGTGAGGACGGCCGGCCAGGTGCGTGGATTCGCCGACAGGTTGTAATTTTGGACGCGCGAGGGCGAGCCGCGGTCCATCCCCGACGAGCCTTCTCCCCTTTATTCTTCGGGAAAAAAGGGGAATATATATTTAACGTCGTCGCCAAAAATACAGCGACAACAACTAAGGTTATGTTATTTTCTTGTAAATAACCAGCGTGTTTACGTGACATATTTATTTTGAAATTTTTGTACCAATTTATTTTTTTCGATTATGGAATTAGCATAATTGTAAATGAGTTGAGCTGGCCATTTACCAATAATTTACCAAACGTGAGCTATATTTAAAATCAAATTCAGGTAATCTAGTAATTACATTAATCCGATATTTATTTGACCTGCTCGACTATTAGCCGAAGTAGATTGAATTAATTAATTTAATTAACTTAATTTAATTTTTCTATTAAGAAATAAAACATTTAAAAAATTGGTTCTATAACCACTAAAAGCGTGGTCAATTTGTATATACATAACGTATTGTAAATAAGTCGTAAATAACCATTTCTATTTATTTACATCT
Organism: Urtica urens; assembly: GCA_958296335.1. NCBI lineage: Eukaryota > Viridiplantae > Streptophyta > Magnoliopsida > Rosales > Urticaceae > Urtica > Urtica urens. The sequence goes on from OY282520.1 coordinate 36,066,503, forward strand.
ATTTACAGTCTAATTTAGATCCAATATACTCGTAATAATTTGATTAAATTGTTAATTCCGTTTTCAAATTTGGTTTTCAAATTTTGAATTTCAAATACGGGTGTAGTAATTTAAGCGAATTTCAATATTAATTAGCTATATCATTTAGTTTCTTAATTCGTTATGATCCTACAAAATTGGAAACTATTAATTTACACATATTTATACCATATTTTCTTATAGTCATTTACAAATTTTCGTCTCTCTCTCATTTGGTCGTGCAAACAATTACAAAATGAACTGTAAATAAACATCCGGTATACGAACTGTAAATAATATCCGGTATATAAACAATCAACGTCATATAAAACGTGTTCATCATACTAATTAAAAGCAGATCTTCAACGGTACAAAACAATTACAAAATCTGTTTATAATAATTTTCTAGAAGACATCAATATGATTTTGTTCGAGACCTTAAGTAGTCAAATTCCAAATTAAATCCATGAAATAAGGGGATACTAACGAAATTCACGAAAATAAACCAATATTATAGATAGACGAATATACTTCAATTGTAATTTGCAATCCGGATTAGTATTAAATGATAATTACTAAAAAAATCGAGTCATTAATGAAATGTATTTATTTAATGAAATCAACAAAAACTCGTTAATTATTCAGTTGAGTAATTCAAATAGTAATCAAATCCAGTAATTAACTATTTCAAATCCATGAAATCATGATATGATTTGAATGATTCATTGTTATGTAAAAATAAATTAACCCAAATTAACTATCTAGCCTTTAATGAAATAAACGCAAATCAGGGATATATCGAGACTCTAATGAAATATTTTTGATTAAAATTAAATCAACAACAAAATCGTTTCTTAATTAATTAGTTGATAATTTCATATATATATTAAATCCATTAATTACGGTTTCAAATCCAGGATATCAGGGGAAGGGATAGGGTTTTAATGATTCGATGTGGAATTAAAAAGAATTAACGCAAATTAACTACGGTTTCATACGGACGAATAATGTTTCAAATGTAACTTGCAACCTTTACATGATATATATCGAGGCATTAATGAAATTTTTTGTATTAAAATTAATTCAACATCAAAATGGCTTCTTAATTGATTAGTTGACGATTTCGAAGATATATTCATTAATTACGGTTTCAAATCTTTTAATTAAAAATTAATCATGAAAATCCGGATTTTTGGGTTGATTTGCATTAATTTTAAAATATCATAACTAATTAAATAATTTAATCGGAAATTAAAAAAGAGCATAATTGTAGTTGTATATTCCATAAAAACTGTCATGTAGGACCAATTTGGTATTTTTCAAACATTTGCAAAAGATTGATTATTTTACAATTCCAACGTTTCAGATGGGTTAGTTTGAGCAATTTTTCTATTTTAATGGTGTAAGAATTTCGAAGTAATTTAATCGTGCCTTGTTAATGTGGGCCAATTGCAAGGTAACTTCAGTTGTACGATAGAGCATGTGCAGAGATCCGGAATAAAATAGAATCTAAGAACTTTCGTCGATTAAATTAACAGTTGCTTCCTGACTTGATCTAAATCGATATGGGCGTAGAATAAAATTTTAAAAAACACCAACTATCCCAAGAAAACTTCAAAAATAATAATTAAAAATCTAGCAAGAAGGCCAATTTCTTACACCATTTACAGAACTATTTCCCCCCCCCCCTGTTTTTTGTATAGAAGAAGAAATTTAAAAAAAAAGAGGGCTGTTCAGAAGGTGCTATGCCAGATAGCGCCCTCGCCCTCGCCACAGAGCTGGTGCACTTCTTCCATCCGCTCCACCGATTTGCAAATTCCGCTGCAACTCCAGTCAAACGACGCCGCACATGCATTCCCCGCTTGCGCTTTCCATTCGCAATCTGTCAGTATATACGGATTCATATCAACCAACACCACTTTCTCAGATTGCTAGGATTTCGAAGATTTTATTTTGTATTTTTTATTTTTTATTTATTTTATAGAGCAGAGTCAATTTGACCCCAAACTGTTTTTCTAGCAGTCAAGAGCCTTGACTTGTCTTCAAAGAGGTCAAGGGTACTGTACTATCTAGAGGTACTAACCCCTTGTTGATAATAAAATAAGCATACTTACGAATAAAGTTTGAATGCACTAACCCCTTGTTGATAATAAAATAAGCATACTTACGAATAAAGTTTGAATGCAATTGACAAGGAAATTGTATACTTGGTTTTTCGTAGGTCTAACACCATTGGAATCATAAGAGCAGATTGTGTAAGAGTACTGACCAGGAGGAGTTCCGCAACAAAGGGTTCGGTCATCTATGTGCTCCACGTCAAGACCGATAAACCAAGATCCCAGGGAAACATCTTCATTTGCGAATCTATGAAGAATGTTCCTATAGAAAGAAGAAAACAGTAAATTCACCATGAGTTTTTCACTTGGCAACAAAACACATAGATGATATGTTGAGAGAGAGAGGCCTTTACCGATTTACCGAGATGTAAGTTGCCAAATCTTTGGATATCACATAGATTTGTCCCGTTGCATGCCTAAAATACTTGTTTCCCTCTTCTCCAAACTTCCAGTACTCTGGTTCGTGGTACTTGACATCCCTGATAATACACAAGTAAAGACGCGCATTCAGTAATGAAGAAGCAAATCAAATGATAGCACATGTACTCACTTCTGTGCGAGGACAGGACCAGACTTCATGCAACCAATGTAAACACGAGGCTTAGATCTGTGGCGGGCCAAAGTTGAGCCCACCATACCTGTCGAAAAGTAAAATCGCTTCAAGACTTCACAAATTATGACAAGGGAGCTACATGATTACACTTGGGTTCAGACAAACCGAGATTTATGTGAACGTCGTCATCGACTTTAATATAGAAGTCCGCATCCCACTTTGCAACAGCCGTTGAGAAATATATTTGGGTCTTTGAGGACAGTTCATGATATCCTTCAACATGGTTCTGCTAACCGAAGAGACAAGTGTAGTGTGTAAAAAAAGTTGATAAATTTTGCAGCGAAAAATCTCATGACATACCAGTCGCAGAAAGTCCTTATGGTGAGCCTCTTCTGCATCAATGGCCCGGTCCAAAACGCCACCTGGACTTGCACTGATAAACATAAAATCAAACGGAATGACTCTTTTGTTTTTAAGACCAATAAGTTTTATTAAATCAAATACAAGAATTGTGAACTCGGTAACATACCTGTGTCCTATAACAAACCTTAATATTATTCCCTTCTCTGTCTCCAACCTCGTTAGCTCATCCCCTAAACAGGAATTGAGAAGAGCCAAAAACAGTCTCAATCTTAGCCGCAACTAAATATTCAAGAGACATTGAATTATTTGAATCTTCTTTTATTAACCTCGAGGCATCCAAGTGTCTCTAATAGAGGCCCTTCGGTTTCTGCTGCTAAATGCAGTCATGATTCCCATGACAAAGAAAACCTTTTGTCGCTGTTTAAATCGCTCGATTCCTGTGGTTCCCACCGGAGATCCCTCGCCGCCGTTGTCTGCTTTGGCAGCTCTAGCTGCTGCCAGCTGTACTTCCAATGAGGAAATCGTCTTGTCCAACGCCCTGAAAATCGTTCACATCGCAAATCAATGTTGGACGCAAAAGCGACAACGGTTATATTGCAAGTTGTGCGAAGTAGGGGTAGTTACATAATTACGTCGTGTGTTTGTGACACTTGAGAAAGGATGTCTCCGACCCGGTCAGAAGCAACCTGTGAGATTGAAGAATTAATTAGATCTTATACCATGAAAGTTTGAGAAGATCACAACGATGTGATTGCAACTTGCCTTCTTATCACAGTTAACTACAGGATGTATCGCCCTTGATTCAGGTTTTCTCAGAGACGACGCCTCTGTTTCGTGGTCAATTTTAACTGACTCCGAGACATCCCAAAACCTTTACAACATTCAAATACAGAGAAATTAACACACATCATTTCTTTTGAGTTACCAAACTAATTCATAGGCAAATAAAACGAAGAGACTTGGATAGAAAATAAAATCAGGTTCTTGCAATGGTACTTTCATGCTGTGTTCAGTCTTTCAACCGACTTCAAGTAAATTGATAAACAGCTCTTCAAATACTTCAATCTACATCGGAATTCGAGAGACATAATAAATTGTGTGTGATTAAAAGTCTTAAAATACTCAATTTATTAACCCTGCAATCGCATTTCGCGTGCCAAACTTAAAAAAAAAGTCACTCTTCTGATCAATACATCTGTTTACGGATTCTCAGAATCCTTGGATATAGTCCATACTATATATCCCCACCCGAGAACTCTTTCAAGTAAGCGGTCCAATAAAATATGATATAAATCATAATGCCATCACTCAGGTTCTGAAACAGAAATTACACAGCCAACCAGCAGAATATTACTCATCATTCCTTCCATTAAATACATTTCATTTTTGCACACATAATATTTTGTCAACCAAGAACCACCTCTAAGAAAGAAAGTTATCTTCACTGGGACACTACTTTCAGTTTCAGCGTCTTAATCTGAATCTAAATGTCAAACGGCTAATATGAGGCTCTTACATTAATGTGTGTGTGCGTGTCAGTGAGAGAGAGAGAGAGAGAGAGAGAGGAACCTGTTAACAACAATAACACCCAAGAAGAAGCTGAGGACGCAAAAGAGAGAAACCCATTTCGTGGAAATGCCATTGCCAACTTTGTGGGGTCTGCCCAGACCCATTTCAGGGGTTTTACAAAAGAAAAGCCTACACCTTTAACCAATCTCCCTCTTTCTCTCAGAGTAAGAGGAGAGAGAGTGACAGTAAGAAGTTCAAAATGATCGATATGTCACAAAACCGAGATAGAAAGACAGACGCGGATGAAGGCTTCGCTTTCCGATCCTAAACTCACATTCGCTTTGGGAAAAATGGGTGTTGATGGCGTTTGCTTTGTAATATTTGTATGCATTGTTGGGTTCACGAGGAGAAAACAAAAAGCGAGATTGAAAAGATATACATTAATTATTGAAAATGACAAACGTCACGACATACTTTTAACTACCTATAATGCCCCTTCAGTCTCAAGCAATGGGTCTTGTAATTATTTTTCATTTGAAACCAAAAAGAAACTTACCACTCATTTACTCAATTTTAAGGAAGCTTTATGACATCTCATTTTCTTGGTACACCTTACCTTATAGTTGGGCCGGACCCTGACCCACGGTCCACCTCTTATACTGTCCTAGTTTTTAGTTTAGGACTTAAAAAGTTATAAGGGAGAGAGTATTTGTTTAGTTTTTTCACTCTTACAAGAGGAAGTATTTGTATAGTTATTTTACTCTACTTTAAGCAAAATTAATAACAATTTTACCCTTTTTAGCTCTTAAAGTAACATATTAATAAAATTTAAAACAATTAATTAACTCCTCCAACAATAAATGTGGTAGGTAGGATAGACTAGTGGTAATAACACGTGACTTCCACTTTGGAGTTCGTGAGTTCAAACATCATCCAATGCAAAATTGCTTTAAAAAATAAAAATTTCTCCAAAGATAACTTCTCATAAACTTTATTTATCTCTCTTTACTTAATTTATTTCTTTATTCGATGCACTTCATTCTCTCTTATCAACTATATAGTGACCGTTCATCTTCTTGAATGTAAAAAAACATCTCATTTTTATTAGATGATGTGTGATTCGATACTCTTCCATTTATTGTAACTAAATTAGTAATGTCATGTGACATTGATAGATTGGTTCAGACTATGAGTTTGTTAAGTCTGTTATAACCATTGAGTATGAGAAATTTCCGAAAGACAAGTATCAAGAAGATAATTCTTTTTCCATGCTAACTTGGACAGGAACAACTCCCGGGGATTGTGTTCGACATTTCCTAACCGGATGTCCGACAGGGCTTGCCGATTTTCCTCGAATCCATGGGCGTCCGGATGCAAAGTTGTTGCCTTGTTATCGATTCTTGACGGAGGCATTTCCGGCCATGGGGCTATTGCCTCATGGTTTTATTCATTAGGCTCGGGTTTTCCCAACTGCGAGGTTGTAACGTCTCGTTATCAGTTCGCTCATTTTTGGGTTTTGATTTTCCCGAATGCAAGGCACTGGTGGCGCTGGTTATCGGCTTACCCCCTATCCCCCCAAGTTTCATGAAATTTGATGTGGTTAAATTTTTTTAGAAACTTTTACAAAGTAGGGAACGCGAAATGATGAAACAATTGGACTTTGTATTTGATGTTCAACAGTACATACTTGACTTTATTGAATTACGAAAGTTACTTCGTTGTGTTTACATGGAAATTGAAAAGTGCTAGTGTTGCAGGACAGCCTTCATTAGTAGTATTGCCTTAGGTGCTCAGCGTTCCATGGGTGAGTGAAAACGAGGCCGTCCATGTTGTCGAGTTCGTATGTGTCGTTAGGAATGGCCTTTTGAACTCGGTATGGACCTTCCCAGGTTGGTCTTAATAGTCCGACGCCATATACTTTGGTGTTTGGCAACACCCTTCTTGGGACTAGGCTGCCCTTGGCGAAGCTCCTAAGTTTGACCCTCGAATTGTAGTATCGCTCAACCTTCCTCTTTTGGGCAGCGAGGCGGGTGAGTGCGTCGGCCCTTTTTTCATCGATAAGGTCGAGCTCTGCCCGCATCGCTTCTCCGTTTGCCTCTTCGTCGAAGGTTTCGATGCGGCAATTGGGGAGTGTGATCTCTATCGACACCACTGCTTCGACCACGAAGGTGAGAGCGAATAGGGTCTCCCTCGTAGCATTTCGTGTTGTGGTTCGGTATGCCCATAGCACGAACGACAACTCATATTCCCAAGCACCCTTCAAGGCCTCTAGTTTTTTCTTCAAGTTTTCTTTGATCGTGCGACTGACGGCCTCAACATGGCCATTAGCCTGAGGGTGTCTCGGGGAAGCATACGTTTTGCTTATCCCAAGGTATTCGCAAATTTTGCGCATTCGCACGTTGTCGAACTATCTACCCTTATCTGTCATTATCGACTCAGGGATTCTGGCGGCATATTATGCTCTTCTAGATGAAGTTTGTCGTGTTCGCTTCTATGATCTTGGCCAAGGATTTCCGCTTCAACTCACTTGGTGAAGTAGTCGATTGCCACTATTGCAAACCGAAATTGCCTCGGCGCCATGGGGAGCTCACTAATTAAATTGATTCCCCATTTGGAAAAAGGCTGGGGAACGACAATGGGGCACAATGGAGTCGGGGGTAGCCTAGGCACACGAGCAAACCGCTGGCATTTGTCGCACTTTCAAGTCCAATCATGCGCATCTTTTTTCAGGGTCAGCCAAAAATAACCTAGCCTTAAGAGCTTCAATGCCACAAATTGTCTTGCGGCGTGGTTTCCACATAGGCCCTCGTGCACCTCGCTCATAGCCCGCTTTGATTCACTTTCGTGAAGGCAGCGTAGGAGTGGCATCGAGATGCCTCTCTTGTATAGAACGTCTCCACGCATTGTATACCTCGATGTCAGGCGTTTCAATTTTTTGGCGTCCTCGCGATTCTCCGGTAAGGCACCGTTCGTGATGTACTCCACCAAGGGAGTTATACAGGATGGGGTCGTGACCGTCCCCATGTCGCTTCTAGAAATGTAGGGCCGAGTTGTTGGCATTTAGCCCAGAAATGAGATTTTTGAATTTAAACAAAAATTGAATATTCATTCTTATTTTTAGATTGTGTTTATACATGAATATCTACGCCCTGAAACTGTCATCAACAAAGAAGGTTAAGTACAGACTTGACAAGATACCTTCTTATGACTAGTTTAAATAATAGTTCGCAATTTAAAGATCGATTGGGCAATCGATTATTAGTAATATTTGTTAGAATGAATTAAACGATATATTATCTTGTGATACAGAGAGTTGTGACTCTGTAATTCATTCTTGATATCTTAATATGAAGATATTGAATAAGACCTGTGAAGTTTTGAAGTTCGAGATAAAACCGGTTAATCACTCGAAACCTCAAACTCACATACGAGGGGTATTTTAGTAATTACCTAAATCCTGAAGTGAGTACATATCTTCTTGTAACACTTTATGACATTTGATTTGTCAATGAGCAATGGCTAAGTGAAGTTTCATTGACCCGACGGTTGGTGTCATAATACTGTTTCGTTGAAATATGTGATTCACAGATATGGAATTTGTGTTGAAACAATGTTAAGGCATTAGTATCACACCATGCTCTGTTATGAGAGTGTGAGCCAATAAACCAGGCCTAATATTCATCGAATAAAGAATTCTTTGAAATAAAACATGTGACATGTTGAGACATCTCACTTTATGTTTTTCTCGTTCACAAATAACAGAGGACTTGGTGAAATAATAACTCAGGGGTAAAACGGTAATTTTACATTCCTTTTCAGTTAATGATACACACAAAGGGTAATATCGTAAAATACACCGTAGACCGTGTGAAGAATAGTTTTGTCACATCAAACGGAAATATAAACGCATATGAACTTAGAGTTGTTTAATATTGGTCCTTTAGTGGAAGCAACTAATATTAAGAATTAAAAGTCGGAAAAAGTTTTCGAACTTTTGTTTCCGAGCTTTATTCTAAAGTTTCAATCATGTGGGTCCATAAGGTCTCAATAATAGACTCTCAGACGAGATTTTGGTGAGCAAGAAATGATTGATTTTCTCATTCAACGTAAATTGTGATTTACGCTTAGAAAATGATTTTCTGAGTAATTAAATAAATAATTGGTTATTTATTATTATATTTATTTAACGAATCATATTATGTTATTATATTGATAATAATATAATTTGATGATTCAAATAAATAAAAGATGAAAATAAATATTTTCTCGTTTCGTACTACATTGATTAGTATGAAAATAATTAATCACTTGTCATTAAATAAATGAGATGTTCTAAATTAATTAAATATTATTTTAGAAATAAATCAAATAAATTTGGGAGATAATTAAGACAATATGGTCGGCCATAATAAGGGTTTTATGGGATGGAAAAAATTATTTAAACTCATTGAAAATAGTTTTGGGCTTAAGTTTGACTAATGGGTCTTAATTGGATTTTGACCTAACTTAAGCCCATTCTCTCTGATATAAAAGGAGGCTCTCTCTTTTGTAACCCTAAGCTAATTTCGACCAACACTCAGCCAAACCTCTTCCCCCTTGTGCTTGAGAGATTTAGGCCGACTTTTAAAGAGAAAGAGAGAGAGAAAATTTGTTTCCCGGCAGCCCTTCCTTTTCTTTGAGTTTCCCCTTCTTCCCTTGTTCCCACAAAGAGCCCACCCTCTTGATCTCCTAAAAACTCCTAGAGAATTATCATTGATTCATCTTGTGGTTGTTTGAGTGACATTTGATCCACAGGGCCGACCACTTCTTAGATCATCGGAGTAAGGACGGATTTCAGGACATCCTAGACGCGCGTGGGAAGGAGTTTCGCCGTGCTTATTGACGCATCCCCGGGGCTGATTCTCACAGATCCGAACGCACTGTAAGTTTCCTATAAACGAGTTGGATCTGAATATAATAATCATTGTAGGATTGTTAGAAATTCTAGATCACTCGTTAGCATGTTTGAATGAATTTATTAATATGATTAGAAATTTATTGACATGCTAGATTAGATTTAATGACATGGTTATTAAATATGTTTTAAAACGTTTTAACATATTAAATTGAATTATGAATTTCCGCCATATATTGATATGTTTCATAATTAATTAGGTTAACTGTTAACTAAATTCCAACACGAGTTAGTACTTCGATCGGGACACTCCCATCCTCTTCCTTGTCGATCCCTGAGGCGAGACGCGCCAGAGCGTCAGCCTCAACGTTCTCCTCTTGGGGAATTTGCACGACTTCAAACCAAACTATCGCTTCTACATTATTGAGGGATTTGGCCAAGTATATGATCAATTTGGCTCCTTGGCGGTGTATTCACCTTTCACCTTATTCGCGATCAATTGCGAATCGCAAAAGATGCGCAGGTTCTCTAACTATTAGAGCTTCGTATTCTGCTTTGTTGTTGGAAGCCTTGATTTCGAAGCGGAGGGCGTATTTTAACTTATCCCACGTCGGGGTTCCCTAGAACTACTCCAAAGCAAGCCCCTCTAGCGTTGGATGTGTCGTCGACGTGAAGGGTTTACGTTGGGCCTATTGCGTTGGAATCCCTCTTTCCAAGCGTTCCCGGGACGGGTTCAACGGGCTTGGTTTCGCTCCCTAGTGTAAATTCCACCATGAAGTCTGTCAGAGCATGGCCCTTGATGGTTGCCCGCGGCTGGTACTTTATCCCATACTTGCTGAGCTCTTCCGACCATATGGCAATCCTCGTTGAGGTGCCTCGCTAGAGCGCCTTTTAGATGGGGTGTCCCGTATGCACGATCAACTGATGTGCTTGGAAGTACGGGCACAATTTTCTTGTGCTCTTGACAAGCTCTAGTGATATCTGCGCCCTCCTCTCCCTATCGGGATTATGTCCGACGCACGGGCCGGGACCGTCTGCTGCAGGAGTCACCGCCGACCATCCTAGCCCGTGGGTTTTTTGAACCCTAGCGACGCGAATCAGCCCTAGATGGACCAATCCGCGGGATAGTTGGCAAATCGTCCGGGTAAGCCGCAGGCGATTGGGTGAAAGTTGGGCTTGTGTCGGTGTCCGGGACAACATCATTTCTGACGTAATTTTTGTCCCGGGTCGAACTATCCTCCTCCTCGTATCCTAGGAGGTTCAAGGGAAAACTCTTGTTTACTACAGGCTGCGCCAATAATTCTGCCAAACAGTAGTTGGTTTCCCCCCTCAGGCCACTCCCGTTGTCACGAAGGGCAGGGTGACTGCTTTCGGAACTCCTTACCAGAGGACACATTTATGATGAAGGTTGAGGAACTCATAAGGACCACATTCACCTATGAAATGTCTCTCACGAATCAACCTGAGAAGAGAGCCCACAGTGGCGCTCTTAAATCCACAAGTTTTGACTCTAATCTCCCTAGAAGGGATTTGGACAATGTTGTTGCTGAAATTATGACAACGTTCGGAGACCTTGACGGTCAATTCCCCGCTCGGGGCGAGTGACCCTCGTTTCGGTCTTAGCGTGTCGAATTTGTTGTCCCAGATCGTCTCTTAGCTGTCGTGAGATCTTTGGGTTCTCCTCCTATCTGAAAAGAGTAGGCAGACATGAACTAAAAAGTGAAAACAGATGGGGTCCTCTGTTTACCTCTCAGATGCTAAACATTAGTGGAATATAGGCAGAGCTATAGGATGACAAAGAGGAAGGGTCGACGAGATCGGAGGAAGCGGAGACACTTGGGTCAACGTCGTTTCACGCTCATATCTCGGACCTAGGAGGATTGTGTTGGAATAGGTCTAGGGTTAAGAAAAATTTATCATTAATCATATTAATGGTGGAATATAAAAATTTCTTTTACTAGTAAAACAATTTTTACTAACCTAGATAAAGTGCATATATACATGTTATGAATTAAAAACATTATTTAATCTACTTGACTACTAACCTTTCTTGTGTTTTCAAACTTGAAGCGTTTTGGGAAAGGTGGATCTTCTTCCTAGGCTCGATTCCTTCACGTCTAGTCTTGAACTTGAGAAACCTAAGAATTCTATTACAAAAGTCTATAGAGGTTTAGAAGGATTTGTGTGTGGGCACAATTAAACACAATAACTCAAGAACAAGTCTATGAGCTAAAGAGCTAATTTAGCCTAAATCTAATGAGGACTTAGGTTCAAAAATAAAAGAAGTATTTTCTAGAGAGAGAGAGGGAGAGAGGTCGGCCAAGAGCAAGAGAGAACAAGGCAAAAGCTTAACCTTTCACATCTCTATGTGAGGCTCTATTTACAGGAGAAGGAAAAATCTATAGAGGTCAATTATTCATTCATGAAATAATAATATATTCATGACACAATATTTGATTTTCCCTTCCCCTTTCTCTCTTATGATGGCCGGCCATACACCTCAAACAAGGAGGAAAATTTGTTTCCTCACTTAGCTTATTTATTTCCTTCTCAGAGGAAATAATTGCACAAATAACGAAACTAATTTCATAATGCCTTAATCGACTTTTTGACTTTAGGAAATAATTTATATTTTCATCATATGAAAATATTTAAAATTTTATTTTGAGATTCACATCATTTTATGTCCATGTGGACAAAAATACCCTTTAGACATTTTCCGAGAAAAAGTCTAGTTCAACACTTGAACTTATTTTGACTTAGCTTCTTGTTTAACAATCCTACTCTAATGACCTGTAATAGTGACCTTATGGATCCAAATGAACAAAGCTTGAGCTTCTATACTCGGACTCAAAAGTTCACAAACCCTTTCCGAGTATTAGCTTAATGTCAACTAACTCCACTAAAGAGTTGACACTGAGAATCTCTCGGTTCAAATGAATTTATTTTCTACTCAAATTCAACTTAATTACATTGAGCGGATCCATTGAATGTTATCTACGTTTACCCGTCATGAATATAATCAATTAGTTGGGATTTATAAAATTACCATTTTACTCTTCTAGATGTTATGTAAGTTGAATTCCTTTAGTACTTGTGAATAAGTTAGAAACAATGTATTAACGAGGAGCTAACACGTCACATTGTTTCATCCAAATAATGTCGCTACTTAAATTTGGACACTGCGCAACTCATTTATTCACAATCCAAGTAATAAAGCATAAGATGATATATATTCCATCTCAGCAATCTTGTACATGAATTTCATATCTATGAGAACTTCACAAAGTTGGTTCATGACATCTTCCATATCTAGAATTTCACTTTCTCAAATGAGATTATCAATGCTATGAAATGACATGTTTCATTTCATGATTTAGGTAAGCATGATGCAATTTATACATGATCTTGAGATAGAAGATGTTAAATGGCTTGTTCTTCTATTGTCTCTAAAGGTGCACTGGTCAATTCAGTATCTTCAAATGATACACTGGAAGAACTATAGAATTCTTGACTCTCTATGTCTCTTAACCAGACATCATAAAATCTTCCATCAATCATACTGGGATCAATAGTCCGTTGATCTTTAGATTGTGAATATATCGTTTTAGTCAAACCATGAAGAGTTTGTTCACGCAAATCTATATTTATCTCTTCATACCTTGTTAGGTTTTATTAAGGACTATAAGACTATTGAATATCATTAATCTTCAATTAAACTAAAAAGGAATGAATGAACGTTTCATCTTTTATTAATTTAATCAGCAAATTACAATAAGAACTTTATAAAGATTTATATATTACATCAAATATGTAAATATACAATTTTCTTGTGGGCATCTCTGCCAACATGCCTTTCATGAGGAATGAAGTGGCTATTTATAGCCTAAGGGGTCAGCTAAAGGAGGCCTTGCCGCGTGAGGATGAAATTGTTGGCCGGCCCGGGGTTAGGAAAGATGCCGGCTGGCCGGCCGGCTATTCAGACATCAAGGTGTTGGAATAAGTTTATGGTTAAGAAAATATTTATCATTACCACAGTAATGGAGACATATAAAAATTTATTTACAAGTAAAACAATTTTACTAACCTAGGCAAAGTGCATGAACAAGTTGTTATTTAATTAATATTATTTAATTACTTGAATACTATCCTTTCTTGTACCTTGATCTTTGATTAGCCTTGGGAAAGGTAGATCGTCTCTTGGTCATTACCTTCATACCTAAACGTGAACTCGAGATACCTAATATTTCTATTACAAGAGTCTATACAGTATTTGAAGGATTTGTGTGTAGGCAGAATTAAACACAATAGCTCAAGAACAAGTCTATAAGATAAATGGCTAATTTAAGCCAAGTTTAATGAGGAGTTAGGTGCCAAAATAAAAATGTATCTGAGAGAGAGAGAGAGGAAGGAAAAAGTCGGCCAAAATAGAGAGAGAGCAAGAGTAAAACTTATTTTCACATCTCTATGCGAAGCTCTATTTATAGGAGAATGAAATACAAGAAAGGGTAATTACCCTTTTCTATTGTGCATTCATGACAATAGTGAAGGAAATTTATTTCATCACTTAGCAAATTTGTTTCCTTTTCAAATAAATTCATTTCCTCTTTTTCTTTTTGGTAATTATCTCTATAATTAAAGGCAAAGAATTCTCTCCTCTTACGATGTGATTTGGCTGAACTCTACAGCTAGGGAAATAGATTCTAGATGCTTCCCTGTTTCTTTTAAGACTATTCTTAAAATATCCATTTGTAGAATTAATATTGTACAAATAATGAAATTAATTTCATAACTCCTCAAACGCCTTCTCGGCTTTAGAAACTAATTTATATTTCCATGATGACTACTCAATGTTTGGTCACATCTACCTTATGCGACATAAGTTGGATACTTTTGAAATGTTCAAAGAGTATAAGGCTTTAGTTGAAAAGCAGACAGAGAAACATATCAAAACCCTTCGATCGGATCGAGGGGGAGAGTATGTGTCAGGAGAGTGAAGACCTTCTTAGAGAAGAAGGTATTCAATATCAGCTTACGGCACCTGACACCCCGCAGCAAAATGGTGTGTCAGAGAGAAGGAATTGAACTCTGTTAGATATGGTAAGATCGATGATGAGTTACTCATCGGTTCCTAACTCGTTATGGGGATATTGTTGGGATTGGTGCCCACAAAGGAGAATATTAGACATTTTATTTATTATTTGTAATATTTTGCTGAAACATTAATATTAATAAATAAGCTTTCTTTTCATCTAGTTTGTGTTTATGTATGTATACTACGCTCTGAAACTGTCATCAACGAAAAGGGTGTTAAATACAGATTTGACATGATAACCCCTTGTGACTAGTTTAAACCATTTGTTCACAATCTTAAGACCGATTGAGCATTCGAGTCTAATTAACGATTGTTTGAATGAATCATGATATCTTATCATGTGATATAGAAAGTTGTGACTCTATGATTTCATTCTTGATATCTTATAGAAGATATTGAACAAGACCTAGTGATTCTATGGAAGCTCGATATAAAACCGTTTAATCCAGAAGCTCCAAGATCACATACGAGGGGTACTTCGATAACTACCTTAATCCTGAGGTGAGTGCATAGTCGATACTACACTTTATGTCATTTGATTTGTCAATGGGCGATGGCCGTGTAATGGCTGCATCTGACCCGACGGTTGGTGACATAATGTTGTAGTGTTGGATTATGTGATTCACAGATATGGAATTCGTGTACACATAATGAAAGTCATTGTATCACACTATGGTTTGTTACGAGATAGTGAATGAATCAATCTGGCCAGATAATCATTGAATATGAGATTCCTTGATTAAAACATGTGACATGTATTGACGTCTCACTTTATGTTTTTTCTCATTCACAAGTAACAAACGAGTTAGTGAAATAATAACTCTAGGGGTAAAACGGTAATTTTACATTCCCCGGACTTACTGATACACACGAAGGGTATTTTGGTAAAGTACACCGTGGATCGAGTACAGAAAAGTTCTGTGACTTCAAACGGAAAAATATGCGCGCATGAACTTAGAGATTTTCAATATTGGTCCTTTAGTGGAGTCGACCATTATTAAGAATTATAAGCCGGAAATAATTTGTGAATTGTTGAGTCTGTGCTTTATTCTCAAGCTTCGTTCATGTGGGTCCATAAGGTCTCAATGATGCACATTTAGAAGAGATTAATTGAACGCAATAAATTGATTTACTCATAAAATACAAATTGTGATTTGTATAGAGAAATTTATTTTCCAAGCGAATTAATGAATAATGTGTTATTCATTAATTATTGATTTTGTGAATTAAAGAACTTTATTATTGTAATAATAATTTTCTTGAGAATTCATAATAACAATATTAGAAAATAAAACGTTTCTTGTTTTATGTTATTCGATAACCATGAAACAATTTAATAACGAGTTATTAAATAGATGAGAGTTCTAAATTAAGTCGAATTTGGAAATTAAATCAAGGTAATTTGGGAAATAAAATTGAGAAACGAGTAGGTCATACGGGCCGGCCATTAACATGATTTTGGGCTGAATATCGATTCAACAAAAGCCCACATGAAAGCCCATTAACAATGTCTATAAATAAAGGGTTTGAGGAAACCCTAGAAAGAGGTTGCTCTCTCTCTCTTCCCCTCCCTCTTGGCCGACCACCCTATCACCCGAGAGGACGAAAAATTTTGTTTCTTGTTTTCTCGTGTGCGTTCATCTGAGCCCACACTCATCTTCTCGTTTTTCTTCTTGTGTCATCGTTGAATCAACTTGTGGTTGTTTGGTCCATTTTCGTTTTCTGGAAATCTGACATCCGAACCAAAGATTCGATGAATCCGACGAATCTGAGTCTGCAAACCCAGATCTCTCTCCGAACCCATTTAAGTCAGTTCGTTGCCGTCGCAACGCAAAAAACGGCGTCCCGATCCGAGCTTCCATGAGCCCTCAGCGTCGTCGCGAAGTTTTGCCTGCGATCTGCCTCCGCCCATCCGCGCGAACCTGCGCCTGACTCCGCCCGACCGCCCCTCTGCGTGTCCCAGCAGCCTGCCGCCTTTATCCAGCCGAGCCTGCCTCTGCCCAGGTCGCTGCCGACGTTGCCGTTGTTCCTCCGCCTGAGCCCAGAGGTGCCTGCCCCTCTCAGTCGCTCCGGGGTCTCCTAGGGCCGCTGCCTTCTGCGTCGGACGAGTCTAGCCGCTGCCGCCCGTTCCCAGCCTGCCGAGGACCGCGCCATCTGCTGCCAGCTTCCCGGACCAGCCCCAAGGACACGCCTGCTTGCCGCCTTCGCTGCCCGTGTTGACGAGCTGAGGAAGTCTCTTGCAAACCCGGAATTGGAGAAGCTTGAAGATTCTCGCATCGAACTCGTTTTCAATTCCTCGACTGAGTTATTTATAACTCGACGATGTAAGTTTCGATAATCTTAAATACTCTTAATTGATATAATTGTTATGATTGTTTGGAGTGTTTTATTTTATTGAAATAACATGTTTAGAATTAAATTGTTAATTAACATGCTTATGATTTTAATGCCAATAGGTTGTTAGATATTAAATAGTTTAATATGATAGATCGATTTTATTATTAATTCCGCACGTAATTAGTTATGTTTAATAATAATTTACTTAAATCGTTAAGTAATTTCCTACAAATGGTATCAGAGCTATAATTGGCATTAAAATCTAAGTTGTAACTAGTTTTAAAATTTGTTTTAGCTAGTTGATTGTTGGCGTTTTTGGATATGATTGTTTATTGCATTATGAATGTTATAAATTATGATTGGTTGTTTATGGATGGAACCTTATTGATATGGCCTTAGGATTTTGTTTCCGGTTACGTCCGGGTTTATTTTATTTTTCTTTTAAATTGTGAGCCTCAATTTTCGAGGACGTTTAAGTTGTAAAATATAAAATTGTTGTAATCCGGCGATGTAAAGACGAGGGACGAAGGAGACTCGGTGTTGGCCGCACGTTATTGAATGTGTGAGAGCTAAACCGAGAGACTCAATTTGGCCGCACGTTATTGAACGTGTGAGTGCTAATTGAGTGGGAGGAAATCGGAGTTGGCCGCACGATGGAAACGTGTGGGTGCTAATCCGATCGACTGAATGACGCGTCATCAAGCACCTCGACCGGAAATAATAGAAAATTAAATAGGATTTAATAGTTTATGTAATTATTTTATGGGTTGTATTTAGAAATAGGCCATTCAATGAGTTAAATTAGTTATGCTTTATTTAATTTAATCTCATTGCATAGCACGTCACACGTCATATAGGATAAAACGCCAACATCAAAATTAACATGAATTTTTCATATAGTTTATAATTAAATAATGAGTTATAAATTGTAAACTGTTTTTAATAGAATATGATTCTTTCCAAAAACTAAGTGAGAGGGTTGTTTATCGTTGAAACAACCCACGGTCCCCGATGTGAATTTAATTGACTTAATGTGTGATGAACTAAGAGTCACCCTCGTGGCCCTCCCTTAAATGGGAGTACTTCGGAAGCATTAAGTTAATCAAATTGTTACGAACCAAGCCTTAAAGAGAAACGATGATACGGGGTCTCCCCTAGGTGAACCGTTATCAAAGTGACTTGATTAAAGGCCCACACGTCGGTTGCACACTTAGACTTATGTTTTAAAGTAATCCTCCCTCGAGGCCCTGCATTAAAAATACGTGACCAAAGTTTATGGTAATTAGTAAGAACTAGAAGTTGTGACTTCTTGGATGGTTCGAACTAAATAGTGATGTGTCACGACTATGAAAGGCGATTAATTACGGTTTCCCCTAGGAAAAGTAATTAATCATTATTGTTCATAATATCATGAATTGCTTACATGCTTTCCTCACCATATTAGGACTGTTGCATGCATCATGTAGTTCGCATTTGTAGCACATACTAAATTTATTTATTTTATTATTTGTTTCAGCAAATGTCTTTTAAATACCCCACATAGAATTATTTTAAGTACAAACAAACTCGAGGATGAGAATTACGTAGATTGGAAACGTAACCTCGACATTGTATTGACGATGTAAAAGCACAAGTACGTTCTCACTGTCCCCTGTCCTCCTATTCCGAGTTATGACTCGAGTCAGGAAGACAAGACGCATATAACTCTTGGATGAGATCCGATGAGATAACAAGGTGCTATATTCTAGCATCTATGAGCAATGTGTTGCAGCAGTCTCATACACACATCGATACAACGTACAAAGTGTTGTACAACGTACTTGAGATGTTTGGAGGTTATATGCGTCAGGCTAGGCAGCAAGCTTTCCGCAGTTTCTTGAACTGTAGAACGAATCCAGAAACTCTTGTTCAGACCACATGCTTGCGATCATGGGTCATATGAATGAGATGGAGACTCTTGGATCAGAGATCAATAGAGACACCAAAATAGATATGATCTTGAAAACTCTCTCTGACTCTTTTAATTGCTTCTGTCTGAACTATTCCATGAACAAGCTCGACTATACAGTCTAGGAGCACATGAAACAGTTGCAGACTGCCGAGGGTCCTCTCCCTAAGAACAAATAGAAGTCAAGTGAGCTCAACGTTACTGAACATAGAGGCCTCGACATCTGGTTCTAAGAGGTTTAAGAGGAAGCCCAAAAACGCCAACCGAACAAGAATATTTGTCACCTAAGCTTATTACACGACAAACAAAGTGTCGCCCGGGATCTTAGATCGCGGGGCATCTGACCATGTTGTTTGTAATTTGAATGGTTTTGAGAAAATCAAGAGCTTGAGCGACAAAGAATTATGATTCACTTGGGAAGCCACAAACGGTCACATGTTGATGAGACCGACGACACATATCTATGGCACTTGTGTCTTGGACATATTGGCCTAGATAGGATTAAGAGATTGACTAAGGATGATCCTTTGAAATCTCTACAGGTGGGAACTCTTCCCACTTGTGAATTCTTTCTCAAGGACAATATGACCAAGAGGCTTTTCTTTTCGAAAGGTCTTAGAGCCACGTATGCTTTTGGAACTCGTACATACTGATGCATGTGTTCCATTTAACATCCAGGCACGGGGAGGCTATGAGTATTTCGTAACCTTCACCGATGACTACTCGCGTTTTGGTTATGTCTACCTTATGCGACATAAATCTGAAACCTTTGAAATGTTCAAGGTGTTTAAGGTTTTAGTCGAGAAGCAGACAGAGAAACAGATCAAAACTCTTCGATCAGATCGAATGGAAGAGTATTTGTCTGGAGAGTTCGAAGACTTTCTTAGGGAAGAAGGTATTCATTCTCAGCTTACAGCACCTGGCATCCCGCAATTAAACGGTGTGTCAGAGAGAAGGAATTGAACTCTACTAGATATGGTGAAATCGAGGATGAGTTACTCATCACTTCCCGATTCGTTCTATGGATACGCCTTAGAAGCGGCAGCGTACATTATGAACAAGGTTCCGTCTAGAACGGTTCCTGGAACACCTTGCGAGATATTGAGTGGCAGAAAATCTATTTTACACCACGTCCGTATCTGGGGTTGTCTAGCACATGTGCTGAGACAAAAGACTAGCAAGTTGGCTAGTCGTTCAGAAGTATGCCCCTTCATAGGACATTCTAAAGAATCGAAAGGTTGCATCTTCTATAGCTCTACTGATCAGAAAACATTTGTTAGTACGAATGCTAGGTTTCTGGAAGCAGACTATATGAAGGATGTTGTACCGAGAAGCAGACTTGTGCTTAAGGATCTATTGCATGAAGTAGCTTGTACAGAGAATAGAACGAGTTCTATTCCAATAGTGGAAGATACACACCCGGAACGAGAGACTCATACGATTCGTCGCAGTATCAGGACCGTGCGACAGCCTGACCGATACATGGGTGCCGGAGAGATTTTCACTGCAGTTGCATATCAGGAGGATGATGATCCGATATCGTTTTCCCAATTGAAGTAGAGTTCCGAAGCAAACCTCTGGCAAGAAGCCATGAACGTTGAAATGCATTTGATGTATTACAACGATGTCTGGAAGCTTGTAGACTTACCCGAAGGCATCAAGCCTGAAGGATGTAAGTGAATCTACAAGAAGAAGAGAGGTCCGGATGGAAATGTTAAAACATTTAACGCTAGACTGGTGGCGAAAGGGTTCACACAAAAGGAAGGTATATATTATGAGGATACCTTCTCTCCAGTCGCGATGCTGAAGTCCATCCGTACTCTCTTGTCCATTGTTGCCGTCCTGGATTATGAAATTTGACATATGGATGTCAAGACTGCCTTTTTGAATGGCAATCTTGATGAGCGCATTTATATGGCTCAACCAGACGGGTTCGTGGAAAAAGGCCAACAGAGTAAGGTTTGCGAGTTGCCAAAGTCCATTTATGGACTGAAGCAAGCATCTAGGTCGTGGAATATTAAATTCGACGAGACTCTGAAAGGCTACAGCTTTGATCAGTCAGTAGATGAGCCATGCGTCTATATGATGATAAACGATGGCAAAGTGTGTTTTCTAAATCCTATATGTCGATGACATACTACTCAATCAGAATGATGTTGGTAAGTTATCAGAGGTTAAGATCTGGCTGTCAAAGCAATTTGAGATGAAGGATCTGGGAGAACCGGCTTACATTCTGGGTATTCAGAATATTCCGTTACCGGAAGAACCGGAAGTCAGCGTTTTCCCAAGCATCTTATATTGATAAGATCATGGATCACTTTAGTATGCAAGACTCCAAGAAAAGGGCAGTTACCCTTTAGACATGGAGTGTATCTCTCAAGTAAGCAGTCTCCTAAGACACCTCAAGAGGTTGAGGACATGAGACATGTTCCATACGTCTCAGCCGTCGGAAGTCTCATGTATGCTATGCTTTGTACTAGACCAGATATTCGCTGCGCAGTAGGCGTGGTGAGTAGGTTTCTGTCGAACCCTGGAACCTAGCACTGGGTTACTATGAAGCATGTTTTGAAGTACCATCGTATGACGAGGAACTACATGCTATAATACTCAGGTAGTGACCTGAATATGACAGGATATACCGACTCCGATTTTCAAACGGACAAGGATTTCAGGAAGTCCACATTATGGTCTGTGTTTACCCTGAATGGTGGATCTGTGGTCTGGAGGAGTATCAAGCAATCTTGCATTGCTGACTCGACCACGGAAGCCAAATATGTGATAGCTTGTGAAGCTGAAAAAGAGGCTGTGTGGCTGAGGAAATTCCTTATGTACTTGAAATTTGTTCCAAGTGCAAGCGAGCCCATTACACTTTATTGTGATAACAGTGGGGCTGTAACCAATTGTAAGGAGCCAAGAAGTCACAAGCGCTCAAAACACATTGAGCGCAAATATCACCTCATGCGAGATATTGTGAACTAAAGGATATTGTATCTCCTTTGAGTCAAGTGGGAGTTTGTTGGGATTGGTGCCCACAAAGGAGAATATTAGACACTTTATTTATTATTTGTAATATTTTGCTGAAACATTAATATTAATAAATAAGCTTTCTTTTCATATAGTTTGTGTTTATGTATGTATACTACGCTCTGAAACTGTCATCAACGAAAAGGGTGTTAAATACAGATTTGACATGATAACCCCTTGTGACTAGTTTAAACCATTTGTTCACAATCTTAAGACCGATTGAGCATTCGAGTCTAATTAACGATTGTTTGAATGAATCATGATATCTTATCATGTGATATAGAAAGTTGTGACTCTATGATTTCATCCTTGATATCTTATAGAAGATATTGAACAAGACCTAGTGATTCTATGGAAGCTCGATATAAAACCGTTTAATCCAGAAGCTCCAAGATCACATACGAGGGGTACTTCGATAACTACCTTAATCCTGAGGTGAGTGCATAGTCGATACTACACTTTATGTCATTTGATTTGTCAATGGGCGATGGCCGTGTAATGGCTGCATCTGACCCGACGGTTGGTGACATAATGTTGTAGTGTTGGATTATGTGATTCACAGATATGAAATTCGTGTACACATAATGAAAGTCATTGTATCACACTATGGTTTGTTACGAGATAGTGAATGAATCAATCTGGCCAGATAATCATTGAATATGAGATTCCTTGATTAAAACATGTGACATGTATTGACGTCTCACTTTATGTTTTTTCTCATTCACAAGTAACAAACGAGTTAGTGAAATAATAACTCTAGGGGTAAAACGGTAATTTTACATTCCCCGGACTTACTGATAC
Organism: Urtica urens; assembly: GCA_958296335.1. Lineage (NCBI taxonomy): Eukaryota > Viridiplantae > Streptophyta > Magnoliopsida > Rosales > Urticaceae > Urtica > Urtica urens. The sequence goes on from OY282520.1 coordinate 36,089,162, forward strand.
ACACGAAGGGTATTTTGGTAAAGTACACCGTGGATCGAGTACAGAAAAGTTCTGTGACTTCAAACGGAAAAATATGCGCATGAACTTAGAGATTTTCAATATTGGTCCTTTAGTGGAGTCGACCATTATTAAGAATTATAAGCCGGAAATAATTTGTGAATTGTTGAGTCTGTGCTTTATTCTCAAGCTTCGTTCATGTGGGTCCATAAGGTCTCAATGATGCACATTTAGAAGAGATTAATTGAACGCAATAAATTGATTTACTCATAAAATACAAATTGTGATTTGTATAGAGAAATTTATTTTCCAAGCGAATTAATGAATAATGTGTTATTCATTAATTATTGATTTTGTGAATTAAAGAACTTTATTATTGTAATAATAATTTTCTTGAGAATTCATAATAACAATATTAGAAAATAAAACGTTTCTTGTTTTATGTTATTCGATAACCATGAAACAATTTAATAACGAGTTATTAAATAGATGAGAGTTCTAAATTAAGTCGAATTTGGAAATTAAATCAAGGTAATTTGGGAAATAAAATTGAGAAACGAGTAGGTCATACGGGCCGGCCATTAACATGATTTTGGGCTGAATATCGATTCAACAAAAGCCCACATGAAAGCCCATTAACAATGTCTATAAATAAAGGGTTTGAGGAAACCCTAGAAAGAGGTTGCTCTCTCTCTCTTCCCCTCCCTCTTGGCCGACCACCCTATCACCCGAGAGGACGAAAAATTTTGTTTCTTGTTTTCTCGTGTGCGTTCATCTGAGCCCACACTCATCTTCTCGTTTTTCTTCTTGTGTCATCGTTGAATCAACTTGTGGTTGTTTGGTCCATTTTCGTTTTCTGGAAATCTGACCTCCGAACCAAAGATTCGATGAATCCGACGAATCTGAGTCTGCAAACCCAGATCTCTCTCCGAACCCATTTAAGTCAGTTCGTTGCCGTCGCAACGCAAAAAACGGCGTCCCGATCCGAGCTTCCATGAGCCCTCAGCGTCGTCGCGAAGTTTTGCCTGCGATCTGCCTCCGCCCATCCGCGCGAACCTGCGCCTGACTCCGCCCGACCGCCCCTCTGCGTGTCCCAGCAGCCTGCCGCCTTTATCCAGCCGAGCCTGCCTCTGCCCAGGTCGCTGCCGACGTTGCCGTTGTTCCTCCGCCTGAGCCCAGAGGTGCCTGCCCCTCTCAGTCGCTCCGGGGTCTCCTAGGGCCGCTGCCTTCTGCGTCGGACGAGTCCAGCCGCTGCCGCCCGTTCCCAGCCTGCCGAGGACCGCGCCATCTGCTGCCAGCTTCCCGGACCAGCCCCAAGGACACGCCTGCTTGCCGCCTTCGCTGCCCGTGTTGACGAGCTGAGGAAGTCTCTTGCAAACCCGGAATTGGAGAAGCTTGAAGATTCTCGCATCGAACTCGTTTTCAATTCCTCGACTGAGTTATTTATAACTCGACGATGTAAGTTTCGATAATCTTAAATACTCTTAATTGATATAATTGTTATGATTGTTTGGAGTGTTTTATTTTATTGAAATAACATGTTTAGAATTAAATTGTTAATTAACATGCTTATGATTTTAATGCCAATAGGTTGTTAGATATTAAATAGTTTAATATGATAGATCGATTTTATTATTAATTCCGCACGTAATTAGTTATGTTTAATAATAATTTACTTAAATCGTTAAGTAATTTCCTACAGATATGCCCTAGAAACAGCAGCTTACGTTCTTAATCAGGTTCTGTCGAAGACGGTCCTTGGCACACCCTATGAATGGTAGAAAATCTGTTTTACACCACGTTCATATCTGGGGTTGTCCAACACATGTGCTGAGACAAAAGACAAGCAAGCTGGCTAGTCGTTCAGAGGTATGCCTTTTCATGGGATATTCCAGAGAGAGGTTATTGGAAGTAGACTATACAAAAGCTAGGTTCGTTAGCACAAAAGCTAGGTTCGTATCTTCTATAGTGCTGCTGATCAGAAAACGTTCGTTAGCACGAAAGCTAAGTTATTGGAAGCAGACTATACGAAGAACTCTGTACCAAGAAGCATACTTGTGCTAAAGGAACTGTTGGGTGAAGTAGCTGGTACTTCACAAGATAGGACGAGTCCTATTCCAACAGTAGAAGAACCACACTCGGAACCAGAACCTCCTGTGCTTCGTCGCAGTAACAGGATTGTACGACAACCTGTTCGATACATGGGTATTGGAGAGTCTTTCACTGCTGTCACATATCGTGAGGAAGATGATCCTGCATCATTTTCTCAAAGGATGCAGAGTTCCAAAGAAAACCGATGGTAAGAAGCCATGAGCGTTGAAATGCATTTGATGTATGTCACCGAGGTCTGGAAGCTTGTAAATCTGCCTGAAGGCATCAAGCCTGTCGGGTGTAAATGGATCTACAAGAATAAATGAGGACCGAATGGAAATGTTGAGACATTTAAGGCACGACTTGTGGCGAAGGGGTTCACACAAAAAAGGGGTTCAAATTTAAGGCACGAGTTGTGGCGAAATGGTTCACATTTAAGGCACGACTTGTGGCGAAGGGATCGACTATGAAGATACCTTCTCGCCAAATGGTGAAGTCCATCCATACTCTTTTATCCATTGCTGCCGCCCTAGATTATGAAATCTGACAAATGGATGTCAAGACTGCATTTCTAAATGGAAATTTTGACGAGCATATTTATATGGCTCAACCAGATGGGTTCATGGAGAAAGGCCAACAAGGCAAGGTTTGTGAATTGCTTAAGTTCATTTATGGCTGGAATATCAGATTCGACGAGACTATGAAAGACTACGGTTTTGATCAGTCAGTAGATGAGCCATGCGTTATAAGATGATAAACGCACGCAAAGTGGTTTTTCTGGTTCTATATGTAGATGACATACTACTCATTGGGAATGGTGTAGGAAAGTTATCAGAGGTTAAGATCTGGCTGTCAAAGCAATTTGAGATGATGGATCTAGGAGAGGGAGCTTATATTTTGGGTATTCAGATCTTCAGAGATCGGAAGAACCAAAAATTAGCGCTCTCCAAAGCATCTTATATTGATAAGATCATGGATTACTTCAGTATGCAAGACTCCAAGAAAGGACAGCTCCCTTTTAGACATGAGTGCATCTCTCCAGTGAGCAGTCTCCCAAGACTCCACAAGAGGTTGAGGACATGATACACATTCCTTACACTTTAGCCGTAGGAAGTCTCATGTATGCTATGCTTTGCACGAGACCCGATATTTGTTATGCAGTGGGCATGGTGAGTAGGTTTCAGTCAAACCCTAGACCCGAGCACTGGGTTGCTGTCAAGCATGTTCTCAAGTATCTTCGGAGAACGAGAAACTACATGCTTGCATACTCAGGTGGTGACCTAAATATGACGGGATATACCCACTCCGATTTTCAAGCGGGTAAGGATTCAAGGAAGTCCACATTAGGGTCTGTGTTCACCCTGAATGGTGGATCCATGGTCTGGAGGAGTATAAAGCAATCTTGCGTTGCTGACTCGACCATGGAAGCCAAGTATGTGGCAACTTGTGAAGCTGTGAAGGAGGCTGTGTGGCTGAGGAAATTCCTTATGTACTTGGAAGTAGTTCCAAGTGCAAGCGAGCCTATTACCCTTTCTTGTGATAATAGTGGGGTTGTCGCTTACTGCAAGGAGCCAAGACGTCACAAGCGCTCTAAACACATAGAGCGAAAGTATCACCTGGTACAGGAAATCATTCACAGAGAGGACGTAGAAGTCATGAAAATCTCAATGTTAGACAACCTTGTTGTTCCCTTCACGAAGCCTTTAACGAGTAAAGTCTTTGACGGACACCTAGAAGGTTTGGGACTGAAAGATCATTCTCATCTCCTTTGAGTTAAGTGGGAGTTTGTTGGGATTGGTGTCCAGAAAGGAGATATTAGACAATGAAATAGGTTTTTATTTATATTTTGCTTAAACATTAATATCAATAAATATTCATTCTTTATTATGTTTGTGTTTATGTATGTATACTACGCTCTGAAACTGTCATCAACGAAAGGGCAGCTACGTACAGACTTGATAAGATAGCCCCTTGTGACTAGTTTAAACATTTGTTCGCAATCTTAAGATCAATAGAGCAATCGAATCTAAGTAATGATTGTTTGAATGAATCATGATATCTAATCTTGTCATATAGAGAGTTGTAACTCTATGATTTTTCAATGGGAAATGGCTAAGTCATATTTCCAATTGACCCGACGGTTGGTGTCATAACGATTTGATATTGGGTTATATGATTCAAAGATATGGAATTCATGTTGGAACAATGCAAACACATTAGTATCACACTATATTTTGTTATGAGAGGGTGAATGAATAAACATGGTCAGGTATTCATTGAATAAGGACATTCTTGGATTAAAATATGTGACATGTAAAGACATCTCACTTTATATTTTTCTCATGCATAAATAACAAAGGAGTTAGTGAAATAATAACTAAAATGGTAAAGCGGTAATTCTACATTCCCCTTACTTAATGATACACATGAAGGGTAATATCGTAAAGTACTCCGTGGACCGTGTGAAGAATTGTTTTGTCACATCAAACGGAAAATATATGCATATGATCAGAGAGAATGTCAGTATTAGTCCTTTAGTGGAATCAACTAATGTTAAGAATTAAAAGACATAAAAGGTTTGTGAACTTTTGAGTCCAATCTTTTTTCACACGATCCACAGAGTACTTCACGATATTACCCTTCATGTGTATCACTAACTAAGGGGAATTTAAAATTACCGTTTTACCCCTTTAGTTATTATTTCACTAACTCCTTTGTTATTTGTGAATGAGAAAAACATAGAGTGAGATGTCTTTACATGTCACATGTTTTAATCAAAGAATGTTCTTATTCGATGAATAATGGCGAGGTTTATTCATTCACACTCTCATAACAATGCATAGTGTGATACTAATGCATTTGCATTTTTTTTAAATGAATTCCATATCTGTGAATCATATAACTCAATACCATATCTTTATGACACCAACCGTCGAGTCAGATAAAATTAAAACTTAGTCATTGCCCATTGAAAAATCAAATGTTAGAAAGTGTAATATCAATTATATATTCACTTCAGGATTCAGGTAAGTACCAAAGTACCCCTCGTATGTGATCTTGAAGTTTCGAGTGATTAAACGGTTTTATCTCGAGTTTCTAAGTATCACAGGTGTTGTTCAATATCTTCTATAAGATATCAAGGATGAATCATAGAGTCAAAAATCTCTATATCACAATATTAGATATCATGATTCATTCAAACAATCATTACTTCGTTTCTTTTCCTTTATCGATCTTAGGATTGCGAACAGATGTTTAAACTATTCACAAGGTGCTATCTTGTCAAGTCTGTACTTAGCACCCGTTTCGTTAATGACAGTTTCAGAGCGTAGCATCCATATATAAACACAAACAGAATAAAGAATTAATATTTTTTAATATTAATGTTTCAGTAAAATCAAATACAAATGTATTTCATTTTCCAATATCTCCTTTGTGGGCATTAATCCCAACAGTATCCACTTATAAACACAAAGTTCATCTATTGACTGTTCAAAACTGAAGCTTTTAACAGTATCATCGAATCTAATATTCCATGATCTAGATGCTTCCTTTAATCAATAAATGGATTTAAGCAACTCACAAACCTTGGTTTCTTGACCACTTTCCACGAAACCGTCTGGTTGAGCCATGAAAATGTGCTCGTCCAGATCGCCATTTAGAAAAGTAGTCTTGACATCCATTTCCAGATCTAGTAATCGATAGCGGCATCTATGGATAGAAGGATGCTGATGGATTTAAGCGTTGCGACATGCGAGAAGGTTTCTTCATAATCAATACCATCCTTTTGGGTGTAACCCTTAGCCACTAGTCGTACTTTGAACATCTCAACGTTCCCATCCGGACCCCTTTTCTTCTTATAGATCCACTCACACGCTACGTGTTTAACCGCTTCAGGTAGGTCTACAAGTTCTAGACTTCAGTGACTTACATGGAATGCATCTCAATTTTCATGGCGTCAAGCCCAAGGTTTGATTCAGAACCAGCAACTGTTTGGCTGTAGGAAATAGGGTCAACCTGTCAGAGACATCTACGAGAGTATCGCCATAAGACATGTACCTTTTGGTCTTTTCAGAAAACCTACAACTACGTCGCAGTACTACTTGACGAGGTTCTGAGTTGTTAGATTGGGTTTCAGTTGGGGTAAGAACAGTTCTTACAGATGAGGTAGAAGCATCCTCACCTAACTTTTCTTCAAGCACAATTTTTCTAATAGGTTTCGTATTCTTCATAAAGTCCTCCTCAAGGAAGCAAGCATCAGTGTTGACAAAAGTTTTGTCGTCCTCGGGACTACAGAATGTGAAACCTTTGGTTCCCTGTGGATATCCATTGAATACACATAATTCTGACCTACTAGCCAACTTGCTTTCCTTTTCCCTAAGCCCATATACAGGGCAACCCCAAATTTTGATGTGGTTTGAACTAACTTTACGCTCAGTCCAACATTCATAGGGAGTATCAGAGACCGTTTTAGATGGAACTTAGTTCAGAGTGTATGCAAAAGTTTTGAGGGCATATCCCCAAAAGGAAGATGAGTAACTCATCATTGATCTAACCATCTCAATCAGAGTTCGATTCCTTCTCTCTGTTACTCTGTTCTGTTGAGGTGTGCCAGGTGCTGTAAGCTGAGAAGCGATACCTTCTTCTTTAAGAAAGTCATTGTTTGCTTCAAACAAGTACTCACCACCTCGATCGCAACGAAGGGTTTTGATCTGTTTTCCAATTTGCTTTTCCTTTGAAGCTCGAAAAACCTTAAATACGTTAAAGGTATCGGATTTGTGTTTGAGCAAATAGACAAATCCATATCTTGAGTAATTATCGGTAAAGGTAACAAAGTATTCGTATCCTCCCCGTGCCTGAATTCTGAGTGGACCACATTCATCAGAATGTATTAGTTCGAGCAGCTCAGTGGCCCTTCGACCTTTATCAGAGTAAGGTCGTTTGGTTATTTTTCCTTCTATACATGATTCACATGTCGTCAGTGAGCCTATTGGAGAGGCTTTAAGTGGACCATCCCTCACAAGTCTCTAATTAGATTATTATCTATTTCAGTGTCTAACAGAAAAGGTTGTGTTGGATAAAAATAGTATAAACCATTCTTCATACAAGCATCAGTGACAAATGAATTGGAAAAAAAATTCAAATTCCATTATCAATAAACTTTAAATAATAATTCTGCTCAACAATTTGAGGTACATATATTAAGTTTTTCCCAAAGGAAGGAAAAAAATACACATTATTCAAATTTAAAGTTCTTTTTTCAAACGAAAATGTCACGGAACCCATAGCCTTAGCACACACCAAGCTCTCATCACCCCACTTGAAGCAGAAGTCGCCATCATCTAAGTTTTTTCTTTTCCTGAACTCATCGAAGGGACAAAAAATGTGGTTAGTAACATCGGAGTCGAGAATTCACGATGATGCATTATCAGCTATTAAACAACCTTCAGTATAAGTACAATACCTAGGTAGGACTGTTCCTACGCTAGTGTCTAGGCTCATTGCAATGGTGACAGTTGTCCGCAGACTTGTCCACCTTGATAGCCTGAGGCACCTTCTTCTTTTGAACCTTGCTAGGGTTCTTGGCTCTAGAGGTGGAGGTTCTGTGTTCAGTAGCATGAACCTCTCCATTAGCCCTCCTTTTCTTCAAGAGTTTCCCAGCGGTGTGAAGCTCCTTCATTAGCTCAGTAATAGTGTACCCTAGCTTATTCATGGAGTAGTTCAGCTTGAAAGTATCATAAAATTCAGGGAGAGTTTCCAAGATCATATATATTTTGGTATCTCCATCAATCTCAGATCCAAGGATTTCCATTTCATTGAGATAACTTATGATCATCATCATATGTTCTCTAACGGGAGTTCTTGCTTTCATGCGACATTTCATAAACTATCGAACCGCTTGTAGTCTAGCCTGACACCCTTGCCCTCCAAACATGTTATGGAGGTTGAAGAGCATTTCATAGGCTGACTCGATATCATGATGTTTTTTTGCAAAACATTTTTCATCGATGTTAAAATATACCATCTCGCAATCTCATCAGATTTGAGCCTGGCCGCAAGGGCACCCTTGTCCTCTAGAGTCGAATCTTCAATCCTTTCAGGTGGACATGGGATGGTGAGTACCTATTTGTGCTTGTCCACAGTAAGGAAGATGTCTAGGTTATGTTTCCAATCTACGTAGTTATCACCTTCCAGTTTGTTTGAGGAAAGGATAGTAGAGAGAGGGTTTAGAGACATGTTGCTGAAAGTTGAAACAATTTAGGATTAGTCTTTTGTTTAGGATTTTAAGTTTAATTTTATCTAGACAAGAATAAATCCAAAGGTGTTATGAACAAAATGAAACTTTACTCCTTCGAGGGAAGGCCGCAAAGGGTAACGTTTCATAAGTAAATGAAACATCATTAATGCATAGTCATGACGTCAATACATTGATGTTTTGATTAGCCACGTTATAAAGAAGTTTGATCACTCAAATCTTTTTGCAAGGCCTTGAGGGAGGATTACTAGAGATTGAGTCTAAGTGTGTAACCAACCACTTAGTTTAAAAGATCTACTTTGAAAACAATCCGCCAAGGGGAGGCCCTGTCTCATCGTTTCACTTTTGAACGTATCTCTACAAGCGATATTAAGGGCAAAGCTCTGTTGAGTACAATCATTAAAGATAGGGTCACGTGGAAGACCCTTAGTCTTGTGACAATTGCACTTATTATTAATGTTGGGGATCATGAGTTGCAAACAATAAGTACAACCCTCCCACTTAGGTTTTAGAATTGGCACATCTTCTCTTGCGTTTGGAAACATGTTTCCATGAGTAAAGAGAGATAGTGTGGAACACTAGAAAAAGAGCCCTAAAATCAATATTTGTGAGGGGAGAGTAGTGTTAATGCACTAAGGCACAAGGAACATATTCGGATCTTTTTTATTATTATATTTCTTAAGGAAAGTGTGTGAGATTCATAAATCTTACTTTTTCACTTGAAAGTTTTTGATATTCAAAAATCTCCTAAAACTAACTTCCTCGTCTTCATGCCATATTCCTTCAAGGCATTTTATGGTGGTTGAGTGCGTGAACATCGATAAGCCACAAGTGCATCAAGAAGAGGGGAAGAAGATAGGATTCACGAATCCAGATTTAAAATCCTGGACTCACGGACTGCTGTACACCTCGACCTTAAAATGTCATAAATGACACATCCGGAATCGGATTGAGCTGAAACCAATTGCATTTGATAACTAACTTCCGTAACTTTAATTTGCTTTATGCTCATTGCTGAGCCAAAATAAGTTGTCCAGAATTTTGAAAAATAATTAAAAGTACGACGGATCAAGGTGTCGGAGAATAGAAGTTTATTGAATTATTTTGTTTGTTTGTATTAATTTCAATTTTGTGTTATATTGACATATTAATTGACACAAAATAAAACAAACAACATAATATAAAACATTCAATAACAAATTTAAATTACAAAATCAATAAACTAGTTTAAACAATATACACAAATTTTTAAACTTGTCAAGAAATTAATTTCGAGTATGCTAAACATAAAATCTTAAAAAAAATGTTTTTAATGTATTTATATAGCATATTTAACAAGTGGAAAACCAACACAAATTTTATTTTAGAGGTCGCACCAAAAAATTAAAATTGTGTAAGATATAGTCTTAGCAAAACCGTTATTCAAGTAAATTTTAAACAACATGTACATGCTTATACTTTGACCTATGCTCTGATACCATTTGTTGGAATAGGTCTAGGATTAAAAAAAATTATCTTTAACACATTAATGGCGAAATATAAATTTTCTTTACAAGTAAAATAATTTTACTTACCTAGGCGAAGTGCATGAACATGTTGTTATTTAAAAAACATTATTTAATTACTTGAATACTAACATATCTTGTAGCTTGATCTTTGATGAGCCTTGGGAAAGGAGATCGTCTCTTAGTCGTTACCTTCAAACCTAAACGGGAACTCGAGAAACCTAAGGTTTCTATTACAAGAGTCTATAGAGTGTTTGAAGGATTTGTGTGTGGCACAATTAGAAACAATAGCTCAAGAACAAGCCTATGAGTGAAATGGCTAATTTAAGCCCAAGTCTAATGAGGACTTAGGTGCCAAAATAAAAATGTATTTGAGAGAGAGAGAGAGAGGAAGGAAAAATTCGGCCAAATTAGAGAGAGAGCAAGAGTAAAACTTATTTTCACATCTCTATTTGAGGCTCTATTTATAGGAGAAGGAAATAAAAGAAAGGGTAATTACCCCTTCCTAATGTGCATTCATGAAACAATATTTGATTTCCTCTCCTCTTCCTCTATGTATATGACTGGCCATCTCCTTGCAATAGTGAAGGAAATTTGTTTCCTCACTTAGAAAATTTGTTTCCTTTTCAAATAAATTCATTTCCTCCTTTTTTTGGGTAATTATATCTATAATTAAAGGCAAAGAATTCACTACTCTTAGCATGTTATTTGGCCAAAGTCCACACATAGGTAAGGAGCTTCTAGATGATTCCCTATTTCTTTTAAGACAATTCTTAAAATACCAATTGTAGAATTAATATTGCACAAATAATGAAATTAATTTCATAATGTCTCAAACGACCTATCGACTTTAGAAACTAATTTATATTTACATGATATGAAAAATATTCAAAACCTAATTTTAACATTCAGATTATTTTATGTCTAGGTGGATAAAAGTATCCTTTAAACATTTTCCGAAAAACATCTAGTTCAACACTTGAATATATTTTGACTTAACTTTTAGTTTAAAGTGACTCCATTAAAGTGTTGACACTAAAAATCTCTCGGTTCAAATGCATTTATTTTCTACTCAAATTTAACTTAATTATATTGAGATATCCATTGAATGTTATCTATGATTACCCTTTATGAATATCATCAATTAGATGAGATATATAAAATTACTATGTTACCCTTCTAGTTCTTACTTCTTAAACTCCGTTGTTACTTATGAATAAGTTAGAAACAATGTATCGACGAGGAGCTAACAAATCACATTGTTTCATCCAAATAAATTCGTTACTTAATTTTGGATACCCCGCGGTTCATTTATTCACAATCCAAGTAATAGTGCATGAGGTGATATACATTACATTTCAGAAATCTTGTACATGAATTTCATATCTACGAGAACTTCACAAAAGTTGTTCATGACATCTTCACTACTGAATATCTCATGAATTAGTCTAGTCTAGATCACTTAGTGGACATAGAATTTGATTTTCTCCAATGAGAATATTAAAGCTGTGAAATGACATGTCTCATTTCAGGATTTAGGTATGCACGATGCAGTTCAAACATAGTGACCTTGAGACAGAAGCAATTAAATGGTTTGTTCATACATTGTCTCTAAAAGTGCACTGGTCAATTCGATATCATTGGAAGATACAATGGGAGAACTATAGAGATCCTAACTCTTTATGCCTTGTAACCAGACATCATAGATTTTTCAAACAATCATACTTGGATCAATAGTTCGTTGATCTTTAGATTGTGAATATTTCATTTTAACCAAACCATGAAGAGTTTGATCATGCAAATCTACATTTGTCTCTTTATACATTGTTAGGTTTGATTAAGGACTATAAGACTATTGAATATCATAAATCTTCAAATAAACAAAAAAAGAATGAAAACGTTTCAACTTTTATTAATTTAATCAGCAAATTACAATTAGGACTTATGAAATATTTATATTACATAAATATGTAAATAAATAATTTTCTTGTGGGTATCTCTGCCAACACAAGGATCGACCGATTGGCTGGCCAGGCACCAGGGAATGGCCGGTCGGGTACAAAGGAGTGCCCTACCGGTCGGCTGGGTAACGAGGAGTGGCATGTCGACCGGTCAGGGATGGGCAGGGGCCTGCCAGGCGGCCAAGGGACAAAGTGGTTGGCAGGCCGGGTCGACGACGGGTGCTCGAGGAGGCCATGGGGCTTCCTAGCCAAAGTCGAAGATGGGGATGGGCCCGCGGAACGTCGTTGATACAGAGGAGACGAAGGGTCTTTATAAATGAACTATCGCCGGAAATCCGGCAACATTAGAATTAATGGAGTCTTATCAAGAATATCTAGCTATGATGGATAATTATTTTGGTAAGTTAATGAATTTTTTTATAAAGAGACCTCAAAATTTCTTAGGCAGTCCATTAGGACTCCATGGATGGTAGAGATGATCGAGGAGTCTCCCAATCATTGAGGGGAAAGGGAATCCAATTCCATGTATATGAAGGCGTTCGACACATAAAAATTGAGTGTCCAAATTATCTAAAGAGGCAACATAAAAACTATTATAAATCTTGTCCACTTGAAGATAAAAAAATGAACGATTACTTAATTATAAGAAGTTAATTTTATAAGGAGCATATGATTAGTTGGTCGATATCTAAATAATTATAATCGATAATATATCTTCCATAGTTTCTGTATTAAACTGAATCACATGATGGGCATCTGAGTTTCGACGGTGACTTGGCTGGTGAGTCATATGTGCCTTGAAAGTCATATCTGGAGTCACATATCCAAAATACAAAAGTGAATGTTGATCACTGCATGAAAGCATTATGTACTTTCGGGAAGTCTATAATCTGGACAAAATTTGGTTCATGTATCATTTAAGCATTGTTACGACACACTTAATAAGGTCTCTATGATGGTCACAAAATTCTAGTTAGTATTATTGGATTCTTTGACTTATCTCGTTAACGATTAGTACATAAGCTTATTAAAGATGTCCTGGGGATCTGGAATATTATTGTAGAATAAAGTTGCTGACATATACGGAATCAAGTCTTCCTCAAAGAAGGTTAATGTAAATCCACATAAGGTTTTATTTCCAAACTATTGATTGTGCACACTTCCGAAGTTTTCTTGCATTCGGTTAAATCTTCCTCTAAGGAAGCAATAATGCTTAGGATACATATGTAAAGACAAAGGTATAGCAAAATAATTGACCATTCTTGATATGGGATGAACATGGAGGATGTTGACAGAAACTGACTAGATCAGTGGACACTCGTTGCGATGAGTAAATATAATTCTAGTGTACAAGAGAGATCAACCCTGTATTAAAACGGTTGATCAGTGGAGTGCAGCCCAATGTTAAATGAATCGTTCAAAAAACAGAAAGTATTGTTTTGTCTTTTTGTTCGGATTTGTGTAGCTGCTATTAATAAGTCCATGATACCCAAATCGAACCTGATAAAATCATGTAGAAACTCTCTAATAGTAATTTATATTATTATTATTATTAATTATTATTATTATCATCTCACAAGAAGTAATGGTTATTGACAAGATTAATTTAAAAATACGAATATTTGCATATAAAATAATATTTTTAGTAGAACTGATTATTTATTGTTGGATCAAGTATATAATCAATTTATTTATTACTTTATTTATTCATGGGATGAGGTTAATTAATAAATAAATTGGATTTAAAAATATTGGGCTTAAAAGGCGCGGAAGCTATAATGGGCTTAGGGTCCATGAGGCAGATATGGATGCACTCACTTTTCCTCTACGATATGCAATATGGTCGGCTACACTGGTCAAGGGAAAGACAAATAAAACTTCATTATTTGTTTCAAAATAGTTGGAGAGTTTATAGGATATTTTGTTTACCTAAAATTTCTTCCTATTTGAAAGAGAAACATAAGTTTCAAGGAAAAATTTCCTCCTGTATCGTCTAAAACAAATATCTTAGATACTAATTTGATAGGTGAGAGAAAAGAAACTTTTTATTCATTCATATAAAAAACAAAATTTTCGGCCCTCTCTCTCCCCTATAGTGGTCAAACTTCTCTTGCGTCCTCTCCATAATTGCTTTTATTTCGTTCTTAGAAATAAGAGAAAAAAGATTTAAACGCCTCGTTTAACATCCACGGGATAAAAGAGGTATGCCTACACATATTTCTTTCTCGCTTCAGAGATTAGGTTTGAAGATCGTTATGTCATCACGTTAACGAGTACTCTATATTAGAATGAAGACAGATTTTCAAGGCTTAACGATTATGTTCGTGAGCTCAACCTGTAAGTGTTTTGATTTTGCGCCTTTTATTGGTTGCTTGATATTTGCGCTCCATCTATAACTAATTATGTAATCTAGATTATTATCTTTATCGATTGATGAAGAAGTCAATACCAACTTTCTGGCTTTTGTAGCGGCATCAAGAGATAGACCAGAGGAAAATAAAGAGACTGACACCCTAGCTCCTACTTAATCATGTAATGCCATCTTTCCAAAATATACAGTGGAGATATGAAAGATGAATTTATGCTCCATGCTTACAAGGTTATCATGCATCAATCCGAGTCCTCAAGCAACTTATTGACGAAGAAAAATAAGTGAGCGACGAAGACTTAATTTAAGCTTACAATTTTTTTTGTAAACAAGGACAAATGAATCAAATTCCTTCCTCAACAAGGAACTTAAGATTTAGTAACTAGAGGGTAATCATCTAAGACTACTCGCGGAGATTGATGAGCTAAATAGGGACTCCAATGTGAGGTTAAAATATTGTGTCCTTCTCAAAATTAGATTCAAGAATATTTGGTCTCTTACATCTCATTTCAACAATGTCACTCTGGCAAACGCACACTTCACCTACAACGTCATGATGGGAGCTATGGTAGATGATGGTAAGTACTTTTATCTGAAATTCTATGCCATGCATGTTCTAAAAATGTTAAACTCCATATTATGTTCCATTCCATGATTTGCGGTATCATCATAGGGATGTTAGGAATATTGCCCACATGTAGATGATGTATGAATAAGTACTGAGTTCGATAATTATATTATTATATAAGAATTATATGATTAGTGGGTTGAGTTCTAAGTAATCAATTAGAATCAATAACAATTATCTTCCATAGCCTCCGTATTAAACTGCGTCACTTCCTGAGCACCTGAGTTCGGACTGTTGGCAGAGATGCCACAAGAAGATTTTTTAATTACATATTGATGTAATATACAACTATTTATAAATTCCTTATTGTAATTTGCTGATTAAATTAATAAAATTTGAAACATTCATTCATTCCTTTTTAGTTTGATTGAAGATTTATGATATTCAGTAGTCTGATAGTCCTTAATCAAACGTAAAAGTGTATATAGAGAGAAATGTAGATTTGCGTGAACAAAATATTCATGGTTTGACTAAAACGATATATTCGCAATCTAAAGATCAACGGACTATTGATCCCACTATAATTTTTGGAAGAATCTATGATGTCTGGTTACGAGGCATAGAGAGTTAGGAACTCTGTAGTTCTTTCAGTGTATCTTTCGAAGATACTGAATTGACCAGTGCACCTTTAGAGACAATAGAAGAACAAACCATTTAACATCTTCTATCTCAAGGTCATTATGTATGAATTGCATCATGCTTACCTAAATCCTGAAATGAGACATGTCATTTTATAGCATTAATATTCTCATTTGAGAAAGTCAAATTCTAGATCCATCACGTTATCTAGACAAGGCCTATTGGTGAGATATTAAGTTATGAAGATGTTATGAACCAACTTTGTGAAGTTCTCATAGATATGGAATTCATGTACAAGATTGCTGAGATGCAATATACGTCACCTCATGCTTTATTATTTGGATTGTGAATAAATGAACAGCGCAATGTCCAAATTTAAGTAGCGACTTTATTTGGATGAAACAATGTGACTTGTTAGCTCCTCGTCAATACATTGTTTCTAACTTATACACAAGTACTAAAGGAGTTGAGGAAATAACAACTAGAAGGGTAAAATGGTAACTTTATAAATCTCAACTAGTTGATGATATTCATGAAGGGTAAACATAGATAACATTCAATGGATCCGCTCAATATCATTAAGTTGAATTTGAGTAGGAAATAAATTAATTTGAACAGAGATGTACGGCAGTCCACGAGTCCAGATTTTTTAATTCAATTGGTTCCAGCTCAATCGGATACCGGATGTGTCATTTATGACTTTTTAAGTCCGTGGTTTACGGCAGTTCGCGAGTCCAGATTTTTTAACCCGAATTTTGCGACTCCAAGCTTTCTCCCCTCTCCTCAATGCTATCGTGGTTTTCCGACGTTCACACACTCAACCACCATGAAGACTCCTTGAAGGAAGATGTCATGAAGATGAATATATTAGTTTTAGGAGATTTTTAATCTCAAAAACTTTCAAGTGCAAAAGTGAAGATTTATTAATCTCACACACTTTCCTTAGGAAAAATAAATTAATTGACAAAAAGATCCGAGTATGTTCCTTGTGCCTTAGTGCATTAACACTGCTCTCCCTCACAAATATCCATTTTAGGGTTCGTTTTTCTAGTGATCCACTCTATCTCTCTTTACTAATGGAAACATGTTTCCTATATGTACAAGAGTAGACGTGCCAATTTTCCAAAAATTAAGTGGGAGGGTTGCACTTGTTTGTAATCCAGGATCCCCCTTTTTTTTTTTTTACTAAAAACTAAGTGGGTGGGTTGTACTTATTTTTTACAACCCGCGATCTCCAACACTAATGTGAAGTGCACATGTCGCCGGACTAAGAGTCACTTTCGTGATCATCTCTTAAATGAGAGTACTCATAGACGCATTGCTCCTAACATTGCTTTTATAGCTACGTTCAAAAGTGAAACGATGAGACAAGGCCTCCCCTCGACGGATTGTTTTCAAAGTAGATCTTGTTGAACTAAGTTGTTGGTTATGCACTTAGACTCAGACTTTAGTAATCCTCCCTCGAGGCCCTGTGAAAAGTTTTGAGTGATCAAACTTTTTTACAAGGTGGCTAGTCAAACCTTGATGTATTGACGTCATGACTATGCATTAATGATGTATCATTTATTTATGAAAGGCGACTCTTTGCGGCCTTCCCTCGAAGGAGTAAAGGTTCATTTTGTTCATAATACCTTTGGATTTATTCTTGTCTAAATAAAATTACACTTAAAATCCTAAACAAAAGACTAATCGTAAATTGTTTCAACTTTCAGCAACATGTCTCTAAACCCTCTCTCTACTATCCTTTCCTCAAACAAACTGGAAGGTGATAACTACGTAGATTGGAAAATGTAACCTAGACATCTTCCTTACTGTGGACAAGCACAAATAGGTACTCACCACCCCATGTCCTTTTGAAACGAATGATGGTTCGGCTCAAGACGAGAAGGACACCCTAGCGGCTTGAATCCAATCAGATGAGATTGTGAGATGCTATTTTTTAGCATCAATGAACAATATGTTACAACAACATCATCGTGATATTGGTTCGGCCTAAACCATGGTCTTCAATCTCTATGAGATGTTTGAAGGGCAAACGCGTCACACTAGATAACAAGCGGTTCGATAGTTAACAGAGATGCCCACAAGAACATTTTTATTTACATATTGATGTAATATATAAATGTTTATAAAGTCCTTATTTTAATTTGCTGATTAAATTAATAAAATTTGAACCGTTCATTCTTTCCATTTTAGTTTGATTGAAGATTTATGATATTCATTAGTTTTATAGTCCTTAATAAAACCTAACAATGTATGAAGAGGCAAATGTAGATTTGCGTGAACAAACTCTTCATGGTTTGAATTAAACGATATATTCGCAATCTAAAGATCAACGGACTATTGATCCCATTATGATTGTTGGAAGAATCTATGATGTCTGGTTATGAGGCATAGAGTTAGGACCTCTATAGTTCTTCCAATGTATCTTTCGAAGATTCTGAATTGACCAGTGCACCTTTAGAGACAATAGAAGAACAAACCATTTATCATCTTCTATCTCAAGGTCACTATGTATGAGTCGCATCATACTTACCTAAATCCTGAAATGAGACATGTCATTTCATTGCATTAATAATCTCATTAGAGAAAGTCAAATTCTAGATCCATTACGTGATCTAGACAAGGCCTATTGGTGAGATACTAAGTTTTGAAGATTTCATGAACTAACTTTGTAAAGTTCTCATATATATGGAATTCATGTACAAGATTGTTGAGATGAAGTATATATCACCTCATGCTTTATTACTTGGATTGTGACTAAATTAAACTACGCAGTATCCAAAATTAAGTAGCGACTTTATTTGGATGAAACAATGTGACTTGTTAGCTCCTCGTCAATATATTGTTTCTAACTACAAGTACTAAAGGAGTTGAGGAAATAACAACTAGAAGGGTAAAATGGTAATTTTATAAATCCCAACTAGTTGATGATATTCATGAAGGGTAAACATAGATAACATTCCATGGATCCGCTCAATATAATTAAGTTGAATTTGAGTAGAAAATAAATTCATTTGAACCGAGAGATTCTAAGTGTCAACTCTTTAGTGGGGTCAGTTGACATTATTAATACTCGGAAAAGGTTTGTGAAATTTTGAGTCCGAGTATAGAAGTTGACGCTTTGTTCATTTGGATCCATAAAGTCACTATTACAGGTCAATAGAGTAGGATTGTTAAACTAGAAGCTGAGTCAAAATAAGTTCAAGTGTTGAACTAGAATTTTTCTCGGAAAATGTCTAAAGGCTATTTTTGTGCACATGCACATAGAATGATGTGAATGCCAAAAAGAGATTTTGAATATTTTCATATGATTAAAATATAAATTTTTTTTAAAGCCGAAAAGTCGTTTAAGACATTATGAAATTAATTTCGTTATTTGTGCAATTATAATTATACAATGGTTATTTTAAGAATTGTCTTAAAAGAAATAAGGAAGCATCTAGATGCCCCTTCCCTAGCTAGAATTCAGCCAACATGCATAAAAGAGGAGAGTTTTATTTCCCTTTAATTATAAAGATAATTACCCAAAAGGAAAAGGGAAATGAATTTCCTTGAGAAGGAAATAAATAGGCTAAGTGAGGAAACAAATTTTCCTACTTGCTTGAGGTGTATGGCCGGCCATCCTAAGAGAGAAAGAGGAAGGGAAAATCAAATATTGTGTCATGAATACATAATTCTTTCATGAATGAATAATTGACCTTTATAGATTTTTCCTTCTCCTATAAATAGAGCCTCACATATAGATGTGAAAGGTTAAGCTTTTGCCTTGTTCTCTCTTGCTCTTGGCCGATCCTCTCTCTCTATCTCTCTAGAAAATACTCCTTTTTATTTTTCACCTAGATCCATAATTGATCTAGAGAATTAGCTTATGATCTAGAGAATTGTTCATGGTTCATATTGTTTAATTGTGCCCACACACAAATCCTTCTAAACCTCTATAGACTCTTGTAATAGAAACCTTAGGTTTCTCAAGTTCTCATTTAGGTTTGAAGGAATCAAGCTAGAAGAGAAGATCAATCTTTCTCAAGACGTTTCAAGTTTGAAGACACAAGAAAGGTTAGTATTCAAGTAGATTAAATAATGTTTTTAGTCATAACATGTATATGCACTTTGTTTAGGTTAGTAAAAATTGTTTTACTAGTAAATGAAATTTTTATATTCCGCTATTAATGTGTTAATGATAAATTTTTCTTAACCCTTGATCTTTTCCAACAAATGGTATCAAAGCTATGGTCAAAGTTAAGCAAGTACATGTTATTTAAAAATCATTATAAGAAAATTGTTTTCTAAAATTTCCTGAATAAAGGTTTTCCAAAGACTAGATCTTACAAAATTTTAAGTTTTTGGTATGACCTTTAAAATTAATTTTGTGTTGATTTTCCAGTTGTTAAATATGCTGTATAAATACATTAAAAACAGTTTTTAATTATTTTATGTTTAGCATACTCAAAATCAATTTTTTGACAAGTTTGAAAATTTGTATACATAGTTTAAACTAGTTTATTGCACTTTTAGTTTGAATCAATTATTCAATGTCTTATATTATGTTGTTTATTTTATATTGTGTTTAATTATTAATATGTTAATATAACCCACAATCAAAATCAAAACATATAATTAAAATATTTCAATAAACCTCTTTCTCTTTACACCTAGATCCGACGTACCTTTCAAATATTTTTCAAATTCTTTTCTCGGACCTTGACAATTAGTGTTTCTTGAACCAAATTAAAGGTACG
Source organism: Urtica urens (assembly GCA_958296335.1). Classification (NCBI taxonomy): domain Eukaryota; kingdom Viridiplantae; phylum Streptophyta; class Magnoliopsida; order Rosales; family Urticaceae; genus Urtica; species Urtica urens. The sequence continues at coordinate 36,109,289 of OY282520.1, forward strand.
AAAGTTAGGTATCCAATGCAATTGGTTTCAGCTCAATCGGATACCGGATATGTCATTTATGACCGTTTAAGTTCGAGGTATACGGCAGTCCGCGAGTCCAGATTTTTAAATCCGGATTTTGCGACTCCAAGCCTTCTCCCTTCTTCTCAATGCTATCGTGCTTTTCTGACGTTCTCGCGCTCAACCACCATGAAGACGCCTTGAAGGAGGATGTCATGAAGATGAAGATATTAGTTTTAGGAGATTTTTAATCTAAAAAACTTTCAAGTGTAAAAGTGAAGATTTATTAATCTCACACACTTTCCTTAGGAAAAATAAATTAACAGACAAAAAGATCCGAGTATGTTCCTTGGGCCTTAGTTCATTAACATTGCTCCTCAAAAATATCGATTTTAGGATTCTTTTTTCTAGGTATCCACTCTATCTATCTTTGCTAATGGAAACATGTTTCTCATATGTACAAGAGTAGACGTGCGCTTTTTCCAAAAATTAAGTAGGATAATTGTACTTGTTTGCAATCCAGGATCCCCTTATTTTTCCTAAAAACTAAGTGGGAGGGTTGTATTTATTGTTTGCAACCCGCGATCCTCAACACTAATGTGAATTGCACATGTCGCTGGACTAAGAGTTACCCTCGTGGCCCTCTCATAAATGAGAGTACTCATAGACGCATTGCTCCTAACATTGCTTTTATAGCTACGTTCAAAAGTGAAACAATGAGACAAGGCCTCCCCTCGGCGGATTGTTTTCAAAGTAGATCTTGTTGAACTAAGTTGTTGGTTACACACTTAGACTCAAACTCTAGTAATCCTCCCTCGAGGCCCTGCGAAAAGTTTTGAGTGATCAAACTTTTTATAAGGTGGCTAGTCAAACCCTGATGTATTGACATCATGACTATGCATTAATGATGTGTCATTTACTTATAAAAGGCGACTCTTTGCGGCATTCCCTCGAAGGAGTACTGTGTCATTTTTTTCATAACACCTTTGGATTATTCTTGTCTAAATGAAATTAAACTTAAAATCCTAAATAAAAGATTAATCGTAAATTGTTTCAACTTTCAGCAACATGTCTCTAAACCCCCTCTCTACTATCCTTTCCTCAAACAAACTGGAAGATGATAACTATGTAGATTGGAAACGTAACCTAGATATTGTCCTTACTGTGAACAAGCAGAAGTGGGTTCTCACGGTTGGAAATTACTTAACGATTTAAGTATATTATTATTAAACATAACAAACTACGTGCAGAATTTATAATAAATGATCTAGCATATTAAACTATTTAATATCTAACAACCTATTGGCATTAAAATCATAAGTATGTGCATTAAAAAATTAATTCTAATCTAGGAACATGTTAATTAACAATTTAATTATAAACATGTACGTCGATAAAATTTAAACACTCCAATCAATACAGAACAAATTATATAATTAACGAGTATTTAAAGTTATCGAGACTTACAAATTCGAGTTATAAATAACTCGGTCAAGGAATTATGCTCGAGTTTGAAGAGAGAATCTTCCATCTTTAATTCCAGTTTGTAATGTCCTCCTCGAATCGTCAACACATCACGAAGAGGAATGAGCGGCGGCACATGCACGGGCAGCGGAGGCGCGGCCTTGGGGCTGGTCCGGGAAGCTGGCAGCAGGTGGCGTGCGGTCCTTAGCTGGCGGAGCACGTTGCTGAAGGCTGCAGGTGGCGCTAGGAGGCCCCGCAGCGGGAGATGTGGTCTGCTGGGCGCTGAGGCGCTGTCGGGCGCGGACAGGCGCTGGCAGATCGCACGCGAAACTTTGCGATGACGCTGAGAGCTCATGGAAACTCGGATGTGGACGCCGTTTTCTGCATTGCGTCGGAAATGACCTGACTTAAATGGGTTTGGAAAGAGTTCAGGGTTTCCGGACTCGATTTCGTCGGAGTCATCGAATCTTTGGTTCGACGGTGAGATTTCCAGAAAAATAAATTTCAATGAAAATGGACCAAAAAACCACAAGTTGATTCCAAGATGACACAAGAAGAATATGAAAAGATGAGTGTGGACTCGAGATGAACGCACACGAGAAAACAAGAAACGAAATTTCGTCTTCCCAGGTTTTGGAGTGGTCGGCCAAGAGGGAGAGAGAGAGATAGCCGGACAAAGGAGATTTTTGCCCACAAAGGAGATTTTTGATATTAAATACTTTTGTATTTCTTTTGCTTTGAAATTAAATAAAGATTGAATATCCATTCTTATTTAAGATTGTGTTTACGCATTTATGTCTACGCTCTGAAACTGTCATCAACGAAAGAAGTGCTAAGTACAGACTTGACAAGTTACCTTCTTATGACTAGTTTGAATAATAGTTCGCAATCTAAAGATCGATTGGGCAATCGATTCCTAGTAATGATTGTTAGAATGAATTAAACGATATCTTATCTTATGATATGGAGAATTGTGACTCTGTAATTCATTCTTGATATCTTAATGAAGATATTGAACAAGACCAGTGAAGTTTTGAAGTTCGAGATAAAACTGTTTAATCACTCGAAACCTCAAATTCACATACGAGGGGTATTTTAGTAATTTCCTAAATCCTGAAGTGAGTACATGTATTCTTGTAACACTTTATGACATTTGATTTGTCAATGGGCAATGGCTAAATGAAGTTTCATTGACCTGACGGTTGGTGTCATAATACTGTTTCGTTGAAACATGTGATTCACAGATATGGTATTTGTGTTGAAACAATACTAAGGCATTAGTATCACACCATGCTCTGTTATGAGAGTGTGAGCGAATAAATGAGGCCTGGTATTCATCGAATAAAGAATTCTTTGAAATAAAACATGTGACATGTTGAGACATTTCACATTATGTTTTTCTCGTTCACAAATAACAGAGGACTTGGTGAAATAATAACTCAGGGGTAAAACGGTAATTTTACATTCCTCTGAATTAATGATACACACAAAGGGTAATATTGTAAAATACACCGTGGACCGTGTGAAGAATAGTTTTGTCACATCAAACGGAAATTTAAACGCATATGAACTTAGAGATGTTCAATATTGGTCCTTTAGTGGAATCGACTAATATTAAGAATTAAAAACCGGAAAAAGTTTGTGAACTTTTGTGTCCGAGCTTTATTCTAAAGCTTTGTTCATGTGGGTCCATAAGGTCTCAATGATAGACTCTCGGACGAGATTTTGGTGAACAAGAAATGATTGATTTTCTCATTCAACGTAAATTGTGATTTCCGCTAAGAAAATTATTTTATGAGTAATTAAATAAATAACTGGTTATTTATTATTACATTTATTTCACGAATCATATTATGTTATTATATTGATAATAATAGAATTTGATGATTCAAATAAATAAAAGATGAAAATAACTATTTTCTCGTTTCGTACTACATTGATTAGTATGAAAATAATTAATGACTTGTCATTAAATAAATGAGATGTTCTAAATTAATTAAATATTATTTTAGAAATAAATCAAATAAATTTGGGAGATAATTAGAACAATATGGCCGGCCATAATAAGTGTTTTATGTGCTGGAAAAATTGTTTAAACTCATTAAAAGGAGTTTTGGGCTTAAGTTTGACTTATGGGTCTTAACTGGATTTTGACATAACTTAAGCCCATTCTCTTTGATATAAAAGGAGGCTCTCTCTTTGGTAACCCTAGCCTAATTTCGACTAACACTCAGCCAAACCTCTTCCCCCTTGTGCTTGAGAGGTTTTGGCCGAAATTAAGAGAGAAAGAGAGAGAGGAAAACTGTTTCCCGGCAGCCCTTCCTTTTCTTTGAGTTTCCCCTTCTTTCCTTGTTCCCACAAAAGAGTCCACCCTCTTTGTCTCCTAAAATCTCTTGAGTATTATCATTGACTCAACTTGTGGTTGTTGGAGTGATTTTTCTCTCCCCAGGGCCGGCTACTTTTGGAGGAACGAAGGCACGATGGATTTGAGGATCTCCTTGACGCGCGTGGTGTAGAAGATCAGCCGATCACTTGGACATACACCGAGACTTCTCTCACAGATCCAAACCCTATGTAAGTGTCTCTTAAACGAATTGGATCTGAATGATATAGTATTGTAAAATGATTATATTTATTTAGATTGTTCGTTTGCATGCTTAAATGAATTTATTGATATGTACATAAATTTGTTGACATGCTAGTTTAGATTTAATGACATGGTTATGAATATGTTAGAAAATGTTTTTAATATGTTAAATTGAATTATGAATTTCCGCCATATATAGATATGTTTCATAATTAATTAGGTTAATTGTTAACTAAATTCCAACAAATGGTATCAGAGCCATAATTATCATTAAATCGATTTTGAATGTTGGCGTTTTTGTATGAATTGCATTTGTGAATGTATGTGTGTTTATGTGAATGGATCCTTACTCTAATTTGCCCTAGGATTGTTTACGGGTTACGTCCCGGTTTTTATTTTTATTTTATTTAAATTTGTAATTTGTTGTAAATTTAAATTTTATTATTTTGTAATCCGGGAGACAAGAAGAAGGAAAGCAGCCTCCGGGAATGGCCGCGCGTTTTTGAAACGCGTGGGAGCTATCCCGGACGATTCCGAACACGCCTAAGGACCTGTTTATTGGACACAAGAGGGCTGTTTGGGTCGGCCAAAACCCTAGCATGGCCGTGTGTCTTCGGACGCGCGCGAGCTAGCTAGGGTTAGGCCCGACGACCGAGATTCGGAAATTGTTTCCGAATAAATTTAAAATCTTGAATAATTAAATTTGCTTATATTATTTTTGAAATAATAAAAAAGAATTTAGTTATTTGAGTGGGAGATATTAATCTCTAAGTTTTAAAACTCGGAATTCGACGACTCGACACAAGACTAGGAATAAAGTAGTTTATTTATTTTTCTTTTGTAAATGGTTGTAATTTTAGAAATGGGCCATTAGATAAGTTAAATATTATGTTTTTATTTATTTAATCTTATCTCATATTCATCCACATGTCATATAGGATAGAACGCCAGCACTATATGAATTGTTCATGCATCATTATAGTTTAATTTATATAACTAGTTATGAAATTGAACTTCGTCCACAAAAAAATATGATTTTTGCAAAAACTAAGTGGGAGGGTTTTTTGTCGTTGAAATAACCTAAGGTCCCCAACATGAATTTAATTAACTTGTATGAATGAACTAAGAGTCACCCTCGTGGCCCTCCATTTAATGGGAGTACTTCAGAAGCACATAGTAAATTAAATTGTTATTAACTAAGCTCTAAAGAGGAACGATGAAGCGGGGTCTCCCCTAGGAGAACCGTTTTCAAAGTAATTTGGATAAGGGTCTACATGTTGGTTACACGCTTAGACTTATTGTTTAAAGTGACCCTCCATACAGGCTATGCGATAAAAATAAGTGACCAAAGTCCATGGTAATTAGCACGAACTAGAAGTTGTGACTTCTTGTATAGTTCAACCTAAATAGTGATGTGTCACGACTATGAAAGGCGATCAATTGCGGTTTCCCCTAGGAAAAGTAATTGATCATTTTTGTTCATAATACCATGAATTATTTATCGCTTTTCTCACTAATTTAGGATTGTACATGCATCATAATTCGAAATTGTAGCGTATGCTAAATTTATTCACTTCATTTAATTTCAGCAATATCATGAATCCACTTGCATCTATACTGAGTTATAACAAACTCGAGGGTGAGTATTACATTGATTGGAAACGTAACCTCGACATCGTACTGATGGTGGAAAAGCACAAGTATGTTCTCACTACCCCGTGTCCTCTAGCTCCGAGTGCTGACTAAAGCCAGGAGGACAAGAACGCCTATGACACGTGGGTGAGGTCGGATAAGATTGCCAAGTGTTATATCTTGGGTTCCATGAGCAATATGTTGCAACAATCTCACAAGGACATTTCCACGGCATATGACATGCTCTACAATCTTCATGACATGTTTGGATGTCATGGGCGTCAGGCGAGGCAGCAGGAAATCCAAAATTTCATGAATTGTCGGATGAAGCCGGGAACGTCAATCATGGACCACATGCTAGTGATCATGGGTCACCTGAACAACATGGAGATTCTCGGATCGGAGATCGATGGACTCACCAAGGTCGACATGATCTTGGAGACTCTGACGGATTCTTTCGATAGCTTCCGTCTGAACTACTCCATGAACAAGCTCTATTATTCTATAACCGATCTGATGAAGGAGTTACGGACTGCCGATTGACTTCTCCCTAAGACCAAGAAGAAGACTGGTGAAGCCAATGTTGTTGAACATAGAGCTTCCACTTCTGGATCAAAGAGAGTGATGAAGGGTCCCAAAAATGCCAACCGAACGGGATCCAAGACGCCTTATAAGAAGGCTGCGGATGTAAAGGGCAAGGGCATCGCAAAGGTGGACAAGTCTAAACACAAGTGCCACCATTGCGGAGAAGTCGGCCATTGGCAAAGGAACTGCCTTGCCTACCTCAAGACTGTCAAGGGGAAAGATATGGATTTCGTGACCCAAGCATGTTACAGGACATATAAAGAATCACCCTGGATTTTAGACTGCGGGGCTTCTGACCATATTGTGTGTAATCTGAATGGTTTCAGCAAAACCAGAAGCTTAGGTGAAGAAGAGTTCACGTTCAACTGGGGGAATGGAACGAAGGTCAGAGCTAGATCTGTCGGGACCATGCAGCTGAATTTTGGGAATAAGGCTTTATTATTGAATAACGTTTATTATGTTCCAGATTTTTGCAAGAACTTAATTTCTTTTGGTCGTTTAGAAGATCAACATTATGAGTTTAAAGTTAATAATGGTATTGAAATTTTTCTTAATGGTTGTTTTATTTCTAAAGCTCATCGTGTAGATTCTATTTACTATCTATATCCTAATGAGCCGACAATCTTGGACACTGAGGTGAATAGTGATTCACTCAGGAAGCGTAAGACGTTTCATAGTGATGAAACGAATGATACATATCTATGGCACTTACGTCTTGGACATATTGGCCTAGATAGGATTAAGAGGTTAACAAAGGATGGTCCTTTGAAATCTCTAAACGTGGGATCTATGCCCACGTGTGAATCCTGTCTTGAAGGCAAGATGACCAAGAGACCTTTCTCTTCAAAAGGTCTAAGAGCCACACAAGTATCGGAACTCATACATAGTGATGTATGTGGTCCAATCAGTATTTAGGCAAGAGGAGGTTACGAATACTTTGTAACCTTCACTGATGACTAATCACGTTTTGGTCATGTTTTCTTAATGCGACACAAATCCGATACTTTTGAAATGTTCAAACAATATCGGGCCTTGGTTGAGAAGCAAAGAGAGAAACAAATCAAAACCCTTCGATCAGATCGAGGCGGAGAGTACTTGTCTGATGAGTTCAAGGATCTTCTCAAAGAAGAAGGCATTCATTCTCAGCTTACAGCACCTGGCACTCCACAACAAAATGGTGTGTCAGAGAGAAGGAACCAAACGCTACTAGATATGGTGAGATCAATGATGAGTTACTCATCTCTTCCTGATTCGTTCTGGGGATATGCCTTAGAAACGATGAACCAGGTTCCGTCAAAAACGTTTCCTGGCACTCCCTACGAGAGATGGTGTGGTAAGAAATCTGTTCTAAACCACATCAAGATCTGGGGTTGTCCAACACACGTGCTGAGACAAAAGACTAGCAAGTTGGCTAGTCGTTCAGAATTATGCTTTTTCATAGGATATCCGAAAGAAACAAAAGGGTACACATTCTATAGTCCTACTGATAAGAAAACGTTCGTGCTAACGAACGTTAGGTTTCTTGAAGAGGATTATATGAAGAATACCGTACCCAGAAGCAAACTTGTGCTGAAGGAGATGTTGGGTGAAGTAGCTGGTACTTCACAAGATAGGACAAGTCCTACACCAACAATAGAAGAACCACATTCGGAACTTGAGCCTCCTACGATTCGTCGTAGTAGCATGATTGTAGGACAACCTGAGCGATTGATGTACATCGGAGAGGCCTTTGCTGCAGTCGCATACAAGGAGGAAGATGATCCAGTATCATTTTCCCAGGCGATGCAGAGTTCTGAAGCAAACCTATGGCAAGAAGCCATGAACGTTGAAATGCATTCGATGTATGTCAACATAGTATGGAAACTTGTAGATTTACCTGAAGGCATCAAGCCTGTTGGGTGTAAATGGATCTACAAGAAGAAAAGAGGACCGGATGGAAATGTCGAGACATTTAAAGCACGACTTGTGGCGAAGGGGTTCACACAAAAAGAAAGTATCGACTATGAAGATACCTTCTCGCCCGTGGCGATGCTAAAGTCCATTTGTACTCTTTTATCCATTGCTGCCGCCCTAGATTATGAAATCTGGCAGATGGATGTCAAGACTGCATTTTTGAATCGAAATCTTGACGAGCGCATTTACATGGCCCAACCAGACGGGTTCATGGAGAAAGGCCAACATGGCAAGGTTTGTGAGTTGCTAAAGTCCATTTATAGACTAAAGCAAGCATCTAGATCGTGGAATATTAGATTCGACGAGACTGTGAAAAGCTACAGCTTTGATCAGTCTTTAGATGAGCCATGTGTTTATAAGATGGTAAACGATGGCAAAGTGGTCTTCTTAATCCTATATGTATATGACATACTACTCATTGGGAATGATGTGGTAAAGTTATCAGAGGTTAAGATCTGGCTATCAGAGCAGTTTGAGATGAAGGATCTTGGAGAAGCGGCTTACATTTTGGGGATTCAGATCTTTAGAGATCGGAAGAACCGAAAGTTAGCGCTTTCTCAAGCATCTTATATGGATAAGATCATGGATCGCTTAAGTATGCAGAACTCCAAGAAAGGACAGCTACCTTTCAGACATGGAGTGCATCTATCTAGTGAGCAGTCTCCCAAGACTCCTCAAGAGATAGAGGACATGAGACATATTCCCTACGCCTCAGCCGTAGGAAGTCTCATGTATGCAATGCTCTGCACTAGGCTAGATATTTGTTACGCAGTGGGCGTGGTGAGTAGATTCCAATCGAATCCTGGACCCGAGCATTGGGTTGCGGTCAAGCATATTCTCAAGTATCTTCGGAGAACGAGAAATTATTTGCTTGCATACTCAGGTGATGACCTGAATATGACGGGGTATACCGATTCTGATTTTCAAGCGGATAAGGATTCCAGGAAATCTACATCAGGGTCTGTGTTCACCCTGAATGGTGGATCTGTGGTCTGGAGGAGTATAAAGTAATCTTGCGGTGCTGACTCGACCATGGAAGCCGAGTATGTGGCAGGTTGCGAAGCTGCAAAGGAGGCTGTGTGGCTGAGGAAATTTCTGATGTACTTGGAAGTAGTTCCAAGTGCCAACGAGCCCATTACACTTTACTGTGATAACAGTGGAGCCGTTGCTAACTGTAAGGAACCAAGAAGTCACAAGCGCTCATAACACATTCAGCGGAAATACAACCTGGTACGAGATATAGTTCATAGAGGGGACGCGATAGTTATGAAGATCCCAATGTTAGACAACCTTGATGATCCCTTCACGAAGCCTTTAACCAGTAAGGTCTTCGAGGGACACATAGAAGGATTAGGACTGAAATATCATTCGCAACTTCTTTGAGTCAAGTGGGAGTTTGTTGGCATTTATGCCCACAAAGGAGATTTTTGATATTAAATACTTTTGTATTTGTTTTGCTTTGAATTTAAATAAAGATTGAATATCCATTCTTATTTAAGATTGTGTTTACGCATTTATTTCTACGCTCTGAAACTTTCATCAACAAATGAAGTGCTACAGACTTGACAAGATACCTTCTTATGACTAGTTTAAATAATAGTTCGCAATCTAAAGATCGATTGGGCAATCGATTCCTAGTAATGATTGTTAGAATGAATTAAACGATATCTTATCTTGTGATATGGAGAGTTGTGACTCTTTAATTCATTCTTGATATCTTAATGAAGATATTGAACAAGACCAGTGAAGTTTTGAAGTTCGAGATAAAACTGTTTAATCACTCGAAACCTCAAATTCACATACGAGGGGTATTTTAGTAATTATCTAAATCCTGAAGTGAGTACATGTATTCTTGTAACACTTTATGACATTTGATTTGTCAATGAATTTACATGCTTAAATGAATTTATTAATATGTACACTAGTTTAGATTTAATGACATGGTTATGAATATGTTAGAAAATGTTTTTAATATGTTAAATTGAATTATGAATTTCCGCCATATATAGATATGTTTCATAATTAATTAGGTTAATTGCTAACTAAATTCCAACAATTGTTTCACTAACTCGTTTGTTACCTGTAATGAGAAAAAATATAAAGTGAGATGTCAATACGTGTCATATGTTTTAATCAAGGAATCTCATATTCAATGATTATCTGGCCAGATTAATTCATTCAGTATCTCGTAACAAAGCATAGTGTGATATAATTACTTTAATTATGCGTACACGAATTCCATATCTGTGAATCACATAATCCAACACTACAACATTATTTCACTAACCGTCGGGTCAGATGCAGCCATTACACGGCCATCGCCCATTGACAAATCAAATGACATAATGTCTAGCATCGACTACGCACTCACCTCAGGATTAAGGTAGTTATCAAAGTACCCCTCGTATGTGATCTTGGAGCTTCTAGATTAAACGGTTTTATATCGAGCTTCCATAGAATCACTAGGTCTTTTCAATATCTTCTATAAGATGTCAAGAATGAAATCATAGAGTCACAACTTTCTATATCACATGATAAGATATCATTTTTCATTCAAAAAATCGTTACTTAGACTCGAATGCTCAATCGGTCTTAAGATTGCGAATAAATGGTTTAAACTAGTCACAAGAGGTTATCATGTCAAATCTGTATTTAACACCCTTTTCATTGATAACAGTTTCAGAGCGTAGCATACATACATAAACACAAACTATAGGAAAAGAATTCTTATTTATTAATATTAATGTTTCAGCAAAATATTACAAATAATAAATAAAATGTCTAATATTCTCCTTTGTGGGCACCGATCCCAACAAACTCCCACTTGACTCAAAGGAGGTACAATATTCGTTTAGTTCACAATATCTCGCATGAGGTGATATTTGCGCTCAATGTGTTTTGAGCGCTTGTGACTTCTTGGCTCCTTACAATTGGCTACAGCCCAACTGTTATCACAATAAAGTGTAATGGGCTCGCTTGCACTTGGAACAAATTCCAAGTACATAAGGAATTTCCTCAGCCACACTGCCTCTTTTTCAGCTTCATAAGCTGCCACATATTTGGCTTCAATGGTCGAGTCAGAAATGCAAGATTGCTTGATACTCCTCCAGACCACAGATCAACGACTCACGGTAAACACAGACCTTGATGTGGACTTCCTGGAATCCTAGTCCGTTTGAAAATCAGAGTCGGTATATCCCGTCATATTCAGGTCACTACCTGAGTATTATAGCATGTAGTTCCTCGTCATACGATGATACTTCAAAATATGCTTCACAGTAACCCAGTGCTCGGGTCCAGGGTTCGATTCAAACCTACTCACCACACCTACGGTTCAACAAATATCTGGTCTAGTACAAAGCATAGCATCCATGAGACTTCCGACGAATGAGGCGTACGAAATGTGTCTCATGTCCTCAACCTCTTGAGGTGTCTTAGGAGACTGCTTACTTGAGAGATGCACTCCATGTCTAAAGGGTAGCTGCCCTTTCTTGGAGTCTTGCATACTGAAGCGATCCATGATCTTATCAATATAAGACGCTTGGGAAAGCGCTGACTTCCGGTTCTTCCGGTCACATAATATTCTAAATACCCAGAATGTAAGCCGCTTCTCCCAGATTCTTCATCTCAAATTTCTTTGACAGCCAGATCTTAACCTCTGATAACTTACCAACATCATTCCCAATGAGTAGTATGTCATCGACACAAGTAAATTGACCGAGCTAACTGTTTACTAGACCTCATTATGACACAAGTAAATTGATCGAGCTAACTGTTTATAAAATATTTAGAAACGACAAGCTCGTTCCATTATGTCTCAAACATACTTATTTGAAATAAGGTATGAGCTCGATGTTGAGGCTGTAGACATTGTCTTTAATAGGACTAATAATTTAGACCCTAGACAATGTCGAATTTCCGAGAATAATAGCATGTGTTATAAATATTGTTATTTATGAAAATAGTGAGATACTTAATTATTTAAAGATAGAAGATCATTGTTGCTTGTGTATATTGAATATGAAAATGACAAACAAGGATGGACTATAAAATAATTAAGTTATGGAAAAGGGTGAATCTAGTTCTTATTAAAACACATTTAATAAATCACACTATATTGAGTGGTGATGAGATCAAATATGCATGGTGCAACTTGTTTTGGCAACAAAATAATGTACACCAAGATAGGGAGACTTGTTATACACAATCTAGTGCATAATCTGAAAGTAAGCGAAGTGTTAATATGTTCTAAGTAAATTAGTTTATTGGGAACAAATTGACTTGACCTTAAATAGGTAAGTCAAAGATCACTAGCAAGAATGCATGAACTAGAATCAAACAAAACGGGACATATGTCTAATCGACATAACTGAACTAGAATCCATATGATGGGAATCTCAATACAGGGTAAAAGTTTGAACCATCTACTAAGATGGCAAAGAATTAAATTGGCTAGAGGGATGTTCTCTGGTCAAAGTGGGAGATTGTTAGGAATATTTCCCACTTGAAGATGACGTATGAATAATTAATGAATTCGATAATTAGATTATTATATAAGCGTTATATGATTAGTGGGTTGAGTTCTAAGTAATAAATTAGAATCATTAACAACTATCTTTCATAGCCTCCGTATTAAACTGAGTCACATCCTGGGCACCTGCGTTCAGGCGGTGTGCTAAAACAAGGTCTGTGACTGATATACGTTTGTAAAGCTATATGGAAAGTCATATATTTGGAACACATGAGTGAAGGCTGATCACTATGTGGGAGCATTCTAAACTTGTGGTAAATGTACGACCTGGACAGGCCTTAGGGTAGATGTGGCGTTTAAGGACCGTTATGACGCACTAACCGAGGCCACTATGATGGTCACAGTGAGACTTGATCTAAATCCTAAAGTGGTCATGGACACTGAATCATTTTTCTGAGCTCTTTAACTCATTCGCTAAAAGGCTATTCATGCTAATCACAGCTTATGTCTTCGGAGTCTTCGCCTGGAAGTCTTCTCAGAGCATGATTCGAGTGAGAAGTGATTTATAGATACGGAATCCAGCCTCCCTTAAAGGAGGCCAATGTTCACTCACCTAAGGCTTGATTCCAGAATCGATAGACTGCTAGCACTTTAAAAGTAAGTTAACGTTTGAAAGAATCTTTCGCTGGGGAAGCAACAATTCTTAGGGCTGATATGTATCAAGAGAAGTATAACAGAATAAATTGACTTCTCTTGGCACGGGTAGAACTTGGAGATACTTGATAAAGAATAGTCTATATGAGTGGACACTCGTCACGATAAGTAAATATAATTCTAGTATTAAAGAAGGGTTTAGTCTTTGATTACACGATGGAGTATTGATAAAGACTAGGCAAATCGATGAATAAAAGAGATATGACTATATCGTCTTTTTTATCGGGTTCGGTAAGCTTCTACTACTAGGTCCATAGTCCCCGATTCGGCTCTGATAAAGTGGATAAGAACTTTTGAATAATAGTGTTGTTCATTATTTAATCTCACTTGCTGTAATAGGGATTGAAAGCATCAATTTTGGAAAATAGGTATTTGCATAATTAAATAAATGTTTATAGCATAATTGTTTATTTATTGCTGCACTAATACAAAAACTGGATCCCACAACGCTTATTAACCATTGTAGAAATAGTCTACAATGGTTATGAACCGTTTTGGAATCCAGCATTGTAGATGCTCCTACAACGCTTAGCTAACCGTTGTGCGAGCTTTGACGTCCCACAACGCATAATATCCGTTGTTGGAAACTTGTAGATTGAAAAAATACTCACCGCAGCCATGTACAATCTCCACTGCGGCGAGATTTCCCACAACGCTTAAAATATCTGTTGTGGGAAATCTTGTTGCAGAGGAGATTGTACATGGCTGCGGCGAGAATTTTTTCAATCTTGCTGCAAACTGCTTCAAACTCGCTGCGGTGAGAGTTTCCACAACGGACAAAAAATAAGATATTCAAAAATTTCGCCGCAGCGAGGGATGAATCTTGTTGCGACGACGATGTCAACAAAATTACTAAAATCTGCAAAATCCGAATTCACAAAAACTAGTGACTGCACAACTGCGAATATACCTGATAAACCAAATTGTAACACCCAATATATAATATTTTTATCCAAAAATCAAAATATAACCACAAATCATCTAATCATCACATTCTATAAACGTTTGAATATAAGTTACCAATTCCTCTCTCACTCTCTCTAAATATTACGGCGTATATGATTTCCTACTTAGTAATTTTGCTATACCTCCTACAAATATATCATGCATATACGATAACACAAAATACCCGCATTCCGTGTTTCCGTATTGCCTCGGAGCTACGCATTGCTTGATATAAGTTGATTTTCCGTTACAATTGGTGTCTTGGTGCTCGAGCTTAAACTCTCCACACACCCTACATGAAAAACATAAGAAAAATGTTAAGAGATGAATGTACATTAATTTCTTGATGCGAAAAAGAAATTATTACCTTTTTATCAACCGAGTTAGATCTTGCGATACTTTCTTTTCAACGAATCGAAAAACGAAGCATTATCCTCCAAAGGTCAATAACAACGAGCATCCAATATGCATTTATATTTTATGGGATCAACACTAATTGATCGATCCTACATTTCCGTACAATGTTTTCAACAACCTTGACTCATTTAGACAAAAAAATCATCTTCGTTGTTTGTTGGCATGTATGAACTTACACTCGGATCGAGAAATTGATAATCGTGATTTTTCTTTACCTTTTCTAACCTTGAACGTAGATAACTATAGCAAACAAAATATTAATTTCATCAAGACACGAAAAATTAGATATTTGTGAAAAAAAACGTGTAAAATAAAGACTTACTCCATGTATATCAATATGCATCCCGCGTGAATTTCGTTGTACCGCAAAAAAATGGAAATATCATCAAAGCATATCAAAATCGAGATACCGGAGAGACTTGAAAGAACCATGATTACATTCCCTCGAGGTAACATGATTTTGTTGGCATGTTGAGCGAGCAATCAAAATTTTGCATTAATAAGCTTGTATTGAATTTTTTTACCGTCATCGGGACTCGATTGATTCTCATTAGCTTATATTTTCTTCCTCCGTTGGTGTAAAGTGAATTAGGGCTCCAATATTTTACACCGGTATTCGAAAAATCGTCAATAAATAAACGAAATTCGGCGTTTTCTTCCAAACTTAGTGTTACCGGCGTTGTCGGATTCAATGAGTTACTAGCCGAACACTGTTTTCCTTATTAACCACTTCGAGATTTCCTTTGTCTTGAAGAATATCCATGCACACATCATCGTGTTCTACAAAAATTAATAAACATTTGTAACGCTATGCATAAACATCTAATTAATATATACTAATAAGAAAAAAAACTTACCTAAATTCGCGGTTGGTATAATTGGGACTTCTTCGTTGACCATCTCTTTGTCGAGATTGAGTATCTTTTCACTTGGTATCTCATCGACATTCATATTTTCTTCCACATGCTCATGACTATGCTCCTTCACATTATCACAACTAGATATATACTCATTCAAATTTATGCCTTCATTTCCTCCTAATTTTGCCATGACTAATGACGTAAGCATATTTAATTTTTGTTGCATCTTTTAGTCATTTTCGCTCGAACTTGGAGGGACATAATACTTGAATCGCGTAGAGTGCTTTGATTGACCGCATTGGCGAGATGTTCTCAAGGCTTCTTGTAATATATTTTTTCCTTTTTCCGGTCTCCAAGACCCTTCCGTTGCTTGTTGCGATAACAATTGCTATACACATATTATTGTTAGTTAACAATATAATAGTAATAGTATAAAATATAGATAAGACTTACAATCTTTTCCGCCATTTCTTTTGCGTCATTGTCCTTGAATGTTGCCACGTCTTTCTTCCGCGAGTCAATCCACAATTCCTCTTTTGTAGCCCATACTCCCATTTCATTATACAATAATAATACAGTCGATTAACAAAGAATTAAGTCATATGAAGTAAATATAAATTAAATAAATCTAACTTTTTGTTGATCGAGTTCTCGATATCCTATTCGGCCTGTTCTCGATTTGTATTTGATTTTTGAGATATTTGATTTTCCACTATCCGATGATTGTTCGAATACTTCGTTTTTTTTGTACTCCACAAACTTAATCTAATCTTCTTCGGTAATACTTGAGAACAATTTCAATACACAAGTCAGTCTCTTTAAAACGCTAGGTTCGTTGATTTTGTCTTTGACTAGATCATGATACAACTCATGACAAAATAACCTTGCCGCTTCTCCAACTCTCATAAGACAATCGTGTTTCCGTTCAATCTCAATGTCAAATCCTTCTTGTATTTCGTTCCAAATACGCTCTTTTATTTTATTGTTCTCTTTTAACCTCCAATCGCGCATCGAAATATGAATGTGCTCTCTAGCTAACACACCAAATCAACTCAACAATTGGTTTTCCTCTTTACCTATTGGTTGACCTTTTTCATCAAATGATACCGGTATCTTTCTACCTATAGTTTTGACCTTATTAACTCGACTGATAAGAGTATTTCTTTGTTTTCGAGATTCCTCAAAATCTACCAATAAGAGTCTTCTAACTTTCTTAAGGCCATTATCGCTAGCACTAGTTGTTGGCAGAAATTCCCACAAGAAGATTGTTTATTTACATATTTATGTAATATATAAATCTTTATAAAGTCCTTATAGTAATTTGCTGATTAAATTAATAAAAGTTGAAATGTTCATTCATTCCTTTTTAGTTTGACTGAAGATTTTTGATATTCAATAGTCTTATAGTCCTTTATCAAACCTAACAATATATGAAGAGATAAATGTAGATTTGCGTGAACAAAATCTTCATGGTGTGACTATAACGATATATTCATAATCTAAAGATCAACGGACTATGATCCAAGTATGATTGTTGGAAGATTCTATGATGTCTGGTTACGAGGCATAGAGAGTTACGAACTCTATAGTTCTTCCAATGTATCTTTCGAACGTACTGAATTGAAAAGTGCACCGTTTGAGACAATAGAAGAACAAACCATTTAATATCTTCTATCTCAAGGTCACTATGTATGAATTGCATCATGCTTACCTAAATCCTGAAATGAGACATGTCATTTCATAGCATTAATACTCTCATTTGAGATAGTCAAATTTTAGGTCCATTACGTGATCTAGACAACGCCTATTGGTGAGATATTAAGTTATGAAGATGTCATGAACCAACTTTGTGAGGTTCTCATAGATATGGAATTCATGTACAAGATTGTTGAGATGCAATATATATCACCTCATGCTTGATTACTTGGATTGTGAATAAATGAACTGCGCAGTATCCAAAATTAAGTAGCGACTTTATTTGGATGAAACAATGTGACTTGTTAGATCCTCGTCAATACATTGTTTCTAACTTATTCACAAGTACCAAAGGAGTTGAGGAAATAATAACTAGAAGGGTAAAATGGTAATTTAATAAACTCTAACTAGTTGATGATATTCATGAAGGGTAAACATAGATAACATTCAATGGATCCGCTCAATATAATTAAGTTGAATTTGAGTAGAAAATAAATTCATTTGAACCGAGAGATTCTCAGTGTCAACACTTTAGTGGACTCAGTTGACATTAAGCTAATACTCGGAAAAGGTTTGTGAACTTTTGAGTCCGAGTATAGAAGCTCAAGCTTTGTTCATTTGGATCCATAAGGTCACTATTACAGGTCATTAGATTGGGATTGTTAAACTAGAAACTAAGTCAAAATATGTTCAAATGTTGAACTAGACTTTTTTTTCGGAAATGTCTAAAGGGTATTTTTGTCCACATGGACATAAAAGGATGTAAATGTCAAAATAGGATTTTGAATATTTTCATATGATGAAAATATAAATTATTTTCTAAAGCCGAAAAGTCGTTTAAGGCATTATAAAATTAATTTCGTTATTCGTGCAATTATAATTCTACAATGGGTATTTTAAGAATTGACTTACAAGAAATAAGAAAGCATCTAGATGCCCCTACCTAGGTAGAAGTTCGGCCAATATAGCATGAAGAGGAGAGTTTTATTTCCCTTTACTTATAAGGATAATTACCCAAAAGGAAAAGGGAAATGAATTTTCATGAGAAGGAAATAAATAAGATACGTGAGGAAATAAATTTTCCTCCTTGCTTGAGGTGTATGGCCGGCCATCCTAAGAGAGAAAGGGGAAGGGAAAATCAAATATTGTGTCATGAATATATTATTCTTTCATAAATGAATAATTGACCTTTATAGATTATTCTTTCTCCTATAAATTGAGCCTCACATAGAGATTTGAAAGGTTAAACTTTTGCCTTGTTCTCTCTTGCTCTTGGCTGACCCTCTCTTTCTCTCTCTTTAGAAAATACTCCTTTTTATTTTGCACCTAGATCCATACTTGATCTAGAGAATTAGTTTATGATCCAAGAATTGTTCTTGGTTCATATTGTTTAATTGTGCCCACACACAAATCCTTCTAAACCTCTATAGACCATTGTAATAGAAACTTTAAGTTTCTCAAGTTCTCGTTTAGGTTTTAAGGAATCAAGCTAGAAGAGAAGATCAATCTTTCCTAAGAGGCTTCAAGTTTGAAAACACAAGAAAAGTTATTATCCAAGGAGATTAAATAATGTTTTTAATTTATTACATGTATATTCACTCTATCTAGGTTAGTAAAAATTGTTTAACTAGTAAAAGAAATTTTTATATTCCGGTATTAATATGATTAATGATAAATTTTTCTTAACCCTACACCTATTGCAACACTAGTGGTAGTAGATGACATCGAACCTAGTAAAACACAAATTAAAATGCACAAATCCAATTAACACTAACATTAACATTCTAATCAAATAAAACAAAATAAAACATACCTAATAGAGTTCGGAGAGAGCGTGGAGGGATGAGAGGGTGAGAGGGCGAGGGGAGAGGGCGGAGGGTGAGAGGGAGAGGGCGGAGGGAGAGAGCGAGGGTAAGACGTAGAAGGGGGGAAGGCGAGGGGCGAGTGGGTGACGGGTGAGAGGGAGGAGAGGGAAAGGGCGAGGGGTGTCAGGGAAGAGGGCGGAGAGGGAGGAGAGGGTGAGGAGGGAAGAGAGGGCGAGGGGGGAGGAGAGGGCGGCGTGGGCGGAGATGAAGAGAGGGAGGAGAATGGGATAGAAGGAGAATGAGAGGGGGGAGAGAGGGAGATGAGTAGAAGGCGGGAGAGAGGGAGAAGAGGATAGGGCGGGAGAGAGAGAGAATAAGGAGAAAGATAGAAAAATATATGTTTTAGGTCAAAAGGTTTTGGGCGGGAACTGAAAATTTCGAAATAAAATTCATTTTAAACACTCGCACAATGCTTAAATACATCCGTTGTGGGATTTCCTTGCAATGGAGTACATTCTTCGCTGCAGCGAGTTCCCAGAACAGATGTTGTGGGAGCAACTTCACTGCAGCGAGTTCTCACAACGGAAGTTGTGGGAGCAACTTCGCTGCGGCGGGATTTATACACCGTTGCGGCAAAACTTTTTCCAGGATTTCCTATGCTCTTGGGAATTTTTCTGCCGCAGCGATGTAGAAAACATACTGCGGCCTCTCGCTGCAGCGAGAATTTCATCCAAAAAAAGTTAGTCTCGGGTGAATTTCAGCAGCGGCGGTGTTGAAATGTGGCTGCAGCGAGATGAACTTCCTGCAGCAAGTTTTCTACACCGCTGCGGCGAGAATTTATAACTTTTTACGTCGCTATGGCGAAACATGATTCCACAACGTTTATATGAAACGTTGTAAAAGATGTCGCCGCAACGGTTTGATTTCCGAGCTGTGGCGAGAATTTCGGGACTATATAAACTCCTTAATTTTACTATTTTTTACAATTGTTCTATTTCGAAAATCATTACAAAACCGTATTCGCCCGGATCTGTGTCATTCCCTAATTTCGATCTCGTGTATACGATCAAAACTTGTAAGTATTTCTTAGTATTGATCTTAGTTTTGTGTTGGTTTGTATTATATGCTAATTAGGGCTGTATATTTTTCATGAAGATCTCAATATTATACAAAGATGAGGAATTGGATGTGGGAGAATAGATTAAGTGAGATACGTTGGCGCTCGTTTTCGGACAACAATTTAGGAGCCTCGAACGGTTCGACCCAAGGTCGGACCGAGTGATCACGTTCGGGCTCTAGCGTGTCGGACTTGGTATCCCAAGTCGTCCTTTAGCTATCAATGGAGTTTACCTTGCGCGAATACCTGAAATGTAAAGAGATTGCATAAACTACAAAGGTGAAATAGAGAGGGTGTCTCTGTTAACCTCTCCGACGCTCAACATTAGTGGGATTGAGTTAGATAATGAGATAAGGTGTTTAGAGGGTTAAGGTTTGAGAGAAACGAGTCGAGCATGAATTCAACAGCGTTTCAGTACTCAAAATTGGATTATCTGTCTCGGGATTCGTGCCCCGTATTTATAAGGGGCAGGCCAGGAGTAGTGAAGGTCCTCTAACCGAGCAAGAGACCCGGGCCGAGCGAGGGACGTCCAGCCAGCCAATGGCCGAATGAGAAGGTTTGAGCCGACTTTCGACCGGGTGAAGGATACTCTTGGGCCGGCCCTGGCCGGATGAAGAGCTTAAGGAGTCACTCGCCGGCCGAGGAGGGCGGTGGGTCAGCCCATGGCTAGGCCGAGGACCTGGGACGGCCAATGGCCGGGCGAGAGGCCAAGAGCGGCCGAAGGAAGGCTCCACTCGGCCTTTGGCATAGTGAAATGGGATGGGCCGGCCCTTGGCCGAGCCAAAGTGACGTCTTGGGCCGGCCCTTGGCCGAAGGGGGGATTTCGCTTGGCCCTTGGCCGAGTGAAAAGCTTGGGCGCCGGCTAGGTTAGGGCGAGGGCCGGTTGGACCTTCCGTTGTGTCGTCGCCTCTTTTATGTCCACAAAAATTTATATGAAAAAGTTGTTGATGAATTTTGTGATTTTTCTAGAGAAAATATAAAGGATGAGTCAATTCGTTGTCCTTGTGTGCAATGCGAAAATCATAGACATTTTCCAATTAAGGTTATTCGAAACCATTTGTTTGCATATGGAATAATGACATCGTATCAAATATGGTTTTACCATGGTGAGGTTTTTGATCTACAACGATCCACAAAACCTATGTTGACGAAGATGATGTTGATGATATGTGTGGAATGATGAATGATATCAATGATGATTTTGTTGAGCGGCCGGAATTATTTGAGTCTATGATGAATGATGCAGAACTACCGTTGTATGAAGGGTGTACAAAATTTTCGAAATTATCATTTTTAGTAACTTTATTTCATTTGAAGGCGTCGGGTTGTTGGACAAACACAAGCTGTACATTATTGATGCAAATGCTTAAAGATGCATTTCCGAAGGACAATAAAGTGCCTTTGAGTATGTATGATGCGAAAAAAACTTTGGGCACATTAGGCATGAAGTACGAGAAATTTCATGCGTGTCCGAATGATTGTGTTTTATATAGGAATGAGAATGAAGATCTTGATCAATGGCCGACACGCGGCGAGCCAAGGTGGAAGAAGGTAAAATTCCTCGTGACGGGGTTAAAGGAGTCCCGATTAAGGTACGCAACTTTTTTCAATTTAATTATTAAAATTCATCTTTTAATTTTTGTATTGATTAAATTTATTGCAGTCATTATGGTACATTCCTCCAATGTCGCGGTTTAGACGATTGTTTAGTAATGTCATACACGCAAAAAACATGGTTTTGCACTTCGAAAATCGTATCGATGATGGTATGTTGAGACATCCTGCTGAGGCTTCACAATGGAAATCCATTGATTTAGAGTATAAGGATTTCAGTCTTGATCCTCGAAATTTGCGTCTTGGTTTAGCGTCAAATGGCATGAATCAATTCAGCATGATGATTAAAAAGTACAATGTTTGGCCGGTTATCCTTGTGAACTACAATCTCCGTCCAAAGCTGTGCACGAAGAGAAAGTTTTTGATGTTAACGCTATTTATATCGGGACCAAGACAACCAGGTAATGATATTGATGTCTATTTAGCACCATTGGTTGATGACTTGAATATGCTATGGGAGAAAGGATTTGAAGTCAAAGACGCTTACCGTGGAGATTCGTTCAATTTAAGAGCAATGTTGATGTGGACTATTAACGAATTTCTGGCTTATGGAAACTTATCAGGATACTCAGTGAAAAGCTCGATTGATTGTCCGATTTGCATAAAAGAGACATCTTCCATTCGGTTGAAGCATGGAAAAAGATAGTTTTTCTTGGTCATCGACGATTTTTACCAACAAAACACCTGTATAGACGATTTAAACGGGCATTTGATGGAAAAACAGAAGAATGACTTCCTCCTAAGATTTTGTCTGGTGAAGATGTCTACGAAATGGTTAAGAACGTCAATGAAGTGCTCGTGAAACGAAAGTAGAATGCTTGCACTAAAGAGTCATTCAAAGATAATCCTTGGAAGAAAAAATAAATTTTCTACAACCTCCCGTATTGGAAGACGCACTATGTTCGACATTGTTTTGATGTTATGCACATTGAAAAAAATGTTTGCGAATAGATCATCGGTAAACTTCTCAATGATCCAAATAAATTGAAAGATGAATATTAGAAGCATTCTGCATACTGAAGAGGGAGAAAAAAAAACAAAATTACCACCGGCGAAATATACTCTAGATCGGAATGAGAAGAAGAAGTTGTGCAAATGGTTCACATCTATCGAGGTACCCGACAATCAGTCTTCAAAATATATGAAATTTGTATCTTTAAAATATTTGAAACTCATTGGGATAAATACTCACGATTGTCATGTGTTACTCCAACAAATGTTGCCTCTCACTTTGCGTGGTATATTGTCAAACGATGTGAGATTTGCATTTTTCAAGGTATGTGTATTCTTCAACTCGATATGCTCAAAGCTTATCGATCTCATTCGTTTGGATTGTATGCAATCAGAGTTAATGAAAACTTTGTATACGCTAGAAAAGTTTTTCCCACCTTCGTTTTTGATAACATGGTTCACTTAACCATTCATTTGGTACGTGAAGTGAAATTATGTGGGCCCGTGTTTATGAGGTGGATGTATCCAATCGAGCGTTACATGAAAGTATTGAAGAGTTATGTTAAGAACTACAATAGACCAGAACGGAGCATAGTGGAAAATTACATAGCAGAAGAGTCTGTTGAGTTTTGTTCTAAATATTTAACTAAAGCAAACGAAATTGGCGTGCCCAAAAATTTGAGTTTTGAATCAAAATCCTTATCTACAGGTAAACATGGACTAACTAACAGGACGGACCGGTCCGGTCCGGTAAAAATTACAGGCCCCTAACCGGACCGGCTCTGGTCCGGTCCGGTAATAAAAAAAATAGAAAAATTTAAAAAGTTAATTTAAAAGTTTTTTAGGGGTTGTTTTGAGGGATTAAATTGTTAGATTTTGTTGTTAAAGGAGTTAATTGTAAAGACTATGAATTTTATCTTCTAAAATATAGACAAGTTGAATTTCTAAAATATGGAATGTTTCTTGAGCTCGATTCTTGTGTAGAATCCAATCTTTTCTACAAGTGAGTGTTTCAACCATCTCTAGTTTCAGACTGCATCTTCGCTCGTCAATAACGCGTCCCACACTACTAAACGTCGCCTCCGATGACACCGCCGAGACCGGAATGGTTAAGATATCTTGAGCCATGGTGGACAAGATGGGAAACCTCCTAGAGTTTTGTCTCCACCAGTGAAGTAGGGGCGCTCATTGTCATTCCTCACCCAATTGCTGCAATCGTACCCAATGAGTACGAGGGTGGTCTTGGCTTCCTCTTGGCATGCTTCCTCTAGCTTCTTGTTGAGGAGAAGGGCTATACGCGTGAGCGTTGGTGAAGACGTTCGCATATTGATTCCTCCTTGCATATTGCGACTGTTGACTTTGAGGAGTCCGGTAATGCGAAGAAGTTTCACCTTGTACACCTTGAAAAGAGAATAGAAAGCATCTACGATCCTTGGAAGATCAAGTGAGACGTAATCTTGCGTACCGGAGAAACGTAACCTAAGAAATTTAAAAAACTTTTTAAGTCCACCAATTTTAGTTCGAATATCTAGAATGGCTCTAAAACCATAGAGTAATGGAACCTTTCCAGCGTCCCAGTACTTAAGAAATTTAGATTCCATGTCTTGAATACAAGTGCTAAAAATGGGATGTTCCCGGTATTTTTCAAAATGTGTAGCTAAAGCAGTCATAGTATGAATGCCTAATTGAGAAGTCGGAGAATAACAAGCAGAAAGGTAACAAGTTTCTTTATAAAAAAAATCATGAAAAGACACAAATGATTCAACCATACTAATATCAGAAGGGGTTAAGGATCCTTCACCGAGTTCGGTCTTTATATAGGCTACAGCTACATATATATAACGTGGTGATAAAAAGTTGTTTAACATTAGATAGGTTGAGTTCCACCTAATCTTCTTATCTAAATGAAATGTTCGTTCTTCTAATAAGTTATGTCAAAATCTTTTTTTAAGTTTATCAACCCTAGCGGTTGAACTGTTTATCCAACTAATAAAAGATCTTATTTTATGGATTACAGGTTCGTAGTTAGAGGCGCTTGCTTGTAATATTAGGTTGATTATGTGTGTCGCACAACGTTGATGTAAAAGTGATTCATATTCTAAACATGTTTTTAGGTCCCTAATCATAGCGTTGTTACTAGTTGCGTTATCTAAAGTTATATCAATTATTCTATTCTTTAAACTCCATTCTTCAATAACACTCATCATTATTTCTAAAATGTTTTTGCTAGTGTGATTTCCTTCTATCCTAGGAAATGGAATTATACGTTTGTTTAAATTCCAATCGTCGTCTATGTTAGGTACTACTACGGACATGTAATTAGTTTTAGCTTTACCGGACCAAATATCGGAAGTTAAAGCTTTGCTAAATTTTCCTGAAGCAATTACAGTTTTTAGTATTTCTTTTTCTTTTAAAAACCATTTCAAAATATCGGAACGTAGCGCCTTCCTAGACATTATTTGAACACCCGAAATTAAATAACTCGAAAACCTAACAAAACCCTTTGATTCTATATGACTAAATGATTGATCGGTTGAAACAAAATATTTTACTAAACTAGGTCGAAATGCTTCGGGATCGAGGTGACTTACAACATTTGAAGAGCCTGCGGTTTGACTACCCGGACAACTTTTTTGGTGCTTCGTAGGTAGAGCTGTCCCGCACCGTTGGTTGTGAGCGCTAACGAGCTTCCCGCAAGCGTTGCATTGCCCGTGTCGTTTGCCGTTGTAGTTTACCTCCGTGAAGAAGTTCCACATCGGCGAACGGTGCTTCCTTTTGTGTAGTCGTGGTTTTGCTTTGGGAACGTCGTGCTGTTGTGGTTGTTGTTGACGTTTGTGTAGTTGTTGTTGGTGTTGACGGGCTCGTTGTTGCGTCGCTTCTCTTTGTTCATGTTGGCGTGGTCGAGGAATGCTATTTCGAACGGGCTCCGGTTCTTCCACTTCCTCGTCCGGCTCTTCGGTTTCGCCGCCTCCTTCTTCCTCTTCTTGTTGTTCCATGCGTTGAGAGAACTCTTGGTACACTTGATAAGCATCGGGTTGTGGAAGTTGAGCTTGATAAGCCTCTTGGGGATTCATTTCGGGTTGAATGAGTCGTTATGTGTTTGGGATTTGGGTGCAAAGAAAATCTCTTACATTTGGGGGGACGTAATTAGGGTTGAAAGAATAAACCGTATCGTCATTTTCTTGAGAATAATTTAACCAATTTCTTTCAAATTGGTGAACTTGTTGATCTTGTAAACTTCTTCCCCTCCGACCTCGGCGTCGGTTTTGGGATGAAGAAGCCATTTGAAAATTTTGATTTTGAAAAAAAACCGACTTTGTATTTCGAAAAAAAGGAGTTTGAAACGAATAAATGGAATAAAAGAGAAGTTGTAATTAACACAACCCTTGAAAAAAACAACCGAAGTTGAAATTAAAACCGAGCTCGTAACTTAAAGGGACCTTCAAATTAAAACTGAGCTTGAGAAATTTGAGAGAATTAAGAGAAATTGAGAGAGGTTGAGAGAATTGGAAAAAGATGAAATGGGAGGGGGGTTTATATAGAATCCGGAATTAGGGGTTAAAAGAAAAGGAAAAAAACAAAATATTACCGCTATTTTTTAGGGGGTTAAGTTAGGGGGTTTATATAGAATCCGGAATAAAATGGCGATTTTTTTGGAGCCGTTGGATTTTACATCCAACGGCTCAGATTTAAAAAAAAAACAATTTGCCCGTTACAGGACCGGACCGGACCAACCGGTCCGGTAACATTTGGTAACGGTACGGTCTGGTTCATTACCGCTACCGGACCCACGAGGTCCAATAATTACTAACCGGAGCGGACGGATCAAGTTCGGTCCGGTTCCAATAAGCCACAATTATCTAGAGGTATCTTTTTTAGGTTACACGTTATGTTTAGTTTAATCCATAACATAAGTTTATGTAACCAAGATTTTATGTATAGTTATTTATTAGCGTCGATCGCAAAGAATGGGAACGAGCCTCTCTTCACGTGTTACACAACGTTTATGACATCATGCAATTTGTGGATATTCAAATTAATGAATTGAGGGTGAATGATCCAAAGAAAGCTAGAAATGAAATATGGTTACAAGGTGAGCACAACCGTCCGTTTCAAAATTGGCTAGGAAAACGAATATTTGAGGAGTCATGACATTCTTTTACATTTAGTAAACTATCTGGCGGGCCTTCTTCAATGGTTACCAGGTACACTGCGTGGCCTGTTAATGGATTTACATTTTATACAAGAGATAGAGATAACAAGCATCCCATTTAAAACTCTGGTGTTACATTATATGCCGAGGCATTGCATGTTTCGTCGTCAAAGGATAAGAATCCAAAGCAAGGTTTTATGAATTACTACGGATACATTGAAGACATATGGGAAATTGATTATTGTGGGTTACGAGTCCCATTATTCAAGTGCAAATGGGCACACAATAATCATGTTAAAGTTTAAAAGGACGGCGTTACAATTGTCGACTTTAGACAAACAAGTTATGAGAATGATACATATATGTTGGGCTTGCAAGAAAATCAAGTGCTCCATGTTTCAGATCCTGTCAATCCGGAGTTATCATTGGTGGTTCATATAAAAGCAAGAAATATTGATGAAGAGGAAGACGAATACATGACTAGTATTCCTTCTTTTACATCCGGATTACAACCTGTCGACGAAGAGATTGATAATTCTGATGATGATGATGTTTCTCATTTACTTCGTACGGATATTGATGCTACTTTGGTTGAATAATGTATCATTATAATTTATAATTCAAAAGTTTTATTTGATTTTTGGGGATTTTGGCTGCGGCGATCGCCGCAGCCGTGAGTAAACTCAGCTGCAGCGTAGACAAATTTTTTTGCTCTCATGACCTTTTATGCCGCAGCGATGAAGAAATCCCGCTGCAGCGCAACGGACTTGCTGTAGCCGAGATTCTACAGCGCTGCGGCGGAAATTTTGTAATTTTTTTTAGCTCTCGGGACCTTTTCCTCCGCAGCGATGAAAAAATCCGGCAGCAGCGGAACAATCTTGCTGTAGCTACGTTTGTACACCGCTACGGCGAAAATTTTGTAATTTTTTTTAGCTCTCGGGAACTTTTCCGCCGCAGTGATGAAGAAATTCGGCTGCAGCGGAACAATCTCGCTGCACCCACGTTTCTACACCGCTGCGGTTGAAAAGTTCCCTAAATTATTTTTGCTCTCGGGAACTTTTCTGCCACAGCGATGAACCATACGCCGCAGCCTATTTTCTACACCGCTGCAGCGGGATTCCAAAAACAAAAACAGATAAGTCTAAAAATTGATCCAAAAATATCACTTAAAAGTAAATTAAACACATCAATATAGAAATATCACCTAAAATAAGTCGTAACAGAAAACATAATATAAGTTTCGACATAAAACAAAAAACATAAATATAAGTTTCAACATAAAACATATATATATATATATATATATATATATATATAAGTTTCAACATAAAACATAAATATAAGTTTCAGCATAAAACATAAAACATAAATAGAAAGTTTCAACTTAAAATATAAAACATAAAACCATTGATCTTCATTCGTCATGGTGGTTGTCTTCTGGTTGTTGTGGAGGCGGCGGATATGGTGGTGGCATATATTCCGGCCACTCCGGTGGTGGATGCGGCTATGAGGAATACTGTGGATAAGGAGGAAATTGTATCTGGTTCTCTTGGTTGATGTCCCAACGAGCGTAAAGATTGTTGAGTTGGTCGATATGATTATGACCGTACTCCGGCTGTTGGATCGCGAATTGTTGAAGGCATTGAGAAATGCCGATGTTGAAGTGCATGTCGTGTGTAAGGTAGTCAATGGTACGAGGATCGATTTTGTGATGGTAGTTGCAACATGGGCGAGGTTGGTGGTGGTGCCCCTTCCTCTTCCTCCTCCTCCTCTTATTGTTGTTCATCTCGAATTTTGTAGCGATCGATGGTTGAATCCTTAATGGGACCCATATAAGGCTTGATTGTGTCACTCTTCGAACAACCTACCCTCGTATTGAGGCAAAGAGCGGTGATGATGGACGGATATGGTAGCCTGTGTCATTCATTAGCGTAGTCGATGTTTTTCATCCAATTGTAGATTAATCGACCTGCGCTAATAGTGTAGCCTTTGAGGATGCAGTACAAGAGTTGAGATGATCCTCCCCCAAAGTTGTGAAATGCTTGATCGGATATAGGCGAGCACAAATAAAGTAAATCCAAGCTTTGGCTAACCTTGTGAAATTTGTCAATAAAATGTAAATAATATAGGACTAATGCTAACATATGACTAAAAGTTATAATAAGATGTAAATAATATATTAAAACACATTTTACATATTCATTAACATATGCTAACCTGGTGAGTTGTGAACGCTTGAGTACGTGTTTTCCTTTGTCGGTAATCCAAGTCTCTCCCGGAATGCACAGTAGTTCCTTCATTTTTTTTATAGTTGCATGTTCGCAACCAACGATGATACTCCTCCATCTTAAAATCCATGTTGCTTGTCTCGAGCAAATCGCTGATGGCTTCGATGCTGAAGTTGACTTATCTACCCCTGACCATCACAATATCTTCTTTGGTATCCTTTAGGTTGGCGTAAAACTCGTACACTATAGTCAAGTTTGCTTCGTTCTCAGGTTTGCGAAAAAATTTGTCCCATTCAAGACCTTGAATGGTGTTGTAGATGAGTGCTCCGATGTTGGTTTTTCGACTAACTTGAAATCCTCGCTCAAGGATTACACTACGCCCTATGAGAGTGTCGTATGGAAGCTCGGCATCCTTACTTGAATATATTTGGTCGTTGTAGTCCACCTCAGGTGCCGCTTGACGAGGACGGTTAGCTTTTCCTTTTTGCTTAGAAGCGCTAGCCTCCTTGGAAGGGCCAACACCCGATGCTTTTTTTGTGTTAACTATTTTCACCTACACAAACAAAATTAATCAATTTATACATCACAATCGCAAAAACAAGATTCAATATAATAATAATATTACATTTCATAATATACATTCAATATTAACATGTAATTCTGATTTCAAAATTTCGAAAAAAACTGAGAGAATGCAAAATTTTCAATCCCACCGCAGCTAAAAATACAAACAGCCGTAGCGAAAGTCAAAACTACGTTGCAGCCATGACACAATTATTTGTTCTTTGCAAATCTCGCCGGAGCCTCAAAATCCAAACACCTCAACCATTAAATATAGGTTATAAACTATCCACTTACCCAATTTCAAACCTAGATTTGAGTTAAAACATGAAATAAATAAAAAAACTTGAACCAAAATGGAACTTACTTAGGTACTTGGGTGAGAAGAGCTTGTGGCGGGGAGGAGATGGCGGCGAGGAGGGAGGAGGAGGGCAGAACTTGGGTGGCGAGGAGGGGAGGAGGGCGAACTCGGGCGGCGAGGAGCGGGGAGGAGGGCGAACTCGGGCGGCGGAGAAGAGGCGAGATCTCGCGGCGGGGGGAAGAGGCGAGATCTCGCGACGGCAGGAAGAGGCGAGAACACGCGGCAGCGGAGAGGAGAGGCAGAAAATCGCAAAAGAGGGTCGGAGTTGGGAGGAGTGGAAGAAATGAGGGAAAGAAAAGAAAAAGAAGATTTTATATATGATTTTGGGGCAAATCGCAATTTCTTGCTGCAGCGAGGATTAGGTACCGCTGCAGCGATACTAGTTCTGGGCGAAAAAAAAATCTCGCTGGAGCAAGATTTAGGCACCGCCGCAGCGAAAACTTTCCCACAACGCTTAATATAAGCGTTGTGGGAACATCTCGCTGCAGCGAGATTTGTACGTAGTTGTGCTGAGGATCCCACAACGGATCCATTAAGCGTTGTGGAAGAGTTCTTATCCGCCAGTTTTCCACAATGGTTAGTTTAAGCGTTGTGGGAACATCTCGCTGCGGCATGATTCCCACAACGTATATAAATAAGCGTTGTGGGAGAATTGTTATCCGCCAATTTTCCACAATAGTTAGCTTAAGCGTTGTGGAATTTAAAAATCCCACAACGTTTGTGGATAAACATTGTGGAAAATCGGTCTTCCCACAATGGTTAATGACAAATGTTGTGGGATCTCAGGTTTCCTCAACGCTTATTCTTAAGCATTGTGGAATACCCATTGTGGGATCCAACATTTGTAGTAGTGTTGGATCAAGTAAATAAATAATTAATTGTATTTTTAGGCTTGGGAATTTCGAACTGGGCTTGGCCTAAGTTGTTGGCCGAAAATCCCCTAGGGATATACCCTAGGGGTTGGCCAAACTTCCTCCCCCTTATCTCCATGGATTTCCCTCTTAGAAGAGATATTATCAAACATAGATATTTATATGATGGATGAGAGAAAGTTTAGATTTATTGTTGAATCTAAAGGCCCAGATTAAATCTAAAGGAGGGAATATCTCTAAAAGGAGAGAATATCTCAACTGAAATGAGAGAAAATCTCTCAGGGGTTATCTCCCTACCAATGCTATAAATAGGGATAGAAAGGAAGAGGAAAATTAACTCCATTCTTCATAGAATCACTCGACCATTTCTCTCACCCTCTTGGTCGAAATTCTCTTCCCCCTATTCCCCAAAATTGCTAATTCCAATCCTAAATAATATGAGCGAGATCTCGAAGATTACGTTTCGGAGATTAAAAATTCATCGTTGAGTAATATATTAAAAGGAAGACAAAACAGAGTCGATTCGGAAGAAGTGGAAAACGGAGCGCGGGTTAGATTGGAGCGTTCTGTAGCTGATCCCAAACCTGTAAGTTTTCTAAAAATTTGTTCTATAATATTGATTGCTGAATTACTTTCATAATTGTATGAAATTAATAAATTTAGATTTTTTTTCGCAATCATCATTTTAATTGGGTATTGTGAGCGAAATTAATCTTTTCCGCATTTAATATGATTGCTAAGTTGTGAATCACCAACGAGCGGTTTCAGAGCAATTTTTCGTGTCTAATACGCGTTTGATTAACTAAACAAGTGGTATGATAGCGACTAAGGAATCACTCAAGAAAGGAAGAAAATAATTTTCTCTCATTTTGTTCTCTCTTGGGATTTCGGCCTAGTGTCACACGGGGAGAAGGAGAATGTCCTTGACCGAAAATCTTAGGGTTAGGGTTCAAGTTAAAGTGAATAGGGTTTCTTAAGCCTTTTTATAAACAAGTTAAAATGGGCTTAAGCTGGGTCAACCCATTACCCAATCACTTATAAATTTTGGCCAACTCTCATCCCTATTCTCGGCCAAACACTTTTATTTTATTCCCAAATTCTTTTTCATTTATTTCTAAATTCAATTAATTTAGAACTCTCATTTATTAATGACATTTCATTAAATAATTTCATACTTTTCAAATAAGTACGAAATGAGAAATTATTTATTTTCTACTTTTATTTATTTGAATTACTCAAGTGTATTATTATCATCTAATAATAATATATGATTCAACAAATAAATGTTACAATAAATAACTAATTATTTATAAAGTTACTTAGAAAATAGCTTTCTCGATATAAATCACAATTTATATTCAATGTGTAAATCAATATTCTTGTTCATTTAATCTCTTCCAATTGTCTATCTTTGAGACCTTATGGACCCACATAAATGAAGCTTTAGAATAAAGATCGGACTCAAATGTTCACAAATCTTTTCCTACATCATTTCCTAATGATGGATCTAGAATTTGACTTTCTCAAATGAGAATATTAATGCTATGAAATGACATGTCTCATTTCAGGATTTAGGTAAGCATGATGCAATTCATACATAGTGACCATGAGATAGAAGATGTTAAATGGTTTGTTCTTCTATTGTCTCTAAAGGGTGCACTGGTCAATTCAGTATTTTTGAAAGATACACTGGAAGAACTATAGAGTTCCTAACTCTCTATGCCTCGTTACCAGACATCATAGATTCTTCAAACAATCATATTGAGATTAATAGTCCGTAGATCTTTAGATTGCGAATATATCATTTTACTCAAACCATGAAGAGTTTGTTCACGCAAATCTACATATGTCTCTTCATACATTGTTAGGTTTGATTAAGGAGTATAAAACTATTGAATATCATAAATCTTCAATCAAACTAAAAAAGAATGAATGAATGTTTCAACTTTTATTAATTTAATCAGCAAATTATAGTAAGGACTTTATAAAGACTTATATATTATATCAATATGTAAATAAACAATCTTCATGTGGGCATCTCTGCCGACAAACTCCCACTTGACTCAAAGAAGATGCGAGTAGTCCTTCATACCTAATCCATCTCGGTGTTGGTCGAAGACCTTATTGTATTGGGCCTTGATAAAAGGATCTACAAGGTTGTCCACCGTTGAGATCTTCTTCACCTCCATGTCACCGTGCTGCACGATCTCTCTAATCAAATGGTATTTTCTCTCAATATGTTTAGAGCGCTTATGGTTTCTAGGATCCTTTGAGTGTCATGGGCTCGTTGACATTTGGAACAACTTCCAAATACTTGAGGAATTTTCTAAGCCATACAGCCTCTTTGGATGTTTCACAAGCAGCCACATATTATGCTTCCATGGTGGAGTCAGCAATGCAAGATTACTTTATACTCCTCCAAACTACATATCTACCATTCAGGATGAACACGGATCCTAAAGTGGATTTACTTGAATCCTTATCCGCCTCAAAGTCGGAATCGGTATACCCCGTCATAGTCAGGTCAGTACCTGAATATGTAAGCATCAAGTTCCTAGTTCTTCAAATATATTTAAGAACATGCTTAACATCAACCTAGTGCTCGGGTCTATGATTTGATTCGAAACGGCTAACTACGGCAACGGCGAAACATATATCCGTTCTAGTGCACAACATAGCATACATGAGACTTCCTACGGCTGAAGCATAGGTAATCTTTCTCATGTCCTCAATCTCTTGTGCAGTCTTGGGAGACTTGTCCTTAGAGAGTGAGACTCCATGTCTAAAGGGGTTTAGGCCCTTCTTGGAGTTTTGCATAGTGAAGCGATCCAACACCTTATCTATATAAGATGCTTGGGAGAGCGACAGGGTCCGGTTCTTTCGATCTCGAAAGATCTGAATCCCCAGAATTTACGCAGCTTCCCCTAGATCCTTCATATTAAACTGCTTAGCTAACCAGATTTTAACCTCAGATAATTTGCCTACATCATTACCAATGAGTAGTATATCATCGACATACAATACCAGAAATACAATCTTGCCCTCGTGTATCAATTTATAGACACAAGGTTCATCTATTGACTGTTCAAAACCGAAGCCTTTTATAGTTTCATCGAATCTAATATTTCATGATCTAGATGTTTGCTTTAATCCATCAATGCATTTAAGCAACTCACAGACCTTGTTCTCTTTATCAATTTCCAAACTTTGTTGACATACATCGAATGCATCTCAACTTTCATGGAATCAAGCCAAAGGTTTGATTCAGAACCAGCCATTGCTTGCAGTAGGAAACATGGTCATCCATGTCAGCGACGGCTACGAGAGTATCGCCATAAGACATGTACCTGTCAGGTTTTTCAGAAACCCTCCCACTACGTCGAAGTGGCTCTTCGACCTTTATCAGAGAAAGGTCGTTTGGTCATTTTACAGGATTCACAAGTCGGTAGTGACCTATTGCAGAGGCTTTTAGTGGACCGTCCCTCATATGATGGAAATATAATGATTTTCTAAAGCCGAGAAGTCGTTTGAGGCATTTTAAAATTAATTTCATTATCTATGCAATATTAATTCTACAATGGGTATTTTAAAAATTGTCTTAAAATAAATAAGGAAGCATCTAGAAGCTCCTACCATGCATGAAAAATTCGACAAACATCAATGAGAGAAGGAAATTATATCCTGAAATTCATTTGCCTTGAATTAGGAAGATAATTGCCAAATAGGAAAAGATGAAATTAATTTCTTTGAGAATGAAACAAATGTGTTAAGTGAGGAGACAAATTTCCCTCACTAATAGACATAGTATAACCAGACATGTACTATAGAAAGAGGTGAGGAAATCAAATATTTTGTCTTGAATACACAATAGGTAAGGGTAATTAACCTTTCTTGTATTTCCTTTTCCTATAAATAGAGGTTCACATTGAGATGTGAAAATAAATTTTTGGCTCTTATTCTCTCTAGTTTTAGATGACCACTCCTCTCTCTCTCTATCTAAAATATCTCTTTGATTTTGACACCTAAATCCTCATTAGACTTAGGCCTAAATTAGTTCTTTAGCTCATAAACATGTTCTTGAGTTATTGTGTTTAATTTTGCCCACACACAAACCCTTCAAACACTGTATAGACTCTTATAATAGAAATCACAGGTTACTCGAATTCACGATTAGGTGCGAAGGAGACAAGCATTTCGCGGAGACAAAGCTTGGCGAGAGACGAGATATTCAACAATTCCTAAGGCTTCTCAAAGATCAAGGTACTAAACAAATAATAATTAAATAATTTTTTTTAAATAATTAGATGTTCATGAAATTTACCTAGGTTAGTAAAAATAATTTACTTGTATAGAAATTTTTAAATTTTTCTTCCCCCGACACCTATTCTAACAAATACAAAGGAGTTGGTGAAATAATAACGAAGGGGTAAAACAGTAATTTTACATTCATCCGAGTTAATGATATACAAAAAGGGTAATATCGTAAAATACATCGTGGACCGTGTATAGAATAGTTTTATCACATCAAACAAAAATATAAACGCAAATGAACTTAGAGGGTTTCAATATTAGTCCTTTAGGGGAATCGACTGATATCGAGAATTAAAATTCCGAAACAATTTGTGAACATTTTTGTCCGGAATTCATTCATGTGGATCTATAAGGTCTCAATGATAGACTCTCGGACGAGATTTTGTTGAACAAAATAATTTTATTTTCTCATTGAATGTAAATAGTGATTTATACTTTGAAAATTATTTTCTTCGTAATTAATAAATAATTGGTTATTTATTATTACATTTACTTAAAGAATCATATTGTATAATTATATTGACAATAATACAATTTGGGATTTAAATAAATAAAATATTAAAATAAATATTTTCTCGCTTCGTACTTGTTTGCATAATATGAACATAATTAATGACATGTCATTAAATCAATGATATATTCTAATTTAATTAAATATTGTTTTAGAAAGAAATCAAATAAATTTGGAGTATAAAATTAATAATATGGCCGGCCATATATAGTGATATATGGGCTGGAATTATTTAATTTCATTTAAAAAAGATTAATGGGATTAATTTGACAAACGGGCCATTATTAGATTTTGACCTAACTTAGGCTTGTTCTCCCTAGTATAAATAGAGGCTTTCTCTATCTATCATAACCCTAGCACATACTCAGCCAAGACTTCCCCTTTCCTTGTGTGAGAATCTCGACCGAAACCTAGAGAGAGAGAGTGAGAAGAAATTTGTTTCCCTTTGATTCTTGAGTTTCTCCTTCTTCCTTTGTTCACAGAAAGAGCCCATTCTCTTTACCTCCCAAAATTCCCAGAGAAATATCATTGAATCACTTGTTGTTGTTTGAGTGAATTTGTTATCCATAGGGCCGTCCATATACATCAAAGGAGCAGCGGCGAATTCCATACTCCCATAGTCGCGTGTGTAGCTTGTTCTCCGCTGAGGACGATTTTTTGAGCGTGCGCGAAGCGACTCGGGTTCCAGAAACTCTATGAATTTTCAAGGAGTGTGACGCAGACCAGGTTCCAGGTGCACTTGGCAAAGGCAAAGACGTGTGACGCATATCCGCCTCGAAGGAAAAGGACGTGCGTAGAAACCCTAGGCGTGTGCGTGCAGTTGTGTCTCGGCCAAGCGGGAGAATTCGCATTTCGGGATTGAATCTTGCATATCGAAGATGGAAAGATGACTCGTGAAGCTGTCGAAGAAAACTGTAAGTTTTCTTCGATCGAATTGGATCTGCGAATAATAATTTTTATAGGGCTGTTAGTGTGCTTGATTTGTTTTGGTGACATGTTTATAAATTTATTGACATGTTAGATTGTTTTTAATGTCATGGTTATAGAATATGTTACGAAATGAGTTTCACATATTAGGATTGAAATTATGAATTTCCGCCATATTTAGATATGTTTCATAGTTTAATAGCTTAATTGTTAACCAATTTCCAACATCATCGTCAATTGAACGTGCTTTCACCAATACTCTAGATATTACGCCATCCTGGCCAACTTGACGAACTCATTGAAGTCCTTGGAGGTCTTTGTATTTCATCGTGCATAAAATCTATCATTCAACCTCGTAGGTATATTGTATACCATCATATACTACCGTACACCATTTTATACCATCGTAGAACATCGTATTCTATGGTACGTATGATAAAACTTATTGTGTTCAAAATTTTAAGAAATCTTAAAATATATAAACTAGATCAAATATCTTTAAATCCAACCGATTTTACATCCATTATACTCAATCTTACGATAATGACTACAAGCAATAAACTTAAGCACGAAATATCAAAGAAAATGAACGCTTTTTTGGGGATTTGTTTCTTTACTTTTTTGCCCATCTCCACCACAGGTTCTAAAGTTTCCAGATCTTAAAGAAATTTTAATTATTCAAGATTTTTAAGTTATTCGGAAATAATTTCCGAATCTCGGACGTCGGGCCTAACCCTAGCTAGCACGCGTGCGTCCGAAGACACACGGCCACGCTAGGGTTTTGGCCGATCCAAACAGTTCTCGTGCGTCTCATACACATATAAGTGGGCCGTTCGGAATGGTCCGGGATAGTTCCCACGCGTTCCATAATGCGTGGTCATTCCCGATGATTGCCTCCTTTCTTCTTGTCCTCTCGGATTACCTAAG
Organism: Urtica urens; assembly: GCA_958296335.1. Lineage (NCBI taxonomy): Eukaryota > Viridiplantae > Streptophyta > Magnoliopsida > Rosales > Urticaceae > Urtica > Urtica urens. The sequence goes on from OY282520.1 coordinate 36,146,950, forward strand.
GCCAATTAGAATAAGGTTCCATTCATAAAACGCACATACATTCACAAATGAAATTCATACAAAAATGCAAACACATAAGATCGATTTTAATGACAATTATGGCTCTGATACCATTTGTTGGAATTTAGTTAACAATTAACCTAATTAATTATGAAACATATCAATATACGGCGGAAATTAATAATCCAATTTAACATGTTAAAACGTTTTAAAACATATGCCATAACCATGTCATTAAATCTAATCTAACATGTCAATAGATTTCTAAACATAATAATAAATTCATTTAAACATGTAAACGAGTGATCTATAATTTCTAACAATCTTACAATGATTATTATATTCAAAATCCAACTCGATCGAGACATCTCATATATTTAATGACAAATCATTAATTATTTTCATACTCTTCAAGGTAGTACGAAATGAGAAGATATTTATTTTCATCTTTTATTTATTTGAATCATCAACATACATTATTATCCATATAATAACATAATATGATTCATTAAATAAATGTAATAATAAATAACTAATTATTTATTCAATAACTTTCTTAATATAAATCACAATTTACATTCAATGAGAAAATCAAATAATCAAGTTCACTAAATCTCGTCCGAGAGTCTATCATTGAGACCTTATGGACCCACATGAATGAAACTTTAGAATAAAGTACGGAATCAAAGGTTCACAAACTTTTTCCAACTTATTCTTTGTTAATCGATTGTATTATTGTAGTATAATGAATGGGAGTATGGGCTATAAAAGAGGAATTGTGGATTGAATCGCGGAAGAAAGACGTGGAAACATTCAAGGACAATGACGCTAAAGAAATGGCGGAAAAAATTGTAAGTCTTGTATATATTTATTCTATTACTATTATATTGTTAACTAACAATAATATGTGTATAGCTATTGTTATCACAACAAGAAACAGAAGGGTCTTGGAGACCGAAAAATGAAAATAATATATTACAAGAAGACTTGGGAACATCTTGCCAATGCGGTCAATCGAAGCACTCTACGCGATTCAAGTATTATGTCCCTCCAAGTTCGAGCGAAAATGAGAAAAAGATGCAACAACTATTAAATATGCTTACATCATTAGTCATGGAGAAATTAGGAGGAAATGAAGGCATACATTTGAATGAGTATATGTCTAGTTGTGATAATGTGAAGGAGCGTAGTCATGAGCATGTGAAAGAAAATAAGAATGTCGACGAGATACCAAGTGAAAAGATACCCAATCTAGTCAAAGAGATGGTCAACGATGAAGTCCCAATTATACCAACTGCGAATTTAGGTAAGTTTTTTTTTATTCTTATTAGTATATATTAATTGGATGTTTATGTATAGTGTTATGAATGTTTATTTATTTATGTAGAACACGATGATATGTGCATGGATATTCTTCAAGACGAAGGAAATCTCCAAGTGGTTAATAAGGAAAATAATGTTCGTGCTAGTAACTCATTGAATCCGACCACGCCGGTAACTCCAAGTTCGGAAAAAACGTCGAATATCGTCTATTTATTGACGATGTTTTGAATACTGGTGTCATTCATGTTGCGTTCGGACGAGAGTACAAGATTGGAGCCATAATTCACTTTACACCAATGGAGGAAGAAAATATACGAGTAAGTGTCTTAGGAGTATTGGTTAAAAAAACCCAAATTGCCAATTCCTACTGAAGAAGCCATCACCGTTGAAGATGCCATCGATGGGTTCGTTGAGTGGCCAAAGAGGTTGGTGGAATTTGATGCGGCAAAGTGGAGTCGCGGTCCGGCTGTCAAACAACAATAAAAAATGACTAATGAGAATCAACCGAGTCTCGATGACGTTAAAAACATTCAATACAAGCTTATTAATGCAAAATTTTGATTGCTCGCTCAACATGCCTACAAAATCATGTTACCTCGAGGGGATGTAATCATGGTTCTTTCAAGTCTCGGCGCTATCCCGATCTCGATATGCTTTGATGATATTTTCGATTTTTTGCGGTACGACGAAATTGGCGCAGGATGCATATTGATATACATGGAGTAAGTCTTTATTTTACAAGTTTTTTTTTCATAAATATCTAATTTTTCGTGTCTTGATGAAATTAATATGTTGTTTGTTATAGTTATCTACGGTCAAGGTTAGAAAAGGTAAAGAAAAATAACGATTATCTATTTCTCGATCCGAGTGTAAGTTCTCACATGCCAACAACCAACGAAGATGATTTTTTGTCTAAATGAGTCAAGGACGTTGGAAACATTGTACGGAAATGTAGGATCGATCAATTAGTGTTGATGCCGTATAATATAAATGCGCATTGAATGCTCGTTGTTATTGACCTTTTGAGAGATAATGCCTCGTATTTCAATCCGTTGAACAAGAAAGTACCGCAAGATCTAACTCGATTAATAAAAAAGTAATAATTTCTTTTTCACATCAAGAAATTAATGTACATTCATCTCTTAACGTTTTTCTTATGTTTTTCATGTAGGGTGTGTGGAGATTTTAAGCTCGTGCACCAAGACGCCAATTGTAACGGGCAATCAACTTATATCAACCAATGCGTAGCTCCGAGGCAATATGGAAACACGGAATGCGAGTATTTTGTGTTATCGTATATGCGTGATATATTTGTAGGAAGTATAGAAAATTACTAAGTAGGAAATCATATACGCCGGAAGATTTAGAGAGAGTGAGAGAGGAATGGGTAACTTATACTCAAACGTGTATAGAATGTGATGATTAGATTATTTATGGATAGATTTTGATTTTTAGATGTAAATAATATATTTTGGATGTTACAATTTGGTTTATCAGGTATATTCGCAATTACGCAGTCATTAGTTTTTGTGAATTCGGATTTTCCAGATTTAGGTAATTTTTTTGACATCGTCGCAGCAGCGAAATTCATCCCTCGCTGCGGCAAAATTTTTGAAAATCTTATTTTTTCGTCCCACAACAATTAAAATATCTGTTGTGGAAACTCTCGCCGCAACGAGATTGAAGCAGTTTGCAGCAAGATTGAAAAAATTCTCGCTGCAGCCATGCACAATCTCCGCTGCGCTAGATTTCCCACAACGGATGTTTTAAGCATTGTGGGAAATCTCGCCACAGCGGAGATTGTACATGGCTGCCGCGATAATTTTTTGAAATTACAAGTTTCCCACAACAGATATTCTAGAGGTCGGTTTTCACCGGGGCTCTTTCAGTCACAAGGATTAACAACGACAATTTTATATGCGTGAAAGCCAAATTAGTGCGTTAATATCCTTGAGTTTTATGTATATGGGAGCTCGGTCTTTCTCGTTTATTAGCTTGGAAGCTTATCGAAGAATACAGACAATGGTGAACAGTGACGGCTAATATCTCTTTCTTAGGGTTTCGATTCGATCCCTTCTATGTGGTCTTTACATTGAAATTTATAGTCTCTCTCTTTGGTGTGTGTGGTTCTCTAGGGCTTGTCCCTCCATTAGGGTTTCCCCTTTCGGCCCGGCCTTCCTCTAACCGGCTCCGTGATTCCTTCCTGATCTTTACCTACTAAATACTGTGATTGCCGCTCTTTCGACTGACTCTCTGACGCCAAGTCTTCTTGAGCACGCTTCCCCTTTCCCGCCCTTTTCACAGCGACGACACCTCTCTGAGGCAAGATCCCCTTCGAGGAGAAAGAAAGGAATACTCCATCGAGGGGATCACCTCGCAGAAAAGCCTCTTCGCGAAGAGCTTTCCTCGCAAGAGATCCATCCTCCTCGCTCAGGGCTAAACCCTCCTCGCGGAGATGAATCTTTCCCCTTGCATTACTGTCGCCAGCCCCGGGCCCCGCTTGCTTCTTCCTCACTTTGTCGTTTCGAGAGCTGAAATGGCATGCGCTTATGTTAAGAGGGATTGACAAAATCCTACCTTAACAGTTAGTCCCCCATTTTATCAAGTGTGGGCACTTGGTAAAATAATACGAAAAATCCCCTTGATGGGCCCCTTTCATTGGGCCGACCCCTTTGTTAATTGACTGACCGCTGTCGTTTCTGCTCTCCTCGCCCCTTTTTTGGTCGCGTGGTCTTGGTTTCCGCGAACCCCTTGCGGGCAGAGTACTCGAGTGCCTGTCTCCGCATAGGTCTGTTCCTCTCACCACTTCTGGCCGTACAGCAGTTCCCCATGACGTCTTTTCACTCAGCGTCCCTTCGCATTCAAGCCGTTGATTCGCCTGCGTCGCTTTGGAATCCCACCGTTGGACCCGCCCGTCTCCATCCTATAAATTGTGGGTCTTAGTGGGAGTGGGATTTCAAACCTTGCGTCCTTTCATTCTGCTGTATTTCCCCAACTTGGTATCCCGCCTAATCCTTGTCATTCGAATTTTATCCCACCGTTACCCTCTCGCTTTCCCAATGTCCTTGACCCCAACTTCGCCAAGTCTCGGCCGCGTCCTCATAGGCTGCCTTGATCACTCCGCCATGACTCCCGAGCGGCTCTGCGCTATCCAGGAGAGGTGTTGCGACGGGGACGTCTGTCAGGTCCGTCTTCCGTACCCCGGCGAGCAGCCGGAAGACCCTTTCGATGAGGAGTGGGTCGCCATCTACGAGGGTTTCTTCCTCGATGCGGGGCTCCGCTTCCCCGTTCCATACCTTCTCCTCTCTTTCCTTCACGCGTTCGGCATCCCCATCGGCCAGATGCATCTCAGCGCCATTCGCCTCATCGTGTGCACCATGGGGGTCGCTGCCGAGAGTAGGGTTTTCTTGGCCCTGGAGGATCTGATGCGCCTTTACAGGCCATTCCGGGTTACAAGGCACCTAGGGCATTTCACGCTCATCGCCTTCGATCGGGACCTGATCGTCCTCAACGCTCCCTCCGACGCGTCGGGATGGCAGAGCTGTTATTTATTTGTCAGGGTCGACAGTAGCTCCTTCGGCTACCAGCACGAGTCATTGCCCACGCGATGGGTAGAGATTGACCAATCTCCTCCAGTTTACTCGCCCAGCTCGGGTGATCCTCACGAGACCATTTTCAAGGGAATTCGTCGGGCCCTCCTTGCGAGCACGCGTCCTGACTGGGGAAGATTTTTCCAAGACCCTCGGAAGCTGGTGGAACTCGGGATATACTGGGAGGAGTTCATTAGTGGCCCGCCTATCTCCGACTGCTTCCCGGTTGGGTTTCGTGGACCAGGGCTTGTGATTGGTGGCCCTTTCCCCGACGCGACCATGGACGGAGCGAGCTCGGTAACACGAGTTGAAGAGGACGATCTCGAAGACGAGGAGAGCTCGCCCGAGCGACCCCTCCTACTGAGGCATAATCGCGCCGCTCGCACGCCGAGGGGCTCCGCGGAGGCCTCGTCTCGTGCCGAGATTGCTGCGGGAAAACGACCCGTCGGAGGTGGTGCTACGACCGTCACGCGAAGAGGGCCAGGAGCGAGGGCCTATCCGGTGCAGCGCCGCGTGCCTCGGGGGTCCGCATCGCTTCAAAGCAATGTGCTCCTCCGGACGCTTTTCCAGGATCTCCTCAACTAGAGCCCCCACAGCGACGGCCGGGTCGCCCATGCCCTACCTCTCCTCCTCCTTCAGCCTCCGTTTCTTCTCACTCTTCGCTTCCTCTTCCTTCTCACTTTTCACCCTCCGTCCCCGCTCTTCTGCCCTTCGCTTTGGCTTCTCTTCAGCCTTCACCTCTTCCTTCTCCCCTTGCTTCGGCTTTTCTTCGCCCTCCACCTTCTCTTTCGTCTCCCTGCCGTTATCCCCCCACCGGTCCTCATCCGCCTCCCTTCGTCACCCTCGGTGAGCCTGGCTGGGACTCGCCCATCGAGGTCTGGAGGGAGTACTCCTTGCGCACGTACCGGAACCTGTCCAAGGGGACCTCCGGCTCCTCTTCTACTCGTCACTCTGTTGAAGAGGTCAAGGGATACTCCGAGGCGATGGCCTTTTTGCTCGAGGGGATTGCTCGGGCGAACGACGTCGTCCTCCGCAAGGCCGACAGGTCCTCAATGGCGGAGGAGTCCATTGACGCCTCCCGTCGGATATCAACACTCCGGGGGCAGCTCAATCTCTCCCTTCACAGCGAGCACCTATCTCGGGGGCGGATCGCAAGGCTAGAGTCGGCCCTGGCCGAGGAGAGGCGGGATCGCGTTTCCGCCAAGGTTGACTTGGCGGAGTTCAAAGCTCGATCGGGGCTGCAGATCGAGGAGTGCGAGCAGCGACTCTCCGCTCGCGGGGCTCTTTTGGAGGAGGAACAGAGGTGTCATCAAGAAGCCTTGGAGCTTTCTCGCCACCAGGATGAGCTCCTCGCACAGATCAGCGAGGCCGTGGGCACCCCTGTTGTCGTGAAGGAGGGTCTGCCTTCCCGGGTTCGTGGCGTCTTGTGGACACTCGCTGATGAGCTGGAGGCGGCTGGGGCTGAGGCGGAGAAGGAGCGTCGAGCTCGGCTGCGCCTTTTCGAGAAAGCCAGAGACAAGCTCGAGCGAGCCTCTGCCTGTTTTCGGGCTCTTGGGGACTCTGTCGAGGCCAACCGCATGGCGGCCTCCTACCAGGCTCACAAAAACGCGGTCAACGCGCTCCATCCCGGGACGCCGATCGCGCTTCTTCGTGCCAAAGTCTCGGAGTGGGAGCATGACCGCATTCGGGAGGAGGCCCTCGCCTCGGCGCTCGAGGATGAGGCCGCGGCCGATCCCAATTCTCCCCCTCTGTCTCCTGGTGGCCTCATGTCGACCGCACCTCCTCGCTCGCCTCCCCTCGTCGTTGGGAGTCCTTCGGCTGCTTCCGGGTCGCTAAGCGAGCGAGAGACCACCGAGGCCTGATCTCGTCTTGGCGACTTAGGCTTTTTTGTAGCTTGTAAATTTTGCTCTTCTTCTTTTCGCTGTAGGGATTTTGTCGGCTCTTGTAGGATTTTGTTTGATTGTTGTGCTCGTAATTTTGTACCATCTAGTTGTAACTCATTGAGATTCAATAAAACATCCTTTTCCTTCTTTAAGTTTTTGTCTCTTACTTTTCTCCGCATTCAAACATGGATATTTACCTGCTCGCCTCTTCGCGTTGCACTATTTTACCATACCTGTTTGGCACTCCTCGAGGTTGTCTGTCTCGACGACTCTTATAATTGATGCGAGCAAATTTGGTGCTGATGTGGGTAGTGTTGGTGTGGGGAAGGTCAGCCTCCCTTTGTTTTATCAAGTGTAAGCACTTGGTAAAAGAAAGAGAAATCCACTCCCAACAAGCTGCTCGAGGTGGGGTTTTCTTCCTGCATATGACGTATGCACTAACCTGTTTATTTTATTACTTTTGGGCGCGTCTCCTCGATTTCCGCGACTTTCTCTCTCCTCATTAAAACTGATACAGGCACTTGAGTGTTGATGACTTTTCATAACCCATCACTTCGAACGGCTCTTGGGTTCCTGCTTCTTTTTGGCGATCCACGTGTCCTTTCGCAGGCCGTGGAGTCGAGACGCGTTGATTCACATAGCCTTGCCTCCTCCTTCTATAAATGTGGAAACCCTACCTCGAGCCATAGTTTTACTTCCTCCAAAACCCATATTCCTCTTCTTCATCTTTTTCGCTTAACTTCCTTCGCCCTATAAACTTCGACTGATCACAGCTCGCACCCACGGCGCCAGTCCCATCTTTAAAATCCGATCTCCTCCCTCGGCGATGACGGAGGAGCCCCTTGGACATTTTCAGGAGGAATTTGTCCTGGAGCCGCAGGTCGCCCTTTGCCTCCCTCGTGACGGTGAGCTTGCCGACGCCCCCAAGGACAAGTGCATTGCCCTGTACGAGGTCTTCTTTCGGAAGACGGGACTCTGCTTTCCCATCCCGTCGCTCATCGTGGCCTTTTTCTGCACCTTCATGGTTCCCATCACTCAAGTAAGTCCGAACTCGATTCGTCTCCTCGTGTGTACCATACTTGTGGCGTTGGAGGCGAATGTTGACCTTACCCTGGAGGACCTTATGCGTCTGTTTAAATTCTCCAAGAACCCCAAGAACCCTGGTCGCTATTCTCTCTCCCACCGGGTTCCTGGCCATGTTATCGACATCACTCTTTCGAACGAGTCTGGGTGGGAGGACAAGTTCTTCTTTGTGTCGGTGGATGAGCAGAGTTTTGGGTGCTTTCACAAGCTTGTCGACCAGTCCCCCCTTAGGTATGTGCCCAGTACCGATGACGAAGCCGCTCGTCGCTTTGAGGCGACCCACAGGAAGCTTCTCGCCGTACCTGACCGGGACTGGTGCTCGGACTTCTCCAACGTTAGGGTCAAGAACTCTGGGATTTTTTCATGGCCTTATCCCTCCGGAATGAATCTCCGGGATCTTCTTCCGTCTTCCGGGTTCGACGGCCTTTCATCGTCCGGGGCTTCGTCGGAGGCCGCTCGAGGGGGGACTCAGGACCGGAGGAAAGGAAAGGTGTCCCGAGGAGTCCCGGCCGTCAGTGGGAATGGTCTGTCGTGAAGAGGGAACGCCTCCTCAGATGGGTCTTCTGCGAAGAGGCCTCGTGGCGATGGGGACTCTGCCGACGGGCCGGGGGGCGACCGTTCCTCTAAGAGGGCGAGGGTAACCACTCCGTCTGGCGGAACTCGGGAGGCGTCGAATCCCCGAGGAGGTGCTTCCTTGGGTCAGGCGCCGATGCCGATGCCGAAGGGTCCTGCCCCGGAGCAGACTTCGGCCGCTCCGTCCGCTTCCATTCGAGGCGGAGGTCGTTCCGACGGGGAATCGCGGTCTTCCACCTCCCCCTCCCAAGGATGTGGGTGGGCTCTCCGTCAAAGGGTCTGTCGGGGGCGGAAGTTCTTCCTCGCGTTGGCGAAAGAGGCTGGAGATCTCGGTGAAGGTTGCCGTTGAAACTCCTGAGACTGCAGCCACGGCAGTCGGGGCAGATGTTGCGGCCGGTGCCGCAGGTTCCCCAGGGCTTCGTGGTCGCTTGGAGGAGTCCGGAGATGTGGGGGCGACGTCGTCTAAGGAGGTAGACGCTTCCGTCGGGGCCTCGGATCCCCTGGATCCGGCTGTGCGAGCGTCGGAGGGGAGTGCCCTCGAGACCGAGGAGCCGGCGGTCGCGGATCCTCTGGTGTCGTCGGGTCCCGTCCATGCCGGACCTCAACTTGCTTGGGCCAGGCCGGGCAGGTGGCAGAGGAAAGAGTCCTCGAGCCAGAGGAACCGGCAGTCGTGGACCCTCACGCGCTGTTGGAAGATGCCCCTGCCAACGAGCCTTCCTCATCCTCCGAAGGAGGGATGTACCAGTCTCCTCTCCGGTTTACTGAGGGTCCACCCTGCATTCCTACTGCGGATGCTCCCGACGAGGCTTCGAAAACGTACTCTGCGTTTATGTGCCAGAGGTTATCGCGCCGCGCGCCTGGGACATCCAAGTCCCCTTTGGTCCTCAGTCAGTACGAGCAGTACCTCAACGCCACGAGACACCTGTTCAAGAGTGTTTCCTACCTGAATGATTTGATCCTCCTCAAGCGCGATCAGCGAATCTTGGCCGCGGAGGAGTCGGTAGGTAACAGGCAGAAATCCCAGGAGGTCAGCAAGCAGCTCGACGCGTCCATTGCCCGGGATCGTCAAAACCGTGAGCGAATTGAGAAGCTCGAGTCCGAGTTGGCGGATGAGGCCGCCCAGAAGAAGGCCTTTGAAACTCAGCTTGCTGAACTCAAAGTCAAGACGGATCGAGGATCTCAGCGTGAGCTTGGCTGCCCGCGAAGAAGCTCTAGCCGATGAGAAGAAGAGACACCTGGGGGTGGTGGGTGTGCTGAAGGAGAACGACGAGTATTTCACCCAGGTGCGCGAGATCTTGGGCGCAGCTGGTTCGGAAAGAGTGTCGCTGCCGGCGGTGGCCAAGTCCTTTGTGGAAGGGCTCCGTGGCAAGCTCGCGGCGGCGCGAGCCTTGTCGATGGAAGAGTGTAATCCCGGTTGCGTCTCTTTGAGAGAGCGGGCGCAAAGCTTGATAAAGCATCGGCTAGGTTCCAGCAAAGCTTGATAAAGCATCGGCTAGGTTCCAGGCCTTAGACTCGTCCATCGACTTCCATCGCCTCGCCGCGTCGTACCAGGCCAACATTGTGATGATCAATGCTCTTCCCGCTGAGGCGTCGGCCGAACTGCTCCGATCCCAGCTTCCGGAATGGAAGCGGCTCGAGGACGAGAAGCAGGCGCAGGCCGACGAGTTTGAGAGGAAGGCCAAAGCCGACCCCGAGTCCCCTCCTCTCTCGCCGTTCAATCCCGCTCCAGTGGAGGGCGCTCAGCTCGCGTCTCCGGAGGTGTAGACTTCTTCTTATGTAACCCGCTTTCTTTTACGGATTAAACGATATGAACCTCTTGTCTGTATTAATAATTTCTTTCGCTTGCGTGGGACCTTTGAGTGACTCGTTTCACCCTTTTTTACGTGGTGATATTTTATGACTGCTTATTAATCTGTCGTCTGCAAGATGTGTTTGACATATCTATATTTGGAATGATGCCAATAGAACGACGCTTTTAGTAAATGTAGATACTTACATGGGGCTGTGTAGCTGTGACGGGATGTCCCCGTCCCTCCCCTTCCTCCCCCCCTTTTTTTTTATCAAAGAAAAAGGGGGTCTTGGCTGGAGGGGCTTTAGTTGTTCCTGTTAAAAGTTTTTAACCCGCTTGCTCGGGAACCTTTGTGCTCGCGCGGAGCCTTTTGTGCTCGCTAGGAGGCTTTTGTGCTCGCTGGGAGTCTTTATGCTCACTAGGAGTCTTTTATGCTCGCTAGGAGTCTTTTATGCTCGCGAGGAGGCTTTGTTTGCTCGCTTGGGAGTCTTTTAATTGTGCTTGCCAGGAGGTTTTTATTGGCGATGTATGCCTTTAGTAACTTTTGGGCACTCTCGCCTCTTTATTTTGGGCACTCTCGCCTCTTTTATGCTCGTTGTGGAGTCTTTTATTTGCTCGCTGGGAGGCTTTATTTGCTTACTAGGAGGCTTTGTTTGCTCGTTGGGAGGCTTTTATTGGCGATGTATGCCTTAAGTAACTTTTGGGCACTCTCGCCTCTTTATTTTGGGCACTCTCGCCTCTTTTATGCTCGCTGTGGAGTCTTTTATTTGCTCCCTGGGAGGCTTTATTTGCTCACTGGGAGGCTTTTTTGAAGATGGCTCCCGGTCTTTTAAAGACGGGCCTCATCTGTATGTGCTCACTGGGAGGCTTTGATTGAAGATGGCTTCCGGTCATTTAAAGACGGGCCTCATCTGTATGTGCTCACTGGAGGCTTTGATTGCTCATTGGGAGGCTTTGATTGGTGATGTATGCCTTAAGTAACTTTTGGGCACTCTCGCCTCTTTATTTTGGGCACTCTCGCCTCTTTTATGCTCGCCGTGGAGTCTTTTATTTTCTCGCTGGGAGGCTTTATTTGCTCACTGGGAGGCTTTGATTGGCGATGTATGCCTTAAGTAACTCTTGGGCACTCTCGCCTCTTTATTTTGGGCACTCTCGCCTCTTTTATGCTCTGGTCGTATGTTTCAAACCTTTTGAACGTATATAGATAATTTGCCGAAGCCATAACAGTGTTCCCGAAATAAAAGGTCGGGGTCCCTTTAAATGAAAATTGACAGAAACGTTAAAGTGCTTACAGATATTTACGATAAGGTCAGGGAGGCGGAAGATGGTCTCCCCCTTCAGTAGAATTTCTTCAGGTGCTTCACGTTCCAGCTCCTCATCACCTTGGCGCCTTCGGTATTCTCGAGTTCGTAAACCCTTGGTCTGAAAATGCTCGTGACCACGTATGGCCCTTCCCAACTCTGCCCCAGCTTCCCGGCGTTGGCCTCGGCCGTGTTTTGGAAGACTCGTCGGAGAACCATTTCTCTGACCCGGAAGCTTCTACGGCGCACCTGCTTGTTGTAGTAGCGAGCGACGACATTCTGATAGTTAGCGACGTGGACACTTGCCTGTTCGCGTCGTTCGTCTACATGATCGAGCTGGTCGAGCAGGCCCTGTCCATTAGCTTCTTCGTTCCCTGGGGCCAGCAATCGGCGAAGACTCGGAATTCCCGTCTCTGCTGGTATGACGGCTTCTACGCCATATGACAAAGAGAACGGAGTTTGGCCGGTGGCTGAGTGCGGAGTTGTCCGGTAAGCCCAGAGGACACCAGGGAGCTCATCGGCCCAAAGCCCTTTCTTGGCGTCGAGCCTCTTCTTGATGTTGTCGGTGATCGTCCGGTTGACCGCTTTGGCGTTCCCGTTGCCCTAGGGGTACCTTGGTGTGCAGCTTCACTCCCCATTATGCACAGAATTTCCTGAACCTCTTCGAGATGAACTGCGAACCGTTAAGCGATGATCTCCCTTGGCAGGCCAAAGCGCGTGAAGATGTTTTTCCACACGAAACCTTCCACGTCGGAATCCTTGATGTTGGCGTATGCTTCCGCTTCCGCCCACTTGGTGAAGAAATCCGTGACTACCAACATGAACCTCCTTTGCCGCGTGCTTATGGGCATCGGACTGACGATGTCCATGGACCACTTCATGAAGGGATACGGGACGGTCACCGAGGACAGCTCCTCAGCTGGGAAATTTATAGCTGGGGCGTGTCGTTGCCACTTCTCGCATCTCTTGGCATGATCGGCGCAATCCGCCAACATCGTGTTCCAGAAGAAGCCCTGGTGCTTGGCCTTTCTTAGCAGCGACCTTCCCCCGGAATGGTTCCCGCACTCTCCGCTCTGGATTTCTCCCATCACGTAGTCGGCCTCGTTCTTGTCGAGGCACCTTAGGTAGGGTCCGGTGAAGCTTTTCAAGTAGAGCTTATGTCTGATGATGGCGTATCTCACGCTCTTGGCCTTGATCTTCCTCGCTTCCTGGCGATCATCTGGCATGATCCCCTCCTGGATGTATTTCTTGATGGGCATCCGCCAGTCCTCCTCGTCGTCGTCCTCCACCACTCCTCGCTCCTCGTCTTCCAGCTCCTCGTCCACGAGCTCGTGGATGCTGAGCTTTTCGGGAGACTTTCCCTGCTCCTCGCCTCCGCCTCGAGACTTCTTCCTCACTGGGCCTTCTTCCCTTCTTATGCTTGGCCTCTCGACTGTTTCCACCGTAATGGATCGGAGCTCGCCTACTCCCGTCGTCGAGCCCAATCCCGCTAACGCATCGGCGTGGGTGTTGTCCCCTCGCGTCACCTGTGTCAGGCTGAAGTAGTCGAACTTCTTGGAGAGCGAATCCACGAGTGCCGCGTAAGACTCCATCCTCTCATCGCTTCTCTCGTACTCACCGCTGACTTGCTTGACGACTAGTTGGGAGTCTAAAAAGACGCTGACGTTCTTTACGCCGATCGCGAGGGCGGAATTCAGGCCTATGAGGAGGGCCTCATACTCGGCCTCGTTGTTTGTAGCCCGACATGCTTTCTCGATGACTTCTCCCATGGGTGAGGTGAGTCTGACTCCGGCGCCTGCTCCTTGCGAGGTGGCAGATCCGTCCACATGTATCTTCCAAGTACCATCCTCATCGCTTAGGTCGATGGGCTCCCTCGGGAGTTCGATCAGGAAATTCGCGAGGACTTGAGACTTGAGACTCGTTCGGAGTCTGTACTCGATGTCATATGCTCCGAGCTTAATCGACCATTTCGTGATCCGCCCCAACTGGTTTGGACTATGGATGATGGCGCGTAACGGTCTGTCGGTCATAACGACGACGGGATGCCCCTGGAAGTGGAACCTTAGTCTCTCCGAGGCGTCGTAGACTGCCAGGGCTAGCTTCTCCACCAGCGGGTACCTTGTCTCTGCATCGAGGAGCTTCCGACTGATGTAGGCCACCGGCTTCTGCTCTCCGTCTTCTTCCCAGACAAGTACCTGGCTGATTTTCTGGTCTGATATGGCGACGTATAGGTACAGGGTCTCTCCCAGGACTGGCTTCGTCATCACCGGGGGCGATGAGAGATATGCCTTCAGAGTTTGAAAAGCTTCCTCACACTTCTCGGTCCACTCGAACTTCTTGTTCTTCTTTAGCAGCTCATATAAGACGAGCGTCCTGTCGGCTTTCCTCAAGATGAAACGGCCCAAGGCAGCGATTCTTCCTGTTAGCCTCTGCACTTCCCGCCGGTTGCGTGGAGATGGCATACTCTTGATCGCCTCGATCTGTTCGGGGTCCGCCTCGATTCCTCGCCAGGTAACCATGTGACCCAGAAATTTCCCCGAGGAGATGCCGAAGGTGCACTTAGAGGGATTCAATATCATTTGATGTCGGTTCAAGACCTCAAAACACTCCGCCAGGTGTTCTATGTGTCTTTCCGCCTTCATCGTCTTGACAACCATGTCATCGATATATACCTCCATGCTCTTTCCAATCTGCTCGTGGAACATCTTAATTACCAGTCTTTGGTAGGTCGCGCCGGCGTTCTTCAAGCCGAACGGCATCACCTTGTAGCAATAGGTTCCCCGCTCGCTGATGAAGGCGGTCTTCTCCTCGTCGTCCGGATGCATCCTTATTTGATGGTACCCCGAATATGCATCCATGAAGCAGAGGAGTTCGTATCCCTGAGTGGCCTCGACGAGGCGGTCGATGTGCGGCATGGGGAAGCTATCCTTCGGGCAGCCCTTGTTGAGGTTGGTGAAGTCCACACAGACTCGCCATTTACCGTTCTTCTTCTTGACAACGACCGTGTTAGCCAACCACTCGGGGTATTTCACCTCCCTGATGGTGCCCATAGAGAGTAATTTGTCAACCTCTTCGTTGATTACGCTATTCCTGTCCGGTGCCATCTTCCTCCTCTTCTGGATGACGGGCCGATGGCTCGGGTCGGTGTTGAGACGGTGGGCGATCACAGACGGATCCACGCCCGGCATGTCTTCGTGGGTCCATGCGAAGCTCTTCCGATTCTCCTTCAAAAAGGCAATCAATTTGGCCCTGACTTCGGGGTCGAGCTCCGCCCCTATACTGGTTGCCCGAGTTGGGTCTGACTCGTCGATGCAGACTTTCTCGACCGCTTCGACCTGTGGTCCTGGTCGCCCTCTATCAGCCACTCGCTCCTCGAATGTCTCTGCTGCCGACGGCTCGAGGAGCGGGCTCGCCGGACTTCTCCCCTCGTGCTCTCGCGAGCCATTCCCCGACTCTTTGCCTGCCTTGGTCGGGGGGGGGGGGGGGGAGAGGCTAGCTGCTATAAATTGGCAGCCTCTTCCTCGCTCACTTCTGCCGGTGTCTTTTCTCCATGCACCTGTCGGTGGTGCATCATGTAGCAGACACAGTAAGCGTCCCTATCGCCCCGTATTTCTTCTATCGTCCCAGCTTCTCCAGGAAACTTGATACATTGGTGGTAGGTGGAGGGTACGGCCCTCATCGAGTGGATCCAAGGTCTTCCCAGGATCACGTTGAAGTGCGAAGGTACGTCCAGGACCATGAACTCCACCGGGAGGTGGACCGTGCCCAGGGAGATAGCCACATCCCCATTGAATCCGGAGACCTTCTGCCGCCGTCCTCCGATCTCTAGGCCCTCGATTTTCATCTTCTCGAGGCATTCGTAGAAAATGACGTCGACGGCGCTCCCGTTATCGACGAGGACCCGGCACACGTCAGCATTGCCGATCTCGAGCACGAGGACTAGGGCGTCGTCGTGCATCTCTGCACACTCTCCGGACTCGACGAACTCAATCTTCGCGTGGGAGCCGGTCGCCATCGGATCCCCGCGGTTGTGCTCTTTCCCCTGACGCTGGAAAGCCTTGATGCTGTTCACGGAGTCGCCGCACAATCGCGACCCGCCCATGATCACTTCAATCCTGGCTCTCGTCGCCGGTTTGCCTTTTGCGACCCGATCCACCACCTGTCTTCCTGCGGTCGGGTCCCTCCTTGCTCCTTCTGGAGCGGTTTCGGCACCTTGCACCTGAGCACCTTGCGGCCTTCGCCACGTTCGATTGTCATTCCTCCACGGCTCACGGTTCCTTGGGGCCATGTCCCTCAGCTCCCCTTGCGCATACCTCCTCTGGAGCTCGCGATTCAACATGGCGCACTCCTCGGTGGTGTGGCCGCTCATGTTGTGGAATTCGCAGAACTTTCTCGCGTCTTTCGGCCAGGGTTTCCTCTCGAAACCTCCTCGCCCTCCCGAGGGTCCTCTTCCTCCTTCGACGTGGCCCTCTCGTCCGCCAGAAAATCCTCCTCGGGCCGATACAAAGACTCCTCGCTAGCCTCCTCTCGGCTCGCCCGAGAAATCTCCTCGCGGTCGGGCTTCCTCAGCGGGACCTCTCCTTTCTTCTACCTGATAGACTCCTTTCCTAGGGGCCTCCCGACCCCTTCGCTCTCCGGGCACTCCCCAGCCATCCCTACGCGCTGTGGTCGCCCGGGCCTGAGGTCGTCTCGATGTTCCCTCTTCTCGGGATGCTTCCCTCTTCCACCTCCTTCATGGATCTTCCTCAG
Organism: Urtica urens; assembly: GCA_958296335.1. NCBI lineage: Eukaryota > Viridiplantae > Streptophyta > Magnoliopsida > Rosales > Urticaceae > Urtica > Urtica urens. The sequence continues at coordinate 36,163,241 of OY282520.1, forward strand.
TGCTGCTTCATCCTCCTCGATTTCCATAAAAATCGAGGCCCGGTGGAGGGCATCCTCGATCGTTGACGGGCGCATCTTTGCCAACTCCGGTCGGAAACGGGAGGTGTAGAACAGGCCATTCTTCAAAGCCTGGATCGCGATCAACCCGTCCAGGTTTGATATTCTGACCATGACAGCCTTGACCCTTTCGATGTAGAAGTGGAGCGTCTCCCCTTTTTCCTAGGCGAGGTTCCACAACGTGGTTATCGTCGCGTCGCTCTGCACGTACATCGAGTAGTGGCACAGGAAAGCTGCGACGAGGTCGACGGAGTCATCGATGGATTCCGAGGGTAGCTTGGCGAACCAGTCGCTAGTCGGCCCTTGCAGGCTCTCGACAAATAGGCGGCAGAGGATGGCCTCTACCTTCTCCGTTTCCCCAGTGATACACTCCGTCACGATTCGGAACGACTTCACGTGGGTGTTTGGGTCTGAGGTTCCTTTGTACGGCGTGATCTTGACCTTCGGGAGGTCTCCCAGCTCCACGCCGCGGATCTTGGACGAGAAAGGAGTGGCCCTCTCCTCTCTGACTATCCGGTCGATCTCCGGTGCCGAACTCGTCGCCTGGTGCACCCGGGACACGACCTGCCCCATCCTGGACTCGATCCCCGAAGATAGTTCCTTTACCAACATCCTCACTTCTTCCGGCATGAGGGGAGTAAAGGTGGGACGGGCATTTATGGCCGCCGCCGGGTCTTCTTCCTCTGCTGTAGACGGCGTGAGCACGGTGGTCTGAAAGAGGTTTCTGTGGACCGGGGCTCCGGGCGCCGTCCATCCTCCCATTCCTCCGTTGGTCATGAACTGATCCAGGCGGGCCGCGAGTTCCCTATTCAGCTCGGCCTGCTCCTCGGCCCTCCTGTTGGCCTCTTGCGCCGTTGTTAAGGCTTCGGCAACCTGCTGCCCGAGAGCTCCCGCCTCCGCCGTCTCCTCTTGACTCCCTCCTACGCTGCTATCGTTGTTCGCCATGTCTTCGGTCTTCGCGAGCTTCCAGGCTATGAGATAGAAAAAGACTGAGCCCCACGGTGGGCGCCAAACTATGGAGGTCGGTTTTCACCGGGGCTCTTTCAGTCACAAGATTTAACAACGACAATTTTATATGCGTGAAAGCCAATTTAGTGCGTTAATATCCTTGAGTTTTATGTATATGGGAGCTCGGTCTTTCTCATTTATTAGCTTGGAAGCTTATCGAAGAATACAGACAATGGTGAACAGTGACGGCTAATATCTCTTTCTTAGGGTTTCGATTCGAACCCTTCTATGTGGTCTTTACATTGATATTTATAGTCTCTCTCTTTGGTGTGTGTGGTTCTCTAGGGCTTGTCCCTCCATTAGGGTTTCCCCTTTCGGCCCGGCCTTCCTCTGACCGGCTCCGTGAGTCTTCCTGATCTTTACCTACTAAATCCCGTGATTGCCCCTCTTTCGACTGACTCTCTGACGCCAAGTCTTCTTGAGCAAGCTTCCGCTTTCCCTCCCTTTTCACAGCGAGGACACCTTTCTGAGGCAAGATCCCCTTCGAGGAGAAAGAGAGGAATACTCCATCGAGGGGATCACCTCGCAGAAAAGCCTCTTCGCGAAGAGCTTTCCTCGCAAGAGATCCATCCTCCTCGCTCAGGGCTAAACCCTCCTCGCCGAGATGAATCTTTCCCCTTGCATTACTGTCACCAGCCGCGGGCCCCACTTGCTTCTTCCTCACTTTGTCGTTTCGAGAGCCAAAATGACATGCGCTTATGTTAAGAGGGATTGACGAAATCCTACCTTAACAGATATTATGCGTTGTGGTACGTCAAAACTCCAACAACGCTTAGCTAAGCGTTGTGGGACGTTAAAGCTCCCACGACGCTTAGCTAAGCGTTGTGGGACGTCAAACCTCCCACAATGGTTAGATAAGCATTGTGGGAGCTACTACATTGCTGGATTCCACAACGATTAATAACCAGTGTGGAAGATTTCTACAATGGTTAATAAGCGTTGTGGGATCCAGATTTTGTAGTAGTGTCTTGTGGGCATCTCTGCCAACAAACTCCCACTTGACTCATAGAAGATGAGAGTAGTCCTTCATGCCCAATCTGTCTCGATGTTGGTCGAAGACCTTGTTGGACAGGGCCTTGGTGAATGGATCTGCAAGGTTTTACACCGTTGAGATCTTCTTCACCGCCATGTCTCCGCGCTGCACGAACTCTATAATCAAATCGTATTTCATCTCAGTATGCTTAGAGCGCTTATGGGTTCTAGCTTCCTTTGAGTTAGAAACAGCCCCACTATTATCACAATAAAGTGTCATGGGCTCATTGTTAGTTGGAACGAGTTCCAAGTACTCATGGAATTTTCTAAGCCATAAAGCTTTTTTGGATGCTTCACAAATAGCCACATATTTTGCTTCATGGTGGAGTCAGCAATGCAAGATTGCTTGATACTCCTCCAAACAACAGATCCACCATTCAAGATGAACAAAAATGCTTAAGTGGATATCATGGAATCCTTATCTGCCTGAAAGTCGGAATCGTTATACTCCGTCATAGTCAGGTCAGTACCTGAATATGTAAGTATCAAGTTCCTAGTTCTCCGAAGATATTTAAGAACATGCTTAATAGCAACCCAGTGCTCCGGTTCATGATTTGATTGGAAACAGCTAACTACGCCAACGGCAAAACATATATCCGGTCTAGTGCACAACATAGCATACATGAGACTTCCTACGGCTGAAGCATAGAGAATCTTTCACATGCCCTCAATCTCTTGTGTACTCTTGGTAGACTAGTCGTTAGAGAGTGAGATTCTGTGTTTAAAGGGGTTTTGGCCCTTTTTGGAGTTTTGCATAGCGAAGCGATCCATCACCTTATCTATATAAAATGGTTGGGAGAGCGACATGGTCTGGTTTTTCCGATATCGAAAGATCTGAATCCTAAGAATTTACGCAGCTTCCCCTAGATCCTTCATGTCAAACTGCTAGGCTAACCTGTTTTTAACGTCAGATTATTTACCTACATCATTACCAATGAGCAGTATATCATCGACGTACAAACAAAAAACATAACCTTGCACTCGTGTATCAACTTACAAACACAAGGTTCATATATTGACAGTTCAAAATTAAAGCTTTTTACAGTTTCATCGAATCTAATATTCAATGATCTAGATGCTTTTTTTAATCCATAAATGGATCTAAGTAACTCATAAACCTTTGTTTCTTAACCACCTGCCACGAAACTGTGTGGCTGCTCCATGAAAATATGCTCATCAAGAGTTCCATTCAGAAAAGCAGCCTTGACATCCTTTTGCCAGATCTCGTAATCAAGAGCGGTAATAATTGATAGAAGTATGCGGATGAATTTAACCATTGCGTATGGAGAAAAAGTTTATCCATAATTGATACCTTCTCTTTGGGTGTAACCCATCCGGACCCCATTTCTTTTTATAGATCCGCTTACACCCTACGAGTTTAACCCCTTCATGTAGGTCTACAAGTTTCTAGACTCTGTTGACATACATCAAATGCATCTCAACTTTCATGGCGTCAAGCCAAAGGTTTGACCCATAACTAGGCATTGCTTAGCTGTAGAAAACAGGGTCATCCATGTCAGCGGTGGCTACAAGAGTATCTCCATAATATATGTACTTTTCGGGCTTTTCAGAAGCCCTCATACTATGTTGAACCACTACTTGACGAGGTTCTGAATGGTTAGGTTTCATTTCAGTTGGGGTAAGAAAAGTTCTTACAGGTGAGGTAGAACCTTCCTCACCCAATTTTTCTTTAAGCACAATTTGCTTTTAGGTTTCGTATTCTTCATATAGTCTTCCTCAAAGAAACGAGCATTAGTGCTGACAAAAGTTTTTCGTCCTCGGGACTATAGAATGTGAAACCTTTGGCTTCCTTTGGATATCCAACGAACTTTCCGCAAATATTCTGAAACAAGTTTCGTCTAAGACGGTCCTTGGCACTCCTTATGAACGATGGATTGGGCGTAAAGCTAGTTTAAGCCACATTAGAATTATGCATGTTCGTTGGATATCCAAAGGAAACAAGAGGTTTCACATTCTATAGTCACGAGGATGAAAAAACGTTTGTCAGAACTAATTCACTTTTCCTTGAGGAGGACTATATGAAGAATACGAAACTTAGAAGCAAAATAGTGCTTGAATAAAAGTTGGGTGAGGATGCTTCTACCTCATCTGTAAGAACTATTCTTACCCCAACTGAAATGCAACCTAACAATTCAGAACCTCGTCAAGTAGTACTTCGACGTAGTGGGAGGGTTTCTGAAAAGCCTGACAGGTACATGTCTTATGGCGATACTCTCGTAGTCGTCGCTGACATGGATGACCCTGTTTCCTACAGCCAAGCAATGGCTGGTTCTGAATCAACCCTTTGGCTTGATTCCATGAAAGTTGAGTTGCATTCAATGTATGTCAACAAAGTCTGGAAACTCGTAGACCTACCTGAAGGGGTTTAACCTGTAGGGTGCAAGTGGATCTATAAGAAGAAAAGGGGTCCGGATGGGAACGTTGAGACGTTCAAAGCGCAACTCGTGGCTAAGGGTTATACCCAAAAGGAAGGTATCGATTATGAAGAAACCTTCTCGCCAGTCGCAATGCTTAAATCCATCCGTATACTTCTATCCATAGCTGCCGCTCTCGATTATGAGATATGGCAGATGGATGTCAAAACTGCCTTTCTGAATGGCAATCTTGATGAGCGCATTTTCATGCTCAACCAGATAGTTTTGTGGAAATTTATCAAGAGCACAAGGTTTGTGAATTGCTTAAATCCATTTATGGATTAACGCAAGCATCTAGATCATGGAATATTAGATTAGATGAAACTGTAAAAGGTTTCGATTTTGAACATTCAATAGATGAACCTTATGTCTATAAATTGATACACGAGGGCAAGGTTGTGTTTCTGGTAATGTATGTCGATGATATACTACTCATTGATAATGATGTAGGCAAATTATGTGAGGTTAAAATCTGGTTAGCTAAGGAGTTTGATATGAAGGATCTAGGGGAAGCTGCGTCCATTTTGGGGATTCAGATCTTTCGAGATCGAAAGAACCGGACCCTGTCGCTCTCCCAAGCATCTTATATATATAAGGTGTTGGATTGCTTCGCTATACAAAACTCCAAGAAGGTCCTAAACCCCTTTAGAGATGGAGTCTCACTCTCTAAGGACCAGTCTCCAAATACTATACAAGAGATTGAGGACATGAGAAAGATTCCCTATGCTTCAGCCGTGGGAAGTCTCATTTATGCTATGCTTTGCACTAGACTAGATATATGTTTCGCCGTTGGCGTGGTTAGCTGTTTCTAATCAAATCCTGGACCTGAGCACTGGGTTCCTGTTAAGAATGTTCTTAAGTATCTTCAGAGAACTAGGAACTAATTCCGACTTTTAGGCGGCTAAGGATTCCAGGAAATCTACTTCAGGATCTGTGTTCATCCTGAATGGTGGATCTGTAGTTTGGAGGTGTATCAAGCAATGTTGCATTTCTGACTCCACCATGGAAGCAGAATATGTAGCTGCTTGTGAAGCATCCAAAAAGGCTGTATGGCTTAGAAAATTCCTTAAATATTTGGAGTTGTTCCAAATGTCAACGAGCCCATGACGTGAGTTTGTTGGCAGAGATGCCCACAAGAAAATTTTTTATTTACGTATTGATGAAATATATAAATCTTTATCAAGCCCTTATTGTAATTTACTGAATAAATTAATAAAGTTGAAACCTTCATTCATTCCTTTTTAGTTTGATTGAAGATTTATGATATTCAATAGTCTTATAGTACTTAATCAAACCTAACAATGTACGAAGAGACAAATGTAGATTTGCGAGAACAAACTCTTCATGGTTTGACTAAAATGATCTATTCGCAATCTAAAGATCAACGGACTATTGATCCAAGTATGGTTGTTGGAAGATCTATGATGTCTGGTTACAAGGCATAGAGAGTTAGGAACTCTATAGTTCTAGGGTATCTTTTGAAGATACTGAATTGACCAGTGTACCTTCAGAGACAATAGAAGAACAAACAATTTAACATCTTCTCTCAATGTCACTTAATATGAATGGCATCGTGCTTACCTAAATCCTGAAATGAGACATGTCATTTCATAGCATTAATAATCTCATTTGAGTTAGTAAATTCAAGATCCATTATGTGATCTAGACAAGGCCTATCGGTGAGATATTAAGTTATGAAGATGTCATCAACCAAATTTGTGAAGTTCTCATAGATATGGAATTCATGTACAAGATTGCTGAGATGCAATATATATCACCTCTTGCTTTATTACTTGGATTGTGAATAAATAAATTGCGCAGTATCCAAAATTAAGTAGCGACTTTTTTTGGATGAAACAATGTGACTTGTTAGCTCCTCGTCAATACATTGTTTCTAACTTATACACAAGTACTAGAGGAGTTGAGAAAATAACAATTAGAAGGGTAAAATGGTAATTTTAAAAATCCCAACTAGTTGATGATATTCATGAAGGGTAAACATGGATAATATTCAATGGATCCGCTCAATATAATTAAGTTGAATTTGACTAGAAAATAAATTTATTTGAACCGAGAGATTCCCAGTGTCAACTCTTTAGTGGAGTCATTTGACATTAAGCTAATACTCGGAAAAGGTTTGTGAACTTTTGAGTCCGAGTATAGAAGCTCAAGCTTTTTTCATTTGGATCCATAAGTTCACTATTACAGGTCATTAGAGTAGGATTGTTAAACTAAAAACTAAGTCAAAATATGTTCAAATGTTGAACTAGACTTTTTCTCGGAAAATGTCTAATGGTTATTTTTGTCCACATGGACATAGAATGATGTGAATGTCAAAATAAGATTTTGAATATTTTCATATGATGAAAATATAAATTATTTCCTAAAGCCGAAAAGTCGTTTAAGGCATTATAATTGTCCATTGTGCAATGATAATTCTACAATGGGTATGTTAAGAATTTTCTTAAAAGAAATAAGGAAGCATCTAGAAACTCCCCCCTAGTTAGAATTTCGGCCAAAGAGTGCATCAAGAGGAGAATTTTTTTCCCTTTAATTATATGGATAATTACCCAAAAGGAAAAGGGAAATGAATTTCCTTGATAAGGAAATAAATAAGCTAAGTGAGGAATCAAATTTCCTCATTACTTGAGGTGTATGGCCGGCCATCCTAAGAGAGAAAGGGGAAGGGAAAATCAAATATTTTGTCATGAATATATTATTTTTTCATGAATGAATAATTGACCTTTATAGATTTTTCCTTCTCCTATAAATAGAGCCTCAAATAGAGATGTGAAAGGATAAGATTTTTCCTTGTTCTCTCTTGCTCTCTCCCTCTCTCTCTCTAGACAATACGTTTTTTATTTTGGCACCTAAGTCCTCATTAGACATAGGCTTAATTAGCTCTCTAGCTCGAAGACTTGTTCTTGAGCTATTGTGTTTAATTGTGCCCACACACAAATTCTTCTAAACCTCTATAGACTCTTGTAATAGAAACCTTAGGTTTCTCAAGTTCAAGACTATACGTAAAGGAATCGAGCAAGGAAAAAAGATCTACGTTCAGAAGACGCTTCAAGATCAAGCTACAAAAAAGATTAGTATTCAAGTAGATTAAATAATGTTTGTAATTTATAACATGTATATGCACTTTGTTTAGGTTGGTAAAAATTGTTTTACTAGTAAAAGAAAATTTATATTCCGCCATTAATGTGTTAATGATAAATTTTTCTTGATCCTATACCTATTCCAACAGCCTTATGGATCCAAACGAACAAAGCTTGAGCTTCTATACTCGGATACAAAAGTTCACAAAATTTTCCGATATTAGCTTAATGTCAACTGACTCCAATAACGAGTTGACACTTAGAATCTCTATGTTCAAATGAATTTATTTTCTACTCAAATTCAACTTAATTATATTGAGTGGATCAATTAACTGTTATCTATGATTACCCTTTATGAATATCAACTAGATGATATTTATAAAATTACCATTATCCTTCTAGTTGTCATTTCCTCGACTCATTTATTAATTTTGAATAAGTTATAAACAATGTATTGACGAGGAGCTAACAAATCACATTGTTTTATTCAAATAAATTCGCTACTGAATTTTGGATACCGCGCGGTTCATTTATTCACAATCCAAGTAATAAATCATTAGGTGATATGCATTGCATTTCAGCAATCTTGTACATGAATTCCATATCTATGAGAACTTCACAAAGCTGGTTCATGACATCTTTATAACTTAATATCTCACCAATTAGTCTAGTCTAGATCACTTAGTTGACGTAGAATTGGACTTTCTCAAATGAGAATATTGAAGCTATGAAATGACGTGTCTCATTTCAGGATTTAGGTAAGCATGATGCAATTATACATAGTGACCTTAAGACAGAAGAGGTTAAATTGTTTGTCCTTACATTGTTCTAAAGGTGCACTGGTCAATTAAGTATCTTCAAAAGATACACTAGAAGAACTATTGAGTTCTTAACTTTCTATGCCTCATAACCAGACATCATCGATTCTTCTAACAAGCATACTGGGATCAACTGTCCGTTGATCTTTAGATTGTGAATATATCGTTTTAACCAAACCATGAAGAGTTTTTTCACGCAAATCTAAATTTGTCTCTTCATATATTGTTAGGTTTGATTAAAGATAATAAGACTATTTAATATCATAAATCTTCAAACAATCAAATAATGAATGAATGAACGTTTCAACTTTTATTAATTTAATCAGCAAATTACAATAAGGACTTTATGAAAGGTTTATATATTACATCAATATCTAAGTAAATAATCTTCTTGTGGGCATCTCTGCCAACAAATGCGCCATTTCCCGTTGGGTTTCTATACCATCACCACATTTGAGTGTTTCGCTTTTCTTATAAAGTTCGCGACGAGGAGTTTATCAACTTACTCTCCAATGGCAAGATATCTTTACCTGGTGAAGGCCCTTCTAGGCTGTACCCGCTCGGGTATGTTACGATCATCGTTCAGGAGATGGACCATAAAGTCTTTAAGAGTTTCCAAGCGTCATCGTGCTGGTTTAAATTACTAAAGGTTCCTCTCACTTCAAGTTTGCATTGGAACTCGTCTCCGAGTTGGTAATCCCGTGCAAACCATTTTCTCACGCTCAAGCGTGGCAGTTTTCTCGTTGGCAGCCCACATGTGGCATGTTCGCGCCATGGCCCGGTCTCCCATCATATATGGAATCCTCTTTTCGGTGGGTAACTTCATATGGTAGAATGAGGTCATGGCCTTGAGTCCGAAGAGGATTGGTCAACCGATAATAATGTTATATGCCGTGAACTCATCGACGATCAGGAACGTCACGGTTCGGGTAATCTCTATGCTACCTTTGGTCCTGAAGGTGACGGGTAAGTCAATCTACTCTTCCGTCCATACCTTTTCCCAGAAAAGCCATACAGGAGTTTGCGTTGGGCGAGTTTTACTCTATCGAATTTCATTTGCTCTAGCGCCGAGTTAAATATACTATCCACTGCACTGACATTGTAAATCAAGATTCGTCAGACCTTGTTGTAGGCGACCAGCGCGGGCACGACAATGGCGTTGTTGTGTGGGTGGAGGATCCGTCTCGCCTCAGCTTTGGTGAAGCGGATCGATTTCCATGATATTGGGAGGAGGATTTTCGAAGGTGGTCGCCTTGGCGGTTGCCCGCTTAGCATCCAACTTTTGCCTCAAATCCTCCTCGCGGGGACCTCGTCGTTAGTCGAGACGGGTCCTCAGATCTTCCCCAACCGTCCACGAAAGCCTAGCCACCGAGGGGTGGCGCCGTGACCGACTGCCGTGGGAGTCATTGTCGACTATCCTGGCCTGGGGGTTGCTTGAACCCTCGTGTCTTGAATCAGCACGGGCTAGACCAATGGGCTGGACAGTTGGTGAATCACCCAGGTAAGCCACGTGTGATTGCGTGAAAGTTAAGCTTATGTTGGTATCCAGGACAACGTCGTCTTTGACGTAATTTTTGTCTCGGGTTGAACTATCCTCCTCCTTGTATCCAAGGAGGTTCATGAGCAAACTCTTGTTTACTCCAAAATGTGCCAACAAACGCCAGACGATGGTTGGTTTCCTCCCTTAGGCCAATCTTGTTGTCATGAAGGGCGGGGGACTGTTTTCGGAACCATAGGCTGTCGCCTAGTCGCTCGGCGGGGGAGTTGCCGAAACTAGTATCGCGAGGTAGTTGCTCAAGCGATCAGATTACTCGTTCGATCAGCCGCGGAGGCTTTCGGAACGTCACTCATTTTCAATGAGTAGATAAGAAACTAGGTGAAAAGGAGTTATGTGGGTGAGAGAAATTTCTGGGTAGAGAGGCCCCTCTCTTAAATTTGGACAATGTTCGGAGACCTAAGCGGTCAATTCCCCGCTCGGCGCGAGTGTCTCTCACTTTGGCCCTCACTCGAGTGTCCTGGATCTTCTCTTAGCTGTCGTGGGATCTTCAGATTCTCATGCTATCTGAAAAGAGTAAACAGACGTGAATTAAGAAAGGAAAACAGATGGGGCTCTCTTCTTAATCTCGGACGCTCAACATTAGTGGAATGTAGGCAGAGATATAAAATGACAAAGAGGGAGGGTCGACGAGATCGGGGAAAGCGGAAACACTTGGGTGAACGTCTTTTCACGCTCAGATACCTAGGAGGATTGTTCCAAGCACAGACTATCCTTTGAAAACTCCAATAGTATAAAGAAACTCAAGCTCTGCCATGATTTTGAGAGATAGAAAATGTGTGTGTACCTTTCCTGTGGAATGAAGTTACTCTTTATAGGTTAAGGGGTCGGCCAAGGGGAGTCTAGCCGCGTGCGGATGAAAATGTCGCCTGCCCGGGTACCAAGGGTTGGCGAGCCGGCTGGTCAGGTATGAAGGGATGGCCGGCCGGCCGGCCGAGTACCGAGGAGCGGTCTTCCGACCGAGTGCCAAGGAGCGGCCTGCCGAGCATGCCAGGGGCCGGACAGAGTCAAGCCAACCGGCTAGGTACTAGGGACGGCTTGTCAGCCGGCCGGGTCGACGACGGGTGCTGGAGGAGGCCCTGGGGCTTCCCAGCCAAAGTCGACGATAGGGAGGCGACATAGAGTCTTTATAAACGAACCGTCGCCGGAAATCCGGCAACTACAATGAATTTTGTTTACTATAATGAATTTTGTTTAGCCCATAGTACAAACACAAAAATATTGTGTCATTTTCGTCACAAATCTCTACTGCATTACACGCCGCGAGTTTGATCATGTCATGCAAAAACCACAAGCTAAGTGCGATTTTAAACATATTTTTTTAGTGAAAAATGAGTTTATTTGTGGTTTTCCGTGCATAAGGTATAATTTTTAAAGTTCCCCTGCAGTTTTATTACATGTTATTTCCTTGTTTCATGGTAGTATATATTATTATTTTAAGGGAATTACCTAAAACGTAACATGCACCATTGTGTTTCCAATTTCTATTAAAATTTTTTTTTTTTCAATTTGCAACTAAAAATAGTTGGAAAGGATTTTCTTTTAAAATAATTATTTTTAACATTTTTAATCCACTTATTTTTTCACTAGGTTTATTTAAAAATTATTATCTTTTCTCCGGTTCGGATATGACAATTTGGACTCTTTTTGAGCTTCTGGGCTTTCGGGCCAATCTCTTATCTATTTATTACAAAATTCACTTCTATAGAGTTTTAATTCCACAAATAATTTGTAGGTTATATGAAGTATCAAATAAGCATAAGTTACCGAATTGATCGTGCTACGATTTTATTTGCATTTGTTGCGTACGAAGGCAAAAGGTTTTGACATTTTGGATGTTAACACCTAGCATAATCAAGATGTATTAAACATCATTAAGGGCTGTTAATGATGGACGGTTTAGTAAGTTCAAACCAACCTTTATTTGCTTATAAAAAGTCAAGTACTCTCATTCGGAAAAACACACCTACACACAGAGGAATTTATTTCTGTCTTTCCTCCGAAAATGTGGTTGTTCCTTCTGCAGAACTGGTTGTTCATTCAAGAAATTTGGTTGTTCTTTCATAAACTTTGGTTGTTCCTTCAGGAATTCTGGTTGTTCCTTTATGAATTTTGGTTGTTCCTTCTGAAAAGTTGGTTATTCCGACTTGTTCTTTTCGAATCTAGTTGTTTTAGTTGTTTCTTTTGTAGGCCGGTTAATATACGTACGAACTTGGTTCGCCGGAGAAATCTTTTTGCTGCTCAAAGATCTTCTCATCCACCGTTGTATCATGGGAGGTAAATTGCTCAAAATTTTCCGACAGTGCGAAGACAATATTACATTATAGAAACCGTCCATGAAAATAAAATATTGTTGTTGTTATTTATTTTCTTCATATTTATTGTAACCTGTAATTCTGAAAATTTAATTAGATTCTGCTCTTGTATCTAATAACAAGTACAATTTAATATTTGGGGTAGTTCACCGAGTTATGATTGGGGTACTTCACCAGGTTGACATTTTTAACTAATTGTGTGTCTATATTTGATATATTTGACTTTCAAATTTGAACTTATTTTAATTTTTTATTATTTGTATTTGATACTGAAGTTTATTATTTATTTTAAAACTGTGTTACTTCTTTTTTTTGCAAAATTTGTATGTTTTATCGCAAATTTTATCAACATAATTATTCGAACTTTTTATGTCATAATCTATGGATAACTACAATCGCAGTGTTTCTATACTATCAACATAAGAATTAGGACCAACATTTAATCCTTGGTCTAGACATGAAAAATGAATTATTTATTGATTTTCATAGGTATATCTGTAATTACATGCGTGGTGGGATTAGGATGTGGATAATGAAGCACTAAACAGGTGGCCATTTTCTGTAAACAAAATGTGGCAACTTTTTAATTTGTTTATTTATTGTTAAATAACAATAACTACAATTGCATTGACAGATTCAGTAACGGTGTAAGAAATTTGCTTATTATTAGAACGGGTCAAGTCTGATTACAATGTAAAATCACAGAGCATATACATGCCATGCAAGTGCAATTCGATCTCACGACTCAATAATGTGGCAGCATTAATAATTAAAATGTACACTAACTTAGAAAATTCCCATGTTCTTCCCGTAACTTTTGATCCGTCAATGACTATTAGCAATTTGCGGTCAGATTCTTAAAAAAATTTGTGGAAAGATGCTCTACTAGTTGTCCAGATCTGTGATTGATATTTCATAGATTAATAAATAAACCCGTGGTTGTAGTTCCAATCAAATTCAAAGTTTTGCCAGCTATTGCAAGTGCTCTTGGTTAAATGAGTAAATCTGCAACTTTGTTTTGCAGGAACATATATCGCAAGGGACTTCAGAACAGCGGGGTGGAATTTATAGTTTATTGGTGGTGATCGATTTCCTAATGACTTTGTGTTGCCGTAATTATGTTGCTTACTATTAGTTCTAAGAAATAAGAGGATTTGAGTAAAGATGGGACTCTAAACCAGGTTTTTTTCTCAAATACTGTTTAATTGCATTCTAACGTTGTTTGAAGCAACTAGAGAAATGGTAACCTTTTATCTTCAATCGAAGTATTGTTACCGCTGTATTTGACGTCAATGTGAATAATGAGGGCGCCCCGCGCTCTCTATAAAGTCATCATCAGCCCGCCAAAAGAACGGACTGGTCTCAAATTACCCGGACATGGCTCAAACCTCCCAGACGCGTCCCGAGCTTCCCGCAGGCGTACACCCTAGACTTGAGGCTCATTACCCGGCCGGCAGGACCTCTTGGCATCCACCAGTGCCGCAAGGCCTCATGGTCAGCCGATAGGCCTCCTGGACATCCAAGGAGCGGCCCAAGGCTCACTGGCCGGCCGCTAGGACCTTCTTGAAGGCCCCTGGCGGGCCGATAAGATCTCCTAGACGTTCAGTGTGTGGCTCAAGGCCCCTGGTCGGCGGGTGGACCTCATGAACGTCCAGTTAGTGGCTGAAAGCCCTTGGCGAGCCAGTAGGACCTTCTAGTTGTCCAGTGAGTGGCGCAAGGACTCTGGTCGGCCGGTAGGACCTCATGGACGTCAAGTGAGTGGCCCAAGGTAGTTGGTCATCCGGTAGGACCTCATGGACGTTCAATGAGTAGTCCAATGCCCCTGGCCGGCCGGTACGACCTTCTGGATGTCAAATGAGTGGCTTAAGGACCCTGACCGACCGGTAGGACCTCATGGACGTTCATTCAGTTGCCCAAGGCCCCTGATCACTTGATGGGACCTCTTGGACGTGTAGTGAGTCGTCTGAGACCCCTGGCCGACCGTTAGGACCTCTTGAATGTCCAGTGAGTTTCCCAAGGCCCCAACACGTCCAATAGGACCTCATGGACGTCCTATGAGTGGCCCAAGGTCCGTAGCCGGTCGGTAGCACCTCCTAGACGTCTAGGACTCCCCTCACCCTTAATGGTCGGTTTGTAGGGCTTCCTAGACGTCCTGTGATTAGCGCGGATATCCCCTGGGAGCTACCAGACGTCTTTCTTCACCCCGGACTCCTAGGAATTGTTTTAGTCAACCAGAAGGCCTACCCAAATGCTATAAATAGCAATGCGACCCCCGACAACCAAACGTACACATAATTTCCTCAAAAGAAGCTTACAATCTCTCTATCTCTCTCAACCATATTCACTCTCTATTAAGAGACTTCTCTAAAGAATTACTTCTGACCGGGATAATTTACTAGAAACCGAAACCCGAGCCTCGAAACGCCGTTTCTCCAAGTATCGCAGTTTCACTTGGTCTCGTCGAATACTCATTGTCATCGTAGACTCTGCAGCATTATACTAATGATGATCTGAACATACGTAAATAGAGGTAACTCTCTGTTTTTCCTTCTTAGTTTACGAACGTTCATTTATTTCAGATACCGGAAGAACTCAAAGACCCCCCCAACAGAAGCTTGACCAGAGAGGAAGTTGACAAACCCCTCGCCAACTTTATAAGAGAGGCAGAACACCCCAAGTGGGCGTCAAATGTGGAAATGGTCAAATAAAGCAACGGAAAATGGAGCATTTGAATAGATTATAAGTATCTTAACAAAGCCTGCTGAAGGATAGTATCCCCTTAAAATGGAGCAGTTGGTGGAGGGGACATCGGGTCACAAATTGCTCAGTTTCAATTATGCCTACTCAGGGTATAACCATATTTTGATGCATGAGGACGATCAAATTAAAACAACCTTCTTGACAAACCGAGATGTTTACTGCTACAAGGTGATTCCATTCAGCCTCAAAAACGTTGGCGCAACCTACCAGCGATTGGTCAATCGCATGTTCACGGACCAAATCGGCAAAACAATGGAGGTGTACCTGGACGACATGTTAGTTAAGAGCCGATTAGCCTCGGACCATGACTGCGATTTGAGAAGTGTTCAAAATCCTAGGCCAATAAGAGATGAAGCTCAATCCCAATAAATGCACGTTAAGGATTGAGTCGGGTAAGTTCATCGGTTACACGGTCAGCAAGAGAGGACTAGAGGCTAACCCCAAGAAAATCACGGCTATCCTAGGGATCAGATATCCTTAGAAGCCGAAGGAGCTGCAAAGCCTAGATGGTAGAATCGCGCCCCTGGGTATGTTTGTGTCCAAGGAAACCAACAGGTGCCAACCTTTCTTCCAAGCCTTGAAGAAGAAATGCGGATTCGAGTGGACCGATGAATGCGAAAAGGAGTTCCACAAAATGAAATCATACTTCACGTCGCTACCTTTCTTGTCAAACCCCGTTGACAATGACGACTTGGTTCAATATCTCGCAATGACTAAAAGGGCCACGAACGCGGCCCTTGTCCGCCAAGAAGACAAAGTGAACTGGAATGCATGAGGTACATGATGTTGTCGCCGTATTTCTGGGGATGACGTTAATATATACTCCCCACGTCGACTAGACGTCAAAGGGACATTCCGGAACACCTTTGGAATATCTTGACATGCCCTTGCACGTCCCGGGCCTCAACCCACCGACGAAACCACACCTGGGTCAACCCACTACGCCTGGAAAAGGCCCGGCCGACCACCTTTACGCCTGGGAGAGGCCTAACCGGCCACCCGCGTGCCTAGGAGGGATCTCCCCGTCCTAGGCCTCCAAGGGGTCTCCCTGTTGGAATAGATCTAGGATTAAGAAAAATTTATCATTAATCATATTAATGGCAGAATATAATTTTTTTTTTACTAGTAAAACAATTTTTACTAAGCTAGATAAAGTGCATATACATGTTATAAATTAAAAACATTATTTAATCTAATTGAATTCTAATCTTTCTTGTGTCTTCAAACTTGAAGCGTCTTAGGAAAGGTTGATCTTCTCTTCTAGCTTGATTCCTTCAAACCTAAACGAGAACTTGAGAAACCTAAGATTTCTATTACAAGAGTCTATAGAGGTTTAGAAGGATTTGTGTGTGGGCAGAATTAAAGAATATGTTTCAAG
Source organism: Urtica urens (assembly GCA_958296335.1). NCBI lineage: Eukaryota > Viridiplantae > Streptophyta > Magnoliopsida > Rosales > Urticaceae > Urtica > Urtica urens. Next base: position 36,179,700 of record OY282520.1, read on the forward strand.
AACAATTCTTGGATCATGAGCTAATTCTCTAGATCAAGTATGGATTTAGGTGCAAAATAAAAATGAGTATTTTATAGAGAGAGAGAAAGAGAGGGTCGGCGGTTGTCGTCGGATTTCCCGATGACAATGAATATAAATATATTATCTTCGGACGAGCTCCCGGGACCGGGCCTGGCCACCGGAAGGCACCACGGGCCCTCCCGACGCACCAACCGACCCCGACGCGCCCCGGTTAGCCTTTGGCTGGCCCTGGGGCGCCCCTGTCCGGTTCTGGCCCGCCTTGGCCGGCCGTGGGACACCTTGGCCGGTCCTGGCAAGGCTTTGGCCGGCCCTGGCACGCCTTGGTCGGGCCTGGGACACCTTGGCCAGTCCTGGCAAGGCTTTGGCCGGCCCTAGCCCGCCCCTGGCCGATTCTGATCCTCCTTGGCCGGTCCTGGCAAGGCTTTGGCCGGCCCTGGCACGCCTTGGCCGGCCCTGGCAAGACTCTGGCCAGCGCTGGCCCGCCCCTGGCCAATTCTGATACTCCTTGGCCGGCTCTAACACGCCCTCGGCCGGTCCTGACCCGTCTTGGGCGCCCATGGTCGATTGCCTCGGCTATAAATAGCCCAAGACGCCTCTCATAAAGGTAACGAACAAAAAAGAGCTAAGAAAGAGAATAATATACTTTTCCTATCGAGAACTTCTCCCTAGATCCGAGACTTGAGTTTGGAAATGATGCTGACTTCATAGTCTCTGTTTCCACCTCGCCTCATCGATCTCCCCTCGTCATCCTACAAACTCCACCCACATTATACTAATGTTGAGCGTCGGAGAGGTAAACAGAGGACCCCCCTCTATTTTTCCTTCTTAGTTCACGTCTGTTTACTCTTTTCGGATAACAGAAGGACTCGAAGACCAGACGACAGCTAAGAGACGATCCGGGACACCGGACCTGACACGCTTAGGCCGAAGCGAGGGTCACCCGCTCTGAGCGAGGATCTGACCGCTTAGGTCTCTGACCGTTGTCCAGATTTCAGCGACAACATTTTGGCGCTAGAAGGAGGGGGCCTGTTTCTCGACCCTAAAACTCGCTCATGCCACACATTTCCATTTATCTCATTTCTTTTCCGCTCATTTGAAAATGAGTGACGTTCCGGCAACTTCCGTAGCTGCCCGATCGAGCAATCCCATCGCTCGAGCTACTAGCTCGCGATATGAGCTTCGGCAGCTCCCCCACTGAGGGACCAAGCAACAACCTGGGTTAAGGAATTCAAGAAATGACGTTCCCGTCCCTCATGAGAAAGAGGAAGGCTTGAGGGACGAAACCAACCGCCGCTTGGCAGAACTATTGGCCCGGCCAGGGGTCGATACGGATCTACTCATGGACCTCTTCGGACACAAGGAGGGAGGTAGTTCAACTCAGCACGAAGATTATGCCATGGACGACACCGTCCCGGAGACAAGCGAAAGCCTGGCGCTCACCCACTCGCCCACCGAGAATGCGAGTGACGCTCCATTCGACCCGCAAGCAAAGCAGCGGCAGGAGATTTCGCGACGGGAGGGTTCGAGTAACCCCCGTCCTCGGACGGCGCAGGGCGCTTCGTGGAGCGGGCAGTCTCGGCGGGCGCGCCGAGCATCCTCCCGACGGGACGTGGATAGTCACAGGACCTCTTGCGAAGACCGCCCACAGCCGCTTGGACCTTCGCGCTCCGCCGAGGAAGATCTGGGGACCCACCTTAATTCGCGGCGGGGCCCCGGGGGGGAGGACTTAAGGAGGAAGTTAGACGCCCGCGGGCCATCGCCGGGGCTACCACCCTCGGACATCCTCCTCCGAACGCCTTGGACCAGGGATCCAATGACCGACAAGTCCCTACGCCAATGGGACCAGAAGCGGCAAACGGGCTCGAAATGATCACCGTGATTCAGGGCCTCCAGAATCAGATCGTCGAGTTGCGGGGGGCAGGCTCAGGAGGTTCCAGGCCGTATAACGGTTTGGAAGGATCATACTCGGCTTTTACGGCTGCAGTCCTCGCGCAACCCCTCGGGCGGGGATTCAAACTCCCCACCATGCCACCGTATGAAGGACGATCTGATCCCAATTTCCATATCCACCACTATGATACCTGGATGACAATGAAAGGACTCTCGGGGGCAACACTTTGTCAAGATTTTAGCCTGACACTGGCGGGATCAGGATTCGAATGGTTCCGGAACTTGAAGCCAGGAAGTATCGGTTCGTTCCGCGCCCTCAGGGAATGTTTTCTAGCTCGATTCGCCACGTTGGTCGCGCAGAAGAAATCCAAAACGCATTTGTGGACGATCAGGAAAAAACCAGGCGAGTGCTTGCGTGAGTATGTGGCTCGATTCACCGAGGAATCCGACAAGGTGGAGGATTTTGATGACCGAGACGCCATCGTAGCCATAGCAGAAGGTTCCGAATTGAGTGACTTTTTAAAGTCGATCGTAGGAAGGGTCCCTAGGGACATGGCCGAACTCATGGCATGCGCTCGAATGCACATGGGGGTCGAAGACTACCTCAACAGCCGGAAGGGCGAGGGTAACAGGGATCATTCTCGATCGAACGATCGCCCCAATGCTCGAGGAAAGAGGGGGAGGAATAACAACATCGTCGAAGATGACCCTCTACCCCGACTGAGGAAGCCGTTCGCTGATCAATTCCTGGGGGAAGCTCTCACCCCACTCAATACGTCACCGGCTCGAATTTTGGCCCTTCACAGGGAGAAGCTCGGTTCCCGACGCCATTGAGAAAAGGTTTCGCAACGCGGGACAAGAGCAAGTATTGCGAGTATCACAGGGATCACGGACACGTGACCTCCGAGTGTTACCAATTAAAACGGCAGATAGAGGCCCTAATTCAGGATGGCAAGCTCAAAGAGTTTGTCATGAGGGCTGTCGGGGTGACAATCCCGGAGGATCGCCCACCTGCCCAGAATAAGGGCCCGGCCAAAGGAAAAGCCCCAGTCGTTGCCACCGTTAGCAGCGAGCACAAAAATCCCGAGATGAACATTGTGAGAAAAATCCCCGGGGGGCGTGATTGCGGCGAATCAAGCAATCTAAAGAAGAAATATTTGAGGGCAGTGATCAACGGGACGGTCAGAAATGGCATTAACCTCACATATGTCGCTCCCCCACCTACTCCTTTGGAAGACATCCGCTTCACCGAGGAGGAAGCGAGACGAATACTCCACCCGCATAACGACACGCTCGTCGTGACTGCAACTATGGCCAACAACATGGTTCGACGAATACTCCACCCGCATAATGACGTCTTTGCGTGGACACACGCGGATATGTCGGGTATTGACCCGAAGATCATGGTACATCGACTAAACGATGACCATAGCATACCCGAGAGGGTTCAGCCCCGAAGGGCATTCAGCGGGGAAAGATATCTCGCCATAGGAGAGGAAGTTGAGAAACTCCTCGCCGCCGACTTCATAAGAGAAGCGGAACACCCCAAGTGGGTGTCGAATGTGGTGATGGTAAAAAAGCCCAACGGGAAGTGGCGAATTTGCATAGATTACAAAGATCTTAACAAAGCCTGCCCGAAGGATAGTTTCCCCCTTCCCCGGATAGAGCAACTCGTGGATGCGACAACGGGCCATGAGCTCCTTAGCTTCATGGACGCCTACTCAGGCTACAATCAAATCCGGATGCACGAGGACGACCAAATAAAAACGACCTTTGTGACGAACAAAGGCCTGTATTGCTATAAGGTAATGTCGTTCGGTCTAAAAAATGCCGGAGCAACCTATCAGCGTCTGGTCAATCGTATGTTCTCCGACTAAATTGGCAAAACCATGGAAGTCTACGTGGACGACATGTTGGTAAAAAGCCGACTGGCTCCCGACCACGTCCACGACCTCCGAACACGATCCTCCGAAAGTACGGGATGAAGTTGAATCCCAACAAATGTGCATTCGGGGTCGATACGAGAAAATTCCTCGGGTACATGGTTAGCAAGCGAGGGATCGAAGCCAACCCCGAGAAGAGCACTGCCATTCTCGAGATGAGGTCCCCGCAGAAACCCAAGGAGGTCCAAAGTCTGGCGGGACGGATCACGGCGCTAGCCAGATTCGTCTCCAAGGCCACCGACAGGTGCCACCCTTTCTTCCAATGCCTAAAGAAGAGAGACGGGTTCGAATGGACTACGGAATGTGAAAGGGCTTTTGCAAGATGAAGTCATACCTCGTGACCCCCCCATTCTTGGCAAAGCTCGTCGACCACGAGGTTCTCATATTGTACCTCCCAGTGTTTGACAAGGCCACAAGTGCAGTCCTTATACAAGAAGAAGGCCAATGCCAACGGCTTGTCTACTACGTCAGCAAGTCTCTCCTGGACGCCGAGACTTGGTACCCAGAGATCGAGAAGCTGTCATTGGCATTGGTCATGAGCGCACGAAAGCTGCGTCCATATTTCCAAGCACATCAGATAGTGGTGCGCACCGGACATCCTATCGAGAAAGCCCTACAACGAGGATCCTCGACGAGGATGGAGATTTGGTCGCAAGAGCTCAGCGAATACGGTATAAAGTTCCAGCCGCGAGCAGCCATCAAGGGCCAGGCTATGGCTGACTTTGTTGCAGAATTCGCACCCGCAGAGATCAAAGTCGAATAAGACAATGTCCCGCCGGACCCCCCAAGGAAAAGAGATATCGGGCCGACAGGCCCGACATGGTCTCTACATGTCGACGGCGCTTCAAACGCCCGGGGGGCTGGCGCCCGGGTGGTTTTGACTAATCCCGACGGGAATAAATTGAAGTACGCCCTGCGCTTCAAATTCAACGCTTCCAACAACGAGGCCGAATACGAAGCCTTGATAGTCAGTTTAGAGCTAGGTCGCCGATTCGGGGTCGATAACTTGCACATCTTTTGCGACTCGCAATTGATCGTGAACCAAGTAAAGGGGAATACGCCGTCAAGGAGCCTAACATGATCGCATATTTTGCAAAAGCTCTCAAAAACCTAGAAGCGATAGCTTGGTTTGAAGTCATATAGATCCCCCGAGAAGAAAACGTCGAGGCCGACGCGTTAGCGTGCCGCGCCTCGGGGATCGATGAGGAAGAAGATGGTGATGTTCCTATCGAAGTCTTGACCAGACCTTACGTTTCCAGAAGTGACGTAGGAACGGTCGGCGACTCCCCAAACCCATCGTGGATGACTCCGCTAACGGAGTACCTCGGAGGCGGCAAATTGCCCGAGAACCGCGATGACGCTCGAAGGCTGAAAGGCTTAGCGTCGAGGTATACCATGCGTGGGGACACGCTATACAAGGGCGGTTTCTCGATGCCACTCCTACGCTGGCTGGGTGCGGCCGAGGAAAAGCGGGCGATGTGCGAGGCGCATGAAGGGCTGTGCGGAAATCACGCCGCGGGGCAATCAATGGCCCTGAAGCTCTTAAGTTTAGGCTATTTCTGGCCAACTCTACAGAGGGACGCGCACAATTGGGCCCGGCAATGCGACAAATGTCAAAGATTTGCCCATGTACCTAGACAACCGCCGGACCCCCTTTACCCCATCATCGGGGAAATGATCTGATCGGGGAACTCCCCATGGCCCCGAGACAGTTCCGGTTTGCCATAGTCGCAATCGACTACTTCAGAAAGTGGGTCGAGGCGTAACCGCTGGCAAGGAACACCGAGGCAAATACCACGAACTTCATTTGGAGAAGCATAATATGCCGACACGGGATCCCAGAATCCATCGTGACCAATAACAGACGATAGTTCGACAACGCTCGTCTGCGCGAGATGTGCGAGCAGTTGGGGATACGCAAAACTTACGCTTCCCCCAGGCACCTCCAAGCCAACGGCCAAGTGGAGGCAGTCAATCGCACCATTAAGGAGAACTTGAAGAAGCGATTGGACGCTCGAAAAGGCACTTGGGCGGAAGAACTCTCGTTCATGCTATGGGCCTATCGTACCACAGCTCGGAGCGCAACGGGGGAAACCCCATTCGCCCTTACCTTCGGGTCGAAGAAGTGGTCCCGATAGAGACCATGCTCCCCACGCTTCGCACCGAGACCTTCCACGAGGCGGAAAAATAGAAGCAACGGTGGTAGAGCTCGACCTAATCGATGAGATAAGGTCGGATGCACTCACCTGTCTTGCCACCCAGAAAAGGAAGGTCAAACGGTACTACAACACAAAAGTCAAGCTGCGAAGCTTCGCAAACGGAAGCTTAGTGCTAAGAAGGGTGTTCTAGAACACCAAGGTACAAGGAGCCGGTTTCCTAGGTCCAACATGGGAAGGGCCATACCGGGTTCGAAAAGCCATCCACAACGGCACTTACGAACTCGAAAATTTGGATGGCCTCATATTTACCCACCCATGAAACGCCAAGCACCTAAGGCAGTACCATCAATAACGGCAGCAAATTTGCGCCCAGCTACATTTCATGTAAACACAATAGTTGTCGTAATTCAATTTAGTCCAAGTGTACTCCTTTGAACATCGAAATAAAAGAATATTTGTGTCATCATGCGTTGTTCTTTAAGTTTCTAATTTTTTTTTTCAAAGTGTCAAAATTTCATGAAACTTAGGGGGCTAGGGTACTGTGGTCGCAACACCGGCTGACCCAAACAAAAAAAAACGGTAACAAGGCCACAACCTTGCATCCGGTCGCCCATGGATCTGAGGAAAACCGACGAACGTCGGACCCAATCCTAAGACGATACTTGAATACCTTTGAGTAAAATGCGCGCGATTCTAACTAAGGATAAATCGTAAACCGACTGGTCATCAATCATATCGTAAACCCTCGGTCATCGATCGGGCCAACCCTCGGGATTCCCCATGCACCTTAGAACGTAATCGTAAGCCAACAGGCCTTCGATGAAATCGTTCACAGGTAAAAGCACTCGAAACACGGTTCTTACACCGATGCAAACGAGCCCGGATGTCGCCCCACAAATGGATTTTAAATCGGCAATGCAGCCACCGCCCACAAAACTCGATTTCCCGAAAGTACTCGGACGAGCGAGCTGACAAGATTGCCCATCGTCGACCATACCGAGCGCACGACATTCCGTAAGAAAAAACTAAGTAAAGTTCAATATATGGAGAAAGCGTCTTTTTTAATCAAAGAAGAAAGGTCTACAAGACAAAGCAAAAAGTGCTAAACAAATGGCGCAACCAAAAGGAACAGTCTACTCGAGGCCGCGATCGGCACGTCCCTCGTCGGCAGGAGAAGGTGCCCCCGCCTGCGAAGGCGATGTGCCAACGGAGGAATGGGTGGTATCTGCTGGGCGGGAGTCCGTGAGTTTGTCGGCGTCCGCGACATCCTCCAACGGCGGGAACATGGCGTCATTGAAGGAAATCTTGCGCGACCCGTTCTCCGCTATTGTGGCATCCCGGACTCGTACCGCTGCGGCATGGCAAGCCTCGTACAGAGCCACCTCCCAGTCCTCCTCGGCCCGGGCCTTGGAGCGTGCAATCCCATCATGCTCCTTGGTGACGGCCCGCATCTCCGACAGGAAAGACTCGTTTTCCTAGAGTGCATCCTCGCGCTCGGTCTCACACGCAGACAGCTTGCCGTGAATCGCTTCCAATTCCGCGTCTCGAACTGCCACCGTCCTCTCGAGCGATCTTGTCTTGGAGGCGAAGGCGACAACCGATCGTTCCGCTTGCTCCCTCGAGGTCCTCTCCTCCGCCAGCTTCACCTTCACCAGCCTCGAGCTCCGCAGCGACCTTCGCAACAGCCTCCGCATGTTGTCGCTCCCTCTGGCCGTTCAATTCCGCCGACACACGCTTGCGCCAAACGACCTCCAGCATCAGCGACTCCATCCGTTTGTGGCGGGCTAAGGCCTAAAGGGAACATCGTATAAGCATATAACTTCTATGAGGAAGGAAGATGGGAGGTCTACCTTTCGAGCGTCTCGAGTCCCCTGGCGGAAAAGTTCCATGTCGCTAACCACGGCGAGCTCCTTGAAGCACCTCGGCGACGAGTCCACGAGACCTTGCAAACATTGGTCCCTCAAGAGCATGGCATCCTCCATGAAAGACGATGCTCCCCCGCCCAGCGAATGTGGATCAACCAAGCGGCGCAAACTCGAGGGTACGCCTCTCGCTGAAGAGACCGGGGGGCGCTTCCGCGAGGTGCCACCCTCCTCCCGCGATGGAGCCAAGGTCTCTGTAGCCACATCTGGTCGGCCGGCGGGGAGGCGGGATCGACCTGAGGAATGAACCTTGAAGCCCGACGATGGCGCATCGTCCCTCCTCCGAACGCGTCGTCGGGAACCACCTGAAACATAAACAACGGGCAACATGAGGAAAACTCGGCAAACCAATAATAAAACGAGGGATACCTCGTACCACAAGGGCGATCAACCACGTGAGATTCGCTGTATGATCCCGAATCAAAATCTTGCTGATCCCTTGCCCGGGGACGAGGGGGCGGGGAGACCGACGAAACGAACCACCCCGTCATGGCCATCATGTCAGGCGAGACGAAGATGGACGCCTGACGTTGGGTCGCCGGAAGCCGATGGACCGCCTGCCCAAGTTCGGTGAGCTCAGGATCGACTACCGGTGCGGGCACCCTCGCCGGTCCAAAGGTGAGGGGGGCGATCCCGAAGGCGGCCTCGGATACCCAGACCCAATGATACCGGTATTTCAAGGGCGTGTTGGTGACTACCGCAAAGTTCCTGGCGAGGTTCGCCTGATACGACCCGACTCATGACGGCACTTCCACAATCGACAAAAACTCCAAGAAGTCGTCCGCCGTCATCACTTGCCTCTTCTCGCGGAAGAGAATCATGTGACAGGCGGCAACGAGATGATAGAAGATCGGCGCCGTTTGAGCAGGATGAACCTCCAACCTGGAAAGAAGGTTTTGTACCACAGGTTGGAGCGGCAATCGAAGCCCAGATTGGAGACTCGCCACGTGTACGGAAGCGTACCCAAGTCGGGAATAGGTCATGCGGTCGCCGGGGATCGGTCGGAGGATGTCAAAGCAAGAGGGAATGTCGAACTCTTCACGAAGCCTTTGGAAGGCAGAGAGAGTTGGGACCCACGCGACGTCAATCCCATCGCATGGGAAATCCCCCCTAACCCACTGCGACGTTATCGCATAGGACATCGTCCTCTTGTCCTCCTCCCTCGCCATTAGGGAACGGGTCACGGCCGCCTCGGATGCCTCGCGACCAATTCCGACAAGCGTCGGTAATGTCCCGCGGTTCGACGATAGGACTTAAGAAGTACGGCTACCCGACGGCGGACTGGGGACCTCCCCTTCCGCCAGAAAATTCCCGCCCAACGGAAGACCTTCTCGGGCAGGGCCGGCCGGCCGCCCGGTGGCCGGCTCGAGGCCGATCGGATGAACAGCTCCAGGGCCTTGGCCGGCCGGCCACGCGATTGTCGGGTCAAGGTCGGCCGGCGGGGAATCGACCCGGGCCGGGCCGGTCGGCCAGGATTCGGCCTGGGTAAGCTCGGCCCAGGCAGGACCGGCCGGCCGGATATCGGCCAGGTCATGGCCGACCAACGTGATCCCCACCCGGGCAGGGCCGGCCGGCTGCATTTCGGGCCGCCCTGGGCCGACCAAAAAATCCCGGGCCGAAGACGTCCCGCCTGTCGCAGACGTGCCTGCCGATCCCCCCGCGTGCACGTCGAGGCCACCGACGCCGACGAAGAAGAAGACTCGGGAGGTTACCGCGTCCCCGCCGTCCGAATTTAACCGGCCCGAGGCCGGCTCCTCCCGCGTGGTGCCGAGTCCAGCCCCTCGTCCTACGCCCGCGCACGGCATAGCCGGCCCAGCCACGGCCGGCTCCTCTCTGCCGCCTCCCTAGTCCGTATCGGCCAGACCCGGCCGTCTCCGCGCGACGGCTTGCGATTGGCCGATGGCAGCGTCCGCAAGACCTTCGGGTCCCAATTCCACGTGCGGTGCGTCCGACCCAGCCCCGGCCGGTTCCATCCTCTGCGCCACGTCGCGCCACCGATCGACGATGGACCCAGCGCAGTCACCCAGATCTGGCCAGGCCAGATCTGCCCTCCTTCCCGCGGCGGTCGATGACCCGGCCTCGGCCGATTCCTCCCTCCGTGCCGCGTCGTCCCCCTAGCCGGCGACGAACCCAGCCTCGCTGCCAAGATCTGGCCTCCATCGCGCGGCGGCTTGCGCTCGGCCGGCGGGAGCCCCCACGCCACCTTCGCGCCCTCCGTCCACGCGGGTTGCGGCCGACCCAGATGTTGGAATTGGTGCCTACAAAGGAGATATTAGACATTGAGATACTTTGTTTATTTATATTTTACTGAAACATTGATAATTAATAAATGTTCATTCTTTTGAATATTGTGTTTAGTTATGTTTAAGCTATGCTCTGAAACTGTCATCAACGAAAAAGGGTGTTATGTACAGACTTGACAAGATAACCCCTTGTGACAAGTTTGAAACATTTGTTCACAATCTAAAGATCGATAGAGCAATCGAGTCTTATTATTGATTGTTAGCATGAATCATGATATCTCATCTTGTGATATAGAGAGTTGTGACTCTATGATTCATACTTGGTATCTTAAAGAATATACTGAACAAGATCAGTGACACTTAGAAACTCGAGACAAAACTGTTTACACACTCGACGCTTCAAGTTCACAACTGAAGGAGTATTATGATACTTACCTTAATCCTGAAGTGAATATGTAATTGACATTGCACTTTGTGACATTTGATTCGTCAATGGACAATGACTAAGTTTTCAGTTGCATCTGATCCGACTGTTGGTGTCACAAGGATGTGATGTTGGGTTACATGATTCACAGATATGGAATTCATGTAATAACAATGCAAATCCATTAGTATCACACTATGCTTTGTTATGAGAGTGTGAATGAATAAACCTGGCCAGGTATTCATTGAATGAGTTCATTCTTTGATTAAAACATGTGACACTTTATGCTTTTCTCATTCACAAATAACAAAGGAGTTGGTGAAATAATAACTCGAGGGGTAAAACAGTAATCTTACATTCCCCTCAGTTACTGATACACATGAAGGGTAATATCGTAATATACTCCGTGGATCGTGTGAGAAAGTGTTTCATCACATCAAACATAAAAGATACCCACATGAACAGAGAGATTGTCAATATTGGTCCTTTAGTGGAATCGACCAATATTAAGAATTAAAAGACGGAAAAAGTTTTTGAACTTTTGTGTCCGATCTTTAATCTAAAGCTTCGTTCATGTGGGTCCATGAGGTCTCAATGATAGACACTTGGAAGAGATTAAAAGAACTGTAAAAGTTGATTTACTCATTAAGTATAAATTGTGATTTATGTTGTCGCTGAAATTTGGACAACGTTTAGAGACCTAAGCGGTCAGATCCTCGCTCAGAGCGGGTGACCCTCGCTTCGGCCTGAGCGTGTCAGATCCGGTGTCCCGGATCGTCTCTTAGCTGTCGTGCGGTCGTCGAGTCCTTCTGTTATCTGAAAAGAGTAGACATATGTGAACTAAGAAGGGAAAACAGAGGGGGGTCCTCTGTTTACCTCTCCGACGCTCAACATTAGTATAATGCGGGTGGAGTTTGTAGGATGACGAGGAGGGATCGACGAGATTAAGCGAGACGAGGATACTAGGATCGCTGGCGTCTCAGAGCTCGGATCTCGGATCTTTAGGGAGTATTCTTCCGGTCGGGAGAGAATATCCGAAATACCTCACGTGAGAGTATGATATGTGTCTAGGGAGTAAGGGAAAAGTGTCTCTTTTTGGTGTCTCGAGCTTACCTTTGCGTAGAGAGCATCGAGGGCTATTTATAGCCACGGGTGTAGCCTTGTGGCCGAGTAGGGAACCTCTGGACGTCGGTGGCCGGCCAGGTCCCTCCCACGAGTCTGGAAGGCCGGCCAGGTCCCTCCCCTGGGTGAGGAAGGCCGGCCAGGTCCCTCCCCTGGATGGGGAAGGCCGGCCAGGTCCCTCCCGCGGATGGGGAAGGCCGGCCAGGTCCCTCCCGTGGATGGGGAAGGCCGGCCAGGTCCCTCCCCTGGATGGGGAAGGCCGGCCAGGTCCCTCCTTTGGGCGAGGAAGGCCGGCCAGGTCCCTCCCCTAGGTGGGGAAGGCTGGCCAGGCCCCTCCTTTGGGTGAGGAAGGCCGGCCAGGCCCCTCCCATGGGTGAGGATGGCCGGCCGGGCCCCTCTCCTGTGTGATGGTGGTCGGTCAGGTGCGCGAGGGCGGGTCTCGGTTGTCCCGGGGAAGGCGTCTCCCCTTCGCACCCCGGATACGAACGTGGATATATATATTTAACGCTGTCGCCGGAAATACGGCGACAACATTAGCCCCCCGAGTTTGATGTCGAACTTGAGATCGAGAGCGAACTCAGAAGCGGCGCCTTCCGACGGGCGCTCTGCACCCAGGATCGGGCGCGCACCGACGGGTCGGGCCGGAGGGCAGCGCTTCAGGGAACCCTCCCGGAGGTGGAGGAGATCAGGTAGATTTATAAGCACCCTAACCTTTAATTTATTATATTTTTCCTTTTCTTTCTTTGCATTGCGTCATGGACCCCGTGCCGTTTGATGTGGATGACGGGTCCGTTGACGACTTTGTTGGTTCCTTTTTATCCTCGCCTGGGAGCAATACTTTTTCAATCCCCAATTTACCCTTATCCTCTCTCTCTCTTCTTTGACGACGACGACATGGATGCGTGGATGGCTGCCGACGGAATCATGACGCCGGAGGCAGGGGCGGAGGCCCTGGCAGGTGAACAATCCGGCGAAGGGACCTTGCTTGGCGAGGGGCGTGAGGTCGGAGGGACGTCGGGGGTTACCGGCGAGGAGGGCTCGGCGGCGGCTAGGGGCGAGGGCGAGCCCGGGCTCGCGCAAGGCGCGACGGCGACAGATCGCCGGCGGAGCGTTCCCGGGTCTGATCTCGGGGGCGCGGGCGAGTGGGAGGCAGTCCTGGGGACCCCCGATGGATCTGCGGCACTTGGGCGTGAGGATGGCACCGGATCCGTGCGTGGCGCGGCGGCGGGACCCTGGACGAGCTCTCTCGGGCTCGGCGATGGCGGCGCGGTAGGTCGTGCTGGCGCACGTGCTAGGGCCGGCGGAGACAGCCACAGACGCGCGCGTGGAGCCCCGGGGGACACGCCTCGGGCTGGGGCGCGCGGATCTGGCCGGATCGGGAGCCCCGGCGGCGTGGGCGGAGGTTCGCCGGCCGAGGTAGAGCGCGACAGCGCTCTGGGCGACGGGGGCGGGCCATCTCCGGTGCGCAGAGTCGCGGGAGACGTGTCGCAGGTCGTGGGCTCCGGGCTCTTTTCGCCGGAGTCCACTCGGTGGCGTGGGCTCCGCCCGAGGTGCCCACCGCCGACCTCACCCCTCCTCTGGGCCGGGCAGCCGGCCAGCCCCCTCCTGGGGCTTTGGCGGCCGACCAGGGGCCTCCCCCGAGCCAGATGGCCGGCCGGCCCCCTTCCAGGGGGCTGGTGGCCAACCAGGGGTCTCCCCCGGATGCGATGGCCGGCCGGCCCCCTCCCGGGGACCCGATGGCCGACCAGGGGTCTCCCCCGGATGGGATGGCCGGTCGGCCCTCTCCCAGGGACCCGATGGCCGACCAGGTGCCTTCCCCGGATGGAGTGGCCGACCAGCCCCCTCCCAGGGATTCCATGGCCGGCCAGGGGCCTCCCCTGGGCGAGATGGCCGGCCAGCCCCCTCCCGGGGGTTCGGTGGCCGGCCGGGGGGCCTTCGGGCATCGGCCGAGCGGCCGGGGGTCTCCTGCGGGGCGGGAATCGCACGAGAGCCCAACGGGGGACTCGAGACCTCCCAGGCAGTCGTCGGCCGCGGGTACCATTCCGACTTTGGCCCAGTTGGGGCGTGGTCGCGTGTCGGAAGAGAATGAGCGGACCCTTGCCTTCCCGGTCACCGCGTCCCGGATTCGGGGGGCCTTCCCCTGCGAGGGGGTCGATTCCCCGTCCCCCGTGTCTCTCGCTCAGTTCCGAGGGCTTCGCGAGGAGTTCGAGATCCCGCCGAGTATCGACATCTTGCGTCCTCTCCCGGAGGATCGGCCTTCGCGCCCTCGGCTCGGGTTTGCCGCGGTTCATGTGGCCAGTCTTCGGAGCGGGCTTCGGTTGCCTTTTCCTGGCGTGGTACAGGAGCTTCTGCGTCGATTGGAGGTGCACGCAGCCCAAATGCTACCTTCGTTCTACCGGATGGTGGCCGCCTGCCATATGATGTTCTTTTGAGAATGGAAGAGGGCGGTCACGGCCGATGAATTCTTAGAATTTCTGTCGATCGTGGAAGGGTCGAATAGGGCCGGGTCGTACCGGGCGTACCACGCCAAACAGTTTGCCGTGGTCACCAATGTGCCCACAAAATATCGATACCCTTGGGTGTGGGTTTCGGAGTCTGCGTTTGGCTCGGCCCCTCTTGAGTTCGGGCCCGCGAGGATCCCCGATTCGGCTGTCGACCCAGAATTTACGAAGCTTGGCAAAGTCGTCCACCGTCTCCCGTCTGTCCGTCGTCAGGCTTCGATCTTCGCGTCGCCCGACAATATGGCAATCACAGGGTGGTTCGTTTCGAATACTCCCCAGTTCCCCCGAGCGCGTGGCCGAGGGCGGAACAATTTGGATTCAGAGCCCGACGAGGAGGTCCTTCCGGCCGATCGTTGTAGCGGTACGAGGTACCCCTTATTGTGCCGTTCATTTTTGCCTACTAACTTGGTTGCTCTTCCGTTAGGCGGTTCTCGTCGACGACCTCGAGGAGGCGTTACGACCTCGCCGCCTCCGCGCGAGGCTCATGCTGCGAGGCGGCCGAGCCCATCACGGGAGCGACCGGAGTCTCAACCCCCGTCGGCACCTCAGGAGGGCGGGAGCAGCGGCCCCCCGCGGAAACGCCCCGCCGTATCCTCGGCGAGTGACGCGCCGTCGAGTTCTCGGAGACTGGTGGAAGCGACCTCTACTGGTGGCGGCGGGTCGCTCTATCTTGCCGAAGCGAACGACTTGAAGGATCGGAGTGCTCGGGGCCTCGCGGACTCATCCCCCAAGTGCTTTAAGGAGCTCGTCGTCGTCAGCGACATAGAACTCTTTCGGCAGGGGACTCGCGATGCGCGGAAGGTTAGTCATTCGTGTGCCCCCTATCTCGTGTCTTTCCTCTTTATGCCATGTTCACTTGTTGTTGCACTGTAGGCTTTGGTGCGCCACGAGCGGATGGAGCTTGTGATGGAGGAGGCCGCTCGCCGTGAACGAGCGTTGAAAGAGGCGTTGGCCAAGGCGATTTCCAGTCGGGACGCGGCCGAGGCAAAATTCGCGGAGGAGAGGGCCTCGAGGGAGCAAGTGGAGCGATCCGCGAGCGCCTTCCTGGCGGAAAGCAAGGCGATGGAGAAGGCCTTGGCCTCCCGCGATGCCGACCTTGCTTCCGTTCGCGGTCAGCTGGCTGTGAGCGAGGCTGCCCACTTGAGAGCCGTTGAGGAGAACGACGCCCTCTTGGCGGAGATGCAAGTCGTCGTCGATGACCGCGATGAAGCCGTGCGCATCAAAGAGCGCCTGAAGGATGATTGGGAAGTCGCGGTGTACGAGGCCCGACATACTGCGGCCGTCCGCGTCTGTGATGCTATTGTTGCCGAGAACAAACCCCGCGAAGTGTCTTTCGCATTCTTTGATGCCATGTTCCCGCCGATTGAGGGCGACGCGGGCTTCGGCGATCGCGGCGGTCGGCGTCCCACCGAGACTATGCAGTCCTCGGTGGGGACATCCCCTTCTCACCGGAGCGCGGGCCCGGGCGAAGAGCAGCTTGACTTCGGCTCCGATTAGTGTTTTGTTTCGTCCGCGCCTATGTTTAGCGCGTCTTTCTTTTTATTTACTTGACTCGTTTTGGATGTTTTGAGGCTTTCCATTTTTGCGACATTTATCTTTCTTTCTCGCAATCTTCTCTTTATCGAATGAAAAAACCCCGCGGGTTTGCGTTGGCTTCTTTTTGCGATTCTTGTGTTGCTTGAAGTTTTTGATTGTCGGATTCCAAGACGCTTGGGTCCTTCGATTTACGATGGGCCTCCTTGGCGAGGGGCGATCGATGATCGGGAATTTCCTTTGCCGTCGTCGGCTTACTACGGCCGACAACCAGCACTAACGGCATGTCGCGTATATTGCGTGGTCGATGGTGGGAGACTTATTCGGTAACTCGTCCGACTTTCCTCTTGGGCACGTCTGTGTTTCGAGGAAAGTTCATTGTCTCATTCACTTACGTCTTGCTTCCTTGGCGACATCCGAGCTCGCATTCTTCGGTTTTGGGTATTTTTTACTCCCAACCGTGTTTTGAGCTTCTTTGTTCGTGAGCTTTCGACGATGGCCTGTCGGCTTACGTCTTGGCTCTACGACGGGGGAATCCCGAGATTTGGCTCGATCGATGACTCGTCGATTTGTGACGTTGGTTTACGATTTTCCTTGTTGGCGTCGCGCGCATTCATCTCTAGGGTATTCGTTTTACGTCTTAGGATTGGGTATTGACATTGGCCCGGTTGTGTGTCAATCGGGGTTTGCCAACCTTCCTCAAATCCATGGATGCCCAGATGCAAGGTTGTTGCCTTGTTACTGGTTTTTCGGTGGAGATTTCTCCGGCCACGGGGTTCGTACCCCGCGGTTTTGTGGGTCTTTGATTTTCTCGAATGCAAACCGTTATGGTTTTGTTATCGATTCGTCCATTGGTGGAGGGTTTCGGTCCCTATTAGCGTATCGTCGCTTTGTTGGGTTCACCTCCAGCCCCCCAAGTTTTTAGGGATAATAACTATTTTTTCTAGGAACTTATAGCGGGAAATTAACCAAAATGATGACACAAAACGATCTTTTATTCGATGTTCAAATGGATACATTTATTGAATTACGACAATCGTGGCTTTGTGTTTACATTTGTTGGAAATCTCGCATTTCGCTTGGCCTTCATGCGTGATACATTTTTAAATGCTCGGCGTTCCAAGGGTGTGTGAATGCGAGCCCGTCCATGTTTTCTAGTTCGTATGTGCCGTTGTGAATGGCTTTCCGAACTCGGTACGGGCCTTCCCAAGTTGGGCCTAACACACCAGCCCCTTGTACCCTGGTATTTGGGAATACTTTCCTCAAAACCAGGCTGCCGTCGGGGAAGCTCCGAGGTTTAACCCTTGCGTTGTAGTAACGCTCGACCTTTCTTTTCTGGGCTGTTAGGCGCATGAGTGCGTCGGCCCTCTTTTCGTCGATCAGGTCGAGGTTTGCTCTTATGGCTTCCTCGTTTTCTTTTTCATGGAAGACCTCCATTCGGAACGTGGGGAGCGTGGTCTCTATCGGAACCACGGCCTCCACTCCGAAAGTTAAGGCGAACGGGGTCTCCCCCGTTGCGTTTCGCGCCGTGGTGCGATATGCCCATAACACGAAGGGTAACTCGTCTGCCCACGCGCCCTTTCGGGTTTCCAATTTCTTCTTCAAATTTTCTTTTATCGTACGGTTTGCCGCCTCCACTTGGCCGTTAGCCTGGGGGTGCCTTGGGGAGGAGTATGTTTTACTAATCCCGAGTTGTTCGCATATCTCGCGCAATCGCGCGTTGTCGAATTGTCGGCCGTTATCAGTCACGATCGATTCCGGGATACCGTGGCGGCATATTATGCTTTTCCATATGAAGTTTGTTGTGTTTGCCTCTGTGATTTTTGCCAGCGGCTCGGCCTCAACCCACTTGGTGAAGTAGTCGATTGCAACTATGGCGAATCGGAGCTGCCTCGGGGCCGTGGGTAATTCACCGATCAAATCGATTCCCCATTTGGTGAATGGTCGAGGAACGATGATCGAGCACAATGGCGCCGGGGGTTGTCTGGGAACACGGGCGAACCTTTGGCACTTATCGCATTGTCGGGACCAGCCGTGGGCGTCTTTTTTTAAAGTTGGCCAAAAGTAGCCTAATTTCAGGAGCTTCATGGCCATTGACTGTCCAGCCGCGTGGTTCCCACATAGTCCTTCATGGACTTCTTTCATGGCTCGTCTCGCTTCGTTGTTGTCGAGACAACGAAGGAGGGGCATCGAGTAGCCCCTCTTGTATAGCACATCCCCGCGCATTGTATACTTTGACGCCAAATGTTTCAATTTCTTGGCATCTTCACTATTCTCTGGAGTGACTCCCTTCGCTATGTAGTTTTTTAGGGGTGTCAACCAGGACGAAGCCGATGAGTTACTAATTATCCCTACATCGTTCCTCGAGATGTAGGGTCTGGTTAGAATTTCGATCGGGACTTCTCCATCTTCGTTAGGATCTATGCCCGAAGCGAGTCGCGCCAAAGCATCCGCCTCGGCGTTCTCCTCCCTGGGGATTTGAACGATCTCGAACCAAGCTATCGCTTCTAGGTTCTTTAGGGTTTTTTCCAAATAAGCCACCATGTTTGGCTCCTTGGCGGTGAATTCGCCTTTGACTTGATTCACGATCAATTGCGAGTCGCAAAAGATGTGCAAGTTTTCTGCGCCGAGCCGGTGAGCGAGCTCCATACCGACTATTAGGGCCTCGTATTCTGCCTCGTTGTTCGAGGCCTTGAATTCGAAGCGCTGCGCGTATTTTAATTTTTCCCCGTCGGGGTTGGTTAGAATTACTCCGGCCCCGGCCCCTTGAGCGTTTGATGTGCCGTCGACGCACAACACCCACGCTGGCCCGGATGGGCCAAGGCCTCTCTTTTTTGGAGATCTTGGCGTGAGGGCCTCGCCTTCATTCTCGATTCCCGGCGTAAACTCCGCCACAAAATCTGCTAGGGCCTGGCCTTTGATGGCGTTTCGCGGTTGGAAAAGTACCCCGTACTCGCTAAGTTCCTGTGACCATATGGCCATCCTCGTCGAGGATCCTCTTTGTAGTGCCTTTTCGATCGGATGACCGGTCCGCACGATTATCTGGTGTGCTTGGAAATACGGGCGCAGTTTCCTGGCGCTCATGACGAGTGTGAGTGACAATCTTTCGATCTCAGGATATCGGGTCTCAGCGTCTAGGAGGGCCTTGCTGACATAATACACCGGCCATTGTCCTTGCCCTTCCTCACGGATAAGGACCGCGCTCGTAGCCCTTTCGGACACTGCGAGGTAGAGCACGAGAGGCTCATGGTCCCTGGGCTTCGACAAGAACGGGGGTGCTGCGAGATAAGCCTTCATTTTGCAAAATGCTTTCTCGTATTCGGATGTCCATTCGAACCCGCCCTTCATCTTCAACGCCTGAAAAAATGGTTGGCACCTGTCGGTCGCCTTGGAGACAAACCTAGCCAAAGCCGCGACCCTACCCGCCAGGCTTTGGACCTCTTTGGGTTTTGTGGGAGACTTCATTCCAAGTATGGCGGCGATTTTCTCAGGGTTGGCTTCAATTCCTCGCCTGCTAACCATGTAGCCGAGGAATTTTCTTGATTCTACCCCGAAGGTGCATTTGTTGGGGTTTAGCTTCATCATGTACTGGCGGAGAATTCGGAACATAGTCTTGAGGTCGTGGATGTGGTTTGAAGCCAGTCGGCTTTTTACCAACATGTCGTCCACATAGACTTCCATGGTTTTTCCGATATGCTCGGCGAACATTCGGTTGACCAATCGTTGGTAGGTGGCGCCGGCGTTCTTGAGGCCGAACGGCATTACCTTGTAGCAATAGAGACCTTTGTTGGTTACAAAGGTTGTCTTGATCTGGTCACCCTCATGCATCCGGATCTAGTTATAGCCTGAGTAGGCATCCATGAAGCTGAGCAGCTCATGGCCCGCTGTTGCGTCCACGAGTTGCTCAATCCGGGGGAGTGGAAAGCTATCCTTTGGGCAGGCTTTGTTAAGATCTTTATAATCTATGCAAATGCGCCACTTCCCGTTGGGCTTTTTGACCATTACTACATTGGATACCCACTTGGGGTGTTCTGCCTCTTGTATGAAGTCGGCGGCGAGAAGTTTGTCAACCTCCTCTCCGATGGCGAGATATCGCTCCCCACTAAATGCCCTTCTAGGCTGTACCCGCTCGGGCACATTGCAGTCATCGTTCAAACGATGCACCATAATCTTCGGGTCTATGCCCGGCATATCTGCATGTGTCCATGCGAAGACATCTTTGTACTCTCTAAGGAAGTGGGCCATCGATTCCTGTTCCCCAGCGGACAATTGAGCACCGATTTTGACCGTTTGGTCGGGCTTAGCGATGTCCAGGACTATCGTGACGAGGTCGTCATGGGTTTCCACGCGACGGCGCTCGGTCTCGTCGCGCTGGTCCAATTCTCCGAAGGTCCCCCCTTCCTCAGGTTTGCAGGGAAGCTCGTTCGAGAGCTGGTAGGTTGTGCAAATTGTTGCGTTCCCTGTTGGTTTGGTAACTTCTTCCTTTACGGCTCGCACATGGCACGTTCGCGCCATGGCTTGATCTCCCATCATGCATGCAATCCCCTCGCTGGTTGGGAATTTCACCATGAGGTGATAGACTGAGGTGATGGCCTTTAAACCGACGAGGGTCGGTCGACCGATAATCATGTTATACGTCGTCGGTTCGCTCACGATCAAGAAAGTCACTATTTGAGTGACTTCCGGACCACCCCGGGTCCCAAAGGTTACGGGGAGATCGATCGATCCTTCCGTCCAAACCTTTTCTCCTGAAAACCCGTATAGAGGGGTGCGGATCGGGGCAAGCCTTGCTCCGTCGAGCTTCATTCGATCAAGCGCCGATTGGTAAATTATATCCACCGCACTTCCGTTGTCAATTACGATGCGCTGGACCTTGTTGTTGGCAACCATGGCAGACACAACCAAAGCATCGCTGTGCGGGTGCAGAATTCTTTTCGCCTCATCCTCGGTGAAGCGAATTTCTTCGAACGGAGTTGGTGGGGGGGTCACCTGAGTGAGGTTGACGCCACTCTTGATTCTCTCGTTTGTCACCGCCCTTAGGTATTTTTTCCTTTGATTGCTTGACTCGCCACATTGGGGCCCTCCAGTAATCGTTCTCACGATGTTCATTTCAGGATTTTCGGGCTCGCTGGTAACAGTGGCGACGGCGGCAGCCTTTTCCTTTATCAGCTTATTATTCTGATTCGGAAGACGTTCCTCCGGGACAGCTACCCCGGAGGCCCGCATGACAAACTCTTTGAGTTTCCCATCCTGGATCAGGGCTTCTATCTGTCGTTTTAGCTGAAAACAATCGGCAGCCATGTGTCCATGATCTCGATGATATTCACAAAATTTACTTTTATCCCGCATCGCGGGACCCTTCCTCAATGGCGTCGGGGACCCGAGTTTGTCCCGATGCAGGGCCAGGATCCGGGCCGGGGACGTATTGAGCGGGGTGAGGACTTCTCCCCGAAACTGGTCGACAAAAGGCTTCCTTGATCTGGGAGAGGGTTCAACGCGGTTATTCCTTCCGCGCTTCCCTCGGGTTTCAGGCCTTTCGTCGTGACGGTTGCGCCCTGAGCGCCCATCGCCTTTCCTACAGCTTAGGTAATCCCCTATCCCCATGTGCGTTCTAGCGCATGCCATAAGCTCCGCCATGTCCCTCGGGGTCTTTCCCACAATTGATTTGAAATCGCTAGGCTCGGCGCCCTCGGTGATGGCGACTATGGCATCCCGATCGTCGAAGTCTTCGACTTTATGGGATTCTTCCGTGAATCGGGCCAAATATTGACGGAGACTCTCGTCCGATTTTTGTTTGATCGTCCATAGGTACGATTTAGATTTTTTCTGTGCCACAAGTGTGGCAAATCGAGCTAGGAAAGCTTCCCGAAGGGCTTGGAAAGATCCGATGCTGCCAGGTTTCAGACTCCTGAACCATTCAAAGCTTGACCCCGTCAGTGTCAAGCTGAACGCCTGGCAGAGAGTCGCGTCCGACAACCCTTGCATCAACATCCATGTCTCGTAATGTTGGATGTGGAAGTTGGGGTCGGAGCGTCCGTCATAAGATGGGATGGTGGGGAGCTTAAATCCCCTTCCTGGCGGTTGTGCTAGCACTACCGCCGCCAAAGGCGAGTATGAGCCCTCTAGACCGTTGTAAGGTCTGGAGCCCCCCGAGCCTGCTCCTCGGAGCTCGATGATTTGATTCTGGAGTCCCTAAATCATTGTCATAATCTCGAGCCCGTTAGCGGTTCCCGCGATGGGCCCCACCGGCGTCGGCCCCTGCCGCTCATTAGATCCTTGATCCATGAGGTTGGGAGGAGGGTTCCCGAGGGTTGTGGCCCCTGCCACAGTCCGACGGGCGTTCAACTTCCTTCTCAAATCTTCCTCTTGAGGACCTCTCCGCGAGTTAAGGCGAACCCTGAGATCCTCCCCCGAAGGGTGCGAGGGCCTCGCCGTCGGCGGGCGACCTTCGCAGCGAACCTCACGGCTTTATGCACCATCGTCGCCCCGTCGGGACTGCGCATGCCGCGGACGCCTAAATCGCCTGCCCAGGGAAGCGTTACCGCTTCCCGGCATTCGCGGGTTACTGGACCCTTCAAGTTGTGAACCCATTCGTCCTCGGCTAGCCGAGGAACCCAACGGAGCGTCGCTCATGTGGGCCAAAGGCGAGGGAGTGAAAGTTTGACTCGTGTCCGTTTCCGGGATCACATCGTTTCCGATGTAATCCTCATCTTGGGTCGAGTTAGCCTCTTCCACGTATCCAAGGAGGTTAACAAGCAAACCCTTGTTCACTCCCGGCCGCGCCAAGAGTTCCGCCAATCGGCGATTGGTTTCGTCTCGCAGGTCGTCCCCGCCGTCGCGAACGGCCGGATTGACGCCTTCGATCCCCCTTGCGGGAGCCAGCGGCCTTGCCTCTCGATGAGGCAATTTTCGGAATTCGTATCGCGAGCCGGCATCTTGGACGATAGGGTTACTCGATCGAGCATCCACAGGAGTCGCGGGAACGCTACTCATTTCGT
The DNA here is from genome assembly GCA_958296335.1 of Urtica urens. NCBI lineage: Eukaryota > Viridiplantae > Streptophyta > Magnoliopsida > Rosales > Urticaceae > Urtica > Urtica urens. Next base: position 36,202,456 of record OY282520.1, read on the forward strand.
ATGAAAAATAAAGGAAAGAGGTGAGAATAAAGAAATGTGGATCGGGTGAACTTTAAGGTCAAAAGCCCCCTCCTTCTAGCGCCAAAATGTTGTCGCTGAAATTTGGACAACGTTTAGAGACCTAAGCGGTCAGATCCTCGCTCAGAGCGGGTGACCCTCGCTTCGGTCTGAGCGTGTCAGATCCGGTGTCCCGGATCGTCTCTTAGCTGTCGTGCGGTCTTCGAGTCCTTCTGTTATCTGAAAAGAGTAGACAGATGTGAACTAAGAAGGGAAAACAGAGGGGGGTCCTCTGTTTACCTCTCCGACGCTCAACATTAGTATAATGCAGGTGGAGTTTGTAGGATGATGAGGAGGGATCGACGAGATTGAGCGAGACGAGGATACTAGGATCGCTGGCGTCTCAGAGCTCGGATCTCGGATCTTTAGGGAGTATTCTTCCGGTCGGGAGAGAATATCCGAAATACCTCACGTTAGAGTATGATATGTGTCTAGGGAGTAAGGGAAAAGTGTCTCTTTTTGGTGTCTCGAGCTTACCTTTGCGTAGAGAGCATCGAGGGCTATTTATAGCCACGGGTGTAGCCTTGTGGCCGAGTGGGGGACCTCTGGGCGTCGGTGGCCGGCCAGGTCCCTCCCACGAGTCGGGAAGGCCGGCCAGGTCCCTCCCCTGGGTGAGGAAGGCCGGCCAGGTCCCTCCCCTGGATGGGGAAGGCCGGCCAGGTCCCTCCCGCGGATGGGGAAGGCCGGCCAGGTCCCTCCCGTGGATGGGGAAGGCCGGCCAGGTCCCTCCCCTGTATGGGGAAGGCCGGCCAGGTCCCTCCTTTGGGCGAGGAAGGCCGGCCAGGTCCCTCCCCTAGGTGGGGAAGGCTGGCCAGGCCCCTCCTTTGGGTGAGGAAGGCCGGCCAGGCCCCTCCCATGGGTGAGGATGGCCGGCCGGGCCCCTCTCCTGTGTGATGGTGGTCGGTCAGGTGCGCGAGGGCGGGTCTCGGTTGTCCCGGGGAAGGCGTCTCCCCTTCGCGCCCCGGATACGAACGTGGATATATATATTTAACGCTGTCGCCGGAAATACGGCGACAACAATTTATACTGAGAAAGTTATTTTCTTGAAACTCAATAAATAACTAGTTATTTATTTTGTTCATTGAATCACAAAATGTTTTCATATTGATGATGACATTCTCGAGTGATTAAATATGTTTGAAGAAGAAAATAAATTATTTCTCATTTCGTACTTATTCGATAATTATGAAATATATTTAATGATGTGTCATTAAATAATAATGAGAGTTCTAAATTAATTTTAGAAATTAAATTAAATATGTTTAGGACTAAGGGGAGAGGGATTGGCCGAATTCCCTAAGTGAATAGGGTCATGGGTTTGACCCAGCTTAAGCCCATTTATAACTTGTATAAATAAGTCTAAACAAACCCTAATCACTTAACCCTAAACCTAGTTAATTTTCGGCCACACTCTCTCTCCCCCTTGTGATTGTCGGCCGAAATCCCCAACAAAGAAAAGAGAAATTGTTTTTCTAATCTTTCATCTTTGATTCCTAATTGTTCTTGAGAGCCCACACTTAATATCTCAATAATTTCCTAGTGTATTATTGTTGATTCATTACTTGTGGTGTTTGGAATAATTTTGTGAATTGCTTAGAGGTTTTTAAATTGTTTTAAAAGCTTTCAGCCAGCCAAACACGTCCCTAGGACGATCTGGGCTCATTCCGGCGATTTCCTCAGCCTCTAGCGATCCAGTCCGGCGAAGGGCTCCTGTCCGGCGAGCTCCAATCCGGCGAGGTGATCCAATCCGGCGAGGCGCTCCAGTCCGGCGAAGGGACTCCTATCAGGCGAGTCCAATCCGGCGAGGCGTCCCAGTGATCTCCAGTCCGGCGAGGCTTCCCAGTCCGGTGAGCGTGCATTCCGGTGGGTCTTCCCTGTCAGGCGTGTCCCCGTGCGGCGACAGTCTCCCATCCGGCGAGTACCCAGTCCGGCTAGGCTCCCCAGTCCGGCGAGCTCCCTGTCAGGCAAAAAATTCTAGTCCGACGAGGCTTCCCGCAGGCATCCATTTCGGCGACCCTCCCCTGTCCGGCGAAGACGTTCCCAGGTATTCCGGCGAGGATTTTTCTGCGTTTTGAACGTGACGTGGCATTCCGACGATAGCTAGCAACGTCGAGGTTGTTTACAACTTTTAATGTAAGTATTTTCTCAATTAAATAATTAAATATAAATTATATAAATGTTATATAAGTTATTAGTTTAATTTATTTGATTGAGCATGTGAATTATAAATTGTTTATAATTGTTTGATAAATTTTAATGCCTTAGGTTGTTAAATATATTAAAATTAGTTTTAATATATTAGATCTAATTATAATTTTCCGTCACATAGGATGTGTATTATAATTAATATTGTTTAATCGTTAAATAAATTCCAACAAATGGTATCAGAGCTAGTAAAAGGCATTAAAATTTAGATTTAATGACTAGTTTCAAAATTTGTTTGACTAGTTGATGTTGGCGTTTTTGTATGATTGCATTATGAATGCTTGATGTGTGCGCTTGTGTTATGTATGGATCCTTATTCAATATGGCCCTAGGATGTTTTATTCCGGTTATCGTCTCGGATTTTAAATTTTATTTATTAAAATTGTGAGCCTCAATTTGCGAGGACATTTAAATTTGTAATTTTATATTTATTGTAATTCGACGACGGAGAGATGAGGTGGCAGAACCTCGGGATTGGGCGCACATTGGAGAACGTGTGGGGGCTGACCCGAGACATCCGATGACGCGTCATTCAAGATGAAGATTATTTTTAATTTTCATTTATTTTATTTACAAGGGTTGTATTAATAGAAATGGGCCTATTGATGAGTTAAATAATTTTACATATTCGACATTTAAATTTGTTAGACTCATTGCATATAACACTCACATTTAAATTTTGAAACAGGGTCTCCACATAGGTGAACCGTCTTCAAAGTGACTTGAGTGAGGGCCCACGTGTCGGTTGTACACTTAGACTTATGTTTTAAAGTAATCCTCACATAGAGGCCTTGCGTTAAAAATAAGTGACCAAATATTTATGGTAATTAGTAAGAACTAAAAGTTGTGACTTCTTCGATGGTTCGAGCTAAATAGTGATGTGTCACGACTGTGAAAGGAGGTTAATTACGGTTTCCCCATAGGAAAAGTAATTAACTATTGTTGTTCACAATACCATGAATTATTTAACGCTTTCCTCACCATATTAGGATTGTTCATGCATGCATATAATTCGAAAATATAGCACATACTAAAGTCATTTATTTTATCAATGTTTTTCAGCAAAATGTCTTTTAATCCACTTCAAACGATTTTAAGTTCTAATAAACTCGAGGGTGAGAATTACGTTGACTGGAAACGTAACCTCGACATCGTATTGACGGTGGAAAAGCACAAGTACGTTCTCACGATCCCATGTCCTCCTGCTCCGAGTGCTGATTCAAGCAAGGAAGACAAGGACGCCTTCGATGCGTGGATGAGATCTGATGAGATTGCTCAATGCTACATTTTGGAATCGATGATCAATGTGTTGCAACAATCTCATCGAGACATCTCCACTGCATATGAAATCTTGTACAATCTTCATGAGATGTTCGGATGTCATGGGCGTCAGGCGAGGCAGCAAGCTATCCGCAGTTTCATGAACTGTAGGATGAAGCAAGGATCTTCTGTACGGGTCACCTGAACAATATGGAGATCCTTGGTTCAGAGATTGACGGAGAAACCAAGATTGACATGATCTTGGAGACTCTTACGGAATCTTTGGATAGATTCTGTATGAACTACTCTATGAACAAGCTCAATTACACTGTAACTGAGCTTATGAAAGAGTTGCAGACTGCCGAGGGACTTCTCCCTAAGAACAAGAAGAAGTCGGGAGAGCTCAATGTTGCTGAACACAGAGCCTCGACCTCTGGTTCTAAGAGGATGATGAAGAGGCCCGAAAATGCCAACCGAACGGGTTCCAAGAAGCCTTATAAGAAGGCTGTGGATGCTAAGGGCAAAGGCATCGCAAAGGTGGACAAGTCTGAGCACAAGTGTCACCATTAAATAATTAATGTAAGTATTTTCTCAATTAAATAATTAAATATAAATTATATAAATGTTATATAAGTTATTAGTTTAATTTATTTGATTGAGCATGTGAATTATAAATTGTTTATAATTGTTTGAAAATTTTTAATGCCTTAGATTGTTAAATATATTAAAATTAGTTTTCATATATTAGATCTAATTATAATTTTCCGCCACATAAGATGTGTATTATAATTAATATTGTTTAATCGTTAAATAAATTCCAACACCAGCCTCGGCCGACTCCCCGGATCGCGCCACGACGCGCTCCCTCCCTGCGGCGGTTTCCGCGTCGCTGTCCCCGCACGCGGCTCGCTCGCCGACGGCCGGCAATCCACGACCGCCGTCCGCGTCAGCTCGGCCATCGGTATTTGAACAACCTCTTCTCCCACGCTCGCCATCCACGCGTCTAACGTCCCCTCGTCGAAGAATAAAGGGGAAAAGGGCTCGGGATTTTGGGGACAACTTGGGAAAATCAAAGGATGAACAATATCATCGGGGATGGAAAAAAGAGAACTAATAAAGTCCTCCATGGACCGACCTTCGGTAGATAAAGGTGAGGGATCCATGACACACGCGAATAAAATAATGAGAAAAAGGAAGGGAAAGGTGCCATTCCTCCTTCCCTTTTGAAAGGGGCCTCTCGCCGGTTGATCCTCGGCCCGGCCCGCCGGAGCTCGCTCGATGCTTCGGTGCGGTCGCCGACGTCGATCCTCCTCTTCTGAGTTCATTCCCAATCGAACGCTCGATATTGAACTCGGGGGGCTATTAATGTCGTCGGATTTCCTGACGACAATGAATATAAATATATCGTCTTCGGACGACCTCCCGGGACCGGGCCCGGCCGCCGGAAGGCACCACGGGCCTCCCGACGCACCGGCCGACCCCGACGCGCCCCGGTTAGCCTTTGGCCGGCCCTGGGGCGCCCCTGGCCGGTTCTGGCCCGCCTTGGCCGGCCCTGGCACACCCTGGCCGGTCCTGGCGAGGCTTTAACCGGCCCTGGCACGCCTTGGCCGGCCCTGGGACACCTTGGCGGGTCCTGTAAAGGCTTTGGCCAGCCCTGGCACGCCTTGGCCGGCCCTGGCAAGGCTCTGGCCGGCCCTGGCCCGCCCGTGTCCGATTCTGATCCTCCTTGGCCGGTCCTGGCAAGGCTCTGGCCGGCCCTGGCCCGCTCCTGGCCGATTCTGATCCTCCTTGGCCGGCTCTGACACGTCCTCGGCCGGTCTTGACCCGTCTTGGGCGCCCATGGTCGATTGCCTCGGCTATAAATAGCCCAAGACGCCTCTCACAAAGGTAAGGAACAAAAAATAGCTAAAAAAGAGAATAATATACTTTTCCTATCAAGAACTTCTCCCCGAGAATTCTCCCTAGATCCGAGACTTGAGTTTGGAAACAACGATGACTTCATAGTCTCCGTTTCCACCTCGCCTCGTCAATCTCCCCTCGTCATCCTACAAACTCCACCCATATTATACTAATGTTGAGCGTCGGAGAGGTAAACAGAGGACCCCCCTCTGTTTTCCCTTCTTAGTTCACGTCTGTTTACTCTTTTCAGATAACAGAAGGACTCGAAGACCACCCGGGCCACCGGATCTGACATGCTTAGGCCGAAGCGAGGGTCACCCGCTCTGAGCAAGGATTTGACCGCTTAGGTCTCTGAACGTTGTCCAAATTTCAGCGACAACATCGGCCAAGAGCAAGAGAGAACAAGGAAAAAGCTTCAAACTTCACATCTCTATGTGAGGCTCTATTTATAGGAGAAGGAAAAATCTATAATGGTCAATTATTCATTCAAGAAAGAATAATGTTTTCATGACACAATGTTTGATTTTCCCTTCCCCTTTCTTTCTTAGGATGACCGGCCAAACACCTCAAGCAAGGAGGAAAATTTGTTTACTCACTTAGCTTATTTATTTCCTTCTCAAGGAAATTCATTTCCCTTTTCCTTTTGGGTAATTACCCTTATAATTAAAGGGAAATAAAACTCTCCTCTTTTCTGCATGTTGGCCGAATTCTAGCTAGGGAAGGGGCATCTAGATGCTTCCTTATTTCTTTTAAGACAATTCTTCAAATACCCATAATAGAATTATAATTGCACAAATAACAAAATTAATTTCATAATGCCTTAAAAACACTTTTCGGCTTTAGGAAATAATTTATATTTTCATCATGAAAATATTCAAAATCCTACTGGAACTTATGGCATTATGTACATGTGGAAAATATATGTGGAAAAAAGTCACATTGTGACATAAGATTTTGAATATCCAGTAGCGACTTCATCATGTCCAATTTATATTTTGACATTCACATCAATTTATGTACATGTGGAAAAAGTACCCTTTATATATTTTCCGAGAAAGAGTCTAGTTCAACACTGGAACTTATTTTGACATAGCTTCTAGTTTAACAATCCTACTCTAATGACCTGTAATAGTGACCTTATGGATCCAAATGAACAAAGCTTGAGCTTCTATATTCAGACTCAAAAGTTCACAAACTTTTTCCGAGTATTAGCTTAATGTCAACTGACTAAAAAGTTGACACTGAGAATCTCTCGGTTCAAATGAATTTATTTTCTACTCAAATTCAACTTACTTATATTGAGCGGATAGGGTAAACATAGATAACATTCAACTTAATTATATTGAGCGGATCCATTAAATGTTATCTATGTTTCCCTTCATGACTATCATCAACTAGTTGGGATTTATAAAATTACCATTTTACCCTTCTAATTGTTATATCATCAACTCCTTTAGTACTTATGAATAAGTTAGAAACAATGTATTGACGAGGAGCTAACAAGTCACATTGTTTCATCCAAATAAAGTCGCTACTTAAACTGGACAATGCGCAGTTCATTTATTCACAATCCAAGTAATAAAGCAAGAGGTGATATATATTGCATCTCAGCAATCTTGTACATGAATTCCATATCTATGAGAGCTTCACAAAGTTGGTTCATGACATCTTCATAACTTAATATATCACCAATAGGTGTTGTCTAGATCACGTAATGGATCTAGAATTTGACTTTCTCAAATGAGAGTATTAATGCTATGAAATGACATGTCTCATTTCTGGATTTAGGTAAGCATGATGCAATTCATACATAGTGACCCTGAGATAGAAGATGTTAAATGTTTTTTCTTCTATTGTCTCTAAAGGTGCACTGGTCAATTCAGTATCTTCGAAAGATACACTGGAAGAAGTATAGAGTTCCTAACTCTCTATGCCTTGTAACCATACATCATAGATTCTTCCAACAATCATACTGGGTTCAATAGTCCGTTGATCTTTAGATTGCGAATATATCGTTTTAGTCAAACCATGAAGAGTTTGTTCACACAAAGGAATGAATGAACGTTTCAAATTTTATTAATTTAATCAGCAAATTACAATAAGGACTTTATAAAGATTTATATATTACATCAATATGTAAATAAACAATCATCTAGTGGGCATCTCTGCCATCACTCCCAGCTGGCCAACCTTGTGCCTGGAAGAGGCCTGGCCGGCCACCCGCGTGCCTAGGAGGGGTCTCCCCGTCCTTGGGCTCCCAGAGGTCTCCCAGCCGGCCATCCTTGTGCCTGGGAGAGGCCTGGTCGGCTACCCACGTGCCTAGGAGGGGTTACCTCGTCCTTGGCCTCCCAGGGCTTCCCAGCCGGCCATCCTTGTACCTGGGAGAGGCCTGGCCGGCCACCCGCGTGCCTAGGAGGGTCTCCCCGTCCTTGGCCTCCCGGGGGTCTCCCAGCCGGCCATCCTTGTGCCTGGTAGAGGCCTGGCCAGCCACCCGCGGGCCTAGGAGGGGTCTCCCCGTCCTTGGCCTCCTAGGGGTCTCCTAGCCAGCCATCCTTGTGCATGGAGAGGCATAGCCAGCCACCTGTGTGCCTAGGAGAGGCCTGGCTGGCCATCCATGCGCCTAGGAGGGGTCTTCCCGTCCTTGTCCTTCTAGGGGTCTCCCAGGCGGCTCTAATCATTTTGGCCGGCCCCAAGCCTAGTTCTATAGCTATAAATAGCCCCCTACATTCTTCACAAAGGTAAGACACCTTCTACACTCGGATTTCTGCTAAAATATTAGTCTGTGTTCTGTCTCTCTCTATCTATTTCACTCCCCACGTGACGTGTCTCGGGAACGATTTCCGACTGGAATAGTTCCATAAGATCTGAGAACCGAGCGCTGAAACAACGTTGAGCCAAGTGTCTGTGTTTCACCCGATCTTGTCAATCCCTCCCTGTCATCCTATAACTCCAGCCACATTGTACTAACGTTAAGCGTCAGAGATGTAAACATAGGACCCCATCTGTTTTCTCTTCTTAGTTCACGTTGGTTTACTCTTTTCAGATAATAGATGGACTCAAAGATCAGAAGACTTCTAAGAGACGATCCGGGACACCGGATCTGACACGCTAAGGCCAAAACGAGGGTCACTTGCCCCGAGCGGGGATCTGAGCCAAGTGTCTGTGTTTCACCCGATCTTGTCAATCCCTCCCTGTCATCCTATAACTCCAGCCACATTGTACTAACGTTAAGCGTCAGAGATGTAAACATAGGACCCCATCTGTTTTCTCTTCTTAGTTCACGTCGGTTTACTCTTTTCAGATAATAGATGGACTCAAAGACCAGAAGACTTCTAAGAGACGATCCGGGACACCGGATCTAACACGCTAAGGCCAAAACGAGGGTCACTTGCCCCGAGCGGGGATCTGACCACTTAGTTTTCTGAACGTTGTCCAAATTTCAAAGACAACACATGAGGGAATATATGGGAACCATGCCACGGGGAAATCAATGTCGCTTAAGCTCCTAAGGTTGGGATATTTTTGGCCCACCTTGAAGAAAGATGCCCACGCATGGGCAAAAAGGTGCGATACGTGCCAAAGATTCGCTCATGTTCTAACCGGCCACCGGCCCTACTATGTCATATTCGCTCATGAAAGGCAATATGACAAACTTCATATGGAAGCGAATTACATGCCGCGACGGTGTCCCATAGTGAATGCTGACGGATAATGGCAAGCAAATTCATAGCACACAATTGCGCAAATTATGCGAACAACTTGGCATAAGCAATACCAATGCATCTTACAGGCACCCGCAAGCCAACAGACAAGTTGAGGTGGTCAATCGTACCATCAAGGAAAACCTGAAAAACAAAGTTGGATGCCAGGAACGGCTCCTAGGCGGATAAACTCTTGCTCTTCATATTGACTTACTGAACCACAACGCAAAATCCGACAGGGGAGACCCGTTCTCCCTCATCTTTTGGGTCGAGGGGGTAGTTCCGATTGAAACGACGTTCCCAACATTTTTCATCGAAGCCTTCATTGAAAAAGAGAGCAAAGAGGCGATGCAAACTGAAATTGACCTCATCAATGAAAAGAGAGCCGACGCTTTGACCCGCCTCGCTGGCCAAAAGAGAAGAGCCGACCGGTATTACAATTCAAAGGCGAAGCTCCGTAGGTTCACCAATGGGAGTTTGGTCCTGAGAAGGGTGTTCCAAAACACCGAAGTGCAAGGTACCGGCGTGATGAGGCCAACTATGGAGGGCCCGTATCGGGTTCAAAAGGCCATTCACAATGGCACTTAGAAGCTCAAAAACATGGAGGCCCTTGCCTTCATGCATCCATGGAATGCCGAGCATCTCATAGAATACTATCTGTAAAGGCATCAACTGTCACCTTTCGTTGTTTGTTTACTTTCTAAGTTGGTCGTAATTCAATAAAAGTCATTATGTAGTTTTTGAACATTGCTTAATAAATATCTTTTCATCACACGATACACACCTCTAATCTTATAAAGTTTCTCAAAATTTTCCATCCCCAAAATTTAAAGATACTTTGGAGGCTAGGTTGAACCCATAACAAGATATAATAATTTTGAATTCGGGAAAATCAAAACCCAAAATGAACAGTGAGGTGACAACCCCGAGTTTGAAAAAATTCACAAAATCAGTAACAAGGCGGCAACCTTGAATCTGAATAGGAGCACATGGATTAAAGAGGGCATTGACAGTCCAGGCTAACAAGCACCTGAAACTCAACTTCAAACCGAATCATAAGGCATAGAGCACGGGATAACAACTCGCAAAATACCCTTGAGACATAATGTGCTTGATGCATCACATGAAAAATCGTAAATCGATATGTTATCGATCGAGCCAGTCTCAGGATCTCATCATCCTTGGAGAATAATTATAAGCCAACATACCATTAACAAATTTTCACGAATAAACACGCCTAAAGCATGGTCAATGTGTTCACATTAGCATTGATCACAAATTTGGCCAGTCCCTGCGGGAAAATAATTTGGACCTGTGCGTCTTAACTTCACAAGATAATGCACCTCGAGTGCTCACCACATGGCGATACGGCCCTGGAACATCACCTCAATTAAAGATGCCAGTCGCTCCACGACATGTCACTCTAAAAGGAGGAAGACGATGCTCACCAATTGTCCATCGCGATGAGATGCGGCGTGGTTGCATCGCAACAACGCTCAAAGAATGTGGATGGGGTTTACCGATTACCCATCGCGACGTCATGCAGCGTAGTCGTGTCCCAAAAACGCCCAAAGAACTTGGATGATGCTCACCGATTATCCATCAGGACACGATGCGGCATGGTCGCATCACGATGAATTTTATCCTCTTCTATTGATGCGACGTGGCGTCAGCATGAAAACAATGGTTTTCGCTCGCCAAGCATACTCGAAAAAAAGAAAAGTGTGTTCGTATGAGAATAAGGGATGACCGTTTGGAATAAGGAAACCGATGCATCAAAAAAGGCGCAAACTAATATCGTTGAACTAAGAAAAGAAGACGTGAAACAATCAAATGCGAAGGCCTACACAATGACACAACCAAAAGAGAAATCACTTGAAGCCAAGATAGACACGCTTCTCGTCAGCAACGGAAAGCGGCACCATATGAGAAAAAGACATTCTAACTGATGAATGGGTAGTCTCAACGGGGCGGTGGTCCAATGGATCCTGAAAATCTAGCTCGTCTTCAAGAGGGGGGACATGGCGTCAAAGAAGCCGAAGGTAGTCTCGGGCAGCTTGTTCTTGGCAATCGTCGCGTGCCCGACTTAGATTGCGGCGGTGTAGCGAACCTCGTGTAGGGCCACCTCCCAATATCCCTCGACCCTGGCTTTGGCGCCCACGGCCTCGTCGTGCTCATCAATGACGACTTGCATCTTCTCCCAGAGAGACTTGTTTTCCCGGGCCACATTCTCATGAAAAACCTCGCTCTTGGCAAGTTAAACAAGAATGGAAGCCAACTCTACGGCGCGAACAGCCATGCGCCCTTTGACCTTTTTGCTCTCGGCCAAGAAAGAGCCATCATATCTCTCAACATGCTCCCTTGAGGTTAGCTCCTCCTCGAACTTCACCTCGGCCGTCTTTTCTACCAAAGCCTGTCTTGGCTAAGGCCTTGCGCGTACTGATTATCCTCCGATCGATTTCCTACTTCAGCGCCTTCTCTCGGTGCATGATCTGTTCCATTATTAGCTCCATCCGCTCATGGAACGCCAGTGCCTAAAGGGAAACTTAAGCGATCAACATAAACGTGACAAACAAAGGAGAAAGAAATCGGAAAAAACTTGCGAGCGTCGCGGGTTCCCTGGTAGAAGAATATTGTGTCGCCAACAACGACAAGTTCCTTGAAGAACTTCAAGGAAGACTCCATGAAGCCACGTGAGCCCTGCTCTCGCTGGTCGTTTGCCTCAGTTGGGAAGAAGGATCCAGCATCGTTTGTCGAGGAAGGCTCGACGATGCAACGAGAACTGGAAGGTGCATCGCTCATGAAGAATACATCAGGGCACTTTTGAGATAGGCCCTTGCTACCCCTAGCTTGGGTTGGCGGCGTAATGTGGGTTCTCGACTTCCTCCCAACAAGACGAGTCCGCGCAGCCGCATGAGAGTCCAAAAGGGGTTGAGACACCTACGCGGTTAGAGAAAAGTTGTACAAGAAGTCGCCTCTGGCAAGAGCCACCTGGAATAAAAAAGCCAAGGTTAGAGAAAAACGTACGAAGGGAGAGTGACAAGTACCTCATACCACTGCAGCGATTGTAAGGAGGATTAGCCGTGCAGAACCTGAATTGTAATCATGTCGTCCGGATCATGCAATTGAGGCATAGGATAGCGGAGGTGACAGACCACCCGATAGTGGCCATCGTATCCAGAAAGTCAAAGATGGAAGCCTGGGGCAAAGATCTCAGGAAATTTTGAACTACCTTCCTAAGCTCGGTGGCTTCGGTATCTTCTACCAACTCAGAGATCCTCGCAAGTCTGAAGTCGAGACATGCTAAAAAAAACGCTCTCTGGGAAAGCCACACCCACGAATATCACATCTTTGTTGGAAATTGGTAAAGACAGAGAGTTATTTCCGGTGGAATGCTTCCTACGAGCCCTCCCTGGACGGGATTTCCGCAGTGACGTATCCCAGAACATCATCGGTCGTTACCGTGCGCTTCTTCTCGCGAAAGAACATCATGTGGCATGTGCCGACGACCCGATAATAAGCGGATGACATTTGAGTCTCATGAAGTCCTAGCCAAGATAAGATCTCCTGAACCAGCGGTTGAAAAGGAAATCAGAGTCAGCCACGAAGACTCGCAACATGAATCTTAGCAAACCCGTCCCAAGGACAAGTAGGTCGATCAATCGAGAGCAGACACAGGATGTCAATGTTCTGGTGGATCCCATACGTCACACGGAGGCTCTGAAAAGCCATTATTGACGGAGGCCAAGGCACGTCAATTCCGTCGCTAAAAAAAATCACTGAACCTTCGAATTGACGACAGGGAAGAAGCGAGTCGACTTCTCTTCTTCTTTTGTCATTAAGGGCGGAGCTTGACTTGTACTCGCAGAGGCAGCCTCCCCACTCGGGGAACACATTCCCACAATCTCCATCTCGTGTCTACTCTCTCCTTGCCGACCTTACGACGAACCTAGAGCGTTAAGAATCGGGGCCCGGACGTCTTATGAACCCAATTAGTTGGCCTGGACGTCCTGCAAGTCTGGGACAAGAACTTGGACATCTTGAGAGCGTGAGAAAAAGGCCTAGACGTCTAGCGAGAGCGAGGCAAGGGCCTGGACGTCCTGCAAATACGAGGCAGGAACCTGGACGTCCATTAGGTCTGAGTCAAGGGCCTCGAGATCCTTCAAGGCCCAGACGTCTTGTGGACTCGCGTCTAAGGCCTGGACGTTCTTGCAAGGGCTTTGGATCATCCTAGTTTCCCCACGCGTTAGGGTTCAGGGATGTAGCCTCCATTGGCCGCCGCAACAAGAGGGCGACCTCTTCCGCCAGAAAGCGAAGGTTAGCATCCAATGCAAGGTTGGCCTCCTAGCCGCCCTGGGTCCTCGCCACGCACGCGCCGCCTAGAGACGCGTGTAGTCGACGGCCCACGGCATGACCAACACTATTGCGTGTCTCCTCGGGAGAGTCAAGGACTATAGCTTCCAAAGACATGTTCGCATACCCTCGAGGAAGGCTCCGCTGCATGTCACGCACGGAGGCAATACCATATCCACTGTCTCGAGATTCCCTCGCCAAGATCGCACCATCGTCGGTCCATTATTCTCCACCACTAATCCATTCGAGGAAAATTGCGCTACCCCTGCAAAATGATTCGAAAATATAGATAGAGAGGACATAACTGGGCTGGTCACAGTGCCTGAGGACGTCCTCTCCAGGGACGCAATTCCCCACGATTCCGCACACACCGCCGCTGGCCATTCCGGATCCTAGATTAGTCGCTTCAGAGGCATGATCGCCCACCCGACCAATGGCCAAGGAAAGGGGCCTCTCGAGCTCTCCTTGGATCCTCTCTGCCCTGACGACAGCCCCGGGGTCGGGGGCGTTCAGCACAACCCCTCCACACTAACATGTCAATAAACATTTTATTCTAAACATGTTATCATCAATCAATCACACTAACTACTTATAAACAATTTATAATTGCATTGATCATAATAACAACCAATAAAAAATTATAATTGCGTTGATCATATTGACAACCTATAAACAATTTATAAGTGCAAATCAATTCGTTTAGAAAAGACTTACACGTGAAGTTGTATACAACTTCGTGCGTTGCTACCTCACCCTGGAATGCCTCGTCAATTTTTCTCGGCGGGATGGAATTTGCACAGCTTGCCAAATGGGAGATTCTGCCTCGCCGGGTTGCTTCTCGCCGAATTGGAGAAACAGGCTCGCCGGATTGCACTGGCCGTTCGGACTGGATATGTGCACCTCCCTGGAGATGTGGGACATGTGCACCGAGATAGACAGGGACCTGGGACACGTGAAGGGCGAGGAGGCAGGGGCTGGAGATGAGCAGGCCAGATGTGAAAGCTCAGGCCCACCTGAAGCACACGGGCCGGTCGGCTGGCTGGCCGGTTTGAGCTTTCTTCGCGCCTAGCTTATTTCTATTGTCTTTGGACCTCGTTCTCTGCAAAATTATGTCGCTCAAACACCACAAAGAGATTCAGGAATATCATACTCGGATTAATGGGAGATCAAGAGAGTGGGCTTTTTTTATTGAACAATGGCATAAGGAGAATCACTTAGAAACGAAACAATAATCAAGAAATAGTTTCTTGATCCTGTATCTCTCATGATCACTCAGCCAAAATTAAGATCATTTTAATTACGTGCGGAATTAATAATAAAAACGATCTATCATATTAAACTATTTAATATCTAACAACCTATTGGCATTAAAATCATAAGCATGTTAATTAACAATTTAATTCTAAACATGTTATTTCAATAAAATCAAACACTCCAAACAATCATAACAATTATATTAATTAAGAGTATTTAAGATTATCGAAACTTACATCGAGTTATAATTAACTCAGTCGAGGAATTGAAAACGAGTTCGATGCGAGAATCTTCAAGCTTCTCCAATTCCGGGTTTGCAAGAGACTTCCTCGGCTCGTCAACACGGGCAGCGAAGGCGGCAAGCAGGCGCGTCCTTGGGGCTGGTCCGGGAAGCTGGCAGCAGATGGCGCGCGGTCCTCGGCAGGCTGGGAACGGGCGGCAGCGGCTGGACTCGTCCCACGCAGAAGGCAGCGGCTTTAGGAGACCCCACAGCGGCTGAGAGGGGCAGGCACCTCTGGGCTCAGGCGGAGGAACAGCGGGGATGTCGCTAGCGTCCTGGGCAGAGGCAGGCTCGGCTGGACAAAGGCGGCAGGCTGCTGGGACACGCAGAGGGGCGGTCGGGCGGAGTCAGGCGCAGGTTCGCGCGGATGGGCGGAGGCAGATCGCAGGCGAAACTTCGCGACGACGCTGAGAGCTCTTGGAAACTCGGATCGGGATGCCGTTTTTTGTGTTGCGTCGGCAACTAACTGACTTAGATGGGTTCGGAGAGAGATCTGGATTTGCGGACTCAGATTCTTCGGATTCATCGAATCTTTGGTTCGGAGGTCAGATTTCCAGAAAACGGAAATGGACCAAACCACAAGTTGCTTCAACGATGACACAAGAAGAAAAACGAGAAGATGAGTGTGGGCTCGAGATGAACGCACCCGAGAAAACAAGAAACGAAATTTCGTCTTCTCGGGTGATGTAATTGTCGGCCAAGAGGGAAGAGAGAGAGAGAGAGAGCAAAAATTTTAACCCAAGGTTTCCTCAAACCCTTTATTTATAGGCATTGTTAATGGCTCTCATGTGGGCTTTTGTTGAATCAATATTCAGCCCAAAACCATGTTAATTACCGACCCCTATGTCCTAATCGTCTCTCAATTTGTTTCCCAAATTGCATTGATTTAATTTCCAAATTCGACTTAATTTAGAACTCTCATCTATTTAATAACTTGTTATTAAATTGTTTCATGGTTATCGAATAACATGAAACGAGAAACGTTTTATTTTCTAATATTGTTACTGTGAGTTCTCAAGAAAATTATTATCACAATAATAATAAAGTTCTTTAATTCACAAAATCAATAATTAATGAATAACACATTATTCATTAATTCGCTTGAAAAGTAAGTTTCTCTATACAAATCACAATTTGTATTTAATGTGTAAATCAATTTATTGAGTTCAACTAATCTCTTCTAAATGTGCATCATTGAGACCTTATGGACCCACATGAACGAAGCTTGAGAATTAAGCACGGACTCAATAATTCACAAATTATTTCCGGCTTATAATTCTTAATAATGGTCGACTCCACTAAAGGACCAATATTGAAAATCTCTAAGTTCATGCGCGCTTATTTTTCCGTTTGAAGTCACAGAACCTTTCTGTACTCGATCCACGGTGTAATTTACTAAAATACCCTTCGTGTGTATCAGTAAGTCCGGGGAATGTAAAATTACCGTTTACCCCTAGAGTTATTATTTCACTAACTCCTTTGTTACCTGTGAATGAGAAAAAACATAAAGTGAGACGTCAATACGTGTCACATGTTTTAATCAAGAAATCACATATTCAATGATTATCTGGCCAGATTAATTCATTCACTATCTCGTAACAAACCATAGTGGGAAACAATGACTTTCATTATGTGTACACGAATTCCATATCTGTGAATCACATAATCCAACACTACAACATTACACGGCCATCGCCCATTGACAAATCAAATGACATAAAGTGTAGTATCGACTACGCACTCACCTCATGATTAAGGTAGTTATCGAAGTACCCCTCGTATATGATCTTGGAGCTTCTGGATTAACGGTTTTATATCGAGCTTCCATAGAATCACTAGGTCTTGTTCAATATCTTCTATAAGATATCAAGAATGATATCATAGAGTCACAACTTTCTATATCACATGATAAGATATCATGATTCATTCAAACAATCGTTACTTAGACTCAAATGCTCAATCGGTCTTAAGATTGCGAACAAATGGTTTAAACTAGTCACAAGGGGTTATCATGTCAAATCTGTATTTAACACCCTTTTCGTTGATGACAGTTTCAGAGCGTAGCATGCATACATAAACACAAACTATAGAAAAAGAATGCTTATTTATTAATGTTAATGTTTCAACAAAATATTACAATTAATAAATAAAATGCTCAGAGGGAGGGTCGACGAGATCGGGGGAAGCAGAGACACTTGGGTCAACATTGCTTCATGCTCAGATCTCAGACCTAGGAGGATTGTTCCGATGAGAGCCTATCCTCTGAATACTCCACTGAGAGTATAAAGAAACTCGAGCTCTGCGCAGGATTCTGAGAAATAGAACATGATGATACCTATCATGTGTAATGAAGTGGCTATTTATAGCCTAAGAGGTCGGCCAAGGGAGGCCTTAATGCACGGGGATGAAATTGCCGGCCGGCCGGCCGTTCTTTGATCTCTGGCCAGCCGTCTTCCATGACCGTCCAAGCAGTCTTTCCCGGGTGGCTTCGACGAGTTCCCCGCCGATGTCACCCTGTCGGGGAAAAGCGCGCTGCGAGTGTCACAGGTATCTCTCGCGAGAATTTACATTCCGTCGGGCTCTAGTGTCACTCGAGCCTTGGAGTTGTGAAATACCTATCGGGATGCCTCCCACCCATCCGGTTGGAAGAGTGCCATTCTCGGGGGCCGCGGGGGATCGTGTGTAGGACAAATTCGTTTATGTTTTTACGGCTACGTCGTGTCCGGCGTAATCGCTCGCAATCCCGAGTAGTACTTTCGTCCTCCTCGTGTCCGTGGAGGTTCATGATCAACCCTCTGCTGACCTTGTGACGTGCCAACGGTTCTACCAGGCGTTGGTCAGTTTTGTCCTTGAGGCTCACCTCGTTATAACGATAAGCAGGAGTGTCTTCGCTTGAACTCCTTTCCAAGTACAGTCGCCCTGACCCTCCATTGGGGAATCGGCGGAGTCCGTATCGCGAGCTACTAGCTCGAGCTATAGGGTTTTCCAGTTGGGCGGCCGCCGATGTCATTTATCCTTCTAGAGCCAAAGAGGAGGTGTGAAGTTGAGAGACATGGAAATGTGGATGGGATACAAATAAGGTAGGGTATCTCCTCCTTTTTGTGCCAAAATGTTGTAGTTGAGATTTGGACAACGTTGAGAAATCTCGACAGTCAGATCCTCGCTCGGGGCGAGTGACCCTCATTTCGGCCTTATCGTGTCGGAGCTAGTTTCCCAGATTATCTCTTAGCTGTTGGGGGTTTTTGCGTCCTTCCGATATTTGAAACAGATGAACATGCGTGAACTAAAAAGAGAAAACATAGGATGGTCTTCTCTTTACCTCTCCGACTTTTAACATTAGTGTAAAGTGAATGGAGTGGCTAGCCAATCTTGATTTGGTAGCCAGTTGGCTAGGCCCATGACCGATCGGGAGTGGCCGAGGCGGATGAATGAGGCCGGTCGGTCTTTTCTTGGGATGAGAGAGGCTGGTTGCCCCTTCTTCGGGCCGGGGGAAGCCGGTAGGCCACTTGTTCAAGCCGGGGGAGGCCGAACGACCCCTTGTTCGGGCCGGGGGGAGGCCGGCCGACCTCCCTTGTGTGCGAGGGGGCTGTCCGGCCCTTGCTCAGGTCAAGAGTAGCCAGTCGGCCATCCCCATGTGTTCCAAGGGGCCGACCAGCCCTTATTTAGGCCGTGAGAGGCCGTTCGACCCTCCTTTATGTGTTATGGGAGATACCGTCGGACCACCCTTCAAATAACGTTGCGTTAAAATAGGCGGCAACAATTTATACATATATAGTATTTGATGTTTTTCCTGTATTATTATTCGATTATTATTTTATTTAAAAAAATGGAATGTCCCTAAGATTTTTTTTCGTTCAGCTCTCTCTCTCTCTCTCTCTCTCTCTCTCTCTCTCTCTCTCTCTCTCTCTCTCTCTCTCTCTCTCCCTCCTATCTCGTATTTCTTTTGTATATATAAACCTGGCCTACCGGGACGGGACGGGACTGGCAGGTACGTCCCGGTAGGCAAAAAACCGGAGGCGGGGGTCCTGGTATCAAAATCGGGACCGGGATTCCCACTAACGGTAGGGGACGGGAAGGCCGGGAGTCCCAGTACCTACCGGTAGTTTTAAAAATAAAAATAAAAAACCTGGTCGTTGGGGGAAAAAGAGTCGTTGGGCTCGAACGGTATTTGATCGTTATTTTTCCCTTCCCCGCCCCCTTAATCTCATATTTCACTCTCTCAATCTCACAAATTCACTCTCTCAATCTCACTAACTCACTCTCAATTTCAATCTCACTAAAATTTCATGGCATCCTAAAACCAAAGAGGTCGGGGTCGTTGGGGAAGAGGATCTCAAGATATCCCGATGGCCAATATTGGGGAAAATTGGTTACACCGCTCCCAAAATCCCGAATACAGATACGATCCCAATTTTATCCCATCCACCATTCCAAATGTTATCCACTCCCAAAATCTAAATTTTCAAACCGAAGGCGATTACGTCCCTCATATTCCACCACATCAATCGGACGCTGATATCGCCTTTCAAGTTTTTCAAGAATGCGAACAACAAATCTACGACTCCTAAAATCCAAATTTTGAAGAACATGTGGAAGTAGATGACGATGAAACCCAAGATCGAAATGAGAAAGAATATGACGAGGAACCCAAGATCGAAACTAATAGGATCATTTCGGTAACTTTAGATAACGCAACAAGTAACAATGCAATGATTAGAGATTTAAAGAAAAAACTACAAACTAACGATTCTCTTATACACCAGTGGTGTGCTACGCATATAATAAACTTAATAGTTCAAGCTAGTTCAGCTAGTTATGACCCGTCAATAAACAAAATTAGAACTTATATTAACTGGGTAAATAGTTCAACAACTAGAGTTGACGAACTTAAAAGACGTTTTAGGCACAACGGACTTAAAGAGCGCAGCTTTCATTTAGATAACAAAATTAGGTGGAATTCAACTTTTTTATGTTAACTAACTTTTTATCCATAGGCTATGTAGATGTTTTTGTAGCTTATATCAACAACGAACTAGGTGAGGACTCAATTACTGATTATGACATTAGGATGGTTTCATTTTTAGACATTTTTTATTATAAAGAAACATGTTATTTATCTGCAGTTTACACTCCTACTTCATTTCTTGGTTTGCATACTATGACTGCTATTGCGGTTCATTTAGACAAGAACCAATTTTTCATAAATGTATTAAAGCAATGGAATCATATTTTTTAAAGTACTGGGGGGCTGGGAAGGTTCCTTTGTTATATGGTTTTGTAGTAATTCCAGATTGTAGGTGTAAAGTTATAGGACTAAAGGAGTTTCTACAGTATTTTAGACGTTATTTTGTGGATCAAGATTACTATGCACTTGATTTTTTCAGAATTGTGGAAGCCTTTTATTCTCTTTTCAGGATCTACCAAGCAAACTCCTCCCGCAGTATCGGACGCACCCGACTCAGTCACAGATGCAGGAGCCACGACGCCAGCAGTTCCAGAACGTATTTGTCAACGCACCAGCGTATAGTCCATCTCCTCGGTGACAACAATAGGCCGGGTCAAGTCAGCCACTGAGAATGGACACAGACCAACATCTAGAGAAAATGGAGTACGACAAAAACGAGTGGGTCAAACCAGAAGATGAAGGGTTAGACCTACCAACATGGTGGAGACAAAACTCAAGAAGATTTCCGGTGTTAACAACCATTGCGCAAGACATCCTCACCATTCCTGTTTCAACGGTGTCATAGGAGGCGGCTTTCAGCAGTGCGGGACGAATCATTAACGAAAGAAGATGTAGCTTGTGTCCGGAGATGGTGGAAGCCTTAACGTGCGAAAAAGATTGGCTTCTACATAAACACCGAGCACAAGAAATGTTTAAGCATTTTGATTTTATCGATGATTTTGATTATAACTTTTCTAACGTCAACCTTAATACTTAGATTTTAGTTAGCAATATCACAAAGGGGATATCCCGGCCCTTGTCCGGGATAATTTTTCAAACTTCAATATATAAAAAAGTCGTACTTTTTTCGTTTTTATTGTTATCTACTTTTCTTAAAACATTACAAATACATCCTTAACAAATATTATTTTAAAACGCCTAAAATTTATTTAAATTAAATTTTTTCTTTTTTTTAATAAAACCGGGAGGCCAGAATACCGCCTCCCGGTTGCCTCCCGTCCCGCCATCTTACCGGTAGGCACGGGACCGGTACCGGGAGGTCCCGGGACTATCATTAGGCCATGATTAGCTATACATCAAATAATTAAAGAGCAAGAGACATGCAATGACCTAATTAAATTGACAACAAAGAAAATAAAAAAGAAGCTGGTATTTTGCAAGGCCAATGATGACACAGAAAAATTCAACTAGAGCCCACAAGTTTTGATATATAATTAAAGAAACTAATATATGTTTCTTAATAGGCACGGTAAGTTGCGACTTAGAATGCGCTAGATCTCTTATGCAATTGCTACGACGTATAATTTTAATTTTGTATCAATACCAAGAATTATCATACGCTTAATGATTATTCTGAGTGTCAGAAACGGTTGACTTTTGTGATATAATACTTATTTTAATTCAGACTTCAATCGAACGAGTAACCCAGCCTGTGACATGACGACCAGAGATAAAATTAAAAACCAAATCTTATAGCTCATAATTAACAAACAATCTGAAGTCACATTCCTTTATTTTCGTATTCATTCTTATGAAGAAAATCCAACCTGAAACGTAAATCCCATTACATTTTTTTATCGCAGCATATTATTTATTTTCGTTGAATATTTCTCCCTCTTACTGATCGTCACTCTCGAAATCCAGTCTCTGAATGTCCGATTGAACCTAAATTAGAATAAAACCCAGGGAAAATGAGCTTATCGAGCTCAATATTGATTGTAGTAATATGCCTTTCCGCTATTTTCAACATCAACGGCAGAACAACAATCGTTGTGCAGGGAAAGAGCAGTGTACGTAGCATCCGTAAATTCCATCCAAATTAGTTATAAATCTAATTAATTTCTGTATTGATTTTATTCAGGTTCACATCGTGTATCTTGGCGATAGACGGCACGATGATCCGGGCAAGGTCACGGAGTCCCATCACAGTTTGCTTTCCTCAGTGGTGGGAAGGTAACTATCTCAAATTATCTGTTTTTGTCTATGCGAAACAATTCTGATTCGATAAAAATACTATAAGGTCCATGGGGTTTATTGCGTATGTATGTATATAGCAGAGAAGTATACTATTTTCAAAACGGTACTTATATATAATATATTGTACAGTAAGGAAAAGGCGTTGGAGTTGATAGTGTACAGTTATCGACATGGTTTCTCTGGCTTTGCTGCCAAGCTCACAGAAAAACAAGCTGAGGATCTTGCGGGTAATATAGTCATTTAATAAGCTATTATAATCTGGTGATCAAAATGATGAGAAGATTTCTATATAACATGTTTGTTGTGTGTCTCAGAGCTGCCCGGTGTAGTGAAAGTGATACCTAACAGTATTCACAAACTACAAACAACAAGAAGTTGGGACTCACTCGGACTCTCTTCCCAATCCCATTCCAATCTCCTTCACAAATCTGCCAGAGGAGATAACGTCATCGTAGCCGTCTTCGATACAGGTTTTATTTTTTGTTAAATTTCGATCATTTGATTTGCCTCGAGAATTCCTCACTATAGTATTTCATTATAAACCAAGGATCCGTATAAGCGGATCACAATTATGAAAGATCATTTTAGGGAGTTGAAAAATATTGCATTGACTTGCCCTCCATCTGAAAGTCAAACTTAATTTAAATTATTTTGTCATTTATGTAGCTCTATAGTTTGTAATTTATTTGAAAATGGTTGGGAAATATTATTAAAAAAAAAAAAATTACATGTAAAGCTCCTTGTATACCAAGAAAGAAACAAATAGAATTTCAAAATGTTTTTGTAAGTAATAACTAATAAAAGATTGAGCTTCAAAACAAGAAAATAAGATAATCTCCAAAAAAAGAACTCCATACAATAGTATAATTTAGTGTAAAAATTATGCTGATTATTAAAATGAGATTAATTTATATCAGATGATTAAAGTGTAGTTGATAATTATTACAGATTAGATATATTATAGACGAAAGACATGTTTAGCATGAACATTGATTAAAGGATAGTGTTGGCTTGATGAAAATTTGTTGACCAATCTGGAAATGAAACCGCAGGAATATGGCCAGAGTCGAAATCCTTCTCGAGCTCGGGGCTCGGGGCGGTCCCGTCTCGGTGGAAAGGTGGGTGCGAGTCAGGCGAGCGGTTCAACGCAAGTGAACACTGCCACAAGAAGATAATCGGAGCGCGTTGGTTCGCGGAGGGCTTCACAGCGGAGAACCACGGGCAAGCTCCCAATGCGAACGGCGAGAGGGAATACATGTCGGCGAGGGACGCGAACGGGCACGGGACCCACACGGCGAGCACCATCGCCGGCGCTCCGGTCCCCAACGTGACCTACATCGGCCTCGCCGGCGGCACCGTCAGAGGCGGGTCCCCCGGAGCCAGGCTGGCGATCTACAAGGTGTGCTGGACCGCCTTTGGGATGTGCTCCTCCGCGGACATCCTCATGGCCTTCGACATGGCCATTCACGACGGAGTTGACGTCATCTCTGTCTCGCTTGGCTCGGCGGTTCCGATGTACTCCAACGTGGACGACCGGGATGGGATCGCGGTGGGCTCTTTTCATGCGGTCGCTCATGGGATTACTGTGGTCGCTGCTGCAGGGAATAGCGGTCCGGCTGATCTAACCGTTACCAATGTCGCTCCCTGGATTCTTACCGTCGCTGCCAACGGTGTGGATCGAGTTTTCCCCTCTTCTGTTACTCTTGGTACCAACGCCACTTTTATGGTAACTTCTCTTATTTACTATTCCTTTCAGCCCTCCAATTAAAATGAATGTAGATAAATAAACTTTATTTCTCAACATTGTAAAAAAATATATCAGAGAGATAGATGGGCTTTATCGCTTACGATTGATTTCCTCGGGTTTTAATTTTTGTAAGGAAATCGGAGTCCAAACTTATATCAAATATTTTCCAACAGATTTCCTAATTTTTCTGAAATCCCAACAATTTATCTATTTGGATCTAAAATTTGTCAGCCATTTCTCAAGAGTCAAGTTTAGATTACTCTAAGGGAAGCAAATAGAGGTTCCTTTTTAAGCTAAGTAATGATAGATGACTCTCAACGTAACAAAATTATGAATTAAAAAAAGTATTGGGTGTGAAAAAATAGAAGCGAATACTTCTCTAATATGAGCTATGCTAATGTGATGAACCGGTGGAATTATGATAGG
This sequence comes from Urtica urens, assembly GCA_958296335.1. Taxonomy (NCBI): domain Eukaryota; kingdom Viridiplantae; phylum Streptophyta; class Magnoliopsida; order Rosales; family Urticaceae; genus Urtica; species Urtica urens. Next base: position 36,226,800 of record OY282520.1, read on the forward strand.
GCCAAGCTTTGTATACGGGGAAGGAGATCGGCTTCACAGGCTTGTTGTATCCCGAACCCAGAGGAGAACTTGATGCTTTTACACCAGGGTTAGTTTATACACAGTTTAAACTAATGCCCCTACACAATTGAATTTGACGACTTCAATGATTGATAGAGACTGTGAGTTTCTTACACTCAACAAAACAAACACAGCCGGGAAAGTGGTGCTCTGCTTCGCCACGTCGGTTCAGATGCCAGTTATCGGAAACGCGGCTTTTTACGTGCACGAAGCCGGCGGAATTGGGCTCATAGTTGCCAAGCACCAAAGTGGAGCCTTGTCTCCTTGCGGAAACGACTTCCCCTGCGTTAGTGTCGATTTCGAGATTGGAACCCAGATCTTGCACTACATCAGATCCACAAGGTGACACAGATCATTACTCTTTTCCGGCCACTTCTTGGAATTCTTACATTCAATATTTGTTGTTGTCATGACAGTGATCCTCTCGTTAAGCTGAGTCCCTCGACAACATTTCTGGGGAAGCCTTTACCTCAAAAAGTGGCCTACTTCTCTTCTAGAGGACCCAACTCCATAGCACCAGCTATTCTTAAGGTGTTCTTTTTTTACATTGTTTTTTCACAAAAAGCATAGCACCAGCTATTCTTAAGGTGTTCTTTTTTTACATTGTTTTTTCACAAAAACATTGCTTATAAGTTATTTATAAAATTATTTGTGAAATAGCCGGATATAAGTGCGCCAGGTGTGAATATCTTGGCGGCAACTTCTGCGGACGACGAATTAGCGGACAATGGATATGCGATGTTCTCGGGAACTTCAATGGCTACTCCGCATATCTCCGGCATTGTGGCTCTTCTGAAAGCCCTCCGCCCCTCTTGGTCCCCTGCCGCCATTAGATCAGCTCTCGTCACCACTGGTGAGTGAGCTCTATAGAAAAACAGTTCATACTTTCTCTGCGCTTACAGCGCTCACGCAACTGAGCTAGCCTCTTGCTTTCCACTTATGTTTTTTCTTTTTTTGAATAATGCAGCATCAAGTAGTGGTCCATTTGGCCAACCGATATTCGCAGAAGGGTCTTCGCTCAAGTTGGCTGATCCATTTGACTTTGGAGGCGGCATAGTGAATCCGAATGCTGCGGCTAATCCCGGGCTTATCTACGACATGGGAAAATCCGATTACGTTCACTACCTCTGCGCAATGCACTACAACGACTCTGCTATTTCTCATCTCACTGGAAACGCCACAACTTGTCTGACTCGTACACCTTCAGTTCTTGATCTCAACTTGCCTTCCATTACCATACCGACCCTTGGGAGAGCTTCAATCACGGTCAGGAGAACTGTCACTAACGTTGGCCCCAAAAACTCTGTTTACAGAGCTAGAATAGAAGCCCCGCCTGGGATTTCAGTGTCCATTAAACCTGAGATCATGGTCTTCAATTCTCTAGTCAACAAATGTTCGTTCAAGGTCACTTTTGCAACTAAATATCGCCTGGATATTGGGTACGTATTTGGGAGCTTGACATGGACTAGAAGAGGTTATGCTGTGAGAATTCCTTTGTCTGTGAAGACTGCACTCTTCCAAACATTTAGTTCCAAGCGATGAAACAATCTAGCATCTAAATCTGAGCTGATCGTCATGCGACTCATGCCTACTGGTGAAATGTACAAATAAAATGCATATTTAGCTACTTGTCATTTCTACGTGTCGGACAAATATTTATTTATAACGGTCTTTATGCGTAATAGTCACTCGAATTACTTATAAGCGTCTTTGTGCTTAATACTCATTCAAAAATTGAATGAATTGAGAATTAACTCACATTTTATTAATTTTGTGTAAATAATCAGTTCAAATGATTTACACACAAAATGTTTAAAATAAGACATAATATTCAAATATTAGTTTTAAAATTATGAATATAGATTGAAGCCAATATTTGTTGAACTGTTAAAAATAATTTCAAATTTTGTAAACAGTAAAATATTTTTTTTGCGTGAAACAAAAAGATAAACAAATTACAAGAAATAAAAAATTTAATACTACGTAATCAAATTGTTTATTTAATAAAATTAAATACTTTTTTACTATTTATCCATTCATTGTGTTTTGTGACTTTCTAAAAGGTTTATGTTAATTCAACGGTTAAACTATGAACCACTATATTTTATAAGATAGGATGATTTACTAATTCTCCGTAGAAAAGTAAAAAGTTGAAGTTGTTGTCGCTGAAATTTGGACAACATTCAGAGACTTAAGCGGTCACATTCCCGTTCGGCAGCCTTAGCGTGCGATGTTTCCGGATCGTCTCTTAGCTGTCATGGGGTCTTTGAGTTCTTCTATTACCTGAAACAGATGAATGGACGTGAACTAAGAAGGGAAAACAGAGGGGGTCCTCTGTTTACCTCTTCGACGCTCAACATTAGTAGAATGCGGGCGGCGTTTTAGGATGACGAGGAGGGATCGACGAGACCGAGTGAAAACGGAGATACATGGATCACCGGCGTTTCGAGGCTTGGGTCTTGGAACTTTTAGGGAGAATTCTTCCCGTCGGAAAAGAATTCTCGTGTTTAGAAAGGGAGAGAGTAGTAGTCTACCTGAATTTCGGATTTGTAGGGCTATTTATAGACATTGGGAAAGGCCTGGCCGACCGGGACAAGCATGCCGGACGGCCAGGGGTTGGCAGGGGCCGGCTGGCGGGACAAGGAGGCCGGCCGGCGCCGGTCGGCCACACAGGGAGGCCGGCCTGTCGGTGGTTTCCAGACAGGGGCGCCGGCGGGCCGGACAGGGCCGCCGGACGGACATTGTCGCCGCCTGGACAAAACTCGCCGCCCGGACTTGGGTTGGCCTGCCGGACTGGGGCCCGCCGGCCAAACAGAGGTCGCCGGACGCACTGGGCTCGCCGGCCGGACAAAAGTCACGGGGCCGATTGGGTCGCCTGCCGGACTCGGGCTCGCTGGCCGGACAAAGGTCGTAGGCCGGACTGTTCTTGCCGGTCGGATTGGGGCCCGGCCGCCGAACAGATGTCGCCGGCAGGACTGGGATCGCCGTCCGGACTGGGGCCGACCGGCCGGACTTGAAGGCTGCTTGCCGGACAGGGGTTAGGAAAGGGTATGTCGGCTGGTCAGGGGACATGTAGGGACTTGTACGCTGGCCAGGGGCTAGGCGCGTGTTCGGGCGTGTCTAGAACCTCTCCGGAGGGTCCACGGCGTGCTTGAGCACCTGGCTTGGGTTCCATATCTTGGTCGATCGGAGGACGATGGGGGAGGCATATATTTGAGTTGTCGGGTAAAAATACGGCGACAATATTAGCCCCCCGAGTTCAATGTCAAACGTGCAATCGAGAATGAACTTAGAATCAGGATCCTCCTGTTGTCGTTCGAGCCAGACTACTAAGTATCTCTCGAGGAGCATCATCGTAGTGTCAAAACGTCTTTCGAGGACTGTTGCGTTCCCCAAGTTCAGCAAGGTGACCTGTGAAGGAGTGGCGTGTCGCGACTTGCGTGGTAGTCGCCCGAACAGATTCGTCGGACCGCGATGCATTGTAGTATGCATAGCTCCCCAAGCTTATTCTTCTACCTTGTACAGGCATGTGAGTTTCAATAAGAGGGAAGTCGGATGTCGCTTTTGAGCGACGTACTTTCATCGAGTTATCGTTAGGGGCTAACTCGGACGTCATTTAGGAGCGACGTTTATTCATCGAGTTGCCGTTAGGGGCTAGTAAAGATATCGTTAGGAGCGACGTATTTTCTTCGAGATTCCGTTAGGGGATAACTCAGATGTCGTTTAGGAGGGACGTATTTTTATCGAGTTGCCGTTAGGAGCGAACTCGGACGTCGTTCAGGGCCAACGTATTTTCATCTAGTTGCCGTTAGGAGCTAACTCGGACGTCATTTAGGAGCGACGTATTTTCATCAAGTAGCCGTCAGGAATTAACTCGGACGTCGTTTAGGAGCGATTTATTTTCATCGAGTTGCCGTTAGGTGCTAACTCGGACGTCGTTTAGGAGCGACGTATTTCCATCAAGTTGTCGTTAGGTGCTAACTCAGACGTCTTTTAGGAGCGACGTATTTTCATCGAGTTGCCGTTAGGAGCTAACTAGGAAATCGTTTAGGAGCGACGTATTTTCAGTGAGTTGCCCTTAGGATCTAATCGGACGTCGTTTAGGAACAATTTAGTTTTGTCTAGTTTCCGTTCGGAGCTAACGCGGACGTTGTTTAGGAGCGACGTATTTTCGTCGAGTTGCCGTTAGGAACTAACTCATACGTCGTTTAGGAGCGACGTATTTTCATCGAGTTGTCGTTAGGAGCTAACTCGGACGTCGTTTAGGAGCGACGTATTTTCATCGAGTTGTCGTTAGGAGCTAACGCGGACGTCGTTTAAGAGCTACGTATTTTCATCGAGTTGTCGTTAGGTGCTAACTCATACGTTGTTTAGGCGACGTATTTTCATCGACCTGCCGTTAGGTGCTAACTCGGACGTCGTTTCGGAGCGATGTATTTTCATCAAGTTTTCGTTAGGAGCTAAGTCGGACGTTGTTTAGGAGTGATGTATTTTAGTCGAGTTGTTGTTAGTGTTGGAATAGGTCTAGGGTTAAAGAATGATTTATCATTAATCATATTAATGGCGGAATATAAAAATTTCTGCTAGAAAAAGCATATACATGTTATATATTAAAAGCATTATTTAATTTACTAGAACACCAACCTTTCTTTGTAGCTTGATCTTGAAGCGTCTTGAGAAAGGTAGATCCTTTTCCTTGCCTCGCTCGTCACCTTCACACCTATCTTGAACTCGAGAAACCTAAGATTTCTATTACAAGAGTCTATAGAGGTTTTGAAAGGATTTGTATGTGGGCACAACTAAACAATATGAACCAAGAACAATTTTTGTATCATAAGCCAATTCTCTATATCAAGTATGGATCTAGGTGCAAAATAAGAAGGGTACTTTCTAGAGAGAGAGAGAGAGAGAGGGTCGGCCAAAAGAGGGAGAGAGCAAGAAAAAACTTAACCTTCACATTTCTATGTGAGGCTCTATTTATAGGAGAAGGAAAAATCTATAAAGGTCAATTATTCATTAATGAATGAATAATGTATTCATGACACAATATTTTATTTTCCCTTCCCCTTTCCCTCTTAGTTTGGCCGGCCATACACCTTACATTAGGGAGGAAATTTGTTTCCTCACTTAGCACATTTGTTTCCTTCTTAAGGAAATTCATTTCCCTTTTTCTTTTGGGTAATTATCCTTATAAGAAAAAGGAAATAAAACTCTCCTCTTAATGCACTATCTTGGCCGAACTCTACCTAGGGGAGGAGCATCTAGATCCTTCCTTATTTCTTTTAAGACAATTCTTAAAATACCCATTGTAGAATTATAATTGCACAAATAACGAAATTAATTTCATAATGCCTTAAACGACTTTTCGGCTTTAGAAAATAATTTATATTTTCATCAAATGAAAATATTCAAAATCTTATTTTGACATTCACATCATTTTATGTCCTTGTGGACAAAAATACCCTTTAGACATTTTCCGAGAAAAAGTCTAGTTCAACACTTGAACTTATTTTGACTTAGCTTCTAGTTTAACAATCCTACTCTAATGACCTATAATAGTGACCTTATGGATCCAAATGAATAAAGGTTGAGCTTCTGTACTCGGACTCAAAAGTTCTCAAACCTTTTCCGAGTATTAGCTTAATGTTGAATGACTCCACTAAAGAGTCGACACTGAGAATCTCTCGGTTCAAATGAATTTATTTTCTACTCAAGTTCAACTTAATTATATTGAGCGGATCCATTAAATGTTATCTATGTTTACCCTTCATGAATACCATCAACTAGTTGGTATTTATAAAATTACCATTTTACCCTTCTAGTTGTTATTTCCTCAACTCCTTTGTTACTTGTTATTAAGTCAGAAACAATGTATTGACGAGGAGCTAACAAGTCACATTGTTTCATCCAAATAAAGTCGCTACTTAAATTTGGACATTGCGCAATTCATTTGTTCACAATCCAAGTAATAAAGCATGAGGTGATATATATTGCATCTCAGCAATCTTGTCCATGAATTCCATATCTATGAGAACTTCAAAAAGTTGGTTCATGACATCTTCATAACTTAATATCTCACCAATAGGCCTTGTCTAGATCACACATTGGACTTAGAATTTGAGTTTCTCAAATGAGAGTATTAATGCTATGAAATGACATGTCTCATTTCAGGATTTAGGTAAGCATGATGCGATTCATACGTAGTGACCTTGAGATAGAATATGTTAAATGGTTAGTTCTTTTATTGTCTCTAAAGGTGCACTGGTCAATTCAGTATCTTCGAAAGATACACCGGAAGAACTACAGAGTTCCTAACTCTTTATGCCTCGTAACGAGACATCCTGGATTCTTCCAACAATCATACTGGGGTCAATAGTCGGTTGATCTTTAGATTGCGAATATATCGTTTTAGTCAAACCATGAAGAGTTTGTTCACACAAATCTACATTTGTCTATTCATACATTTTTAGGTTTGATTAAGGACTATAAGACTATTCAATATCATAAATCTTCATTCAAACTAAAAAGGAATGAATGAACGTTTCAACTTTTATTAATTTAATCAGCAAAATACAAAGATTTATATTTTACATCAATATGTAAATAAACAATCTTTAAATAAGGACGTTACAAAGATTTATATATTACATCAATATGTAAATAAACAATCTTCTTGTGGGCATCTCTGCCAACAGTTAGGAGGTAACTTGAACTTTGTTTAGGAGCGACGTATTTTCGTCGAGTTGCCGTTAGCTGCTAACTCGGACGTCGTTTAGCAGCGACGTATTTTCATCTAGTTGTCGTTAGGATCTAACTCGGACGTTGTTTAGGAGCGACGTATTTTCATCGAGTTTCCGTTAGGAGCTAACTCAGACGTCTGTTAGGAGCGACGTATTTTCATCGAGCTGCCATTAGGGGCTAACTCGGACATCGTTTAGTACCGACGTATTTTCATCGTTGACCTATCGGTCATGCATGGTGTTTTGAAATTGTTGCGCGGAATTTGGCGTGAGCTGTCAACGCCCTGAGGTGCGATTCGCTTAGTCAAGTAGACTATCCAGGACTAGATATCTCTTTTTTGAATTATTTTGGACGGAGTTTTCATCGTCAATTATCAACTTTCTCATCGACATGTGCCAGACCCCGAGTTTTTGGATTCGTGCATCAGCCGAGAAACTCTAATATGGAGAATATGACGCAAGAAGAATAGCAAAGGACGATTTTTATTGCAAAACAGAGATTTCAAAAAAAATATTGGCTCGTTGCCTTGTTTGAGATACATAGGATAAGAACATAGCCTTATGTATGTCATTGAGCTGGAAGGTGTAGATGCCAGTGAGCTTCCTTCCGCGTTACTCGATTCAGGAGAGCATGTGATGAATTCTTTGAGTCTTCCATCTTGCACGAGTGCCTCGATTTGCTTCTTTAGATTGGAACAGTCAGAGGTCATGTGTCCATGATCGCGGTGGTATTTGTAAAACTTGCTCTGGTCCCGAATGGCACAACTCTATTTCAACGGAGCGAGCGACCCGAGTCCATCACGGTAGAGAGTCAAGATTTGGGTCGGAGATGAATTTAGCGGAGTGAGGGTTCCTCCCCGGAACTCATCGACAAAAGGCCTCTTCGGCCTTGACAGGGGGGTGTCGCCGGTGACATAATTATCCCTTCCCCGTTTGCCTTGAGTCTCGGGACAGTCATTGGTGCGAGGACGATCATTGGTGCAAGGACGGTCACGCGCTCCTTCTACCGTCAAGGAAATCCTCGACTCTTATATGTGTCTTGGCACACGTCACGAGCTCCGCCATGTCCCTCGGAATGCTCCCCACAATCGACTTTAGAAAGGCACTGGATTCGGCTCCCTCGGTGATGGCGGCGATGGCGTCTCTATCATCAAAGTCGTCGACTTTGTGAGATTCTTCTGCAAATTGAGCCAGGTATTTGCATAAGCTCTCGCCATTCTTTTGCCTGACTGTCAAAGGTGGGACTTGGACTTATTTGCGTTATTGACGTAACAAAGAGAGCAAAGAAAGCCTCCCAGAAGGCCTGGAATGATACGATGCTTCCCGACTTCAGGCCCTGAAACCATTCGAAGCCTGACCCAATCAGGGCGAGACTGACCACTTGACAAAGTATCGCATCCGGCTGCCCCTGCATCACCATCCATGTCTCATAATGTTGAATGTGGAAATTAGGGTCCGAGCGTCCGTCATACGGAGGTAAGGCATGGAGTTTGAATCATCCATTGGGTGGGTGTGTTGGAATAGGTCTAGGGTTAAGAATAATTTATCATTAATCATATTAATGGCAGAATATAAAAATTTCTTTTACTAGTAAAACAATTTTTACTAACCTAGATAAAGTGCATATACATGTTATAAATTAAAAATATTATTTAATCTACTTGAATACTAACCTTTCTTGTATCTTCAAACTTGAAGCGTCTTGGGAAAGGTTGATCTTCTCTTCTAGACTGATTCCTTCAAACCTAAACGAGAACTTGAGAAACCTAAGGTTTCTATTACAAGAGTCTAAAGAGGTTTAGAAGGATTTGTGTGTGGGCACAATTAAACAATATGAACCACAAACAATTCTTGGATCATAAGCTAATTCTCTAGATCAAGTATGGATCTAGGTGCAAAATAAAAAGGAGTATTTTCTAGAGAGAGAGAGAGAGGGTCGGCCAAGAGCAAGAGAGAACAAGGCAAAAACTTAACCTTTCACATCTCTATGTGAGGCTCTATTTATTGGAGAAGGAAAAATCTATAAAGGTCAATTATTCATTCATGAAAGAATAATATATTCATGACACAATATTTGATTTTCCCTTCCCCTTTCTCTCTTAGTATAGCCGGCCATACACCTCAAGCAAGTAGGAAAATTTGTTTCATAACGAAATTAATTCATAATGCCTCAAACGACTCTTCGACTTTTGAAAATAATTTATATTTTCATCATATGAAAATATTCAAAATCTTATTTTTGACATTCATATTATTTTATGTCCATGTGGAAAAAATACCCTCTAGACATTTTCCGAGAAAAAGTCTAGTTCAACATTTGAACTTATTTTGACTTAGCTTCTAGTTTAACAATCCTACTCTAATAACCTGTAATAGTGACCTTATGGATCCAAATGAACAAAGCTTGATCTTCTATACTCGGACTCAAAAGTTCACAAACCTTTTCCGAGTATTAGCTTAATGTCAACTTACTCCACTAAAGAGTTGACACTGAGAATCTCTCGATTCAAATGAATTTATTTTCTACTCAAATTCAACTTAATTATATTGAGCGAATCCATTGAATGTTATCTATGTTTACACTTCATGAATATCATCAACTAGTTGGGATTTATAAAATTACCATGTACTTGTGAATAAGTTAGAAACAATGTATTAACAATTAATATACATCAATGTATTACAATGTAATAAAACTACCAGTGTTGGAATTTAGTTAACAATTAATCTAATTTAATTATGAAACACATAAATATGTGGCGGAAATTCATAATTCAATTTAACATATTAAAAAAGTTTTAAAACATATTCTATAACCATATCATTAAATCTAATTAAGCATGTCAACAAATTTAAAAACACATCAATAAATTCATTCATACATGTAAAACGAGCGATCTAAAATTTCTATCAATCCTATGATAAATATAATAATAAGATCCAACTCGTTGTAGAAAACTTACATAAGATCCGGATATGCGAAGACGAGTCTCGGGATGCGTCCAAAGAATCGGCCGATCCCCTACACCACGCGCATCAAGGAAATCCTCAAAAACGTCGAGCCTCCGTTGCTCCAAAAGTGGCCAATCCTGGGGAGAGAAAAATCACTCATACAACCACAAGTTGAGTTAATGATAATACTCAAGGGATTTTAGGAGACAAAGAGGGTGGGCTCTTTCGTGGGAACAAGAGAAGAAGGAATAAAAGGAAAGGCTCAACGAATTCACTCTCTCTATTCTCTTTGGGATTTTGGCCGTGTATATTTCTCCCCGGGGAGAGAAAATAGTCGGCCATGAGGGAAGGGGGAGAGAGAATTGGACGTGTAAATTAGGTTAAGGGAGAGAGAGAAGAGCCTTCCTTTTATTTCAGGGAGAATGGACTTAAGTTAGGTGAAAAACAATTAATGGCCCATTAATCCAACTTAAGCCCAAAATTTCATTTAAACAATTTTCCAACTCACTTATGCATCATAAGTGGCCGGAAATATTGTCTAATTCATCACCCAAATATTTTCAATTTATTTCTAAAATATTATTTAATTAATTTAGAACATCTAATTTATTTAATGACAAGTCATTAATTATCTTCATACTAAACAATGTAGTACGAAACGAGAAAATATTTATTTTCATCTTTTATTTATTTAAATCATCAAATTATATTATTATCAATATAATAACATAATATAATTCGTTAAATAAATCTTATATTAAATAACCAATTATTTATTTAAATACATAGAAAATAATTTTCTTAGTGTAAATCACAATTTATGTTTAATGTGAAAGTCGATCATTTCTTGTTCACTAATATCTCATCCGAGAGTCTATCATTAAGACCTTATGGACCTACATGAACGAAGCTTTAGAATACAGATCGGACACAAAAGTTCACAAACCTTTTCCGATTTTAATTCTTAATATTAGCCGATTCCACTAAAGGACCAATATTGAACATCTCTAAGTTCATATGCGTTTATATTTCCGTTTGATGTGATAAAACTATTCTTCACATGGTCCACGGTGTATTTTACGATATTACTCTTTGTGTGTATCACTAACTCAAAGGAATGTAAAATTACTGTTTTACCCCTGAGTTATTATTTCACCAAGTCCTCTGTTATTTGTGAACGAGAAAAAACATAAAGTGAGATATTTCAACATGTCACATGTTTTATTTCAAAGAACTCTTTATTCGATGAATACTAGGCCTGGTTTATTCCCTCACACTCTCATAACAGAGCATGGTGTGATACTAATGCCTTAGCATTGTTTCAACACAAATTCCATATTTGTGAATCACATATTTTAACGAAACAATATTATGACACCAACCGTCGGGTCAATGAAACTTCATTTAGCCATTGCCCATTGACAAATCAAATGTTATAAAGTGTTACAAGAAGACATGTACTCACTTCAGGATTTAGGTAATTACTAAAATACCCCTCGTATGTGAGTTTTAGGTTTCGAGTGATTAAACGGTTTTATCTCGAACTTCAAAACTTCACAGGTCTTGTTTAATATCTTCATTAAGATATCAAGAATGAATCACAGAGTCACAACTCTCCATATCACAAGATAAAATATCGTTTAATTCATTCTAACAATCATTACTAGGAATCGATTACCCAATCGATCTTTAGATTGCAAACTATTATTTAAACTAGTCATAAGACGGTATCTTGTCAAGTTTGTACTTAGCACTTCTTTCATTGATGACGGTTTCAGAGCGTAGACATTAATGCATAAACACAATCTTAAATAAGAATGGATATTCAATCTTTATTTAAATTCAAAACAAAACAAATACAAGAGTATTTAATATCAAAAATCTCCTTTGTGGGCATAAATGTCAACACTTGGTTCATTTATTCACAATCCAAGTAAAAAAGCATGAGGTGATATATATTGCATCTCAGGAATTTTGTACATGAATTCCATATCTCTGAGAACTTCACAAAGTTGGTTCATGACATCTTCATAACTTAATATCTAACCAATAGGCCTTGTCTAGATCACGTAATGGACCTAGAATTTGACTTTCTTGTACCAGGTGATATTTCCGCTCGATGTGTTTTGAGCGCTTGTGACTTCTTGGTTCCTTACAGTTAGCAACGGCCCCACTGTTATCACAATAAATTGTAATGGGCTCGTTGGCACTTGGAACTACTTCCAAGTACATCAGGAATTTCCTCAACCACACAGCCTCCTTCGCAGCTTCGCAAGCTCCCACATACTCAGCTTCCATGGTCGAGTCAGCAACGCAAGATTGCTTTATATTCCTCCAGACAACGGATCCACCATTCAGGGTGAACACAGACCCTGATATGGATTTCCTGGAATCCTTATCCGCTTGAAAATCGGAATCGGTATACCCCGTCATATTCAGGTCATCACCTGAGTATGCAAGCATATAATTTCTCGTTCTCCGGAGATACTTGAGAACATGCTTGACTGCAACCCAGTGCTCGGGTCCAGGATTCAATTGGAATCTACTCACCACGCCCAATGCGTAACAAATATCTGGCCTAGTGCAGACATCGCATATATGAGACTTAGTACGGCTGAGGCGTAGGGAAAATGTCTCATGTCCTCTATCTCTTGAGGAATCGTGGAAGACTGCTCACTACATAGATGCACTCCATGTCTGAAAGGTAGCTGTCCTTTCTTGGAGTTCTGCATACTGACGCGATCCATGATCTTATCAATATAAGATGCTTGAGAAAGTGCTAACTTTCGGTTCTTCCGATCTCTAAAGATCTGAATTCCCATAATGTAAGCCGCTTCTCCAAGATCCTTCATCTCAAACTGCTTTGACAGCCAGATCTTAACCTCTGATAACTTTCTCACATCATTCCTAATGAGTAGTATGTCATCTACATAAAGGATTAAGAAGACCACTTTGCCCATCTAATGACCCATCTAATGACCGATCAAAGTCGTAGCTTTTCACAGTCTCGTCGAATCTAATACTCCACGATCTAGATGCTTGCTTTAGTCCATAAATGGACTTTAGCAACTCACAAACCTTGCCCTGTTGGTCTTTCTCCATGAACCCGTCTAGTTGAGCCATGTAAATGCGCTCGTCAAGATTTCCATTCAAAAATGCAGTCTTGACATCCATCTACCAGATTTCATAATCTAGGGCAGCAGCAATGGATAAGAGAGTACGAATGGACTTTAGCATCGCCACGGACGAGAAGGTATCTTCATAGTCGATACCTTCCTTTTGTGTGAACCTTTCGCCACAAGTCGTGCTTTAAATGTCTAAACATTTCCATCCGGTCCTCTTTTCTTCTTGATCCATTTACATCCAAAATGCTTGTTGCCTTCAGGTAAATCTACCAGTTTCCAGGCCTCGTTGACATACATCGAATGCATTTCAACGTTCATGGCTTCTTGCCATAGGTTTTCTTTAGAACTCTGCATCGCCTGGGAAAATGATACTGGATCATCTTCCTCCTTGTATGCGACTGCAGCAAAGGCCTCTCCGATGTACATCAATCGCTCAGGCTGTCGTACAATCCTGCTACTGCGACAAATCGTAGGAGGCTCAGGTTCCGAATGTGGTTCTTCTATTGTTGGTGTAGGACTTGTCCTATCTTGTGAAGTACCAGCTACTTCACCCAACATCTCCTTCAACACAAGTTTGCTTCTCGGTACGGTATTCTTCATATAATCCTCTTCAAGAAACCTAGCGTTCGTACTAACGAACGTTTTCTTGTCAGTAGGACTATAGAATGTGTACCCTTTTGTTTCTTTCGGATATCTTATGAAAAGGCATAATTCTGAACGACTAGCCAACTTGCTAGTCTTTTGTCTCAACACGTGTGCTGGACAACCCCAGATCTTGATGCGGTTTAGAACAGATTTCTTACCACACCATCTCTCGTAGGGAGTGCCGGGAACCGTTTTTGACGGAACCTGGTTCAGAATATGAGCAGCCGTTTCTAAGGCATATCGCCAGAACAAATCAGGAAGAGATGAGTAACTCATCATTGATCTCACCATATCTAGTAGAGTTCGATTCCTTCTCTCTGGCACACCGTTTTGTTGTGGAGTGCCAGGTGCTGTAAGCTGAGAATGGATGCCCTCTTCTTTAAGAAGATCCTCGAACACATCAGACAAGTACTCTCCGCCTCGATCCGATCGAAGGGTTTTGATTTGTTTCTCTCTTTGCTTCTCAACCAAGGCCCGATATTGTTTGAACATTTCAAAAGTATCGGATTTGTGTCGCATCAAGAAAACATGACCAAAACGTGAGTAGTCATCAGTGAAGGTTACAAAGTATTCGTAACCTCCTCTTGCCTGAATATTGATTGGACCACATACATCACTATGTATGAGTTCCAATACTTGTGTGGCTCTTAGGCCTTTCGAAGAGAAAGATCTCTTGGTCATCTTGCCCTCAAGACATGATTCACACGTGGGCATAGATCCTACGTTTAGAGATTTCAAAGGACCATCCTTTGTTAACCTCTTAATGCTATCTACGCCAATATGTCCAAGGCGTAAGTGCCATAGATATGTATCATACGTTTCATCATCATGAAACGTCTTACGCTTCCTAAGTGAATCACTATTCACCTCAATATCCAAGATTTTCGGCTCATTTGGATATAGATAATAAATAGAATCTACACGATGAGCTTTAGAAATAAAACAACCATTGAGAAAAATTTCAATACCATTATCGACTTTAAATTCAAAATGTTGTTCTTCTAAACCACCAAAAGAAATTAAGTTCATGCAAAAATCTAGAACATAATAAATGTTATTCAATAATAAATCCTTATTCCCAAAATTCAGCTGCATGGTCCCGACAGATCTGGCTCTGATCGTCGTTCTATTCCCCTAGTTGAACGTGAACTCTTCCTCACCTAAGCGTCTGGTTTGCCTGAAACCATTCAAATTACACACTATATGATCAGAAGCCCCGCAGTCTAAAATCCAGGGTGATTCTTTATATGTCGTGTAACATGCTTGGGTGACGAAAACCATACCTTTCCCCTTGACAGTCTTGAGGTAGGCAGGGCAGTTCCTTTGCCAGTGGCCGACTTCTCCGCAATGATGGCACTTGTGTTTAGACTTGTCCACCTTTGCAATGCCCTTGCCCTTGACATCCGCAGCCTTCTTGTAAGGCATCTTGGATCCCATTCGGTTGGCGTTTTTAGGACCCTTCATCACTCTCTTCGAACCATAAGTGGAAGCCCTATGTTCAGCAACATTGACTTCACCAGTCTTCTTCTTGGTCTTAGGGAGAAGTCCCTCGGTAGTCTGCAACACCTTCATCAGCTCGGTTACAGAATAATCGAGCTTGTTCATGGAGTAGTTCAGACGGAAACTATCGAAAGAATCGGTTAGAGTCTCCAAGATCATGTCGACCTCGGTGAGTCCATCGATCTCCGATCTGAGAATCTCCATGTCGTAGGTGACCCATGATCACTAGCATGTGGTCCCTGACTGACGTTCCCGGTTTCATCCGACAATTCATGAAATTTCGGATTGCCTGCTGCCTCGCCTGATGCCGATGACATCCGAACATGTCATGAAGATTGTAGAGCATGTCATATGCCGGGGAAATGTCCTTGTGAGATTGTTGCAACACATTGCTCATGGAACCCAAGATATAACACTTGGCAATCTCATCGGACCTAACCCACGTGTCATAGGCGTTCTTGTCCTCTTGGCTTGAGTTAGCACTCAGAGCAGGAGGACACGGGGTAGTGAGAACATACTTGTGCTTTTCTACCGTCAGTACGATGTCGAGGTTACGTTTCCAATCAAGGTAATTCTCACCCTCGAGTTTGTTATAACTCAATATAGATGTAAGTGGATTCATGATATATTGCTGAAATTAAATAAAGTGAGTAAATTTAGCATATGCTACAGTTTCGAATTATGATGCATGAACAATCCCAAATAGGTGAGGAAAGCGATAAATAATTCATGGTATTATGAAGAAAAATGATCAATTACTTTTCCTAGGGGAAACCGCAATTTGATCGCTTTTCATAGTCGTTGACACATCACTATTTAGTTTGAACCATACAAGAAGTCACAACTTCTAGTTCTCGCTAATTACCATGGACTTTGGTCACTTATTTTTAACGCAGAGCCTCTATGGAGGGTTACTTTAAAGAATAAGTCTAACCGTGTAACCAACATGTGGGCCCTTATCCAAGTCACTTTGAAAACGGTTCTCCTAGGGGAGACCCCGCTTCATCGTTCCTCTTTAGAGCTTAGTTCATAACAATTTGATTAACTATGTGCTTCCGAAGTACTCCCATTAAAGGGAGGGCCACGAGGGTGACTCTTAGTTCATTCACACAAGTTAATTAAATTCATGTTAAGGACCTTGGGTTATTTCAACGACAAATAACCCTCCTACTTAGTTTTTGCAAAAATCATATTTTTGTGGACGAAGTTCAATTTTATAACTAGTTATATAAATTAAACTATAACGATGCATGAACAATTTCATATAGTGTTGGCGTTCTATCCTATATAATATGTGGATGAATATGAGATAAGCTTAAATAAATAAAGACATAATATTTAACTTATCTAATGGCCCATTTCTAAAATTACAACCCTTTACAAAAAAGAAAAAATAAATAAACTATTTAACTTCTTGTCTCGCGTCGAGTCTTCGAAATTCCGAGTTCTAAAACTTAGAGATTAATATCTCCCACTCAAATAACTAAATTCACTTTTATTATTTCAAAAATAATATACGCAATTTTAATTATTTAAGATTTTAAATTTATTCGGAAACAATTTCCGAATCTCGGTCGTCGGGCCTAACCCTAGCTAACGCGCGTCCGAAGACATACGGCCATGCTAGGGTTTTCGCTGACCCAAACAGCCCTCTTGTGTCCAATACACAGGTCCTTGGGCGTGTTTGGAATCGTCCGAGACAGCTCTCAAGCGTTTCAAAAAAGCGCGACCATTCCCGGAGGCTGTCTTCCTTCCTCTTGTCTCCCGGATTAAATATTTATAAAATTTAAATTTACAACAAATTACAAATTTAAATAAAATAAAAATAAAAACCAGGACGTAACCTGTAAACAATCCTAGGGCCAATTAGAATAAGGATCCATTCACAAAACACACATACCATTCAAAAATGCAATTCATACAAAAACGCCAACACTTAAAATCGATTTTAATGACAATTATGGCTCTGATACCATTTGTTGGAATTTAGTTAACAATTAATCTAATTTAATTACGAAACACATCAATATGTGGCGGAATTCATAATTCAATTTAACATATTAAAAATATTTTAAAACATATTCTGTAACCATATCATTAAATCTAATTAAGCATGTCAACAAATTTACAAACGCATCAATAAATTCATTCATACATATAAAATGAGCGATCTAAAATTTCTATCAATCCTATGATAAATATAATAATAAGATCCAACTCGTTGTAAAAAACTTACATAAGATCCGGATCTGCGAAGACGAGTCTCGGGATGCGTCCAAAGAGACGGCCGATCCCCTACACCACGCGCGTCAAGGAAATCCTCAAAAACGTCGAGCCTCCGTTGCTCCAAAAGTGGCCGGCCCTGGGGAGAAAAAAATCACTCATACAACCACAAGTTGAGTCAATGATAATACTCAAGGGATTTTAGGAGACAAAGAGGGTGGGCTCTTTCGTGGGAACAAGAGAAGAAGGAATAAAAGGAAAGGCTCAACGAATTCACTCTCTCTATTCTCTTTGGGATTTTGGCCGTGTATATTTCTCCCCGGGGAGAGAAAATAGTCGGCCATGAGGGAAGGGGGAGAGAGAATTGGACGTGTAAATTAGGTTAAGGGAGAGAGAGAAGAGCCTTCCTTTTATTTCAGGGAGAATGGGCTTAAGTTAGGTCAAAAACAATTAATGGCCCATTAATCCAACTTAAGCCCAAAATTTCATTTAAACAATTTTCCAACTCACTTATGCATCATAAGTGGCCGGAAATATTGTCTAATTCATCACCCAAATATTTTCAATTTATTTCTAAAATATTATTTAATTAATTTAGAACATCTCATTTATTTAAAGACAAGTCATTAATTATTTTCATACTAAACAATGTAGTACGAAACGATAAAATATATATTTTCATCTTTTATTTATTTGAATCATCAAATTATATTATTATCAATATAATAACATAATATGATTCGTTAAATAAATGTAATAATAAATAACCAATTATTTATTTAAATACATAGAAAATATTTTTCTTAGTGTAAATCACACTTTACGTTTAATGTGAAAATCGATCATTTCTCTTGTTCACTAATATCTCATCCGAGAGTCTATCATTGATACCTTTTGGACCGACATGATCGAAGCTTTAGAATAAAGATCGGACACAAAAGTTCACAAACCTTTTCCGACTTTTAATTCTTAATATTAGCCGATTCCACTAAAGGACCAATATTGAACATCTCTAAGTTCATATGCGTTTATATTTCCGTTTGATGTGATAAAACTATTCTTCACATGGTCCACGGTGTATTTTACGATATTACTCTTTGTGTGTATCACTAACTCAAAGGAATGTAAAATTACTGTTTTACCCCTGAGTTATTATTTCACCAAGTCCTCTGTTATTTGTGAACGAGAAAAAACATAAAGTGAGATATCTCAACATGTCACATGTTTTATTTCAAAGAACTCTTTATTCGATGAATACTAGGCCTGGTTTATTCCCTCACACTCTCATAACAGAGCATGGTGTGATACTAATGCCTTAGCATTGTTTCAACACAGATTCCATATCTATGAATAACATATTTCAACGAAACAATATTATGACACCAACCGTCGGGTCAATGAAACTTCATTTAGCCATTGCCCATTGACAAATCAAATGTCATAAAGTGTTACAAGAAGATATGTACTCACTTCAGGATTTAGGTAATTACTAAAATACCCCTCGTTTGTGAGTTTGAGGTTTCGAGTGATTAAACGGTTTTATCTCGAACTTCAAAACTTCACAGGTCTTGTAAAATATCTTCATTAAGATATCAAGAATGAATCACAGAGTCACTCTCCATATCACAAGATAAGATATCGTTTAATTCATTCTAACAATCATTACTAGGAATCGATTGCCCAATCGATCTTTAGATTGCGAACTATTATTTAAACTAGTCATAAGATGGTATCTTGTCAAGTCTGTACTTAGCACTTCTTTTCGTTGATGACAGTTTCAAAGTGTAGACGTTAATGCATAAACACAATCTTAAATAAGAATGGATATTCAATCTTTATTAAATTCAAAACAAAACAAATACAAGAGTATTTAATATCAAAAATCTCCTTTGTGGGCATAAATGCCAACACTTGGTTCAGTTATTCACAATCCAAGTAATAAAGCATGAGGTGATATATATTGCATCTCAGCAATCTTGTACATTAATTCCATATCTCTGAGAACTTCACGAAGTTGGTTCATGACATCTTCATAACTTAATATCTAACCAATAGGCCTTGTCTAGATCACGTAATGGACCTAGAATTGGATATTCTCAAATGAGATTATTAATATTATGAAATGGCATGTCTCATTTTAGGATTTAGGTTAGCATGATGCAATTCATACATACTGACCTTGAGATAGAAGATGTTAAATGGTTTGTTCTTCAATTGTCTCAAAAGGTGCACTGGTCAATTCAATATTTTGGAAAGATACACTGGAAGAACTATAGAGTTCCTAACTCTCTATGCCTCGTAACCAGACATCATAGAATCTTCCAACAATCATACTGGGATCAATAGTTCGGTGATCTTTAGATTGCGAATATATTGTTTTAGTCAAACCATGAAGAGTTTGTTCACACAAATTTACATTTGTCTATTCATACATTGTCTGATTAAGGACTATAAGACTATTGAATATCATAAATCTTTAATCAAACTAAAAAATAATTAATGAACGGTTCAACTTTTATTAATTTAATCAGCAAATTACAATAAGGACTTTATAAAGATTTATATATTACATCAATATGTAAATAAACAATATTCTTGTGGGCATCTCTGCAAACAGGGTGCACCAACACTGTCGCCGCAAAGGGCGAATACGAACCTTCCAGGCCATTGTAGGGCCTAGAGCCTCCTGAGGCTGCTTCGCGGAGCTCGATTATCTGATTCTTGAGTCCTCAAATCATGGTAATCATTTTGAACCCATTAGCGGTCGGCCCTACTGACGTAGGGACTCGTTGCTCATTCGACCAAGGGTCTATGATGCCCAAAGGAGGGTTCCCGAGGGTAGTGGCTTTGGAGGCTGCTCGTCGAGCATCCAGCCTTTGCCTTAGATCCTCCTCTGCGTCATGTGAGGTTTCAGCCCTGGAAGAGTAACCTTCGCGGTGAACCCAGTGACTATCCGTCCCATCGCTGCTCCTACGTGAAGAGGTGCAACGCACATTTCGGGATCTCCCGCAGTGGGAGTTATCACAGGTCATCCTTGCTCGAGGGTTGCTCGAACCTTCACGTCGCGAATCTGTTTGGGCGTGCCTTGTTGGGAGAACACGTGGAGCGTCGCTCCTGCACACAGTGGGAGAGCACAAGAAGGTTTGACTCGTGTCAGTCTCCGGGACGTCGTCATTTTCGACGCAATTCTCGTCCCAGGTCGAGTTGTCGTCCTCCTCGTATCCGAGAAGGTTCAGGAGTAAACTCTTGTTTACCCCTGGCTGCGCTAGCAATTATTCCAAGCGTATGTTCGTCTCTTTCTTTAGGCCACCTTCGTTATCAAAAAGGGGGGAAGGACTATCTTCGTAACTCCTTACCGTTGGCTGTCGCCTGGTTCCCCTACGGGGGGGTTGCCGAAACTCGTATAACGAGCTAGCCACTCGAGCGATTGGTCTGCTCCATCGGGCAGCTGCTGAAGCTGCCAGACCGTCACTCATTATTTAAACGAATGGATGAGAAAGGAGAAGAAATAGAGAGATGTGGATTTGATCAGCTTCAAGAATAGAGACCCATCCTTCTAGCGCCAAAATGTTGTCGCTAAAATTTGGACAACGTTCGGAGACCTAAGCGGTCAGATCCTCACTCAGGGCGAGTGAACCTCACATTGGACTTAGCGTGTCGGAACCAGTGTCTCGGATCGTCTCTTACTTGTCTTGGGGACTTCGAGTTCTTCCAGTACTTGAAGCAGATGAATAGACGTGAACTAAGTAGGGAAAACAGATAGGGGTCTTTTGTTTACCTCTCTGACGCTCAACATTATTAGAATGTGGGCAGAATATTAGGATGACGAGGAGGGATCGACAAAACCGAGTGAAACAGGGATACTTGGATCGCCGGCGTTTCGGGGCTCAAGTCTTGGATCATATAGGTTGAATATTTTCCGTCGGGATAGAATTCTTGTGTTTAGAGAGGGAGAGAGTAGCTTTCTCTTGGGAAAACTGGTGTACCTGAATTTTTGATTTGTAGGGCTATATATAGCCATTTGGAGAGGACTGGCCGGCCATGACAGGGAGCCCGGCCGGCCGATTGGTTAGGGTCGGCAGGAAATAGTCGGTCGGTCAATGGTCGGCTGGCGCCGGGCCGGTCGGGGGTTTGCCGGACTGCGCCGCCGGCCAGACTGGTTCGCTGCCCAGATTGGGTAGCCGGCCGGTCAGGGCCGCCGGCCGAACAGTGTCACCGGTCGCACAGGACTCGCCGACCGGATAGGGGCCGGCCGGCCGGACAAGACTCACCGGCCGAATTGGGGTCGGGCGGCCAGACAAAGGCCCGCCGGCCGGACAAAGGTTGCCGACCGAATTAGGGCTCGTCGGCCGGCCAGAGGTCGCCGGCCGGACTGGGGCCCACTGGCCGGATAGAGGTCGCCGGCCGGACTGGGGCCCGCCGGCCAGATAGAGGTCGCCGACCGGACTAGAGGCGACCGGCCGGACTTGGAAACCTCTCCTTAGGGAGTTGTACGCCGGTTAGGGGCTAGGTGCCTGCCCGGGCGTGTCCGGAACCTCTCCGGAGGGTCCACGGCGTGCCTGAGTACACCTGGCCTAGGTTCCATATCTTGGTCGATCAGAGGATGATGGTGGAGGCGTACATTTGAGCTGCGTGCCCGGGCGTGTCCGGAACCTCTTCGGAGGTTCCACGGCGTGCCTGATTACACGTGGCATGGTTCCATAACTTGGTCGTGCGGAGGATGATGGGGGAGGCATATATTTGAGTTGCCGCGTAAATATACGGCGACAACACAAGCTGTGTTCCTTTCCAATGAGGTTCTTCGTCGTTGAGCAGTACAGATTTTGTTTTCGGGTTAGTGCGATAAGTGAGAGGGGGTGGAATATTGCATGTCGTCAGGGTGATCATTCTGGTAACCGGGAAGTTTACGGCAAAATAAGGGATAAAGAGGAAGAAGATATATATCTTGAGGAGACAATGATAGTCATAGTAGGGAAGCTAACAATCTTTGAGAAAACAGATGTAGATGGAGAAAAGGTTGAAAAAGCCTTGCTTGCTGGAAAAATTCTTGGAGATAAGTTCTTCGGTCCAAGATGAGTTTATGAAGTCTTCTTAGGTGTATGGAGATGCTGACGGTTGTGGTCGGTCTAAGAGGTTGTGCCGAGAATGATGCAATTTACTTTCGCCGATCGAGAAGACCTGTCCGGGCACTGCTAGACAATGGAAGATAAAAGGAGCGCAGTTGAGTACAAAGTTGGCATTTTCGGGGTCTCAATTGAAACTTGGCGATGGGGTCCTTAAAGGACTCATAAGGAAGGTTGATACATATGTTTTATTTATAATAGAGACATAATAGGGTGGGGAGAGGATGGACAAGCTTAGAGGTATTATGGATTTCCGTGGAGGAGTTGTTGTTCCAGCTTTGGGTTTAGCAGGAGGCATTTTCTTGTGGTGGAAGAAAGGCATTACGGTGGATATTTAGAGCCTATCTAAAAATCTTATATGGCCAGTTATTAGAGGTGAAGAATTAAATCAAGATTGGGATTTTTTCAATGTGTATAGCCCGCCTTATCATAACCTTCAGCAAGTTTTCTGGGAGTCTATGCGTAAGGTCATTTTAAGGATGTCTAGGTCGTGGGTGGTTATCGGAGATTTGAACCAGATAGCCTGGGATGATAAGAAGATGGGGGGTGCGCCTATTAAGAGTTCTAGATGTTGAATACTGAGAAATTTCATTCAAGACTCGGTGGACATTGATCAAAAACCGCGCAATGGGCACTTTACTTGGTTTGCAGCGGCCCTGAAGGAGAGGTTAGATAGAGTGGTGGTTAGCTCCAACTGGCTCCTTTCATTTCCT
Source organism: Urtica urens (assembly GCA_958296335.1). Classification (NCBI taxonomy): domain Eukaryota; kingdom Viridiplantae; phylum Streptophyta; class Magnoliopsida; order Rosales; family Urticaceae; genus Urtica; species Urtica urens. The sequence goes on from OY282520.1 coordinate 36,249,881, forward strand.
CTCGCTGGTGTAAACATTTTCTCGGACATTTGCTCCAATAACACCCCTATTGTTCTGGATTGCTTTTTAAAACATGACAGGGGGCCTAAACCGTTCAGATTTTTTGAAGTTTGGCCAGATGACAAGGGCTGTTTGGAGATTGTGAAATCTGTTTGGGGGGAGAACGCGGATCTTGGTCGATTGTGGGATGAGATTTTGGAGGCGGCCGATTTGATCAAGAAATGGCAAGGTGTTAAATGGCAGGAAGTCCATGGTAGATTTCAGGGAAATGAGTAGAATTTATTAAAGCTGCAAGATTGCGCATCAGATCAGATAAATAAACAGAGTATGGAGATAATTCACTCTAAAATCCTGGAAGACTCATCGAAGATAGAAAAGGTGTAGAAGTAGAAGTCTAGGAAATTGTGGCTGGAGGAAAGGGACGCTAATACCAGGTTTTTTCAGTTATCCACAATCATCAGAAGGGAAAGAAATTTCCTCGGCCGATTGAGAGACGAAGACAATAACTGGCTAGTTATGAGGCACGATATTGGGAATCATTTAAACCTCTTCACCAGTGTGCAACATGAAGACTCGGTGGAGATTGGTGAGATTATCCAACTTGTGATTTCTATGGCTTAGAATGAAGCCTTGGAAAATATTCTGTCGGAGATTAAAGCCGCAATCTGGGATATGAACGAGTTGAAGGCCATGACCCGGATGGGTTACAGGGAGTTTTTTTTATAAAAAAACATCTGGAAGGAGGTGGGCCCGTGTCTTTTCCACTGTATTCATACATTCTTCTCAACTGGTAAACTAAAAGATGGGATAAGTGATGCTCATGCCGTGCTTCTCAACTGGTAAACTTGGCAAGTTGATTGCGGAGAATTCGATTGTCGCCAGTGAAGTGATGGATAATCTGTCGAGGAAAAGAAAGAGAGGCAAGAATGTTGGTATCAACGTTGACATGAGTAAGGCTTACGATAGATTGGAATGGGGCTGTTTGTTCAAAGTCCTAGAATGTCTCGGTTTCTCAACACAAGTTAGAAAGCTCATTGAAGAATGTGTGTGCTCGGCATCAAGTTCAAACCTGTTGAATGGAAGTGCCCTCCCAAAGCTGAAACTCCAGTGAGGTATTAGGCAGGGAGACCCTTTATCGCATTTTCTCTTCATCATCCCTTAAGAAGTTTTGAGCAGACTCATGTTAAAGGCTGAAGTTGAGGGGATATTTAACGGTATCGAACTTAAACAGAACGAACTACCTATCTCCCACCTAATGTTCGTTGACGATACAATTATTTTTTTGTAAGGCGAATATTATTGGCAGAGATGCCCACAAGAAGATTATTTATTTACATATCGATGTAATATAAATCTCTCATGAGTCCTTATTGTAATTTGCTGATTAAATTAATAAAAACAGACACGTTCATTCATTCCATTTTGGTTTGTTTGAAGATTTATGATATTCAATAATCTTATAGTCCTTAATTAAACCTAACAAGAGACAAATGTAGATTTGCGTGAACAAACTCTTCATGGTTTGGTTAAAACGAAATATTCACAATCTAAAGATAAATAGAATATTGATCATAGTATGATTGTTGGAAGAATATATGATGTCTGGTTATGATGCACAGAGAGTTAGGAACTCTATAGTTGTTCTAGTGTATTTTCTAAAGATATCGAATTCACCAGTGCACCTTTAAAGACAATGCAAGAACAAACCATTTAACCTCTTATGGCTCAAGGTCACTATGTATGAATTTCATCGTGCTTACCATAATCCTTAAATGAGACATATCATTTCATAAGTTTAATATATTCATTTGAGAAAGTTACACTCTTGATCGAAGTTTGTGAACTAGATGCACTCTATTGGTGATGTATTGGGATGTGAAGTTGACATAAGTATACTTTGTGAAGTTCTCATACATATGAAATTCATGTAAAAGATTGCTGAAATGCAATGTATATCACCTCATGCTTTATTACTTGGATTGTGAATAAATGAACGCGCGGTATCCAAAATTAAGTAGCGACTTTATTTGGACTAAACTATGTGACTTGTTAGCTTCTCGTCAATACATTGTTTTTAACTTATTCACAAGTAACAAAAGAGTTGAGGAAAGAACAAGTAGAAGGATAAAATAGTAATTTTATAAATCTCATCTAGTTGATAGTATTCATGATGAGTAATCATAGATAACATTCTATTGATCCGCTTAATATAATTAAGTTGAATTTGAGTAGAAAATAAATTCATTTGAACCAAGAGATTCTCAGTGTCTACTCTTTAGTGGAGTCAATTGACATTAAGCTAATACTCAGAAAAGTTTTGTGAAGTTTTGAGTCAGAGTATAATAGCTAAAGCTTTTTTCATTTGGAACCATAAGGTCACTATGACATGTCATTAGTGTAGGATTGTTTAACTAGAAGCTAAGTCAAAATAAGTTCAAGTGTTGAACTAGGTGTTTTCTCGGAAAATATCTAAAGGCTATTTTTGTCCACATGGACATAAAATGATGTGAATGTCAAAATGAGATTTTGAATATTTTGATATGATGGAGATATAAACTAGTTTCTAAAGCCAAGAAGTCGTTTGATGCATTATGAAATTAATTTCATTATTTGTGCAATATTAAGAATTGTCTTAAAATAAATATGGAAGCATATAGAAGCTCCCCCTAGGTAGAATTTCAGCCAACCATTGTAGAGGAGAGAAATTATATCTAGATATTCGTTTGCCTTTAGTTATAAAGATAATTACCCAAAAGGAAAAGAGGAAATGAATTTCTTTGAGAAGAAAAAAAATGTGCTTAGCGAGGAAACAAAATTTTTTCACTAATGCTTGAGTATGGTTGGCCATGTACAAGGGAAAGAGGAGAGGATATCAAATATTCTGTCACAAATACACAATAGGAAAATGTAATTACCTTTTTTTATAATTTCTTCTCCTATAAATAGAGTCTCACATAGATATGAAAATATAAGTTTTTTGAGCTCTTATTCTCTCCTTTTGGCCGACAAAAAACCTCTCTCTCTGTCTAAAAATATCTCTTTATTTTCGCACCTAAGTTCTCATTAGATTTAGGCTTAAATTAGCTCTTTAGCTCATCCACTTGTTCTTGAGTTATTTGGCTTAGTTGTGCCCACACACAAATCATTCAAATTCTCTATAGACTCATGTAATAGAAACATTAGGTTTCTCGAGTTCAAGACTAGGCGGGAAGGAAACGAGTAAGGCGAGAAGATCAACCTTTCCCAAAGTTCCTCTATGATCAAGCTACAAGAAAGGTAAATATTCAAGAAATTTTAAATAATGTTTTTAAATAACAATATGTTAATGGACTTTGCCTAGGTTAGTAAAATTGTTTTGTTTGTAACGAAATTTTAATATTCCACCATTAATGTGTTAATGATAATTTTTTCTTAACCCTAGACTTATTCCAACAAATATATGAGAAGCCAAGGCAGTGTGGAGGTGATTTTCAGAAGTTTGAATCGTGGTTTGGCCAGAGGATCAACATGTCCAAGTTCGGTTTGATTTTCTCGAAAAACTGCGGTAAAAGAGTTAAGCAGTATGTTCAAGAATTTTGGGTATGTCTGAATGCGCGACAGATACTAAACAATTTGAGAATCCATAATTCACGGGGCGAAGAAAAGTTAGAATTTATGATTTCATCAAGAACAAGGTTGTTGAGCATATTCAAGAGTGAATGACTCAGTGTATTTCGAGGGCGGGAAGAACCATGTTAGTTAAATCTGTTATTCAGAGTATCTATGAAAGTTTCCTTTTTCGTTTGTTCGAAGATTTATGATATTCAATAGTCTTACGGTCCTTAATCAAACTAGAAAATGTATGACGAGACAAATTTAGATTTGCGTTAACAAACTTTTCATGGTTTGGTTAAAATTAAATATTCACAATCTAAAGATCAACGGACTATTGATCCTAGTATGATTGTTGGAAAAATCTATGATGTCTGGTTACGAGGCATAGAGAGTTAGGAACTCTATAGTTCTTCCAGTGTATATTATGAAGATACTGAATTGACCAGTGCACGTTTAAAGACAATGTAAGAACAAACGATTTAACCTCTTCTGAGGTCATGATGTATGAATTGCATTGTGCTTACTTAAATCCTGAAATGAGACATGTAATTTCATAGATTTAATATTCTCATTTGGAAATGTCAAATTCTAGGTCCACTAAGTGATCTAGACTAGACTAATTGGTGCTGTATTAAATTATGAAGATGTCATGAACCAGCTTTGTGAAGTTCTCATAGATATGGAATTCATATACAAGATTACTGAAATGCAATGTGTATCACCTTGTGATTTATTTATTGGATTGTGAATAAATGAACCGCGAGATATCCAAAATTAAGTAACGACTTTATTATGATGAAACAATGTGACTTGTTAGCTCTTCGTCAATACATTATTTCTAACTTATTCAAAAGTAACAAAGGAGTTGAGGAAATAACAACTAGAAGAGTAAAATGGTAATTTTATAAATCTCATGTAGTTGATGATATTCATGAAGGGTAATCATAGATAACATTCAATGGATCGACTCAATATAATTAAGTTAAATTTGAGTAGAAAATAAAATCATTTGAACTGAGAGATCCCCAGTGTCAACTTTTTAGTGGAGTCAGTTTACATAAATCTAATATTTAGAAAAAGTTTGTGAATTTTTGAGTCCGATTATAGTAGCTCAAGCCATTTTCATTTGGATCCACAGGGTCCGAGTATGATTGTTAAACTAGAAGCTAAGTCAAAAAAAGTTCAAGTGTTGAACTAGACGTTTTCCTGGAAAATGTCTAAAGGGTATTTTTGTCCACATGGACATAAAATGATGTGAATTTTAAAAAAAGATTTTAAATATTTTCATATGGAAATATAAATTAGTTTTTAAAGCCGAGAAGTCGTGTGAGGCATTATGAAATTAATTTCATTATTTGTGCAATATTAATTCTACAACGGGTATTTTAAAAATTGTCTTAAAAGAAATATAGAAGCATCTAGAAGCCCCACCCAGGTAGAATTTAGGCCAACATCATTACAGAGAAGGAAAGAATATATCTTATTATTCTATGCATTATTACATATTGGTAATTTCCCAAAAGAAAAGAGAAAATGAATTTCTTTGAAAATGAAACAAATGTGCTAAGTGAGGAAACAAATTTCTCTCACTAATGCCATGGAATGTCAGGCCATATACATAGAGGAAGAGGAGAGGAAATCAAATATTGTGTCATGAATTCATAATAGGAAAGAGTAATTAACCTTTCTCGTATTTCCTTATCTTATAAATAGAGCCTCACATAGAGATGTGAAAATAAGGTTTTGTTGTTGTTTTCTCTTGTAATAGAAACCTTAGGTTTCTCGAGTTCATGTTAAGTTGTGAAGGTAACGAGTAAGAGACGATCTACCTTTCCCAAAGCTCGTCAAATATCAAGCTACAATTGTTTTTAAATAATGTTTTTAAATAACAACATGTTCATGCACTTTGCCTAGGTTAGTAAAATTGTTTTACTTGTAAAAAAATTTTAAATTCCTCCATTAATGTGTTAATGATTTTTTTTTCTTAACCCTATCCTATTCCAAGAAATGGTATCAGAGAATAGGTCAAAGTATAAGCATGTACATATTATTTAAAATCATTATACGAAAATTGTTTTCAAAATTTACTTGAATAATGGTTTTTGCTAAGACTAGAGCTTAGAAAACTTTAATTTTTTGGTGCGACTTCTAAAATTAAATTGTTGTTGATTTTCCGCTTGCTAAATAAGCTATATAAACACATTAAAAATATCTTTTAACGATTTATGTTTATCATACTCGAAATCAATTTTTTGACAAGTTTGAAAAATAGTGTACATTGTTAAAACTAGTTTATTGCACTTCTAGTTAGAATTTGTTATTGAATGTTTTATAATATGTTTTTCTATTACATGTAAATTCTTAATATGTTAATATAACACACAATTGAAATCAAAACAAAAAATAAACTGTTTCAATAAACTTCTTTTCTCAATTCACGTAGATCCGACGTACTTTTAATTGTTTTTCAATTTCTGGACAACTTGTTGTGGCTCAGTAAAATGGACATAACTATGTGCTAGAAATTTGATTTATGAACCACATTAATGGTAGGGAAGTTAGCGATCCAATGCAATTGGTTTCAGCTCAATCGAATACCAGATGTGTCATTTATTACGGCAGTCCAAAGTTTACGGCAGTCCGCGTGTCCAGCATTTTGAATCCGGATTTATAATTCCTAGCTTATTCCTTTATTTTTGATGCAATCATGGCTTATCGACATTCACGCACTCAACCACCATGAAGATGCCTTCAAGGAAGATGAAGAGAAGACCTAGAATTTAGTTTTATGAGATTTTTAATGTCAAAAACTTTCAAGTGCAAAAGTGAAGATTTATGAATCTCACGCACTTTCCGTAGGAAAAATAAAATTATTAGAAAGAAAGATCTTAGTATGTTCCTAGTGAGTTAGTATATTAACACTGCTCTCCCCTCACAATATCGATTTTAGGGCTCTTTTTTCTAGTAATCCACTCTATCTGTCTTTACTCATGGAAACGTGTATCCAAACGTACAAGAGATACATGCCTATTCCAAACACTAAGTGGGAGGGTTATATTTATTTTTTGAAAACCACGATCCCCAACACTAATGCTAAGTGCATATGTCGCCAGACTAAGGGTCACCCTCGTCACCCTCTATTTAATGAGAGTATTCAACAGCGCGTTGCCCTTAACATTGCTTGTAGATCTATGTTCAAAAGTGAAACGATGAGACAAGGCCTCCCTTCGGTGGTTTGTTTTCAAAGTAGATATTCTTGAACTAAGTGGGTGGTTACACTTAGAATAAATATGTAGTAATCCTCCCTCGAGGCCCTGGGAAAATATTTGAGTAATCAAACTTCTTTATAAGGTGGCTAGTCAAAGCATTGATGTATTGATATCAAATTATGCATTAATGATGTGTCATTTACTTATGAAATGAGACTCTTTGCAGCCTTCCCTCGAAGGAGTAAAGTGTCATTTTGGTCATAACACCTTTGGATCTATTATGTTAAATATTAAACTTAAATCCTAAACAAAAGACTAATCGTAAATTTTATCAACAATCAACAACATGGCTCTAAACACTTCCTCAATAATCCTTTCCTTGAATAAACTGGATAGCAAAATCTGTGTAGATTAGAAACATAATCTAGACATCTTCCTTACTATGGACACGTAAAAATGGTTAGTCACCACCCCATGTTTTTCTGAAACGAATGATGATTCGACTGAAGAGGTCAAGGACGCCCTAGTGGCCTTGATCCTATCCGATGAGATTGTGAGGTGCTATATTATAGCATCGATGAACGATGTGTTGCAACAACAACATTGTGATATTGATTCGGCCTATACCATGCTCTTCAATCTCCATAAGATGTTTAGAGGGCAAGGGTGTCAGGCTAGACAACAAGCGGTTCGACACTTTGTGAACCTTCGTATGAAAGGTAGGACTTCTGTTAGAGAACAGATGATGCTGATCATAAGTTATCTAAATGACATGGAAATCCTTTGATCTGAGATTGATGGAGAAACCAAAATATATATGATCTTGAAACTTTCCCTGAATATTTCAATAATATCATAATGAACTACTCCATCAATAAGCTAGGGTGCGCTATCACTAAGCTAATGAAGGAGATTTACACCAATGAGGAACTCTGGCATATGAAATGTCCTGCCTACCTCAAGACTAAAGGGAAATGTATTATACTGATTTCTGAAGCTTGTTTACTAGCTGATAATCCATCATCGTGGATTCTTGAGTCCGCTGCTACTAACCATGCTTGTTGTTCCTTGAATGGGTTCAAGAAAACCAAAAGCTTAAAGGATGGCGACTTCTGTTTCAAGTGGGGTGATGTGAGCTTGGTGTCTGCTAAGGCCGTGGGATACGTGACATTGTCTTTTGAAGACAAAACTTTAAATTTGAATAATATGTATTTTGTTCCTTCCTTTGGGAAAAACTTAATATTTGTAGCTCAAATTGTTAAGAATAATTATTATTTAAAATTTATTGATAATGGAATTGGATTTTTTTCCAATTCATTTGTCCATGATGCTTGTATGAAGAATGGTTTGTACTTTCTTTATCCTACACAACCTTTGCTGTTAGACACTGAAATAGATAATGATCTAATTAGGGAGCCAAAGAGGATCAAAATTAATGATTTCTCTGATCTAATAAAATCAACACATCTTTGGCACTTAAGACTTAGTCATATTAGTCTAGATAGGATTAAGAGACTTATGAGGGACGGACCACTCAAAGCCTCTGGAATAGGCTCACTGCGGACTTGTGAATCCTGTATAGAAAGAAAAATGACCAAGAGATCTTTCTCTGATAAAGGTCGAAGAACCACATGATGTATGTGGTCCGCTTATAATTCAGGCACGGGGAGGATACGAATACTTCGTTAGCTTTACCAATGATTACTCAAGATATGGACTTGTGTATTTGCTCAAACACAAATCCGAGACCTTTAATGTCTTTAAGGTTTTTGGGCTTTAGTGGAAAAACAAACTAGCAAACAGATCAAAACCCTTCGATCCGATCGAGGTTGTGAGTACTTAAAGAAGAGTTCAATGACTTTCTTAAAGAAGAAGGTATCGCTTCTCAGCTTACAACACCTAGCATATCTTAAAAGAACAGAGTGTCAGGGAGAAGGAATCAAACTTTCAGGGATATGCCATCAAAACTGCCGCATTCATTATGAACCAAGTTCTGTCTAAAACAGTCCCTGGTAATCCTTATGAACGATGTAATGGGCGTAAAGTTATGTTAAGCCACATCAAGATTTGGTGTTTCCTTGCACATTTGCTTAGGCAAAAGACTAGCAAGTTGTCTAGTAGGTCAGAATTATGCGTATTCGTTGATATCCAAAGGAAACCAAAGGTTTCACATTATATAGTCCCGAGAATGACAAACTGTTTGTCAGTACTAATGCTCGTTTCCTTGAGGAAGACTTTATGAAGAATGCGAAACCTAGAAGAAAAATTGTGCTTGAAGAAAAGTTGGGTGAGGATGTTTCTACCTCATATGTAATATGTAAGAACTGTTCTTACCCCAACTGAAACGCAACCTAATAATTCAGAAACTCGTCAAGTAGTACTTCGATGTAGTGGGCGGGTTTATGAAAATCCCGACAAGTACATGTCTTATTGAGATACTCTCGTGGCTGTCTCTGACATGGTTGACCTTGTTTCCTACAGCCAAGGAATGGTCTTACGCGATGAAAGTTAAGATGCATTCGATCTAATTTAACAAAGTCTAGAAACTTGTAGACCTACCCGAAGAGGTTAAACCGGTAGGGTGTAACCGAATCTATAAGAAGAACAAGGGTCCGGATGGGAACGTAAAGACGTACAAATCGCGACTAGTGGCTAAGGGTTATACCCAAAAGGAAGGTATTGATAATCACTAGTGCATGTCGCAATGCTTAGATCTATATGCATACTTCTATTCATAGCTGTCACTCTCAATTGTTGATGTCAAGACTGCCTTTCTGAATGGCAATCTTGACGAGCGCATTTTCATGGCTCAATGAGACGGTTTCGTGGAAGATGGTCAAGACACCAAGGTTTGTGAGTTTTTTAAATTCATTTATGGATTAAAGCAAGCATCTAGATCATGGAATATTAGATTCGATGAAACTGTAAAAAGCTTTGGTTTTGAACAGTAAATAGATGAACCTTGTGTTTATAAGTTAATACACAAGGGTAAGATTGTGTTTCGGGTATTGTATATTAATGATATATTACTCATTCGTAATGACGTGGGTAAATTATCTGAGATTAAGATCTGGTTAGCAAAGCAGTTTGATATTAAGGATCTTCGAGAAATTGGGTACATTATGGGGATTCAAATATTTTGAGATCGAAAGAAACGGACCTTGTCGCTCTCCCAAGCATCTTATATAGATAAGGTGATGGATCGCTTCGCTATGTAAGAATCTAAGAAAGGCCAAAACCCCTTCAGATATGGGATCTTACTCTCTAAGGACCAATCTACCAAGACTGCACAAGAGATTGAGGTTATGAGAAATATTCTCAATGCTTCAGCCGTAGGAAGTCTCATGTATCCTATGCTATGCCCTAGACCTGATATATGTTTTTCCATTGGCGTAGTTAGCCATTTCCAATAAAATTATGGACCCAAGCACTGAATTTCTGTTAAGCGTGTTCTTAAGTATCTACGAAGGACTAGGAACTTGATGCTTAAATTTTTAGGTATTGACATGACTATGACGGGGTATATTAATTCCGACTTTCAGGCAGCTAGGGATTCCAGGAAATCCACTTCAGGATCTGTGTTCATCCTGAATGGTTGATCTGATGTTTGGAGGAATACCAAGCAATCTTGTATTGCTGACTCCACAATGGAAGCAAAATATTTGGCTGCTTGTCAAGCCTCCAAAGAGGCTGTATTGCTTAGAAAATTCTTTAAGTATTTGGAAGTTGGTCCAAATAACAACGAGCCCATGACATTTTATTGTGATAATAGTGGGGCTATTGCTAACTCAAAGAAACCTAGAAGCCATAAGTGCTCTAAGCATATAGAGAGGAAATACCATTTGATTAAAGAGATCATGCAGCTCAGAGACGTGGAGGATAAGAAGATCTCAACGGTGCACAACCTTGAGATCCACTCACCAAGGCCCTATCAACAAGGTCTTCGACCAACATTGTTGTCGCCGTATTTTCACGCGGCAACTCGAGTGTATGCCTCCCCTGTCATCCTCCGATCGACCAAGATATGGAAGCCGCGCCAAATTTACAATGGCACGCCTTGGACCTTTCAGCAAGGTTCCGGGCACGCTTGGCCGACCGTCCCCGCGCTGGGGGGTCTGGCTGGTCGTCCTCGTTCCTGGAAGGGACCTGGCCTTCCTCGTGCCTGGGAGGGACCTGGCCGTCCTCGTGCCTGGGAGGGACTTGGCCGTCCTCGTGCCTGGGAGGGGCCTGGCCGTCCTCGTGCCTGGGAGGGGCCTGGCCGTCCTCGTGCCTGGGAGGGACCTGGCCGTCCTTCCTCGTGCCTGGGAGGGGCCTGGCCGACCGTCCTCGTACCTGGGAGGGGCCTGGCCATCCTCGTGCCTGGGAGGGACCTGGCCGTCCTTCCTCGTGCCTGGGAGAGGCCTGGCCGGCCGTCCTCGTGCCTGGGAGGGACCTGGCCGGCCACCGACGCCTAGGAGCTCCCCATTCGGCCCCAAGGCTGCACCCGCGGCTATAAATAGCCCTTCACGCCCTCTACGCAGGGAGAGGTAAAATTTCTCATAGAAAAGACACTTTTCTCTATATTCAGAACTCGGCTAAAATATTAGTAGAGTCCTTATTCTCCAAACACATATTTCACTCCCACGTGAGGTATTTCGAGGATTCTCTCCCGACTGGAAGACTATTCCCCAAATATCCGAGATCTGAGCTTTGAGACGCCTGTGATCATAGTATCCCTGTCTCTCTCGATCTCGTCGATCCCTCCTCGTCATCCTACAAACTCCACCCACATTATACTAATATTGAGCGTTGGAGAGGTAAACAGAGGACCCCCCCTCTGTTTTCCCTTCTTAGTTCACGTCTGTTTACTCTTTTCAGATAATAGAAGGACTCGAAGACCCCACGACAGCTAAGAGACGATCCAGGACACCGGATTTGACACGCTTAGGCCGAAGCGAGGGTCACCCGCCCTGAGCGAGGATCTGACCGCTTTGGTCTCTGAACGTTGTCCAAATTTCAGCGACAACATTTTGGCGCAAGAAGGAGGGGGCTTCAATCTTGAAGCTCATCCAATCCACATCCCTCTATTTCATTTCTCTTTTCTTTTCCACTTACATAAAATGAGTGACGTTCCGGCAACCCCCGCGGTTGTCCGATCGAGCAATCTCATCGTTCGAGCGACTAGCTCATGATATGAGTTCCGGCAACTCCCCCACCAAGTGACCAGGCAACAGCCTGCGATGAGGAGTTCTGGGAACGTCGCCTCTGCCTTTCGTGACAACGAAAGCGGCCTAAGAGATGAGAACGATTGCCGCTTAGCAGAATTGCTAGCGCAGCCGGGGGTGAACAAGGGTTTGGCCGTTAACCTCCTCGGATACGAGGAAGAGGATAATTCGACCCGGGACGAGAATTATGTCGGAGATGACATGGTCGGAGACGGACACGAGTCAAACCTTCACCCCGTCGCCCTTGACAAGCGCGAGCGACGCTCCGTTAGAACCATCGATTGGTCGAGCTCAGACAGGCTCTCAACGCGAGGGCTGTAGTAATGCCCGCTGCGGATGGTCCCGACGTTTGTGCCATACATCTTCTCGACAAGGAGACGATGGCCTGAATAGTCGTGGGGTCCGTCGTAAAGGTCGCCCATTGATGGTTAGACCTTCGCACTCCGCCAGGGAAGACCTTAGGACCCGTATCGGCTTGCAACGGGATCCCCACGAGGAGGACCTAAGGAGAAAATTGGACGCCCATCGGACAGGTTCCGGAGCTGCAACCCTCGGGAACCCTCCTCCCAAAGTCATGGACCAAGGGTCTAATGAGCGGCAGGTTCCCACGCCAGTGGGACCGGTCACAGGTGCCGCTAACGGGCTTGAGGTGATCACCATGATTCGGGGACTCCATAATCAGATCATCGAGCTTCGAGAAGCAGGCCCGGGGGGCTCCAAACCTAACAACAGCCTGGAAGGATCATACTCACCTTTCACGGCGGTGGTGCTTGCACAACCGCCTGAAAGGAGATTCAAGCTCCCCACCGGCTCTTCATATGACGGGCGTTCCGACCCCAATTTCCACATCCACCACTATGAAACGTGGATGTTGATGCAGGGACTGTCAGACGCAACCCTCTGCCAGGCATTTAGCCTGACATTGATCGGATCGGGCTCTGATTGGTTAAGAAGCCTTAAACCCGGGAGTATCAACTCTTTCCGAGCTCTCCGAGAGGCTTTCCTCGCCAGATTTGCCACCTTAGTGGTACAAAAGAAGTCCAGATCAGGCAGAAACCGGGCGAGAGCCTGCGTCAGTACCTGGCTCGGTTTACCAAAGAATCCCACAAAGTCGAAGACTTCGACGATCGGGATGCCATAGTTGCCATCACGGAAGGCGCCGAACCCAGCGACTTCTTAAAGTCGATTGTGGGAAAACCCCCGAGTGACATGGCAGAGCTCATGGCCCGTGCCAAGACACATTTGAGAATCGAGGATTACCTCGATGGGAGAAGGGGCGAGGGGCCGAACAACAGCCATTGCGCCGATGACCGTCCCGGCACTTGAAGCAAACGGGGAAGGGATAGTTATGTCACCAGTGACACCCCCCCCCCCCCCCCGGTCAAAGTTAAAGAGGCCTTGCACCGATGAGTACCGGGGAGAAGCCCTCACCCCGCAAAGTTCATCTCCAGCCCAAATCTTGACTCTTTAAAGAGATGAACTCAGGTCGCCCGCTCCATTGAAAAAGAGTTATGCGAAGCGGGACAAGAGCAAGTTTTGCGAATACCACCGCGATCATGGACACATGATTTCCGACTGTTCCAAGCTAAAGAAGCGAAACAAGGCATTGATGCAAAATTGAAGACTCAAATAATTCATCACACGCTCTCCCGAATTGAGTGACTCGGCAGCGAGTTTGCCCGCATCTACACCTGCCAGTTCGATGACTTAAGGCCAATGACAAAGCTGATAATCGACGATGAGAAGACGTCGCTCCAAAAGCGACATCCGAGTTTGCCCTCGAGGCGACTCGATGAAATACGTTGTTCCGAAACGACGCCCGAGTTTGCCTCTCATGGCCACTCGATAAGAAGACGTCGCTCCAAAAGCCACATCCGAGTTTGCCCCTCGAGGCGACTCGATGAAATACGTTGTTCCGAAACAACGTCCAAGTTTGCCTCTCCTGGCCACTCGAGAAAAGACGTTGCTCAAAAAGCGACATCCGAGATTGCCCCTCGAGGCGACTCGAAGAAATACGTTGTTCCGAAACAACATCCGAGTTTGCCTCTCATGGCCGCTCGATGAGAAGATGTCGCTCCAAAAGGTACACCCGAGTTTGCCCCTCGAGGGGACTCGATGAAAGACATTGTTCCGAAACAACGTCCGAGTTTGCCTCTCATGGCCACTCGATGAGAAAACGTCGCTCCAAAAGCGACATCCGAGTTTGCCCCTCGAGGCGACTCGATGAAAAGACGTCGCTCCAAAGGCGACATCCGAGTTTGCCCCTCGAGGCGACTCGATGAAATACGTTGTTCCGAAACGACGTCCGAGTTTTCCTTTCATGGCCACTCGATGAGAAGACGTCGCTCCAAAAGCGACATCCGAATTTGTCCCTCGAGGCGTCTCGATGGAATACGTTGTTTCGAAACAATGTCCGAGTTTTTCCCTCGATGCGACTCGATGAGAAGACGTCGCTCCAAAAGCGACATCCGAGTTTGCCCTTCGAGGCGAATCGATGAAATAGGTTGTTCCGAAACAACGTCCGAGTTTGCCTCTCATGGCGACTCGATGAGAAGACGTCGCTCCAAAAGGGACATCCGAGTTTGCCCCTCGAGGCGACTCGATGAAATACCTTGTTCCGAAACAACGTCCGAGTTTGCCTCTCTTGGCCACTCGATAAAAGACGTCCCTCCAAAAGCGACATCCGAGATTGCCCCTCGAGGCGACTCGATGAAATACGTTGTTCCGAAACAACATCCGAGTTTGCCTCTCATGACCACTCAATGAGAAGACGTCGCTCCAAAAGCGACATCCGAGTTTGCCCTTCGAGGCGACTCGATGAAATACGTTGTTCCGAAATAACGTCCGAGTTTGCCTGTCATGGCCACTCGATGAAAAGACGTCGCTCCAAAAGAGGCATCCGAGTTTGCCCCTCGAGGTGACTCGATGAAAACACGTCGCTCCAAAAGCGACATCCGAGTTTGCCCCTCGAGGCGACTCGATACAAAAAAAAATCGTCTCACCAAAAAGCGACATCCGAGTTTGCCCCTCGAGGCGACTTGATAAAATACGTTGCTAACGACAACGTCCAAGTTGGCCCCTAACGTCAACTTGAGGACGACTATGTAAACACATTGCAACAACTTTCGTAATTCATATACTTTTGAAACATCGAATAAAAAGTCTCGTTGTGTCATCATAACTGGTTCCCTAAACCTACAAAGTTTCTAAAAATACGTTTATATCGAATTTCATGAAACTTGGGGGGCTAGGGTGAACCGATAACAAGGCCACAACGGTTTTTCATTCGGGAAAATCAAAGCCCATATAATAAAACCACGAGGCGTTAACCCCGTGGCTGGAGATATCTCCGTAAAAAACAGTAACAAGGTAACAACCTTGCATCTGGACGTCCATGGATTTGAGGAAAACTGACAAACCCCGGCTGACGCACAGTTGGGCCAATGTCAAACCCAATCCTAAGGCGTTAAATGAATGCCTTTGAGATGAATGCGCGCGACGCCCCACGCGGCAAATCGTAAACCAACAGGTCATCGATCAAACTCCTTACAAGGCGAATCGTAAACCCACGTGTCATCGATCGTAGAGCTCAGCCGTAAACCAATAGGCCATCGATGAAGGCTCACGGATAAAGAAGCTCAAAACACGGTTAGGGCAAAATACCCAAACCGAATAATGCGAGCTCGGGTGTCACCATGTAAGTGAGGCGTAAGTGGACGAGACGACGACCGCTCTTCGAAGTATGGGTACTCCCGAAAGAAATTCAAACAAGTAACCGAATGAATCTCCCACCATCGACCACACGAAGTGCGTGACATGCTGCCAACCGCGTCGATTGCATGGGTCGTGGGCCCAACGGGTCGATGACGGCAACGTAGATCCCCGGTCATCGATGGTACCCCGTCAAGGGAACACGTCGTAAATCGAAGGCCATTAACGGCACAAGGATTGGAACACAATGACCAATAGCTTTCAAAAATATGTCGCTCCTAAACGACGTCCGAGTCAGCCCCAAAACGGCAACTTGACGAAAATACGTCGCTCCTAAACGACGTCCGCGTCAGCCCCTAACGGCAACTCGATGTAAATAAGTCGCTCATAAACGATGTCCGAGTTTGCCCCCCGAGGCGACTCGATGAAAGTAAGTGGTTACGTGATAACATCTGAGTTTGCTGCTCAAGGCGACTCGATGAAATACATTGTTCTGAAATAACGTCCGGGTTTGCCTCTCACGGCCAATCGATGAAATACGTTAGTCTGAACCAACATCCAAGTTTGCCTCTCACGACCACTCGATGAAAATACGTAGGTCCAAAAGCAACACCCGAGTTTTCCTCTAACGGCCACTCGATGAGAAAACGTCGCTCCGAAGGCGAAATCCGGTATGCCTCTAACGGCCACTCGATGAAAATACGTCGCTCCAAAAGCGACGTCCGAGTTTGCCTCTCACGGCCACTCGATGAAAATACGTCGCTCCAAAAACGACATCCGAGTTTGCCTCCCACGGCCTCTCGATGAAAATACGTCGCTCCAAAAGCGACATCCAAGTTTGCCCCTCGGGGCGACTCGATGAAAATATATCGCTTCAAAAGCGACACCCGAGTTGCCCCTCAAGGCGATTCGATGAAAATACGTTGTTCCAAAGTAGCGTCCAAGCTTGCCTCTCATGGCAACTCGATTAAAATACGTTGCTAGAAAAAACCGCCCAAGTTAACCTCTAACGATAAGCTGAAGAAAATAAGTCGCTCCCAAGCGACATCCGACGGTTCTGATCAGGCAACTACCACGCAAGCCTGAAGAACTCATAGCGGACCTTTGGCTCATGAAGTCGTAACATGCTACTCCGCCATAGGTCGCCTCAGTGAACTTAGGGACCGCGACGTCCCTCGACGACATTTTGACTATACGATGACGCTCATCAGGAGATACTCAATGGTCTAGCTCAAACGATAGTAAGAGGATCCTGATTTGAGTTCATTCTCGACCAAATGTTCGACATTGAACTCGGGGGGCTAGTTGTCGCCGTATTTTCATGCGGCAACTTGAGTGTATGCCTCCCCTGTCATCCTCCGATCGACCAAGATATGGCACGCCTTGGACCTTTCGGCAAGGTTCCGGGCACGCTTGGCCGACCGTCCCCGCGCTGGGGGGTCTGGCTGGTCGTCCTCGTGCCTGGGAGGGACCTGGCCGTCCTCGTGCCTGGGAGGGACATGGCCGTCCTTGTGCCTGGGAGGGGCCTAGCCGGCCGTCCTCGTGCCTGGGAGGGACCTGGCCGTCCTTTCTCGTGCCAGGGAGGGGCCTGGCCGGCCGTCCTTGTACCTGGGAGCGGCCTGGCCGTCCTCGTGCCTGGGAGGGACTTGGCCGTCCTTCCTCGTGCCTGGCAGGAGCCTGGCCGGCCGTCCTCGTGTCTGGGAGGGACCTGGCCGTCCTTCCTTGTGCCTGGGAGGCGCCTGGCCGGCCGTCCTCGTGCCTGGGAGGGGCCTGTCCGGCCACCGACGCCTAGGGACTCCTCATTCGGCCCCAAGGCTGCACCCGCGGCTATAAATAGCCCTTCAGGACCTCTATGCAGGGAGAGGTAAAATTTCTCATAGAAGAGACACTTTTCTCTATATTAAGAACTCGGCTAAAATATTAGCAGAGTCCTTATTCTCCAAACACATATTTCTCTCCCACGGGAGGTATTTCGAGGATTCTCTCCCGACTGGAAGAATACTCCCTAAAGATTCGAGATCCGAGCTTTGAGACGCCTGTGATCATAGTATCCCCGTCTCTCGATCTCGTCGATCCCTCCTTGTCATCCTAAAAACTCCACCCACATTATACTAATGTTGAGCGTCGGAGAGGTAAACAGAGGACCCCCCTCTGTTTTCCCTTCTTAGTTCACGTCTGTTTACTCTTTTCAGATAACAGAAGGACTCGAAGACCCCATGACAGCTATGAGACGATCCGGGACACCAGATTTGACACGCTTAGGCCGAAACGAGGGTCACCCGCCCTGAGCGAGGATCTGACCGCTTAGGTCTCTGAACGTTGTCCAAATTTCAGCGACAACAAACAGCAAGCCGGATTGGGCATGAAGGACTACTCTCATCTTCTTTGAGTCAAGTGGGAGGTTGTTGGCAGTGATGCCCACAAGAAGATTATTTATTTACATATTGATGTAATATAAATCGTTCATAAGTCCTTTTTGTAATTTCTGTTTAAATTAATAAAAGTTTAAACGTTCATTTATTCCTCATTTGTTTATTTGAAGATTTATGATATTGAATTGTCTTTTAGTCCTTAATCAAACCTAACAATGTATGAAGAGACATATGTAGATTTGCGTGTACAAACTCTTCATGGTTTGGTAAAAATGAAATATTCATAATCTAAAGATCAACAAACTATTTATCCTAGTATGATTGTTGGAAGAATCTATGATGTCGTACGAGGCATATAAAGTTAGGAACTCTATTGTTCTTCCAGTGTATCTTCCGAAGATACTGAATTGACCAGTGCACCTTTAGACACAATGTAAGAATAAACCACTTAACCTCTTCTATCTCCAGGTCAATATGTATGAATTGCATCGTGCTTACCTAAAACCTGAAATAAGACATGTCATTTATTATTCTCATTTGAGAAAGTCAATTTCTAGGTCCACCAAGTGATCTAGAATAGACTAATTGGTCAGATATTAATTTATGAAGATGTCGTGAACCAGCTTTGTGAAGTTCTCATAGATATGAAATTCATGTACAAGATTGCTGAAATGCAATGTAGATCACCTCATTCTTTATTATTTGGATTTTGAATAAATGAACCGCATGGTATCCAAAATTAAGTAATGACTTTATTTGGATGAAACAATGTGACTTGTTAGCTCCTCGTCAATACATTATTTCTAAATTATTTTATAAATCCCATCTAGTTTCATGAAGGGTATTCATAGATAAGTGTTGGAATTTATTGAACGATTAAACAATATTAATTATAATACACATCCTATGTGGCGGAAAATTATAATTAGATCTAATATATTAAAACTAATTTTAATATATTTAACAACCTATGGCATTAAAATTTATCAAACAATTATAAACAATTTATAATTCACATGCTCAATCAAATAAATTAAACTAATAATTTATATAACAATTATATAATTTATATTTAATTATTTAATTGAGAAAATATTTACGTAAAAGGTTGTAAACAACCTTGACGTTGTTAGCTATCGTCGGAATGCCACGTCACGTCCAAATTGCAAGAAAACGCTCGTCGGAATGCCTGGGAACGTCTTCGCCGGACTGGGAGGAGTCGCCGGAATGGACGCCTGCTGGGAGCCTCGCCAGACTGGAGTTCTTCGCCTGACAGGGAGCTCGCCGGATTGGGGAGCCTCGCCAGACTGGGCACTCGCCGGATGGGAGACTGTCGCCGCACGGGGACACGCCTAACAGGGAGCTCGCCGGACTGGGAAGCCTCACCAGATGGGAGATCTCTGGGATGCCTTGCCTGATAGCCTCGCCGGATTGCACTCGCCGGATTTTCTTCGCCGGACTGGAGCGCCTCACCGGATTGGACCCGCCTGACTGATGCGTCTCGCTGGATTGGATCTGCTTCGCCGGATTGGAGCTGTCTCGCCGGATTGAATCGCCTGAAGCTGGGGAACCCGCCGGAATGAACCTAGATTGCCCTAGGGACATTTTTGGCTGAATTAAAGCTTTTAAAACAATTTATAAACCTTAAAACAATTCACAAAATCATTCAAACACCACAAGTAATGAATCAACAATAATACACTAGGAAATTATTGAGATTATGAGTGTGGGCTCTTAAGAACGATTAGGAATCAAAGATGAAAGAATGAAAAACAATTTTTCTTTTCTTTGTTTGGGGATTTCGGCCGAGAAACACAAACGGGAGAGAGAGGGAGTGTTGGCCGAAAATTAACTAGGGTTTCGGTTAAGTGATTAGGGTTTCTTCAGCCTTATTTATATAGGTTATAAATGGGCTTAAGCAGGGTCAAACCCATGACCCTATTCACTTAGGGAATTTGGCCAAAACCCTCTCCCCTTACTCGTCCACATCTTTGAATTTTGTTCCTAAACATATTTGATTTAATTTCTAAAATTAATTTAGAACTCTCATTATTATTTAATGACACATCATTAAATATATTTCATAGTTATCGAATATGTACGGAATGAGAAATAATTTATTTTCTTCTTTTAACATATTCAATCACTCGAGAATGTTATCATCAATATGATAACATCTTGTGATTCAATGAACAAAATAAATAACTAGTTATTTATCGAGTTTCAAGAAAATAAATTTCTCAGTATAAATCACAATTTATACTTAATGAGTAAATCAACTTTTCAGTTCTTTTAATCTCTTCCAAGTGTCTATCATTGAGACCTCATGGACCCACATGAACGAAGCTTTAGAACTAAGATCAGACACAAAAGTTCACAAACTTTTTCCGTCTTTTAATTATTAATATTAGTCGATTCCATTAAAGGACCAATATTGACGATCTCTCTGTTGATGTGCGTATCGTTTATGTTTGATGTGATGAAACACTTTCTCACATGATCCACAAAGTATATTACGATGCTACCCTTCATGTGTATCAGTAACTGAGGGGAATGTAAGATTACTGTTTTACCCCTCGAGTTATTATTTCACTAACTCCTTTGTTATTTGTGAATGAGAAAAACATAGAGTGAGATGTCTTTACATGTCACATGTTTTAATCAAAGAATGAACTCATTCAATGAAAACCTAGCCAGGTTTATTCATTCACACTCTCATAACAAAGCATAGTGTGATACTAATGCATTTGCATTGTTGTTACATGAATTCCATATCTGTGAATCATGTAGCCTAACATTACATCCTTGTGACACCAACAGTCGGGTCAGATGCAACTAAAAATTAGTCATTGCCCATTGACGAATCAAATGTCACAAAGTGCAATGTCAATTACATATTCACTTTAGGATTAAGGTAAGTATCATAATACTCCTTTAGTTGTGAACTTGAAGCCTCGAGTGTGTAAACAGTTTTGTCTCGAGCTTCTAAGTGTCACTGGTCTTGTTCAGTATCTTCTATAAGATACCAAGTATGAATCATAGAGTCATAACTCTCTATATCACAAGATGAGATATCATGATTCACGATAACAATCAATAATAAGATTTGATTGCTCTATCGATCTTTAGATTGCGAACAAATGTTTCAAACTTGTCACAAAGTTTTATCTTGTCAAGTCTGTACTTAATACCCTTTTCATTCATGACAGTTTCAGAGCATCGCTTAAACATAACTAAACACAATCTTCAAAAGAATGAACATTTATTAATATCAATGTTTCAGCAAAATATAAATACAAAAAGTATCTCAATGTCTAATGTCTCCTTTGTGGGCACCAATCCCAACAAACTCCCACTTGACACAAAGGAGATGCGAATGATCCTTCAGTCCCAATCCTTCTAGGTGCCCCTCGAAGACTTTACTCGTTAAAGGCTTCGTGAAGGGATCAACAAGGTTGTCTAACGTTGAGATCTTCATGACTTCAGCATCCCCTCTGTGAACGATGTCTCAAACGAGGTGATACTTGCGTTCTATGTGTTTAGAGCGCTTGTGACTTCTTGGCTCCTTACAATTAGCGACTGCCCCACTATTATCACAATAAAGTGTAATAGGCTCGCTTGCACTTGGAACAACTTCCAAGTACATAAGGAATTTCCTTAGCCACACAGCCTCCTCTGCAGCTTCACAAGCTGCCACATACTCGGCTTCCATGGTCGAGTCAGCAACACAAGATTGTTTGATACTCCTCCAAACCACGGATCTACCATTCAGGGTGAACACAGACCCTGATGTGGACTTCCTGGAATCCTTGTCCGCCTGAAAATCGGAGTCGGTATATCCCGTCATATTCAGGTCACCACCTGAATACGCAAGCATGTAGTTTCTCGTTCTCCGAAGATACTTGAGAACATGCTTGACAGCAACCCAGTGCTCGGGTCCAGCGTTAGACTGGAATCTGCTCACTACGCCTACTGCGTAGCATATGTTTGGCCTCGTGCAAAGCATAGCATACATGAGACTTCCTACGGCTGAAGCGTAAGGAATGTGTCTCATGTCCTCAACTTCTTGAGGCGTCTTGGGAGACTGCTCGCTTGAGAGATGCACTCCATGTCTGAAAGGTAGCTGTCCTTTCTTGGAGTCTTGCATACTGAAGCGATCCATGATCTTATCAATATAAGATGCTGGAGAGAGCGCCAGCTTACGATTCTTTCGATCTCTAAAGATCTGAATACCTAGAATGTAAGCTGCCTCTCCAAGATCCTTCATCTCAAATTTCTTTGACAGCCAGACTTTAACCTCTGACAACTTTCCTACATCATTCCCAATGAGTAGTATGTCGTCTACATAAAGGACTAAGAAAACCACTTTGCCATTTTTTATCATTTTATAAACACATGGCTCATCTACCGACTGATCAAAGCCGTAGCTCTTTACAGTCTCATCGAATCTGATATTCCAGGACCTAGATGCTTGCTTGAGTCCATAAATGGACTTGAGCAATTCACAAACCTTGCCCTGTTGGCCTTTCTCCATGAACCCGTCTGGTTGAGCCATATAAATGCGCTCATCAAGATTTCCATTCAAAAATGCAGTCTTGACATCCATTTGCCAGATTTCATAATCTAGGGCTGCGGCAATGGATAAGAGAGTGCGGATGGACTTCAGCATAGCGACTGGCGAGAAGGTATCCTCATAGTCGATACCTTCTTTCTGTGCGAACCCTTTCGCCACAAGTCGTGCTTTAAATGTCTCGACATTTCCATCCGGTCCTCTCTTCTTCTTATAGATACATTTACAGCCTACAGGCTTAATGCCTTCAGGCAGATCTACAAGCTTCCAGACCTCGTTGACATACATCGAATGCATTTCAACATTCATGGCTTCTTGCCATAGGTTTGCCTCGGAACTCTGCATTGCTTGGGAAAATGATACGGGATCATCTTCTTCATTGTTTGCAACTGCCGTAAAAGATTCTCCGATACCTATGTATCGAACAGGTTGTCTCACAACTCTGTTACTACGACGAAGCGCAGGAGTCTCTGATTCCGAGTTTGGTTCTCCCACTGTTGGAATAGGACCCATCCTATCTTGTGAAGTACCAGTTGCTTCACCCAACAGTTCCTTTAGCACAAGTCTGCGTCTCGGTACTGTATTCTTCATATAATCTGGGAACGTGTTCGCCGGACTGGGAGGAGTCGCCGAAATAGACGCCTGCTGGGAGCCTCGCCGGACTGGAGTTCTTCGCCTGACAGGGAGCTCACCGGATTGGGGAGCCTCGCCGGACTGGGCACTCGCCGGATGGGAGACTGTCGCCGCACGGGGACACGCCTGACAGGGAGCTCGCCGGACTGGGAAGCCTCACCGGATGGGAGATCTCTGGGACGCCTCGCCTGGTAGCCTCGCCGGATTGCACTCGCCGGATTCTCCTCGCCGGACTGGAGCGCCTCACCGGATTGGACCCGCCTGACTGATGCGTCTCGCCGGATTGGATCTGCTTCGCCGGATTGGAGCTGTCTCGCTAGATTAGATCGCCTGAAGCTGGGGAACCTGCCGGAATGAACCCAGATTGCCCTAGGGACGTTTTTGGCTGAATTAAAGTTTTTAAAACAATTTATAAACCTTAAAACAATTCACAAAATCATTCAAACACCACAAGTAATGAATTAACAGTAATACACTAGGAAATTATTGAGATTATGAGTGTGGGATTTTAAGAACGATTAGGAATCAAAGATGAAAGAATGAAAAACAATTTTTCTTTTCTTTTGTTTGGGGATTTCAGCCGAGAAACACAAACGGGAGAGAGAGAGTGTTGGCCGAAAATTAACTAGGGTTTGGGTTAAGTGATTAGGGTTTCTTTAGCCTTATTTATACAGGTTATAAATGGGCTTAAGCTGGGTCAAACCCATGACCCTATTCACTTAGGGAATTTGGCCAAAACCCTCTCCCCTTACTCGTCCACGTCTTTGAATTTTGTTCCTAAACATATTTGATTTAATTTCTAAAATTAATTTAGAACTCTCATTATTATTTAATGACAAATCATTAAATATATTTCATAGTTATCGAATAAGTACGGAATGAGAAATAATTTATTTTCTTCTTTTAACATATTTAATCACTCGAGAATGTTATCATCAATATGATAACATCTTGTGATTCAATGAGCAAAATAAATAACTAGTTATTTATCGAGTTTCAAGAAAATAACTTTCTCAGTATAAATCACAATTTATAATTAATGAGTAAATCAACTTTTTCAGCTCTTTTAATCTCTTCCAAGTGTCTATCATTGAGACCTCATGGACCCACATGAACGAAGCTTTAGAACTAAGATCGGACACAAAAGTTCACAAACTTTTTCCGTCTTTTAATTCTTAATATTGGTCGATTCCACTAAAGGACCAACATTGACGATCTTTTGTTCATGTGCGAATCTTTTATGTTTGATGTGATGAAACACTTTCTCACACGATCCACAGAGTATATTACGATGCTACCCTTCATGTGTATCAGTAACTGAGGGGAATGTAAGATTACTGTTTTACCCCTCGAGTTATTATTTCACTAACTCCTTTGTTATTTGTGAATGTGAAAAACATAGAGTGAGATTTCTTTACATGTCACATGTTTTAATCAAAGAATGAACTCATTCAATGAATACCTGGCCAGGTTTATTCATTCACACTCTCATAACAAAGCATAGTGTGATACTAATGCATTTGCATTTTTGTTACATGAATTCCATATCTGTGAATCATGTAACCCAACATTACATCTTTCTGACACCAACAGCCGGGTCAGATGCAACTAAAAATTAGTCATTGCCCATTGACGAATCAAATGTCACAAAGTGCAATGTCAATTACATATTCACTTCAGGATTAAGGTAAGTATCATAATACTCCTTTAGTTGTGAACTTGAAGCCTCGAGTGTGTAAAAAGTTTTGTCTCGAGCTTCTAAGTGTCACTGGTCTTGTTCAGTATCTTCTATAAGATACCAAGTATGAATCATAGAGTCATAACTCTCTATATCACAAGATGAGATATCATGATTCATGCTAACAATCAATAATAAGATTCGATTGCTCTATCGATCTTTAGATTGCGAACACATGTTTCAAACTTGTCACAAGGGGCTATCTTGTCAAGTCTGTACTTAATACCCTTTTCGTTGATGACAGTTTCAGAGCATCGCTTAAACATAACTAAATACAATCTTCAAAAGAATGAACATTTATTAATATCACTGTTTCAGCAAAATATAAATACACAAAGTATCTCAATGTCTAATGTGTCCTTTGTGGGTACCAATCCCAACAATAAGGATATGTGTTTCCGCACAATTCAATTCATACATAGTGACCTTGATACAAAACAGGTTAAATGGTTTGTTCTTACATTGTCTCTATAGGTGCATTTGTTAATTTAGTATCATCAGAATATACACTGGAAGACCTACATAGTTCCTAACTTTCTATGTCTCGTAACCAGACAACGTGGATTCTTCCAATAATCATACTAGGATCAATAGTCTGTTGATCTTTAGATTTTAAATATTTCATTTTAACAAAACCATGAAGAGTTTGTTCATGCAAATCTACATTTGTCTCTATTGGAATTTATTTAACAATTTAAACAAAATAATTATATAACATATCAAATATGGCGGAATTATATAATAGACCTATACATATTAAAACAGTTTTAATATAAATAACAACCTATGGCATTAAAATCAATTTTTAGATTTAATAAACTATTTAATAACTCATAAGATACTCAACAATTGAACTCACTAACAACAACCTATATGAACAATTCATATATTTAATTTAGCATTACAATTTGTTGAGAAAACACTTACAATTGGGCCTCACCGAATCCTTGTTGAAAAGCAAGCTCGTCGGAATGCTCAAAAAATTCTTCGCCGGACTGGGAAAAACAGGGTCACCGGAATGGGGTCCACTACTACAAAATATACCTTTAGAAGCGACGGGGGGAATTAGAAGCGAAATTTTGGCATTAGAAGCGACTAGTCACTTCTAACGTAAACACCCCGAATTATCTCAAAAAATGAAATTTTTGTCATTTAGAAACGACTAGTCGCTTCTAATTGTCCGAGTCGACATATAAGAAGCGACAAGTCGCTTCTAAAGACCAAAATTATTGGCTCGCACTATCCGTGCCAATATTTTAGTATGTTTGGGCATTAGAAGCGACTAGTCGCTTCTAGTGTCGCTTCTAATACCCAAATTATTTGGCTCCAAAACACTTCCGCCAAAATTTCACTAAGTATGGAAATTTGTGCATTAGAAGTGACAAGTTAGAATCAACGATAATACACAAGAAATTTATCGAGATTGAAAGGGTGGGCTTTCAAGAACACTCGGGATTTAACTATGGAAACTTGAATAACAATTTTTTCTTCTTTTCCTTTTCTTGAGAATTCGGCCGAGACTCTAAAAGGGGGAGAGAGAAGAGCTTTTCCGAAAATTCTAGGGTTAGGGTTAGGAGTGATTAGGATTTAGTAGCCCTTTTATGAATCACTTCATAACGAGCTTAAGCTGGTCAAACCCATGACCCTATCACTCTAATTTTTGGCCAAAACACTCTTCTAATACTCTGCCATTATTCAATTTATATATTCCCAATTAATTTGATTTATTTCTAAATTCGATTTATTTCGAACTATGATCTTTATTTAATGACATTTCATTAAAATAATTTCATACTTTCCAAATAAGTACGAAACAAGAAATTATATATTTCTTACTTTATTTATTTGAATATTACAAGCGTATTATTATCATTATAATAATGCTCTATAATTCAATAAATAAACGTAACGCTAAATAACTAATTATTTATTAAGTTACTTAAGAAAGATAATTCTCACTATAAATCATAATTTATATTCAATGAGTAAATAAACAATCTTTGTTCTTTTGATCTCTTCCAAGTGTCTATCATTGAGACCTTATGGACCCTCACGAACGGAACTTTAGAATAAAGATCGGACACAAAAGTTCACAATTTTTTTCCGTCTTTTAATTCTTAATATTGGTCAATTCCACTAAAGGACCAATATTGACACTCTCTCTGTTCGTATGCGCATATTTTATGTTTGATGTGACAAAACAATTTCTCACACGATCCACGGTGTACTTTAGGATATTACCCTTCATGTGTATCATTAACTAAGGGGAATGTAAAATTACCGTTTTACTCCTTGAGTTATTATTCCACTAACTCCTTTGTTATTTGTGAATTAGAAAAACATAGAGTGAGAGGTCTTTACATGTCACATGTTTTAATCAAAGAATCCTCTTCTTCGATGAATACGTGGCCAGGTTAATTCATTCACACTCTCATAACAAAGCATAGTGTGACACTAATGCATTTGCATTTTATTAACATGAATTCACTATATGTGAATCATATAACCCAACATCACAAAATTATGACACCAACCGTCGGGTCAGATGAAACTAAGATTTAGTCATTGCCCATTGACAAATCAAATGTCATAAAGTGTAGTATCAATTATACATTCACTTCAAGATTAAGGTAAGTATCCAAATACCCCTTTTATGTGATTTTGAAGATTCGAGTTTTAAACGGTTTTATCTCGAGCTTCTAAGTATCACTGGTGTTGTTCAATATCTACTATAAGATATCAAGGATGAATCGTAGAGTCACAACTCTCTATATCACATGATAAGATATCATGATTCATTCAAACAATCGTTGATTAGACACGATTGCTCTTTCGGTCTTAAGATTGCGAACAAATGGTTCAAACTAGTCATAAGGGGTTATCATGTCAAATCTGTATTTAACACCCTCTTTTCTTATGACAGATTCAGAGCGTAGTTAAACTTACATAAACAAAAACTTCATTAAGATTGAATATTTATTGATATTAATGTTTCAGCAGAAAATATGAATACAAATGTATTTCATTGTCTAATTTCTTCTTTGTGGGAACCAATCCCAACAAACTCCCACTTGACTCAAAGGAGATGTGAATGATCCTTCAGTCCCAATCCTTCTAGGTGTCCCTCAAAGATTTTAATTGTTAACGGCTTCGTGAAGGGATCAACAAGATTGTCTAACGTTGAGATCTTCATGACTTCAGCATTCCCTCTGTGAACGATGTCTCGGACTAGGTGATATTTCCGCTTTTGTGTTTAGAGCGCTTGTGACTTATTGGCTCCTTACAATTAGCGACTGCCCCACTTTTATCACAATAAAGTGTGATGGGCTCGCTTGCACTAAGAACGACTTCCAAGTACATAAGGAATTTTCTTAGCCACATAGCCTCCTTTGCAGCTTCACAAGCTGCCACATACTCGGCTTCCTTGGTCGAGTCAGCAACGCAAGATTTCTTGATGCTTCTCCAGACCACGGATCCACCATTCAGGGTGAACACAGACCCTGATATGGACTTCCTCGAATCCTTATCCACCTGAAAATTGGAGTCGGTATATCCCGTCATATTCAGGTTACCACCCGAGTACACAAGCATGTAGTTTCTCGTTCTCCGAAGATACTTGAGAACATGCTTGACAGCAGCCCAGTGCTCGGGTCCAGGGTTTGACTGAAACCTACTTATCACGCCTACTGCGTAGAAAATATTTGGGCTCGTGCAAAGCATAGCATACATGAGACTTCCTACGGCAGAAGCGTATGGAATGTGTCTCATGTCCTCAACTTCTCGAGGAGTCGTGGGAGACTGCTCACTTGAGAGATGCACTCCATGTCTGAAGGGGAGCTGCCATGTCTTGGATTCTTGCATAGTGAAGCGATCCATGATCTTATCAATATAAGACGCTTGAGAGAGTGCTAATTTTCGGTTCTTTTGATCTCTGAAGATCTAAATACCTAAAATGTAAGCAGCCTCTCCTAGATCCTTCATCTCAAATTGCTTTGACATCCAGATTTTTTACCTCTGATAACTTTTCTAATCATTCCCAATGAGCAATATGTCATCCACATATAGGACCTGAAAAACCACTTTACCATCATTTATCATCTTATAAAGGCATGGTTCATCTACAGACTGATCAAAGCCATAGCCTTCACACTATCATCCAATCTAATATTCCACGATCTAGATGCTTGCTTTAGTCCATAGATGGACTTAAGCAACTCACAAACCTTGCCCTGTTAGCTTTTCTCCATGAACCCGTCTGGTTGAGCCATGTTTATGCGCTCGTCAAGATTTCCATTCAGAAATGCAGTCTTGACATCCATCTGTCAGATTTCATAATCTAGGGCGGCAACGATGGATATAAGAGTACGGATGGACTTCAGCATCGCGACTGGCGAGAAGGTATCCTCATAGTCGATACCTTCTTTCTGTGTAAACCCTTTCGCCACAAGTCGTGCCTTAAATGTCACACCATTTCCATCCTGTCCTCTTTTCTTCTTGTAGATCCATTTACAACCAACAGGCTTAATGCCTTCAGGCAGATCTACAAATTTATAGACTTCGTTGATATACATCGAATCCATTTCAACGTTCATGGCTTCTTGCCATAGGTTAGCCTCAAAACATTGCATTGCTTGAGAAAATGATACTGGATCATCTTCCTCTTGATATGCAACTACAGTGAAAGATTCTCCGAAACCCATGTATCGAACAGGTTGTCGCACAACTCTGTTACTGCGACGCAACGCAAGAGATTCTTGTTCCGAATGTGGTTCACCTACTGTTTGTATAGGGTTAGTCCTATCTTGTGAAGTACCAGTTACTTCACCCAACAGTTCCTTAAGCACAAGTCTGCTTCTTGGTACTGCATTCTTCATATAGTCTTCTTCATGAAACCTAGCGTTCGTACTAACGAACGTTTTCTGATCAGCAGCACTATAAAAGATGTACCCTTTTGTTTCTTTTGAGTATCCCACGAAAAGGCAGACGTCTGAATGACTAGCCAACTTGCTAGTTTTTTGTCTCAGCACGTGTGCTGGACAACCCCAGATGCGAATGTGGTGTAAAATAGATTTTCTACCACTCCATCTTTCATAGGGAGTTCCAAGTACCATTTTAGATGGTACCTGGTTCAGAATGTAAGCTGCCATTTCCAAGGCATATCCCCAGAACGAGTTTGGAAGTGATGAGTAGCTCGTCATCAATCTTACCATATCTAATAGAGTTTGATTCCTTCTCTCTGACATTCCGTTTTGCTGCGGGGTGCCAGGTGGCGTTAGCTGAGAATGAATGCCTTCTTCTCTAAGAAAGTCTTCTAACTCTCCGGACAAGTACTCTCCCCCTCGATCAGATCGAAGGGTTTTGATCTGTTTCTCCGTTTTCTTTTATACTAAAGCCTTATATACTTTGAACAATTCAAAAGTATTTGACTTATGTCGCATAAGGTAAACATGACCAAACCTTGAGTAGTCATCAGTGAAGGTTACAAAGTACTCGTAACCTCCCCTTGCCTGGATATTTATTGGTCCACATACATCACTATGTATGAGTTCCAATACATGTGTGGCTCTTAGACCCTTTGAAGAGAAGGGCCTCTTGGTCATTATGCCTTCAAGACAGGATTCACACGTGGGAAGGCTTCCCACGGTTAGAGACTTCAAAGGAACATCTTTTGTTAGTCTCCTAATCCTATCTAGGCCAATATGTCCAAGAAGCAAGTGCCATAGATATGTATCATGCGTTTCATCAGTATGAAACGTTTTACGCTTTCTAAGTGAATCACTATTCACTTTGGTGTCTAATATTGTCGGTCCAACGGGATATAAATAATAAATACAATCCACTCGTTGAGCTTTAGTAATAAAGGAATCATCAATATAAATTCCAATACCATTATTGATTTTAAAATTGAAACCTTGTTCTTCTAAACGACCAAAAGAAATCAAATTTTTGCAAAAAACTGGATTATAATAAACATTATTCAATAACAAAGTTTCATTTCCAAACTTGAGCTTCATGGTCCCGACAGATCTAGCTCCGACCTTCGTTCCATCACCCCAGTTGAATCCGAACTCCCCGTCACTCAAGCTCCTGGTTTTCCTGAAACCATTCAAATTACACACAACGTGGTCAGACGCCCCCCAATCTAGGATCCAAGGCAATGTCTTGTTTGTTGTATAACATGCTTACGTAACTAAGAGCTTACCTTTCCCCTTGACACTCTTAAGGCAGGTAGGACAGTTCCTCTGCCAGTGGCCTGCCTCTCCGCAATGGTGACACTTGTGCTGAGACTTTTCTACCTTTGCGATGCATTTTCCCTTAGCATCCACGGCCTTCTTGTAAGGTTTCTTGGAACCCGTTCGGTTGGCGTTTTTGGGTCTTTTCATCATCCTCTTAGACCCAGAGGTCAAGGCTCTATGTTTAGCAACATTGAGCTCTCCCAACTTCTTCTTGTTCTTAGGGAGAAGTCCCTCAGCAGTCTGTAACTCTTTCATAAGCTCAGTCACAGAATAATTGAGCCTGTTCATGGAGTAGTTCAGACGGAAGCTATCAAAAGATTCCATTAGAGTCTCCAAGATCATGTCAATCTTGGTTTCTCTGTGAATCTCTGAACCAAGGATCTCCATGTCGTTCAGGTGACGCATGATCAATAGCATGTGTTCCCGAACCGAAGATCCTTGATGCATTGTAGGCGTCCTTGTATTCCTTACTCGAGTCAGCACTCGGAGCAAGAGGACATGGGGTCGTGAGAACGTACTTGTGCTTTTTCACTGTCAATATGATGTAGAGGTTACGTTTGTAGTCAACGTAATTCCCACCCTCGAGTTTATTCGAACTTAATATTGTTTTAAGTCGATTAAAAGACATTTTGCTGAAAACATAAATAATATAAATAAATTTATTATGTGCTACAATATGCGAATTACATGATGCATGCAACAGTCCTAATATGGTGAGGAAAGCATGTAAGTAATTCATGATATTATGAACTCAACGGTTAACGACTTTTACTATGTGTAAACCGTAGTTAACCTCCTTTCATAGTAGTGACACATCACAATTTAGTTTGAACCATGCAAGAAGTCACCACTTCTAGTCTTACTAATTACCATGAATTTTGGTCACTTATTTTAATGCAGAGCCTCTATGTGAGGATTATGTTAAAACATAAGCCTAATTGCATAACCGATACGTGGGTCTTTAATCAAGTCACGTTGAAGACGGTTCACCTATGTGGAGACCCCGCTTCATCGTTT
This sequence comes from Urtica urens, assembly GCA_958296335.1. Classification (NCBI taxonomy): domain Eukaryota; kingdom Viridiplantae; phylum Streptophyta; class Magnoliopsida; order Rosales; family Urticaceae; genus Urtica; species Urtica urens. The sequence goes on from OY282520.1 coordinate 36,282,165, forward strand.
CTCTTTAAGACATAGTTCTTAACGAGTTAATTAACCGAGTGCTTCCGAAGTACTCAAATTGAAGTGAGGGCAACTATGGGTGACTCTTAATTCATCACGCACTCGTTTACTTAAAACCGTGTCGGGGACCTTGGGTTGCTTCAAAGATAATCAACCCTCCCACTTAGTTTTTCAACGAAATAAATTCATTTGTTTATAATTTTATAACTCGTTATTCTATTATAAACTATATGTCAAATCATATGGTTTTGATTTTTGCGTTCTATCCTATATGACATGTGACGTGCAATGCAAAGAGATTAAATTAAATAAAACATAAATAATTTAACTCATCGAATGGCCTATTTCTAAATACAACCCATAAAGAAATAACCTAGACTATCAAATCCTATTTGATATTCTAAGTATCCTATAGAGGCACTGGAAGATGTGTCGTTAAACCGATCGGATTAGCACCCACAAGTTTCCATCGTGCGGCCAACTCCGATTTCCTCCCACTCAAATAGCACACATACGTTCAACAACGTATGGCCAATTGAGTCTCTCGGTTTAGCTCTCACACGTTCAATAACGTGCGGCCAATGCCGAGTCTCCTTTGTCCCTCGTGTTTACGTCGCCGGATTACAACAATAAAAAAATATTTTACAATTTAAATGTCCTCGAAGATTGAAGCTCACAATTTAAAGAAAATAAAATAACCCGGGCGTAACCGGAAATAAATTCCTAAGGCCATTTTAATGAGGATCCATCCATAAACATATTCACAATTTTATTCACATCACAATGCAATAAAACAATTATATCACAAAAACGCCAACACCAACTAGTTAAAACAAATTTTAAAACTAGTTACAACCTAGATTTTACTGCCAATTATAGCTATTATACCATTTGTTGGAATTTATTCAACAATTTAAACAAAATAATTATATAACATATCAATTATGGCGGAATTATATAATAGACCTATACATATTAAAAAAATTTAAATATGAATAACAACCTATGGAATGAAAATCAATTTTTAGATTTACTAAACAATTTAATAAATCATAAGATATTCAACAATTAAACACACTAACAACCTATATGAACAATTCATATATTTAATTTAGCATTATATTTTGTTGAGAAAACACTTACATTTAGGATAATAAATTATACTGAGTTGCTCGCTAGCGTTGGAAGGCCTCACCGAATCCTCGTCGAAAAGCAAGCTCGTCAGAATGCCTAAAAAATTCTTCGGGGGACTGGGAAAAATAGGGTCACCGGAATGGGGTCTCGCCGGACTGGGAGGCTTCAGGAAACTTGCCGGAATGAGCTCGCCGGATTGGGCTCACCGGATTGGGCTCGCTGGAATGGGCTCACCGGAATGGACTCGCCGGACTGGGTCTCTGAACCCGGGACCGCCAGACTGGGATAAACCTCGCCGGACTGGGAGAAGGTCGCCGGATTGGGAAGCTCGCCAGATTGGAGCAGGTCGCGTGACTGGAGCAGCTTCCCTGAATTGAACACCTTTGCCTGAGAGGAAGATCCTCGTTGGCCGGAATGCTTTCGCCGGACTGGAAGTCCTAGGCGATTAAAAGCAATCCAGCAGAGTGTAAAAAATTTAAAAAAAAAAAATTTAAAAACGATTTTAAAACAATTTTCAGAATACAAAAGGTACACCAAACACCACAAGTTAGAATCAACGATAATATGGAAATTTGGGATTAACTATGGAAATTTGAAAAACAATTTTTCTTCTTTTCCTTTTCTTGGGAATTCGGCCGAGACTCTCAAAGGGGGAGAGAGAAGAGCTTTGCCGAAAATTCTAGGGTTAGGGTTAGGAGTGATTAGGGTTTAGTAGCCCTTTTATAAACAACTTCATAACGGGCTTAAGCTGGGTCAAACCCATGACCCTATCACTCTAATTTTCGGCCAAAACACTCTTCTAATACTCGGCCATTATTTAATTTATTTATTCCCAATTAATTTGATTTATTTCTAAATTCAATTTATTTAGAACTCTAATCTTTATTTAATGACATTTCATTAGAATAATTTCATACTTTCCAAATAACTACGAAACGAGAAATTATATATTTCTTATTTTATTCATTTGAATATTACAAGCGTATTATTATCATTATAATAATGCTCTATAATTCAAAAAATAAACGTAACGCTAAATAACTAATTATTTATTACGTTACTTAAGAAAGATAATTTTCTCAATATAAATCATAATTTATATTCAATGAGAAATCAACTATCCTTGTTCTTTTGATATCTTTCAAGTGTCTATCTTTGAGACCTTATGGACCCACACAATCGAAGCTTTATAATAAAGGTCGGACACAAAAGTTAACAAACTTTTTCCGTTTTTTAATTCTTAATATTGGTCGATTCCACTAAAGGACCAATATAGACAATCTCTCTGTTCGTATGCGCATATTTTATGTTTGATGTGACAAAACATTTTTTCACACGATCCATAGAATACTTTACGATATTACCCTTCATGTGTATCATTAACTAAGGGGAATATAAAAGTATCGTTTTACCCCTTGAGTTATTATTTCACTAACTCCTTTGTTATTTGTGAATGAGAAAAACATAGAGTAAGATATCTATACATGTCACATGTTTTAATCAAAGAATCCTCTTAATCGATGAATACCTGGCCAGGTTAATTCATTCACACTCTCATAACAAAGCATAGTGTGACACTAATGCATTTGCATTTTATTAACATGAATTTCATATCTGTGAATCATATAACCCAACATCGCAAAATTATGACACCAACCGTCGGGTCAGATGAAACTAAGATTTAGTCATTGCCCATTGACAAATCAAATGTCATAAAGTGTAGTGTCAATTATACATTCACTTAAGGATTGAGGTAAGTATCCAAATACCCCTTGTACGTGATCTTGAAGCTTCGAGTGTTTAAACGGTTTTATCTCGAGCTTCTAAGTATCACTGGTCTTGTTCAATATCTTCTATAAGATATCATGGATGAATCATAGAGTCACAACTCTCTATATCACATGATAAGATATCATGATTGATTCAAACAATCGTTGATTAGACACGATTGCTCTTTCGGTCTTAAGATTGCGAACAAATGGTTCAAACTAGTCATCAGGGGTTATCATGTCAAATCTGTATTTAACACCCTCTTTTTTGATGACAGATTCAGAGCGTAGTTAAACATACATATACAAAATTCATTAAGAATGAATATTTATTGATATTAATGTTTCACCAAAATATACGAATACAAATGTATTTCATTGTCTAATTTCTCCTTTGTGGGCACCAATCCCATCAGTCTCTTCATACATTGTTTGATTAAGGACTATAAGACTATTGAATATCATAAATCTTCAAGCAAACGAAATACGAAAGAACGACTTATGAATGATTTATATTACGTCAATATGTAAATAAATAATCTTCTTGTGGGCATCTCTGCCAACTGAGAGGTCAAGGGAGATTTTTGGCCATGAAAAGTTGTGACAAGCTCTGTACGCCGAAGAAGCAGGGTGGGCTAGGGTTCTGAAGGTTTGAAGATTTGAACTCTGCTATGATGGCAAAACATGTGTGGCAGCTCGCTTCCAACAAGAATAGGCCTTGGGTCAACGTGTTCAAAGATAGGTGTTTTATGAATACCTCTCTTTTTGGAGCTAAGGTCAGAAAATACTCTCAAGGATTGTCGCAAATACTCAGTTTTCAGAGTTTCATTAAAGACAACTTTATGTTCATGGTGGGGCCGGGAAATTTGAACCCTTTCGTTGATCCTGGGCAAGTGGAAGAATTCACGTTGATACCTCGGAGGGATAAGTGGAATCTCTCTTACCTCGGGGATATGATGGTGGAAGACAATAGAAAGTGAGATAAAGACAAGATGATGAGACGTATTTTGGAGGAGTTGGATCGGAAAATCCTGAAAGTAAATATTGGGCAAGGATCAGGAGAGGATGAGCTTGTTAGGAAGGGGAATAACCATGGGGGATTTTCAGTTCGCTCGGCCTTTAAACTTCTGACGAGAGATCCCCTCACTCCAAAAGATGTCACTTGGGCGAGCATTTCAAAATAAAATATCCGAGAACGATTCAAATTCTTTCTTTGGAGAATTGCCTCGGAGTCCCTCCCGATGGCGGTGGCCCTGAGACATAGGAAGCTGAGCCACCGCCATCGGATGCTTCCTGTAAAATTTGCTCACATGGGGAGGAGACGATGGTGCACCTTTTCTATGAATATTCTTGGGCAAGACGTTGAAATCGTATTATTATAAATATAATCATACAATTTGATTTATTAAATAAAAGTGATCAAAATTAAAAATAACTATTTAATTATTTAATCACGAAATAAATAATTAATTTTAGCATAAAATGAAAATTTACGTTGAATGAGAAAATAAGTAAATTGATTTAGTACTTAAAAATATTTCAATTCAATAATTGAACTTAAAACATGATTTTAACAAATCATCTTTACATATTTTTAATACTTGTTTTGTTTATCTAAATCTAATCCGAGATTCTAACATTGAGACCTCATAGATCCACATGAACAAAACTTTAGAAGTTGGGGCACAAAGGTTCACAAACTTTTTCGACTTTTAATTCTTAAAATACGTCGATTCCACTAAAGTTCATATGCGTTTAATTTTCATTTGATGTGATGAAACTATTCTTCGCACGATTTAGGGTGTATTAATATTACCCTTTGCGTGTATTATTAACTAAGATGAATGTAAAATTACGGTTTTACCTTTAAGTTAGTATTTCACCAACTCCTTTGTTACTTGTGAATGAGAAAAACATAAAGTGAGATATCATAACATGTCATATATTTTATTCGAAAAATCTTTTATTCATTGAATACCATGCCCGGTTAATTTGTTCACAATTTTAATAACATAGCATGGTGTGATACTAATGTCGTAACATTCTTAAAACACAAATTCTATATTTTTGGATCACATAAATCAACAAGACTGTATTATGACATCCATTGTCGGGTCTATGAAAACTTATTTAGACCTTGCCAATCGACTAATCAAATTTCATAAAGTGTTACAAGAAAATATGTATTCACCTCAGGATTTAGGTAATTATGAAAACACTCTTTGTTTGTGATTTTAAAGTTTCGAGTGATATAACGGTTTTATCTCAAACTTCAAAGTGTGACAGGTCTTGTTCAATGTCTTCATTAAGAAATAAAGAATAAATCCCCAAGTCACAACTCTCTATATCACAAGATACAATATCAGTGATTTATTCAAATAATGATTAATTGAATATGATTGCCTTATCGATCCTTAGATTTTGACCTCTTTATTTAAAACTGGTCAAGAAGAAGAATATTTTTCTTCATTATAAAATCTAATTACGTCATTTCTAAAACTTTTACCTATAAGCTACTTGAATCGTAGGAACTAAGTAATGAACAAACCTATCAAATCCATTAGACTTTAACCAATTCTTTTCTAGATTGTTCGGGGTCATGCCATACTTGATTTGATGTCTCTGGGTCCCTACTATAACAATTGATATGTTTCCTCACTTCTTGCACATGCCCTTCCGCCTTTCGTCGTCCTTGATTTCCAAGAACTAATTCCATATCTATGACCTTGCTCTCGTTTTCTTCTTTTTTTGAGTCTTTGGAATATCTTGAGTTTGGGGGACGTCGCCTTCTTCTTCTCCTGGAGCTTGTAGTAGTTTTTATCTCGAAATGTGCTAGATGAGCATATTTGGAACACAGGCTAAAAAATGAATGAAAATGAGCCAAAACCAAGCCAAAAGGAGGCTCCACGTTTGGCACCCAAGTGCCTATCGCGTCACAATGCTGCCTCGTCCCATCGCGATTGTCATTTGTCGCGTCGCGATGGAAGTGGTTGCAATGCAATGGATTGCGTCGGGAAAGGGAAATCGCACTTGGGCACCGTTTTTGGCCCAACAGATCCGTTTCCAAGGTCCCGAACTACATGAATTTAGCAATTTTTCCTATATCAGCTAGAGAGCATCCACAAGAACATGATTCACCCTTTTTCTTAGCTTTTAGACAGAGAAACTCAGACGTAGAAACATAACGCAACTAAGAAGAACCACGACGACGGAGCGAGACCGCGACGAAGCTGCGACAACGACGACCCTAATTAGTTTTCTTCTTAAACTGAGTTGTTTATTTTTTGCAGTTTGATTGTCATAAATTCTTTTATTTGTCAGCTTTCTGTTTTCTCCACCATCACCTGAACTAACTCCATAGAGGGTTATTGAGGATCTTCTCTTGATTTATGTTATAATTTGATTTTGAAATAGAGTTTTCTTTCATTTCAATTCTGCATTTGTACTATTTTTGTTTTTAATGCTTACATGAAATTGAATTCTGTGTATGTTGTTTGAATTAATCAATTACAATGCAGTGATTCAAGGTTTGCTATCCTAGTGCTCAATTAATCAATTACTCTAGCGATATTTGATTAATTGAGCACTAGGATAGCAAACCTTGAATCATTGCATTGTCTATAGATAGCCATAGAATTTAGGGATTCTTTGTGTGTTAGTGTTGAGACTATAAATTAGATATTTCTAATCATAAAACTAAGAGGTAAAAGTTGATTATGATTTAGGTTGTTAATTTTACTTTAGAGAAGGTTATCAATATTAATGTGTGAATACAAATACTGCCAAACAAAATAGTAAATTAAACTCGTCATCATATAATTTTGTAACGGAAGAATAGAAAAATGAAACCACACACCCTTGTTCCACACTATCCATTTTTAAACGTTTTAATTAAGCTGTTTAATAATTTTGTATTCACAACCTTCACTTTGATTTTCTCTTTATTTAAAGTGCTGTAAAATTAGATTTACTTAGTTATAAATCCTTGTGGAAGCGAACCGTACTTATTTTCTATATTACTTGAGCGACACATGCAATTGCATAGGCGTTTTTTGCAACAAGGTTCTAACTATAGACTTGACAAGATACCGTCTTATGACTAGTTTAATATAATAGTTCGCAATCTAAAGATCGATAGGGAAATCAAATCTGAGTATTGATTGTTTAAATATATCAAAGATATCTGATCTTGTGATATAGAGAGTTGAGACTCTGTGGTTTATTTTTGATGTCTTAATGAAGACATTGAACTAGACAAGTGACTTTTTAGAAGCTCGAGATAAAACTGCTTAAACACTCGAAGCTTGAAGTTCATATACGAGGGGTATTTCTGTATTTTCCTAAATCCTGAAGTGAATACATATATTCATGTAACATTTTATGAAATTTGATTTCTCAATGGGCAATGACTAATTAAAGTATCATCTGACGTGACACTTGTTGTCATAATGTTATTTCGTTAGATTATGTAATTCACAGTTCCGAAACTCGTGTTGAAACAATGTTGAGCATCAGTATCACATTATGCTTTGTTATGATAGTGTGAGCAAATAATCCGGGCATGGTATTTATCAAATAAAACATGTGACATATATAAAGACATATAACTTTATGTTTTTCTAGTTCACAAATAATAAAGGAGTTGGTGAAATAATAACTAGGGGGTAAAATGGTAAGTTTACTTTCCTTCGGGTTAATGATATAGACGACGGATAATATTGTAAAATATTATCTGGATCGTGTGAAGAATTTTATTATCACATAAAATCGAAAATAAACGCATATAATCTTAGAGAGTTTCAATATTAGTCCTTTAGTGGAATCGACTAATATTAAGAATTAAAAGTCGGAAAAAATTTGTGAACCATAAGGTCTCAAGATAGACTATCGGACAAGATTTATTGAACTAGAACGATTGATTTTCTCATTGAATGTAAATTGTGACTTACACTAAGAGTTTTATTTTCTAAGTACTTAAATAAGTAATTGCTTATTTATTATTACATTTATTTAAGGAATCATATTATGTTGTTATAATGATAATAATATAATATGATGATTTAAATAAATAAAAGATGAAAATAAATATTTTCTCGTTTCGTACTTGTTTGAGAATTATGAAAACAACTAATGACTTGCCATTAAGATGACTAAAAAGGGAGACAACACGTTTAGAATAAAAAGTTTATTGAAATGTTAGTAATTTTTAATGCCTAAGTGAATTGAGTATGCTAAAATGAGTTTCAATGTATTAGATTATATTATATAATTCCGCGTTATTTAGATATGTTATAAAATATTATTGGTTAAACGTTAACTAATTTCCAACAGAATTTTAAGCCATAGTCCTTTTAATCCAAGAGGATTTTCGGCCATCCCAAGCCAAAACCCGATATGAGTTTTCCAGAGCCCATTTTCTTGAAATCCAATTAATTATTTATTTACTTGATCCAACAATAAATAAACAAATCTACGATAACTATTTAATTAATTATGAGAATATACATTTTCCAAAATCAATGCGGTCAATCACCATTACACATAGTGAGATGAATAATGATACACATTATTATACGAAAGTTCTTATCCGCCTTTAGTTGAGCCTAATTGGGGACTATAGACCTAATCTTGATTTAATCCTTTGGGTCTTGTTCAAATCCAATAGCCCACTCTCTTGGTCAACCGGACAGTCAGCAAACTGCAGGCTAGTCAAGTGGGCATTTCCTATTCCTCGCGTCCCACAGGTCTTCAACCAGGCTCCCTTAGCTTGCCACAGGTATCTTGCGAGCCTTTACCCAGGTTCACAGACCTAAGACTCCAGCTAGGCTCACAGATCCAGTCCAGCAATCCCAAATCTCCAGTCCGGAAAGCCTCCATTCCGGCGAACCTTCATCTTCGGTGATCCAATGCCCAATTGAATTGGGTTTCTAGGAAATCGACGAGGCATTACGGCGTAAGCGAGCAACGCACGAGGTTTTTTTACAATCACACATGTAAGTCTCTTAAACGAATTGGATCTGCAATGGAAATGTAAAAATTGTTTATAGGTTGCTAAATTGTTTGTTCAATTTTTTACAACACGTTTAGAAGAAAAAGTTTACTGAAATGTTAGTAATTTTTTATGCCTAGGTTAATTGAGTATGTTAAAATGAGATTCAATATATTAAATCATATTATATAATTCTGGGATATTTAGATATGTTATAAAATATTATTGGTTAAACGTTAACTAATTTTCAACAGAATTTTAAGCCACAGGCCTTTTAAACCAAGAGGAATTTTGGCCATCCCAAGCCAAAACCCAATCTGATCCTGAGCCCGTTTTTTCAAAATCCAAATTGATAATTTATTTACTTGATCTAACAATAAATAAATAAATCTATGATGAATATTTAATTAATTACGCGAATATACATTTTCCGAAATCAATGCGGTCAATCACCATTACATAAAGTGAGATGAATAATGATACACATTATTATACGAAAGTTCTCATCCACCTTTAGTAGAGCCGAATCAGGGACTATGGACCTAGTAGTAGAAGCTTGAAGAACCTAATGTAGTCCTATCTCTTTTTCATCAATTTTTCTAGTCTTGATCAATACTCCATTGTGTAATCCAAGACTGACCCTTCTTTAATAGTAGAATTATATTTTCTCGTCGCGACGAGTGTCAACTAATATAGTCAGTTCGTGATCAAAATCCTCCAAGTTCAACCCATGTCAAGAGAAGTCAATTTTTCCGTTAAACTTCTCTTGATATATGTCATCCCTAAGCATTGTTACTTCCCTAGCTAAAGATTCTTTTGAACGTTGCTTACTTTGAAAGTGCGAGAAATCTATCAGTTCTAAATCAACCCTTAAGTTCGTGAACATTATCATTCTTTCAGTGAGGCTGAATTCTGTATCTGTAAATCACATCCGACTCGAACCATTCTTTGAGAAAACACCCAAGACATAAACTGTGAGTAGCGTGATTAATCTTTAAGTGAATGAGTCAAAGAGCTCAGTAACATGACCCAGTGTCCATGATCACTCTGTTGGTGATCGATGCAACCATATTAAATGCAAAATATAATTAATTGCACTCACATTAGCCAATTAATATTAACTATTGCTAAACAAGATCTATATTTACTGATTTAATTTATTCAATGAAAGAAATTTAGTAACTGATTCCAGATAAGACGTTAGAACACTTACATGGATTTTGGCCAAGCTACAAAAATCTTCATTCTAGCGTGCTCCGTCTTCATGCTTCGTCTGACCTGAGTACTCGAAGATGACACGGAGTCTTCTGAAACATAATCTCCGAGATGAATAAAAAATATGTGTGGAAAATCAATCTCACCATATCTCAAAACAAGATTGTTTCAGGATCTTACTCCAATTATTAAGGAAATAACTTTAGGGAAGAAAAAAGTCGGCCAGAGAGAGGGATGGAGAGTGGACGAATTCTTTGTGTAGAATGGAATAAATTTTCCTCTTCATTTCTATTCATTTTTATAGCATTTAGAAGGATATAAACTCTAAGAGATTTTCTCTCCTTTTTCGAGAGATATTTTCTCGTTCTAAAGTTATTTTCTTCTTTTAGAGATTTCTCTAATATTGGTTTTAATCTAGTCCATTATATTACAACATCTCTCGCATCTCACTTTTGCACTTGAAAGTTTTGGAGATTAAAAATCTCCTAAAACTAATTTCTTCATCTTCATGACATCTTCCTTCAAGGCATCTTCATGGTGGTTGAGTGCGCGAACATCGGAAAGTCTCGATAGCATCAAAATGAGGGGAAGAAGATAGGAGTCACAAATCCGGATTCCAAATCCTGGACTCGCAGACTTTCGTACACCTCAGAGCGTCCAGGAAATCCCAGCAAGGAATTCCAATTCGGCGAGATTCCTAGTTAATCTCCTAGTCTGGCCAACACTCCTGCTCCTGTCCGGCGAGGCCTATCCAGCCTTCCCAGTCCGGTCAGCGTCCCAGTGACCCATCCGGTGACCCAGGCGATCAGGATTCCAGTCCGGAGGAAATCCCAGCCAGGCGACCAAGTCCTGTCTGGCGAGTTTTTCCCAGTCCAGCGAGGCGCTCCAGTCCGGCGAGACACTCCAATCCGGCGAGCAGGTGCCCAGGCTTCTTGTCTGCTGTCCGACATGGCATCCCATTCTGGCGAGGGTCCTCTCGGACCAGTCTGCGTTCGGCGAGCCTCCTGAAGTCTCCCAGTCCGGCAAAGACGCTCCCAACTCTGTCCAGTGACCCTCTTTCTTGTTTTCGACTTGGTGTGGCATTCCGGCGATAGCGCGCAACGTCAGGGGTTATTGATAACCTCAACTGTAAGTGTTTTCTCAATGATTTAAATTGCTAAATATATATAAATTGTTTATATAGGTTGTTAGTGTGTTTAAATGTTGAGTGACATGTTTTTTATAAATTGTTTATATTCACGTAAATAAATTTTAATGCCTTAGGTTGTTAAAAATAGTAAAATTGTTTTAATATGTATAGATTCAATTATCTATTTCCTCTACATAGGATGTGTTATATAATTATATATTTAATTTGTTAAATAAATTCCAACAGGTTGTGATTAGGATTATTAGCCTTATAGCTAATGAGTCAAATAGCTCAAAAACATGAACTAGTGTTTATGATCACATCAGTTATTAGGTCAACTCTCAATGTGACCATCACACTGGCCTCGTTTAGTGCGTCGTAATGGTCCTTAAATGACACATATACGCCAAGGTCTTTCCGCGTCGTACACTTACCACAAATGTATAATTCTCCCGTACAGTGATCAACCTTCACTCTTGTGTTCCGCATATATGACATTTGATATACCTTCTAGGTGTTTATCAAGCATTGACCTTTTTTTAGCACACCGTTCGAACTCATGTGCTCATCTCCTGACTCAGTTTAAAAAAGGGAGGCTATGGAATAATGAATGTTCAAAAATCTTAATATACAAGAAATAACTATTTCAATTCAAATAGTTAATATATCTCAAACATTATTTCATTAATATCTTCTCGTGTGGAAGAATTCCTAACACACTTCAAGATTTAGAATAAGTGTCACTGTCACCATCATAGTGGCCTAGGTTAGTGCATCGTAGCGATCCTTTAACGACACATCTACTCCAAGACTTATTTGTGTCGTACACAAATATAGAATGCTGCCACATAGTGATCAGCCTTCACCCATGTGTTCTAAATATATGACTTTATATATAGCTATCCAGGCATACATTAGTCATTGACCTTCTTTTAGCATACCGTATGAAATCAGATGCACATCACGTGACTCAGTTTAATATGGAGGCTATCGCAGATTTTTGTTATTGATTCTATTTATTTAGAACTGAACCCACTAATCGTTTATTGCTAATAAAGTAAACCTTCATGTTATTTAGTAAGTGTTTGAGGTTTGATTATCTCTCGTGGGCAATAATTCCTAACAATCTCCCACTTTAACCAGAGATGATATGGTTGTCCTTATTAGTTAGTTATTACTTAGCCATGTTTTTCAGAAATCTTAGAAATTTGACCAGGATTGAGATTCCGAAGGATCCTCATCCTTATCCATTACTCTATCGACATTGTCTCATCAACGTATTTCTCATTTATTCATTTCATTAGTTCATTCTTCTTTAGAAGTGGTCCTTGAAGTACCATTCCAGGCCAAGTCATGTAGTTCATTTGTGAATCTATTTACCGTAGAACTTCTTAGCACTTTTTATACAATTAGATCATACACCGGAGTGTATGTCTCAAAGACAATAAGTCCCTTATATTAGGTGTACATCCCTTTGGCACCAAGACTATTTGTACCATAGCATATTTCAATCTCATTCCCACTATTTAAAGTTTGATATTATTAAACATATTATTAACTATTTATTGACATATTTCCATCAGTTGGTTATTTTTACAGTTGATCCCTTTTTATCGCGTTCATGTTAAATATACACATGACTCAATATTCGACTTATAATTAAGAACTAAGTGTCTCACTATTTCTACAAATTAAGTGTCTTTAACACATTCAAATTTCTCATAAATTAAACGTTATTAAGGTTCTAAGTTAATAGACATTTCGTGATAATATCTTTTAACCTCGACAGTCGAGATATATACCTTATATTTATAAGCATATTTGAGATCATATGGAAAGAGATTGTCGTTTCTAAACCTTAGTTTAGATGAACAGTTAGCCCAGTCAATTTCCTTTTTTTAATCGTTGGACATATAATTAAGGAGTTACACATATCGATCATTCTTTCAATATCGATCTTATTCATAAAAATTCTAAGTACATTAGTACTCAATATATTGACTAGATATGCCTTTCAGTAAAAGCTTTAAGTAGTTCGACTACTTTGATCCATGCCATAAATTTTAAGAACTTTATGTTGGAAATTAGTTAACAATTAACTAATAAAATTATATAACATATATAAATCTAGCAGAATTATATAACAACATTGAAAATATATTAAAACTCATTTTAACATATTAATAACCTAGGCATAAAAAATTCATTACATGTCACCAAATTGATACTAACAACCTAGAAACAATTTTTAGTCGCAACAAATTTGTTTAAGAGTGACTTACATGTGACGTTGTAAACAACTTCGTGCATTACTTTATCACTCTTGAATGCCTCATCAATTTCTTCGTAATAAAAGTTAGACTCACCGGATTTGGTAGGCCCAAAAGCCGCTGGACTGGAGAATCTACCTGGCCGGATTGGATGCTTGCAAGACGGTCTGAATTGGCCTATAAGAGTACGCGCGGCTCGTGTCGGATCTGGGTGTGGGACCTCTCAAGAAGGTAGGGGGCACATATATCAACATGTCGGAGTTGTAGGAATTAACAAATTGGAGATAGGGAGCTTCCAGGAATCTAGGCCCACATGTGGCTGACTGGCCGAATTGGTTGCTTACTGGCCGGTTGGCCTGTCTGTCCGACTTGTTAGCCTGAAATCGAGCCTAGCTCGATTCTTCTCGATTCCCGTGCTTTTTTTTTCAGAAATATTTATCTTCATCTTTTATTTAATTAAATTATTAAATTATGTTATTATCAATATAATAATTAATTATATATTTAATTAGTTAGAAGATAATTTTTTTAGCGTAAATCACAATTTACATTAAATGAGAAAATGAATTGCTCGAGATAAGACATGTGATTTTGGAGTTTCGAGTGATTTAAACGGTTTTATCTGGAGTTTAAAGTATCACATGTCTTGTTCAATATCTTCTATAAGATATCAAGAATGAAACACAAAGTCACAACTCTCTATATCACAAGATAAGTTATCATGATTCATTCAAACAATCATTACTCAGATTCGATTGCTTTATCGATCTTAATATTGCAAACAAATGTTTAAACTAGTCACAAAGGGCTATCTTGTCAAGTCTGTGCGTAACACCGCTTTCATTGATGACAGTTTCAGAGTGTAGGAAATATACATAAACACAAACATAATCAAGCATGTATATTTAATTTTATTAATGTTTCATCAAAATCAAATGCAATGTTTTTACAATGTCTAATATCTTCTTTGGGGGCACCAATCCCAACAAACTCCTACTTGAGTCAAAAGGAGATGCGAATGATCCTTCAGTTGCAATCCTTCTAGGTGTCCCTCGAAGAATATACGCGTTAAAGGCTTCGTGAAGGGATCAACAAGGTTGTTCAGCATTGAGATCTTCATGACTTTGGTGTCCCCTCTGTGAACGATGTATCGTACGAAGTGATACTTCTACTCTATGTGTTTAGAGCGCTTGTGACTTCTTGGCTCCTTACAGTTAGAGATAGCCCCACTGTTCTCACAATAAAGTGTGATAGACTCTCTTGCACTTGGAACTGCTTCCAAGTACATAAGGAATTTCCTTAGCCATACATCCTTCTTTGCAGCTTCACAAGTTGCCATATACTCGGCTTCCATGGTCGAGTCAGGAACGCAAGATTTCTTGATACCCCTCCAGACCACGAATCCACCATTCAGGTTGAACACAGACCCTGATGTGGACTTCCTTGAATCCTTATCTGCTTGAAAATTGGAGTCGGTATATCCTGTCATATTCAGGTCACCACCTGAGTATGCAAGCATATAGTTTCTCATTCTCCGAAGATACATAAGAACATGCTTGACAGCAACCAAGTGCTCGGGTCATGGGTTTGACTAAAACCTACTCACCACGCCTAGTACGTAGCAAATTTCTAGCTCGTGAAAAGAATATCATACATGAGACTCCCTATGGCTGAAGCATATGGAATATGTCTCATGTCCTGAACTTCTTGAGCAGTTTTGGGAGACTGGTCACTTGAGAGATGCACTCCACATTTGAAAGGTCGTTGTCCTTTCTTGGAGTCTTGCATACTGAAGTGATCCATGACTGTATCAATATAAGATGCCTGAGAAAGCGCTAATTTATGGCTCTTACGAATTAGCCCCAACAAATTCTATAGTGTGTTTTCAAATTCCAAGATATCCCAACACATTCTATAACGCGTGGCCATACTCGAGGTGCTGCCTCCTTTTTTCTTGTCTTCTCACTCCGGAATAAAAAATTTACAATTACCATTAAAATGAGGCTAGCAATTTAAAAATTAAAACCCTAGACACCACGAATGAATGTTTAATTTTATTAATGTACTAAAGCAAGCATCTAGATCATGGAATATCTGATTTGACGAGACTGTGAAATACTTTGGCTTTGATCAGTCAGTAGATGAGTCATGCGTTTATAAGATGATAAACATTGGAAAGGTGGTCTTTTATTGTCCTATATCTGAATCTCGGTTCTCCTAGATCCTTAAACTCAAATTGCTTTTACAGGAAGATCTTAACCTCTGATAAATTTCTTACATCATTCCCAATGAGTAGTATGTCATCCACATATAGGACTAAGAAGACCACCTTGTCATTTTTTATCATCTTATAAATGCATGGCTCATATACTGACTGATCAAACCCAAAGCCTTTCACAATCTCGTCGAATATGATATTCCACGATCTAGATGCTTGATTCAGTCCATAAATGGACTTCAGCCACTCACAAACCTTGCCATGTTGACCTTTTGTCAAGAATCCCATTTAGAAATACAATCTTGACATCCATCTTCTAGAGTTCATAATCTAGGGTGGCATCAATAGATAAAAGAGTACAGATGGACTTCAGCATCGCGACTGGCAAGAAAGAGTCCTCATAGTCGATACCTTTCTTTTGTGTGAACCCCTTCGCCACAAGTTGTGCCTTAAATGTCTCAACATTCCCATCCGGTCCTCTTTTCTTCTTGTAGATCAATTTACGACCAATATGCTTGACGCCGTCTGATAGATATACAAGCTTCCAGACCTTGTTGACATACATCGAATGCATTTCAAAATTCATGTCTTCTTGCCATAGGTTTGCTTCGGAACTCTGCATCGCCTGAGAAAATGATACTGGATCATCTTCCTCCTTGTTTGCGATAGCAATGAAAGTCCCTCTGACACCCATGTATTGTTCAGGTTGTCGTACAATCCTGTTAGTGCAATGAATAATAGGAGGCTCTTGTCCCGAATGTGGTTCTTCCATTGTTGGTATATGACTCGTCCTATCTTGTGATGTACCATCCACCTCACCCAAAATCTCCTTCAGCACAAGTATGCTTCTCGGTACTAAATTATTTATGTAGTCCGCTTCAAGAAATCTAGCGTTCATGCTAACAAATATTTTCTCATCACCAGGACTATAGAAGAAGTATCCTTTCGTCTCCTTAGAATATCCCACGAAAAGCCATAATTCTGAACGACTAGCCAACTTGCTAGTCTTATACCTCAACACATGTGCTGGACAACCCCAGATTTGGACGTGGTATATAAGATCTTTTCTACCACTCCATCTCTCAAAGGGAGTACATGGAACCGTCTTTGAAAGAACTAGGTTCAGAATGTAAGCTTCCCCTTCTAAGGCATATCCACAGAACGATCCAGGAACGGATGAGTAACTCATTATCGACCTCATCATATCTAGTAGAGTTTGATTCATTCTCTCGGACACACCGTTCCGGTGGAGAGTGCCAAGTGCTGTAAGCTGAGAATGAATGCATTATTCTTTAAGAAAGTCTTCGAACTCTCCAAACAAGTACTCTTCCCCTCGATCTGATCGAAAGGTTTTGATCTGCTTCTCCTTCTGGTTCTCAACCAAAGCCTTGTACTCTTTGAACATTTCAAAGGTATCGAATTTGTGTCACAAAAGGTAAAAATGACCAAACCTAGAGTAGTCATTAGTGAAGCTTACAATGTTTCACTCGGCCAAAGCACTCAAAGGGGAGGGAGAGATAAAGGCTGGAGTTTTTGAGTGATTAAGGTTAGGTGTTGTCGTAGTATTTTCACGCGGCAACTCGAGTATGCATCCCCTATCCTCCTCTAATCGACCAAGACACAGAACCCACGCTAGGTGTATGTTGTCGATGTTATCCGGCGGTATGAACGACGACCGACGGACGTCGGAAGTAAGAATGGTATTTTATAGTGGCGGCCCAAGGCTAACACCCGGGAGGCGCCTAGCCCGTCGAAAACCTCCCCGGGTGTCCTCTCAAGGTCTCAAGGAGGCTCGGACGTCCTCCTGGCTTCCCAATGGCCCTGGCGTCCTCCTGGCTCCCAAGGGCTTGGACGTCCTCTTGGCTCCCCACAGGCCTGCACGTCCTCCCAGCGCCCAACTGTCCTGGACGTCCCCTCATGGCATGGACGTCCTCTGGACGTCTTGTGAGCTTCTTGTTGGAATTTAGTTAGCAATTAACCTAATTTAATTATGAAACACATCAATATGTGGCGGAATTTCATATTTCAATTTAACATATTATAAACGTTTTAAAACATGTTCGATAACCATATCATTAAATCTAACCTAACATGTCAATAAATTTACAATCACATCAATAAATTTATCTAAGCATGCAAACGAATAATCCAAATACATATAATTATTCTAAAACATCATATTATTCAGATCCAATTCGTTCGAGGGTTACTTACATAAGATTCGGATCTGCGAGAGCAAGTCTCGGTGTACGTCAAAGTGATCGGCCGATCCTCTATACCACGCGCGTCAAGGAGATCCTCAAATCCGTCGTGCCTTCGTTCCTCCAAACGTTGCCGGCCCTGGGGAGAGAAAAATCACTCAAACAACCACAAGTTGAGTCAATGATAATACTCAAGGGATTTTTAGGAGACAAAGAGGGTGGGATCTTTCGTGGGAACAAGAGAAGAAGGAATAAAACGAAAATCTCTCAACGGTTCGCTCTCTCAATTCTCTTTGGGATCTTGAAGCTTCGAGTGTTTAAACAGTTTTATCTCGAGCTTCTAAGTATCACTGGTCTTGTTCAATATCTTCTATAAGACACCAAACATGAATCATAGAGTCACAACTCTCTATATCACAAGATGAGATATCATGATTATTCCATACAATCATTACTAAGACTCGATTGCTCTATCGATCTTTAGATTGCGAACAAATGTTTTGTTGTCGTCGGTTTTTCCCAACAACAATGAATAAAAATATATCGTCTTCGGACGACCTTCCAGGACCGGGCGCAGCCGCGGGATCTCTCGACGCACTGGCCGGCCCCGACGCGCCCCGATTAACCCTTGGTCGGCCCTGAAATTCCCAGACTGACCCTAGCCCGCCTTGGCCGGCCCTGGCACGCCCTGGCTCGACCATTGCCGGTTCTGGTCTTCCCTGGCCGGTCCTGACACTCCCTGGCCGGCCCTAACACGCCTTCAGCCGCCCCTGACTTGACTTGGGCGCCCATGGTCGATTGGCTCGGGTATAAATAGCCGAAGACGCCTCCCACAAAGGTAACGAAGAAAAAAACTAGAAAAAGGATAATATACTTTTTTTATTGAGAACTTCTCCCCAAGAATTCTCCCCAGATCTGACGCTTGAACTTAGAAACGACATTGACTTCATAGTCTCCGTTTCCATTTCGCCTCGTCAATCTTCCCTCATCATCCTACAAACTCCACCAACATTATACTAATGTTGAGCGTCGTAGAGGTAAACGGAGGACCCCCCCCTCTGTTTTCCCTTCTTAGTTCACGTCTGTTGACTCTTTTCAGATAACAGAAGGACTCGAAGACAACACGACAACTGAGAAACGATTCGGGACACCAGATGTGACACGCTTAGGCCAAAGCGAGGGTCACCCACTCTGAGCAAGGATCTGCCGCTTAGGTCTCTGAACGTTGTCCAAATTTTAGCGACAACATTTTGGCGCTAGAAGGAGGGGCGTGTTTCTCGATCCTAAAACTCGCTCATTCCACACCTTTCCATTTCATCTCCTTTGTTTTCCGCTCATTTGAAAATGAGTGACGTTCCGGTAACTTCCGCAGCTGCCCGATCGAGCAATCCAATCGCTCGAGCTACTACCTCGCAATATGAGTTTCGGAAACTCCCCCACCGAGGGACCAGGCAACATCCTGCGTTAAGGAGTTCAGGAAACGACGTTCCCATCCCTCGTGAGAACGAGGAAGGATTGAGGGACGAAACCAACTGCTGCTTGGCAGAACTGTTGGCCCGGCCAGCGGTTGATAGGGGTCTACTCATGAACCTCCTCGGACACGAGGATGGAGGTAGTTCAACTCAGGATTCGAGTGGTTCCCTACCGTGCCTCCATATGACGGGCACTCTGACCCCAATTTCCATATCCAGCACTATGAAATCAGGATTCGAGTGGTTCCGGAACTTGAAGCCAGGTAGTACCGGCTCGTTCTGCACCCTCAGGGAATCTTTTCTCGCTCGATTCGCCACGTTGGTCGCACAGAAGAAGTCCAAAATGCATTTGTGGATGATCAGGAAAAAATTGGGCGAGAGCTTGCATGAGTACCTAGCTCGGTTCACCGAGGAATCCCAGAAGGTGGAAGATTTCGATGACCGAGACGCCATCGTAGCCATTACGGAAAGATCCGAACCGAACGACTTTTTGAAGTCGACCGTAGGAAGGGTCCCAAGGGACATGGCTGAGCTCATGGCATGCGCTCGGACACACATGGAGGTCGAAGACTACCTCAACGGCCGAAAGGGTGAGGGTCGCGGGGACCATCCTCGATCGAGCGATCGCCCCAACGCTCGGGGAAAGCGGGGGAGAAACAACAACACCGCCGGAAATGACCTCCACCCCGACCGAGGAAGCCGTTTGCTGATCAATTCCAGGGGGAAGCTCTCAGCCCACTCAATACGTCCCCGGCTCAAATTTTGGCCCTTCATAGGGACAAGCTCGGGTCCCCGACGCCATTGAGAAAAGCTTCCGCAACGCGGGACAAGAGCAAGTATTGCGAGTATCACCGGGATCACGGACATGTGACCACCGAGTGCTACCAATTAAAATGGCAGATAGAGGCCCTAATTCAGGATGGCAAGCTCAAAGAGCTTGTCATGAGGGCCGCCGGGGTGACAATTCCGGAGGATCGCCCACCTGCCCAGAATAGGGGCCCAGCTAAAGAAAAATCCCCTGCCGTCGCCAACATTAGCGGCGAGCACAAAAATCCCGAGATGAACATTGTGAGAACAATCACCGGGGGGCTTGATTGTGGTGAATCAAGCAATCAAAAGAAGAAGTATTTGAGGGCAGAGACTAATGCGAGGGTCAGAAATGGCATTAACCTCACATAAGTCGCTCCCCCACCTACTCCTTTTGAAGACATCCGCTTCACCGAGGAGGAAGCGAGTTGAATACTACACCCGCATAACGACGCGCTCGTCGTGACTGCAACTGTGGCCAACAACAAGGTTCGACGAATCTTGATTGATAATGGCAGCGCCATGGACATAATGTTCAAATTGGCGCTTAAGCAGATGAAACTCGACGGAGTAAAGCTCGCCCCGATCCGGACCCCATTATATGGCTTTTCCGGGGAAAAAGTGTGGACGGAGGGGTCAATTGATCTCCCTGTCACCTTTGGGCTCCGAAGTAGCGCCGAGGTCACTCGGATTGTAACATTCTTGATCGTCGACGAACCGACGGCCTACAATATGATAATTGGAAGACCGACCCTGGTGGGCCTCAAGGCCATTACGTCAATATATCACCTCATGATGAAGTTTCCCACCGAGAGGGGGATCGCATGCATGGTAGGGGATCCGGCCATGGCACGATCGTGTCACGTACATGCCGCTAGTGAAAAAATCGCAAAACTTGAGGGAACGAGGGAGGTCTGCACAGTGTATCAGCTCGGCGACGAACTTCCGTGCAGACCCGAGAAGGGAGGAGTCTTCGTTGAACTAGAACAATGCGACATAATCGAACGTCGTCGTGTGGAAACTCCCGAGGATCTCATCCTAATCGTTTTCGATCCCGCCAAACCTGACCAAACGGTCAGGATTGGCGCCCAACTCTCCGCCGAAAGCAAGGAAGTGATGGCTTCCTTCCTCAGGGAGCATAAGGACGTTTTTGCTTGGACACATGCAGATATGCCGGGTATTGACCCGAAGATCATGGTACATCGACTAAACGATGACCGCAACTTCCCCGAGACGGTTCAGCCCCAAAGGGCGTTCAGTGGGGAAAGATATCTCGCCATAGGAGAGGAAGTTGAAAAACTCCTCACCGCCGATTTCATAAGAGAGGCGGAACACCCAAGTGGGTGTCGAATGTGGTGATGGTAAAAAAGCCTAACGGGAAGTGGCGAATTTGCATGGATTACAAAGATCTTAACAAAGCCTGCCCAAAGGATAGTTTTCTCCTTCCCCGGATAGAGCAACTCGTGGATGTGACAGCGGGCCACAAGCTTCTAAGCTTCATGGACGCCTACTCAGTCTACAATCAAATCCGGATGCATGAGGACGACCAAATAAAAATGACCTTTGTGACGAAGAAAGGCCTGTATTGCTATAAGGTAATGCCGTTCGGGCTAAAAAATGCCAGGGAAACCTATCAGCGTTCGATCGATCGCATGTTCACCGACCAAATCCGCAAGACCATGGAAGTGTTTGTGGATGACATGTTGGTAAAGAGCCGACTGGCTCCCGACCATGTCTACAACCTCCGAAGCATGTTCACGATCCTCTGAAGGTACGGGATGAAGTTGAATCCCAACAAGTATGCATTCGGGGTCGAATCGAGAAAATTCCTCGGTTACATGGTTAGCAAGTGAGGGATCAAAGCCAACCCCGAAAAGATCACAGCCATTCTCGAAATGAGGTCCCTGCAAAAACCGAAGGAGGTCCAAAGTCTGGCGGGTCGGATCGCGGCTTTAGCCAGATTCGTCTCCAAGGCCACCGACAGGGGCCACCCTTTCTTCCAATCCCTAAAGAAAAGAGACGGGTTCGAATGGACCCCGGAATGTGAAAGGGTGTTTCGCGAAATGTAGTCATACCTCGCAACCCCCCCATTCTTGGCGAAGCCCGTCGACCACGATGTTCTCATATTATACCTCGCACTGTCTGACAAGGCCACGAGTGCGGTCCTTATACAAGAAGAAGGTCAATGCCAACAGCCAGTCTACTATCTCAGCAAGTCTCTCCTGGACACCGAGACTCGGTACCCAAAGATCGAGAAGCTGTCATTGGCATTGGTCATGAGCGCGCGAGAGCTGCGTCCGTATTTCCAAGCACATCAGGTGGTGGTGCGCACCGCGCATAATATCGAGAAAGCCCTACAGCGTGGCTCCTCGACGAGGATAACGATTTGGTCTCAAGAGCTCAACGAATACGGGATAAAGTTCCAGCCGCGAGCAGCCATCAAGGGCCAGGCTCTGGCTAACTTTGTGGCAGAGTTTACGCCCGGATAGATCAAAGTCAAATCAGGCAACGTCCTGCCGGAACCCCCAAGAAAAAGAGACATCGGGCCGACACGCCAGACATGGTCTCTACATGTCGACGGCGCTTCGAACGTCCGAGGGGCTGGCGCCGGAGTGGGTTTAACTAACCCCGACGGGAAAAAGTTGAAGTACGCCCTGTGTTTTGAATTCAGCGCCTCCAACAACGAGGCCGAGTACGAAGCCTTGATAGTCGGTTTAGAGCTAGCTCACCGATTAGGGGTCGAAAATCTGCACATCTTTTGCGAGTCGCAATTGATCTTGAACCAAGTAAAAGGTGAATACGCCGCCAAGGAGCCTAACATGATCGCATACTTGGCCAAAACCCTCAAAAACCTAGAAGCGATAGCTTGGTCTGAAGTCATACAGAGCCCCCGATAAGAAAACGTCGAGGCCGACGCGTTAGCACGCCTCGCCTCGGGGATCGATGAGGAATAAGATGGCGATGCTCCTATCGAAGTCTTTACCCGACCTTACGTTTCCAGAAGCAACGTAGGGACGGTCGGTGACTCCCTGAACCAATCTTGGAGGCGGAAAATTTCCTGAAAATCGCGACGACACTCGAAGGCTGAAAGGCTTAGCATCGAGATATACAATGTGTGGAGACACGCTATACAAGCGTGGTTTCTCAATGCCGCTCCTACGCTACCTGGGTGAGGACGAGGCAAAGCGAGCAATGTGCGAGGTGCCTGAAGGGTTGTGCGGTAATCACGCCGCTGGGCAGTCGATGGCCCTGAAACTCTTACGGTTAGGCTATTTCTAGCCGACCCTAAAGAGGGACGCGCACAATTGGGCCCGGCAGTGCGACAAATGTCAAAGGTTCTCCCATGTACCTAGACAGCCGCAGGCCCCCCTTTGCCCCATCATCGTCCCTCGACCATTCGCCAAGTGGGGAATTGACCTGATCGGGGAACTCCCCATGGCCCCGAGGCAATTCCGGTTTGCCATAGTTGCAATCGACTACTTCACAAAGTGGGTCGAAGCGGAACCACTGGCAAAGATCACCGAGGCAAATACAAGGAACTTCATTTGGAGAAGCATAATATGCCGGCCCGAGATCCCAGAATCCATTGTGACCGATATCGGGCGACAATTCGACAATGCCGGCCTGCGCGAGATGTGCGAGCAGTTGGGGATAAGCAAAACTTCCGCTTCCCCCAGGCACCCCCAAGCCAATGGCCAAGTTGAGGCGGTCAATCGCACAATAAAGGAGAACTTGAAGAAGCGATTGGACGCCCGAAAAGGAGCCTGGGCGGAAGAACTCCCGTTCATGGTATGGGCCTATCGTACCACGGCTCGAAGCGCCACGGGGGAAACCCCCTTCGCCCTTATCTTCGGGGTCGAAGCTGTGGTCCCTATAGAGACCACGTTCCCCACACTCCGCACCGAGACCTTACGCGAGGTGGAAAACGAAGAAGCAATGGGGGTAGAGCTCGACCTAATCGACCAAAAAAGGTCGGACGCACTCACCCGTCTCGCCGCCCAAAAGAGGAAGATCGAACGATACTACAATTCAAAGGTCAAGCTACGAAGCTTCGCAAACGGGAGCCTAGTACTGAGAAGGGTGTTCCAGAACACCAAGGTACAAGGAGCCCGTGTCCTGCATCCAACATGGGAGGGACCATACCGGGTTCGAAAAGCCATTCACAACGGCACTTACGAACTCGAAAATTTGGATGGCCTCGTATTTACCCACCCATGGAACGCCGAGCACCTAAGGCAGTACCACCAGTAACGGCGGCAAACCTGCGCCCAACTACATTTCATGTAAACACAATAGCTGTCGTAATTCAATTTAGTCCAAGTGTACTTTTTTGAACATCGAAATAAAAGCGTATTTGTGTCATCATGCGTTTTTCTATAAGTTTCTAAAAAAAATTCAAGTATCAAAATTTCATGAAATTTGGGGGGCTAGGGTACTCTGGTCGCAACACTGGCCGACCCAAAAAAAACGGCAACAAGGCCACAACCTTGTATCCAGTCGCCCATGGATCTGATGAAAACCGACGAACGTCGGACCCAATCCTAAGACGATACTAGAATTACCCTTGAGTGAAATGCGCACGATTCCAGCTAAGGATAAATCGTAAACCGACTGGTCATCGATCAAATCGTAAACCCTTGGTCATCGAACGCGCCAACCCTTGGGATTCCCCATCCGCCGTAGAACGTAATCATAAGCCAACAGGCCATCGATGAAAGCATTCACGGGTAAAGCACTAGAAACACGTTCCTAACGCCGATGTAAACGAGCCCGAGTGTCGCCCCGCAAATGGATCGTAAATCGGCAACACAGCCACCGCCCACAAAGCCCGAATTCCCGAAAGGGTTCGGACGAGCGAGATGACAAGATTGCCCATCAGTGACCATACAGAGCGCATGACATTCCGTATGAAAAAAACAAAATAAACTTCAATATATGGAGAAAGGGTCTTTTTCAAAGAAGAAGGTCTACAAGACAAAGCAAAAAGCGCTAAACAAGTGGCGCAACCAAAAGGAATAGTCTACTCGAGGCCACGATCGACGCGTCCTTCATCGACTAAAGAGGGTGCCCCCGCCTGCGAAGGCGATGTGCCAACAGAGGAATGGGTGGTATCTGCCGGGCGGGAGTCCGTGAGATCATCGGCATCTGCGTCGTCCTCTAGCGGCGGGAACATGGCGTCGCAGAACGCGAAGGTAATCTCGCGCGACCCGTTCTCCGCTATTGTGGTAAACCTCGTACAGAGCCACCTCCCTATCCTCCTTGGCCGGGCTTTGGAGCGTGCAATCTCATCACGCTCCTTGGTGACGGCCCGCATCTCCGACAGAAAAGACTCGTTCTCCTAAAGTGCATCCTCGAGCTCGGTCTCACACGCGGATAGCTTGCCACGAAACGCTTCCAACTCCGCGTATCGAGCTGCCACTGTCCTCTCGAGCGCTCTTGTCTCGGCGGCGAAGGCGACGGCCGATCGTTCCTCTTGTTCCCTCGAGGTTCTCTCCTCCGCCAGCTTCGCCTTGACAGCCTCGAGCTCTGCAGCGATTTTCTCCATAGCCTCGGCGTATTGTCACTCCCTCTGGCCGTTCGATTCTGCCGACACACGCTCGCTCCGAACGACCTCCAGCATCAACGACTCCATCTGTTCATGATGGACCAAGGCCTAAAGGGAACATCGTATAAGCATATGACTTATATAAGAAGGAAAAGTGGGGAGTCTACCGTTCGAGCGTCTCGAGTCCCCTGACGGAAGAGTTCCATGTCGCGAACCACGACGAGCTCCTTGAAGCACCTCGGCGACGAGTCCAAAAGACCTTGCGAGCTCTGGTCCCTCAGGCGCGTGGCTTCCTCCATGAAAGACAACGACCCCCCGCCCGGCGAGGGTGGGTCGACCAAGCGGCGCAAACTCGAAGGTACGCCGCTCGCAGAAGAGGCTGCGGGGAGCTTCCGCGAGATGCCAACCTCCTCCCGCGATGGAGCCAAGGTCTCGGTAGCCGCGTCCGGTCGGCCAGCAGGACGCTCGACGATGGCGCATTTTCGTTCCTCCGAACACGCCGTCGGGAACCACCTGAAACAGAAACAACGAGCAACATGAGAAAAACTCGGCAAACCAATAGTAAAACGAGGGAAACCTCGTACCACGAGGGCGATCGACCACGTGAGATTCGCTGTCAGATCCCGAGTCATAATCTCGCCGATCCCTTGCCCGAGGACGTGGTGGCGGAGAGACCGACAAAAGAAAACCACCCCGTCGTAGCCATCATATCAGGCGAGACGAAGATGGATGCCTAACGTCGGGTCGCTGGGTGCCGATGGACCGCCTGTCCAAATTCGGTGAGCTCGGGATCGACTACCGATGGGGGCACCCGCATCGGTCCAAAGGTGAGGGGGGCGGTCCCGAACGCGGTCTCGGATACCCAGACCCAATGATATCGGTATTTCGAGGGCGTGTAGGTGACCACCGCAAAGTTCCTAGCGTGGTTCGCCCGATACGACCCGACTCACGACAGCACTTCCACGATCGGCAAGAACCCCAGGAAGTCGTCCGCTGTCATTGCTCGCCTCTTCTCGCGGAAGAGGATCATATGACAGGCGGCAACAAAGCGATAGAAGATCGGCTCCATCTGCGTTGGATGAACCTCCAACCTGGGAAGGAGGTCCTGTACCACAAGTTGGAGCGGCAGTCGAAGCCCCGCTGGGAGGCTCGCCACGTGTACGTCAGTATACCCAAGTCGAGGATAGTTCATGCGATCACCGGGGATTGGTCGGAGGATGTCAAAGCAAGAGGGAATGTCGAACTTTTCACGAAGCCTTTGGAAGGCGGAAAGGGTTGGGACCCACGCAGAATCAATCCCGTCACACGAGAAATTCCCCCAAACCCGCTGCGACGTTATTGCGTAGGACATCGTCCTCTTGTCCTCCTACCTCGTCGTTAGGGGGCGAGTCGCGATTTCCTCGGACGCCTCACGACCAATACCGACGAGCGTAGGTAGGGTCCCGCGGCTCGACGGGAGGACCTGAGAGGTGCGGCTACCCAACGGCGAGCTAGGGGCCCCCCTTTCCGCTTAAAAGTCCCCGCACGACGAGGAGGCTTCCCGGGCGGGGGCGGCCGGCCGCTCGATGGCCGACCCGAGGCCGACCGGCAGGGCGGCTCCGAAGCCTGGGCTGGCCGGCCGGGGAACGATCGGGTCAGGCAGACCGGATTTCGGCCAGGGCAGGCCTGGCCGGCCGGCCAAAAGTCGGCCAAGCCAGGGCCGGCCAAAAAGAGCCCAGGCCGGATCCCAGGCGGCCGGAGCTGTCTCGCCTGTCGCAAGTGTGGCCGCCGATTACCCCGCGGGCACGTCAAGGCCGTCGGCGCCGACAAAAAAGACGGCCCGGGAGGTCCCCGCGTCCACACTATCCAGATTCGACCGGTCCGGAGCCGGCTCCTCCCGCGTGGTGTCGAGTTCGTCCCCGCGTCCCACGACCGCGCACAGCGCGGCGGCCCGCGATCGACCGACGGCAGCCTCCGCGCCGCCCTCGCCTCCTCCGTTCGCGCGCGGCGCGGCCGACCCAGCCTCGGCCGGCTCCCCCGATCGCACCGCGTCGCTCTCCCATCCAGGGCGGTCTCCGCGCCGCTGTCCCCGCACGCGACCTGGTCGCCGACGGCCGGCACCCCACAACCGCCGTCCGCGTCGGCCTCGCCCACCGGCGTTCACGCGGCCTCTCCTCCTACGCTCGCCATCCAAGCGTCCAACGCTTCGTCGTCGATGAATAAAGGGGGAAATGGGCTCGGGATTTTGAGAACGATTTGGAGAAATTTAAGGATGATCAATGTCATCGGGGCTGGACAAAAGTGAACTAATAAAGTCCTCCATAGACCCACCATCGACATAAGAGGGCAAAGGATCCATGACGCGTGCAAACAAAATAATAAAAAAAGGGAAAGGGAGAGTGCCAGCTCAGCAGCTTATATTACCATTCCTCCTACCCCTTCGAAAGGGGCCCCTCGCCGGTTGACCCTCGGCCCGGACCGCTCGATGCTTCGGGGCGGACGTCGACGCCGGCTCTCCTCTTCTGAGTTCATTCCCGATCGAAAGCTCGACAATTAACTCGGGGGGCTAATGTTGTCGTCAGTTTTTCCCAACAACAATGAATATAGATATATCGTCTTCGGACGACCTCACAGGACCGGGCCCAGCCACCGGATGTTGGAATTTATTTAACAATTAAACAATATTAATTATAACACACATCCTATGTGGCGGAAAATTATAATTAGATCTAATATATTGAAACTAATTTTAATATATTTAACAACCTAAGGCATTAAAATTTATTAAGTAATTATAAACAATTTATAATTCACAAGCTCAATCAAATAACAATAAATTATATAACATTTATATAATTATTTAATTGAGAAAGACTTACGTAAATAGTTGTAAACAACTATGACGTTGCTAGCTAACTCCGGAATGCCACGTCATGCCCAAATCCCGAGAAAAGGCTCGTCGGAATGCTCAGCAACGTCCTCGCCGGAATGGAAGCTGTCGCCGGATTGCACAGCCCCTGGAAGCCTCGCCGGACTGGGATTTCTCGCCTGACAGGGAGCCTGCCGGAATGGGTGACCTCGCCGGACTGGGAACCTCGCCGGACTGGAGTCTGTCGCCGCACGGGGACCTGCCTGACAGGGACCTCGCCGGATTGGGAGCCTTGCCGGACTGGGACTTCTCGCCGGACTGGAGATCAGTGGGACCCCTCGCCTGATGACCTCGCCGGATTGCCCTCGTCGGAATGCCCTCGCCGGATTGCCTTCGCCGGATTGGATCTCCTCGCCTGACAGACAGACTCGCCGGATTGGATCTGCCTCGCCGGATTGCCTCTGCCTCGCCGGATTGGATCCGCCTGACTGGTAGCCCTCGCCGGATTGGATCTGGGTCGCCGGAATGGACTCCTGGGAGCTGGGAGGTCGCCGGAATGCACCAAAAAACGACCTAGGGTGTTTTGTGATGGCTAAAACCTTTTTAAAACAATTTTAAAAATTCCAAAACAGTTTTCTAAATTATTCAAACACCACAAGTGATGAATCAACAATATTACACAAGGAAAATATTGAGATCAAGAGTGTGGGCTCTTAAGAACAATTAGGAATCAAAGATGAAAAGGGGGAAAACAATTTTCTCTCTTTTGTTTAGGGTTTTGGCCGAGAATTGCACAAGGGGGAAGGGAGAGAGAGTTGCCGAAAATCACATAGGGTTAGGCATTTGTGATTAGGGTTTTCTTAGCTTATTTATAGAGGTTATAAATGGGCTTAAGCTGGGTCAAACCCATGACCCTATTCACTTAAGGAATCCGGCCAAAACACTCTCTCCTTACTCGTCCATGTCTTTGATTTTTGTTCCTAAATTTATTTGATTTAATTTCTAAAATTAATTTAGAACTCTCATTATTATTTAATGACACTTCATTAAATATATTTCGTAGTTATCGAATAATTACGAATTGAGAAATAATTTGTTTTCTTCTTTTAACATATTTAATCACTCGAGAATGTCATCATCAATATGATGTTATCTTGTGATTCAATAAACAAAATAAATAACTATTTATTTATCGAGTTTCAAGAAAACAACTTTCCCAATATAAATCACTATTTATATTTAATGAGTAAATCAACTTTTCAAGTTCTTTTAATCTCTTCCAAGTGTCTATCATTGAGACCTCATGGACCCACATGAACGAAGCTTTAGAATAAAGTACGGACACAAAAGTTCACAAACTTTTTTCGACTTTTAATTCTTAATATTGATCGATTCCACTAAAGGACCAATATTGATAATCTCTCTGTTCATGTGCGTATCTTTTATGTTTGATATGAAGAAACAATTTCTCATACGATCCACGGAGTATATTACGATGTTACCCTTCATGTGTATCAGTAACTGAGAGGAATGTAAAATTACTGTTACCCCTCGAGTTATTGTTTCACTAACTCCTTTGTTATTTGTGAATGAGAAAAACATAGAGTGAGATGTCTGTACATGTCACATGTTTTAATCAAAGAATGAACTCATTCAATGAATACCTGGCCAGGTTTATTCATTCACACTCTCATAACAAAGCATAGTGTGATACTAATGCATTTGCATTGTTGTTACATGAATTCCATATCTGTCAATCATGCAACCCAACATTGCATCCTTGTGACACCAACAGTCGGGTCAGATGCAACTAAAATTTAGTCATTGCCCATTGACAAATCAAATGTCACAAAGTGCAATGTCAATTACATATTCACTTCAGGATTAAGGTAAGTATCATAATACTCCTTTAGTTGTGAACTTGAAGTTTCGAGTGTGTAAACAGTTTTGTCTCGAGGTTCTAAGTGTCACTGGTCTTGTTCAGTATTTTCTATAAATTACTCAGTATGAATCATAGAGTCACAACTCTCTATATCACAAGATGAGATATCATGATTCATGCTAACAATCAATAATAAGATACGTTTGCTCTATCGATCTTTAGATTGCGAACAAATGGTTTCAAACTTGTCATAAGGGGTTATCTTGTCAAGTCTGTACTTAACACCCTTTTCATTGATGACAGTTTCAGAGCATAGCTTAAACATAACTAAACACAGTCTTATAAAGAATGAACATTTATTAATATCAATGTTTCAACAAAATATAAATACATAAAGTATCTTAATGTCTAATATCTCCTTTGTGGGCACCAATCCCAACAAACTCCCACTTGACTCAAAGGAGATGCGAATGGTCCTTCAGTCCCAATCCTTCTAGGTGTCCCTCGAAGACTTTACTCGTTAAAGGCTTCGTGAAGGGATCAGCAAGGTTATCTAACGTTGAGATCTTCATGACTTCTGCATCCCCTCTGTGAACGATGTCTCGAACGAGGTGATACTTGCGTTCTATGTGTTTAGAGCGCTTGTGACTTCTTGGCTCCTTACAATTAGCGACAGCCCCACTGTTATCACAATAAAGTGTAATAGGCTCGCTTGCACTTGGAACAACTTCCAAGTATATAAGGAATTTCCTTAGCCATACAGCCTCCTTTGCAGCTTCACAAGCTGCCACATACTCGGCTTCCATGGTCGAGTCAGCAACACAAGATTGCTTGATACTCCTCCAAACCACGGATCCACCATTCAGGGTGAACACAGACCCTGATGTGGACTTCCTGGAATCCTTGTCCGCCTGAAAATCGGAGTCGGTGTAACCCGTCATATTTAGGTCACCACCTGAATATGCAAGCATGTAGTTTCTCGTTCTCCGAAGATACTTGAGAACATGCTTGACAGCAACCCAGTGCTCGGGTCCAGGGTTCGACTGGAATCTGCTAACTACGCCTACTGCATAGCATATGTCTGGTCTCGTGCAAAGCATAGCATACATGAGACTTCCTACGGCTGAAGCGTAAGGAATGTGTCTCATGTCCTCAACTTCTTGAGGTGTCTTGGGAGACTGCTCGTTTGAGAGATGCACTCCATGTCTGAAAGGTAGCTGTCCTTTCTTGGAGTCTTGCATGCTGAAGCGATCCATGATCTTATCAATATAAGATGCTTGGGAGAGTGATAGCTTACGGTTCTTTCGATCTCTAAATATCTGAATACCTAGAATGTAAGCTGCCTCTCCTAGATCCTTCATCTCAAACTGCTTTGATAGCCAGACTTTAACCTCTGACAACTTTCCTACATCATTCCCAATGAGTAGTATGTCGTCAACATAAAGGACTAAGAAAACCACTTTGCCATCGTTTATCATCTTATAAACGCATGGCTCATCTACAGACTGATCAAAGCCGTAGCTCTTTACAGTCTCGTCGAATCTAATATTCCACGACCTAGATGCTTGCTTGAGTCCATAAATGGACTTGAGCAATTCACAAACCTTGCCCTGTTGGCCTTTCTCCATGAACCCGTCTGGTTGAGCCATATATATGCGCTCATCAAGATTGCCATTCAGAAATGCAGTCTTGACATCCATTTGCCAGATTTCATAATCTAGGGCTGCGACAATGGATAAGAGAGTTCGGATGGATTTTTGCATTGCGACTGGCGAGAAGGTATCCTCATAGTCGATACCTTCTTTCTGTGTGTACCCCTTCGCCACAAGTCGTGCTTTAAATGTCTCGACATTTCCATCCGGTCCTCTCTTTTTCTTATAGATCCATTTACAGCCTACAGGCTTGATGCCTTTAGGCAGATCTACAAGTTTCCAGACCTCGTTGACATACATCGAATGCATTTCAACGTTCATGGCTTCTTGCCATAGGTTTGCCTCGGAACTCTGCATTGCGTGGGAAAATGATACGGGATCATCTTCTTCATTGTTTGCAACAGCAGTAAAAGATTCTCCGATACCTATGTATCGAACAGGTTGTCTCACAACTCTGTTGCTACGACGAAGCGCAGGAGTCTCTGATTCCGAGCTTGGTTCTCCCACTGTTGGAATAGGACCCGTCCTATCTTGTGAAGTACTAGTTGCTTCACCCAACAGTTCCTTTAGCACAAGTCTGCTTCTCGGTACCGTATTCTTCATATAATCTGCTTCCAGAAACCTAGCGTTCGTGCTAACGAACGTTTTCTGGTCATCAGCATTATAGAAGATGTACCCTTTTGTTTCTTTTGAATATCTCACGAACAGGCATACTTCTGAACGACTAGCCAACTTGCTAGTCTTTTGTCTCAGCACATGTGCTGGACAACCCCAGATGCGAGTATGGTGTAAAACAGATTTTCTACCACTCCATCTTTCATAGGGTGTGCCAGGTACCGTTTTAGATGGAACCTGGTTCAGAATGTAAGCTGCTGTTTCAAGGGCATATCCCCAGAACGAATTAGGAAGCGATGAGTAACTCATCATCGATCTCACCATATCTAGCAAAGTTCGATTCCTTCTCTCTGACACACCGTTTTGCTGCGGAGTGCCAGGTGCTGTAAGCTGAGAATGAATGCCTTCTTCTCTAAGAAAGTCTTCGAACTCTCCAGACAAGTACTCTCCCCCTCGATCTGATCGAAGGGTTTTGATCTGTTTCTCCGTTTGCTTTTCAACTAAAGCCTTATACTGTTTGAACATTTCAAAAGTATCTGACTTATGTCGCATAAGGTAGATTTGACCAAATCTAGAGTAGTCATCAGTGAAGGTTACAAAATATTCGTAACCTCCTCTTGCCTGGATGTTAATTGGACCACATACATCACTATGTATCAGTTCCAATACTTGCGTGGCCCTAAGACCCTTTGTTGAGAAAGGTCTCTTGGTCATCTTGCCTTCAAGACAGGATTCACATGTGGGAAGGCTTCCCACGTGTAGAGATTTCAAAGGACCATCCTTTGTTAGTCTCTTGATCCTATGTAGGCTTATATGTCCAAGACACAGGTGCCATAGATATGTGTCGTCAGTTTCATCAGTATGAAACGTCTTACGCTTCCTAAGTGAATCACCATTCACTTCGGTGTCCAAGATTGTCGGCTCAGCAGGATATAAGTAATATATTGAATCCACACGTTGAGCTTTAGTAATAAAACAATCATCAATAAAAATTTCAATACCATTATTGATCTTAAAATTGAAACCTTGTTCTTCTAAACGACCAAATGAAATCAAATTCTTGCAAAAATCCGGAACATAGTAAACATTATTCAATAATAAAGTTTCATTTCCAAACTTGAGCTTCATGATCCCGACAGATCTTGCTCCGACCTTCGTTCCATCACCCCAGTTGAATCCGAACTCTCCGTCACCTAAGCTCCTGGTTTTCCTAAAACCATTCAAATTACACACAACGTGGTCAGACGCCCCGCAATCAAGAATCCAGGGCGATGCCTTGTTTGTAGTATAACAAGCTTGAGTAACAAAGATCCTACCTTTCCCCTTGACACTCTTGAGGTAGGTAGGGCAGTTCCTACGCCAGTGGCCAGCCTCTCCGCAATGGTGACATTTGTGCTCAGACTTGTCCACCTTTGCGATGCCTTTGCCCTTAGCATCCACAGCCTTCTTGTAAGGCTTCTTGGAACCCGCTCGGTTGGCGTTTTTGGGCCTCTTCATCATTCTCTTAGAACCAGAGGTCGAGGCTCTGTGTTCAGCAACATTGAGCTCTCCCGACTTCTTCTTGTTCTTAGGGAGAAGTCCCTCGGCAGCTGCAACTCCTTCATAAGCTCAGTCACAGTGTAATTGAGCTTGTTCATGGAGTAGTTCAGACGGAAGCTATCAAAAGATTCCGTAAGAGTCTCCAAGATCATGTCAATCTTGGTTTCTCCGTCAATCTCCGAACCAAGAATTTCCATATCGTTCAGGTGACCCATGATCAATAGCATGTGTTCCCGTACTCAAGCTCCTTGCTTCATCCTATAGTTCATGAAACTGCGGATAGCTTGCTGCCTCGCCTGACGCCCATGACATCCAAACATCTCATGGAGATTGAAGAGGATTTCATATGCAGTGGCGATGTCTCTATGAGATTGTTGCAACACATTGCTCATCGATGCTAAAATGTAGCAACGAGCAATCTCATCAGATCTCATCCACGCATCGAAGGCGTCCTTGTCTTCTTTGCTCGAGTCAGCACTCGGTTCAGGAGGACATGGGGTCGTGAGAACGTACTTGTGCTTTTCCACCGTCAGTACGATGTCGAGGTTACGTTTCCAGTCAACGTAATTCTCACCCTCGAGTTTATTCGAACTTAAAATCGTTTGTAGTGGGTTAAAAGACATTTTGCTGAAAACATTGATAAAATAAATGACTTTAGTATGTGCTATATTTTCGAATTATATGCATGCATGAACAATCCTAATATGGTGAGGAAAGCGTTAAAATAATTCATGGTATTGTGAACAATAATAGTTAATTACTTTTCCTATGGGGAAACCGTAATTAACCTCCTTTCACAGTCGTGACACATCACTATTTAGTTCGAACCATCCAAGAAGTCACAACTTCTAGTTCTTACTAATTACCATAAATTTTGGTCACTTATTTTTAATGCAGAGCCTCTATGTGAGGATTACTTTAAAACATAAGTCTAAGTGTATAACCGACACGTGGGCCCTCACTCAAGTCGCTTTGAAGACGGTTCACCTATGTGGAGACCCCGTTTCAAAACTTCTCTTTTAGGCTTAGTTCTTTAACAATGAGATTAATTAAATACTTCCGAAGTACTCCCATTGAAGGGAGGGCCACTATGTGTGACTCTTAGTTCATCACATATTTAATTAATTTCATTCGTGTCGGGGACCTTGGGTTGCTTCAACGACACACAACCCTCCCACTTAGTTTTTGCAAATGAATCATATTCATTTATAACAGTTTATAATTATTTCATAACTTTTATTAATTATAAACTACATGAACAATTTCATTTTCAATGATGTTGGCGTTCTATCCTATGTGACATGTGAGTGCTTTATGCAATGAGATCAATAAATTTAAATATCAAATATGAAAAATTATTTAACTTATCAATAGGCCCATTTCTATTATACAACCCTTGTAAATAAATGAAATAAAACATTTTAAATTTCATTTTCAAATGATGCGTCATCGGATGTCTCGGGTTAGCCCCCACACGTTCTCCAACGTGCGGCCAATCCCGAGGTGCTGCCTTCTCGCTCCTTCGTCGTCGAATTACAATAATAAATTACAAATTTACATGTCCTCTCAAATTGAGGCTCACAATTTTAAATAAATTAAAATCCGGGACGATAACCGGAATAAAAACATCCTAGGGCCATATTGAATAAGGATCCATTCATTCACAAGCGCACACACAAAAACATTCATAATGTATTCATAAAAAAAGGCCAACACCAACTAGTCAAACAAATTTCCAAACTAGTCATTAAATCTAAATTTTAATGCCTTTTACTAGCTCTGATACCATTTGTTGGAATTTATTTAACAATTAAACAATATTAATTATAATACACATCCTATGTGGCGGAAAATTATAATTAGATCTAATATATTAAAACTAATTTTAATATATTTAACAACCTAAGGCATTAAAATTTATTAAGTAATTATAAACAATTTATAATTCACAAGCTCAATCAAATAACAATAAATTATATAACATTTATATAATTATTTAATTGAGAAAGACTTACGTAAATAGTTGTAAACAACTATGACGTTGCTAGCTAACTCCGGAATGCCACGTCACGCCCAAATCCCGAGAAAAGGCTCGTCGGAATGCTCAGCAACGTCCTCGCCGGAATGGAAGCTGTCGCCGGATTGCACAGCCCCTGGAAGCCTCGCCGGACTGGGATTTCTCGCCTGACAGGGAGCCTGCCGGAATGGGTGACCTCGCCGGACTGGGAACATCGCCGGACTGGAGTCTGTCGCCGCACGGGGACCTGCCTGACAGGGACCTCGCCGGATTGGGAGCCTCGCCGGACTGGGACTTCTCGCCGGACTGGAAATCAGTGGGACCCCTCGCCTGATGACCTCGCCGGATTGCCCTCGTCGGAATGCCCTCGCCGGATTGCCTTCGCCGGATTGGATCTCCTCGCCTGACAGACAGACTCGCCGGATTGGATCTGCCTCGCCGGATTGCCTCTGCCTCGCCGGATTGGATCCGCCTGACTGGTAGCCCTCGCCGGATTGGATATGGGTCGCCGGAATGGACTCCTGGGAGCTGGGAGGTCGCCGGAATGCACCAAAAAACGACCTAGGGTGTTTTGTGATGGCTAAAACCTTTTTAAAACAATTTTAAAAATTCCAAAACAGTTTTCTAAATTATTCAAACACCACAAGTGATGAATCAACAATATTACACAAGGAAAATATTGAGATCAAGAGTGTGGGCTCTTAAGAACAATTAGGAATCAAAGATGAAAAGGGGGAAAACAATTTTCTCTCTTTTGTTTAGGGTTTTGGCCGAGAATTGCACAAGGGGGAAGGGAGAGAGAGTTGCCGAAAATCACATAGGGTTAGGCATTTGTGATTAGGGTTTTCTTAGCTTATTTATAGAGGTTATAAATGGGCTTAAGCTGGGTCAAACCCATGACCCTATTCACTTAAGGAATCCGGCCAAAACACTCTCTCCTTACTCGTCCATGTCTTTGATTTTTGTTCCTAAATTTATTTGATTTAATTTCTAAAATTAATTTAGAACTCTCATTATTATTTAATGACACTTCATTAAATATATTTCGTAGTTATCGAATAATTACGAATTGAGAAATAATTTGTTTTCTTCTTTTAACATATTTAATCACTCGAGAATGTCATCATCAATATGATGTTATCTTGTGATTCAATAAACAAAATAAATAACTATTTATTTATCGAGTTTCAAGAAAACAACTTTCCCAATATAAATCACTATTTATATTTAATGAGTAAATCAACTTTTCAAGTTCTTTTAATCTCTTCCAAGTGTCTATCATTGAGACCTCATGGACCCACACGGAGGATATTACGATGTTACCCTTCATGTGTATCAGTAACTGAGAGGAATGTAAAATTACTGTTTTACCCCTCGAGTTATTGTTTCACTAACTCCTTTGTTATTTGTGAATGAGAAAAACATAGAGTGAGATGTCTGTACATGTCACATGTTTTAATCAAAGAATGAACTCATTCAATGAATACCTGGCCAGGTTTATTCATTCACACTCTCATAACAAAGCATAGTGTGATACTAATGCATTTGCATTGTTGTTACATGAATTCCATATCTGTCAATCATGCAACCCAACATTGTATCCTTGTGACACCAACAGTCGGGTCAGATGCAACTAAAATTTAGTCATTGCCCATTGACAAATCAAATGTCACAAAGTGCAATGTCAATTACATATTCACTTCAGGATTAAGGTAAGTATCATAATATTCCTTTAGTTGTGAACTTGAAGTTTCGAGTGTGTAAACAGTTTTGTCTCGAGCTTCTAAGTGTCACTGGTCATGTTCAGTATTTTCTATAAAGTACTCAGTATGAATCATAGAGTCACAACTCTCTATATCACAAGATGAGATATCATGATTCATGCTAACAATCAATAATAAGATACGTTTGCTCTATCGATCTTTAGATTGCGAACAAATGGTTTCAAACTTGTCATAAGGGGTTATCTTGTCAAGTCTGTACTTAACACCCTTTTCGTTGATGACAGTTTCAGAGCATAGCTTAAACATAACTAAACACAGTCTTATAAAGAATGAACATTTATTAATATCATTGTTTCAACAAAATATAAATACATAAAGTATCTTAATGTCTAATATCTCCTTTGTGGGCACCAATCCCAACACCGGAGGGCGCCGCGGGTTCTCCCGACGCACCGGCCCGCCCCGACGCACCCTGATTAGCCCTTGGCCGCCCCAGAGATGTCCCTAGCTGACCCTGGCACGCCTTGGCCGGCCCTGGCAAGGCCTTGGCCGGCCCTGGCCCCCCCTTGGCCGGCCCTGGCCCCCCCTTGGCCGGCCCTGGCCCGCCCCTGGCCGGTTCTGGTCCTCCCTGGCCGTTCCTGACACTCCCTTGACGGACTTGACATGCCCTCGGCGGGCCCTGACTCGTCTTGGACTCCCATGGTTGATTGCCTCGGCTATAAATAGCCCAAGACGCCTCCCACAAAGATAACGAAGAAAAAAGCTAGAAAAGAGGATAATATACTTTTCTTACTGAGAACTTCTCCCCGAGAATTCTCCCCAGATTCGAGGCTTGAACTTATAAACGACGCTGACTTCATAGTCTCCGTTTCCATTTCGCCTCGTCGATCTTCCCTCGTCATCCTACAAACTCCACCCACATTATACTTATGTTGAGCGTCGGAGAGGTAAACAGAGGACCCCCCTCTGTTTTCCCTTCTTAGTTCACGTCTGTTCACTTTTTTCTGATAACAGAAGGACTCGAAGACCACACGATAGCTGAGAGACGATCCGGGACACCGGATCAGACACGCTTAGGCCAAAGCGAGGGTCACCCGCTCTGAGTGAGGATCTGACCACTTAGGTGTCTGAACGTTGTCCAAATTTCAGCGACAACATGTTTCAAACTAGTCACAAGGGGCTATCTTTTCGAGTCTGTACTTAGCACCCTTTTTGTTGATGACAGTTTCAGAGCATAGCTTAAACATATCTAAACACAATCTTCAAAAGAATGAACATTTATTAATATCAATGTTTCAGCAAAAAATTAAATACATAAAGTATTTCAATGTCTAATATCTCCTTTGTGGGGACCAATCCCAACAACTATATCTTCTTACATACCTCCAACTTAACCTCTTATCAGCTTTGGGACAAAGCTTTCCGATCCGTTCAACTCATTCATTTATTCACTATCCTAATCGACTGAGATAATTTTAATGTATGAATGCCTATGACAGCCATAAACAAATGATACAATATCTAAGTTATAGTTGTTGCTAGACATAACCACAAGAAGATTATTAGTTTGCATACCAATGTAATATATATATATATCTCTCATGAGTCCTTATTATATTCTGCTGATTAAATTTATAAAGTTGAAACGTTCATTCATTCCTTTCTCGTTCGATTGAAGATTTATGATATTCAATAGTCTTATAGTCTTTAATCAAACCAAACAACGCATGAAGAGTCAAACGTAGATTTGCGTGAACAAACTCCTCATGGTTTGCTTAAAAATTATTTGCAATCTAAAAATCGACGACCTATCAATCCTAGTATGATTGTTAGAAGATTCTATGGTGTCAAGTTATGAGGCATCGAGACTTAGGAACTCTATAGTTCTTGCAGTGTATCTTTCGAAGATACTGAATTAACTAGTGCATTTTTAGAGACAATATAAGAGCAAACCATTCAACTTCGTTTGTCTCAACATCACTATGAATGAATTGCATCGTACTTACCTTAATCATGAAATGACACATGTCATTTCACAACTTCAATTTATTCATTTGAGAAATTTAAACTATAGATCAAAGTTTGTGAACTAGATGCGCGCTGTTGGTGATGTATTGTGTTATGAAGTTGACATGAGTATAGTTTGTAAAGTTCTCTTAAATATGGAATAAATGTACCGACCGGTGTCCAAATTTAATACATGATTCTTTTGGATGAAACATTGTGACTTGTTAGCTCCTCGTCAATACATTGTTTCTAACTTATTCACAAGTATCAAAAGAGTTGAGGTAATAACAACTCGAAGGATAAAATGGGAATTTTGAAAATCCCATATAGTTGATGATATTCATGAAGGGTAATCATTCGATAATATTTAGTGGATCAACTCATCACACATAAGTAGATTTTTTAGTAAAAAAAATATTCATTTGAACCGAGAGATTTTCAGTGTCAACTCTTTACTGGAGTAATTTGACAGTAAACTAGACTTGGAAAAGTTAATGAACTTTGAGTCCAAGAGTCCTAGTTAAAAATTTATTCATTTGGGTCCATGAGGTCACTAACACAAGTCATTAGAGTAAAGTTTTTTAAACTAGAAGTTAAGTCAAAATAAGCCCAATTGTTAAACTGTACGAATATTTTCCGAAATTGGTCTAAAGGGTATTGATGTAAAAAAGTCAAAAATAAGATTTTGAATTTTTTCACAAATCGATTTAAAGTCACACAGCTGGGAAAAAAATTCAATCTTAATGAATTAAATTTTGTGAAATGTTATTGTATGGTTAATAATATGAAGGAATTCCCTTATTTTGTTATGAACAAATTAGGAAGTACATATATGTGTATACACAAGCATATGGTCGGACATATTACATCACGGGAAGACTTTTATTCAGCTACGATAAAGTCTAAGAGAGAGAGAAATATGTCATGTTATTTTGTGCATTATGATATATTGATACTTTCCTAAAAGGAAAGAAAAAATGAATTTCTTGAGATGGAAACAAATGTGCTAAGTGGGGAAACAAATTTTCCTCACTAATGCACAGAGGTGGCCGGCCATTATAAAGAGAAAAAGATGAGGAAATCAAACATTGTGTCACTAGTACACAATATTAAAGGTTTGATACCCTTTCTTGTATTTCCTTCCTCTATAAATAGAGCCTCACATTGAGATGTGAAAATAAGTTTTTGGTCTTGCTCTCTCTCTTTCTAGCAAACCTGTTGGGATTGGTGGCCACAAAGGATATATTAGACATTGGGATACTTTGTATATGAGTTTGCTGAGACATTAATAAAATTAAATATTTATTCCTTATAATTATGTTTGCATTTATGTATGAATGATCACTCTGAAACTATCACCAGCGAAAGGGGTGCTAAGTACAGACTTGACAAGATAGCCTATTGTCACGTTTAAACATCTTTTCGCAATCTTAAGATCGATATAGGAATCGAATCTAAGTAATTATTGTTTGAATTAATCATGACATATTATCTTGTGATATAGAGAGTTGTGACTATGTGTTTCATTCTTGATATCTTATAGAAGATATTGAAGAAGACCAGTCATAACGTTGTCATATTGGGTTATGTGATTCATAGATACGGAATTCGTGTTGAAACAACGCTAATGCATTAGTATCACACTATGCTTTATTATTAGAGTATGAATGAATAAACGAGCTAGGTATCCATCGAATAATTTTTTTTTTTATTAAAGCATGTGACATGTAAAGACATCTCAGTATATAGTTATCTCATTCACAAATAACAAAGGAGTTAGTGAAATAATAACTCAGGTTTAAAAAGGTAATTGCACATTCCTCGGAGTTATTGATACACATGATGGATAATATCGTAATGTACTATGTGGATCGTTTGAAGAATTGTATTGTCACATCAAACGGGAATAAACGCATATGAACTTAGATATTCCTAGTCTTATTCCTTTAGTGGAATAGACTTATATTAAAAATTTAAAGACGAAAAAGGTTTCTGAACTTTTGACTCCGATCTTTATTCTAAAGCTTCGTTTATATGGGTCCATAAGGTCTCAATGATAGACACTAATAGATTAAATGAACAAGAATAATATATTTGCTCATTGGATATAAATTGTGATTTATATCGAGAAAATTATTTTATAAGTAGTGTAATAAATAATTAGTTATTTATTCTTACATTTATTTAATCAATCATACTATATAATTATATTACCAATAATACTTTTTAATGAATCAAATAAATAAAAGAAGAAAAAAGTATTTTTTTCATTTCGTACTTATTTGTGAAGTATGAAATTATTTAAAGAAATATCATTAATAAACGATAGTTCTAAATGTTGGAATTTATTTAACAAATTAAACAGAATAATTATATAACATATTCAATATGGCGAATTATATTATAGATCTATACATATTAAAACGATTTTAATATGAATAACAACCTATGGCATTAAAATCAATTTATAAGTTTAATAAACAATTTATTAAATCATAAGATACTCAACAATTTAACAAACTAACAACCTATATGAACAATTCATATATTTAATTTACTCATTTCAATTTGATGAGAAAATACTCACAGTTAGGATAATAAATTAGCCTAACGTTGCTCACTAGCATTGGAAGGCCTCACCGAATCCACGTCGAGAAAACAAGCTCGTCGGAATGCCCTAAAAATTCTTCGCCGGACTGGGAAGAACAGGGTCACCAGAATGGGGTCTCACCGGACTGGGAGACTTCAAGAAACTCGCCAGATTGAGCTCGCCGGACTGGGTCTCTGAACCTGGGACCGTCGGATTGGGATAATCTTCGCCGGACTGGGAGAAGGTCGCTGGATTGGGAAGCTCGCCGGATTGAACGCCTTCGCTTGACAGGGAGATCCTCGCCGGTCGGAATGCCTTTTCCGGACTGGAAGTCTTGAACGACTAGAAGCAATCCGGAAGACTGTAAAAAATTCAAAAAAAAATTAAACAATTTTCAGAATACAAAAGGTACACCAA
Source organism: Urtica urens (assembly GCA_958296335.1). NCBI lineage: Eukaryota > Viridiplantae > Streptophyta > Magnoliopsida > Rosales > Urticaceae > Urtica > Urtica urens. The sequence continues at coordinate 36,325,205 of OY282520.1, forward strand.
ACACCACAAGTTAGAATCAACGATAATACACAAGGAGTTTATCAAGATTGAAAGGGTGGGCTCAAGAACACTCGGGATTGATTATGAAAACTCGAAAACAACTTTTTCTCTTTTCGTTTTCTTGGGTATTCGGCCGAGACTGTCAAAAGGGGAGAGAGAAGAGCTTTGCCGAAAAAAATAGGGTTAACGTTAGGAGTGATTAGGGTTTAGTAGGCCTTTTATAAACAACTTCATAACGGGCTTAAGCTGGGTCAAACCCATGACCCTATCACTCTAATTTTCGGCCAAAACACTCCTCTAATACTCGACCATTATTCAATTTATTTATTCCCAAGTAATTTGATTTATTTCTAAATATAATTCATTTAGAACTCTCATCTTTATTTAATGACATTTCATTAAAATACATTCATACTTTCCAAATAAGTACGAAACGAGAAATTATATATTTCTTACTTTATTTATTTGAATATTACAAGCGTATTATTATCATTATAATAATGATCTATAATTCAATAAATAAGCGTAACGCTAAATAACCAATTATTTATTAAGTTACTTAAGAAAGATAACTTTCTCAACATAAATCATAATTTATATTCAATGAATAAATCAACAATCCGTGTTCTTTTGATCTCTTCCATGTGTCTATCATAGAGATCTTATGGACCCCAACGAACGAAGCTTTAAAATAAAGATCGGACACAAAAGTTCACAAACTTTTTCCGTCTTTTAATTCTTTAATATTGGTCGATTCCACTAAAGGACCAATATTGACACTCTCTCTGTTCTTATGCGCATATTTTATGTTTGATGTGACAAAACACTTTTTCACATGATCCACGGAGTACTTTACGATATTACCCTTCATGTGTATCACTAACTAAGGAGAATGTAAAATTACCGTTTTACCTTTTTAGTTATTATTTCAATAACTCCTTTGTTATTTGTGAATGAGAAAAATATAATGTGAGTTGTCTTTGCATGTCACATGTTTTAATAAAAGAATCTTCGTATTCGATGAATACCTGGCTAGGTTACTTCATTCACACTCTCATAACAAAGCATAGTGTGATACTAATGCATTTGCATTTTATCAACATGAATTCCACATCTGTGAATCAGATAACCCAACATCCCAACATTATTACACTAATTGTCGGGTCAGATAAAACTAAGATTTAGTAATTGCCCATTGATCTTGTATGTGATCTTGAAGTTTCGAGTGTTCAAACGGTTTTATCTCGAGCTTCTAAGTATCATTGCTCTTGTTCAATATCTTATATAAGATATCAGGGATAAATCATAGAGTCACAAATCTCTATATCACATGATAAGATATCGTGATTCATTCAAAACAATCGTTGATTAGACACGATTGCTCTTTCAGTCTTAAGATTGCGAACAAATGGTTTAAACTAGTCATAAGGGGTTATTATGTCAAATCTGTATTTAACACCCTCTTCGTTGATGACAGTTTTAGAGCGTAGCTAACATACATAAACACAAACTTCATTACGAATGAATATTTCTTGATATTAATATTTCTGTAAAAATATGAATACAAACGTATTTCATTGTCTAATTTCTCATTTGTGCGCACCAATCACAACACTAAATTAATTGAATTTAAAAACAAATCAAAAGAATATGGTTGTAAGCAAATTAATTTTGACCTTGTGATTTGACATGGTATGGCCGAACTTAATGAGTCTCGGGTTCATAAAATGGTTTAAACTTAAATAATGGGTTTGACCCAGCTTTAGTACATTTGACTTCCTATATTAAGACATAAAGAGAACCTAAAACTAATCTAACCCTAATAGAGACTCTCGGACATCTCCCTCTCTTCCCCTTGTGTGTGTTTCGGCCGAAAGTCCTCAAAGATAACAAGAAGAGAACAAAAAGTCTTTGTTATTGAGACATTTCCTTATTCCCGAGCATTAAAACACTCAAATTTCTTCTTCATAGTTGACATCGATGCGCGTAAGCGGCTATACCAAAGTATTCAACATGTTAAAACACTCAATATTTAATCATTAACTAAAAATAGGTATTAATGAAAGAAACACGTACTCCATGTATATCGTTACGCTTGACGTGCCAATTTCCAATAATTGTAAAAATTCAAAAATATCATCACTTTGTCGGCAATTTCCAATTTCCAATTCTCAATAATTTCCAATTTCCCGTCTCTGTTTCTATAAAGCATCGAGGCCAAGAGATAAAACCCCATGGCATCTTCTACGGTTAGAGCTTCTTGGGTGGGGATAACCAATTTGGCTTTTTTAACCAAAACTCCTTAGACTCTCACCCATGCATTTTCTTCCTCCAAATTTCAGAAGTGAACTACGCTCTCGTTCAAATAAACTCGCCCATTTGTAACATGCATCGTTTTACATTTCACGATATCATCAATTTAGATAAAACACTTGATTCTTTCATTCAAACATGGCGTCACCGACGTGGTTGGATTCAATAAGCAACTAGCCCAAACACTAGTTGGTTCTACGACCTCTTCTTGAATTTTAGCCATCTCTTCATCGTCAACGTCATTCACATTGAGATTATCTTCAACTTGATCGACACTAGCTTCTCTAATACTTATATTACCACGGCCATTAACTGCCTTCAACACCATATTTTTAAACTTCATCATCTCGAGACGCATCTCGAGAAATATTTTGTTAACTTCTTTGTATGGGGTCAGAGGAACATAGTACTTAAAACGCTTGGAAACATGTTTGGATTGACCGTAAACATACTTATTTGTTCCCATGGTTTCTTGCAAGATAAGTTTTCCTGTTTCCGGGATGAACTTACCTTTGTTTGCTTGTTGCGTTAACTTTTGCTACATACATATATAATTATTTGTAAATAAAAATGTTATTTAAATAAGTTACAAAATTAAAGATCTTACAATTGCTTCTCCCATTCATCGATATTTGTCGTTCTTAAACTCTTTTCCTTCCTTCTCGTCTTTCATTTTCGAGTTAATCCATAATTCTTCTACCGCGGCCCATTGCCAAGTTTCGTCGTTCTATTAATTGAGAAGTAATCATATATTTAATATAAAAACTGAGTACAAAAAAATTAAATGAAAAAATCTAATATTTTCTTGGTCTAGTTTTCGATATATATCTCGGCCTTATCGCTAATTTGTATTCCAGTTTAGCGGAATTAGTTTCCCTTTCTTGGATGTTTGCTCGAAAAAAATTCGCTTCGTCTATACTCAACAAACTTCACCCAATCTTCTTTGGTGATACTCGTGTAAAATTTCCAAACACAATCGGGTCTATTAACTAGTTTGGTTCGTTGATTCTGCCTTAGAGAAGATTGTGATATTACTCGTGTCAAAATAGCTTTGTGGCTTCTCCTCCTCTCACGAGACAATCATGCTTATGTTATACTGGAATAAAAAATCTTTCACATATTTCGTTAAAAATCATCTCTTTTATTTTATCGTTCTCTTTCAATCTTCAATCACGCGTCAAAAGTGGAACATATTCTCTAGCTAATACGACAAAGTAACTCACAAACACATCACCTTCCTTATCTTTTGGTTTCCCCTTGGAATCTAATTCTATCGTGATGTTTCTACCAAAAGTTCTAATCTTATTAACATGACTAGTTAGGGTGTTTCGTCTCTTTCATTTCTCATCAAGAATTAGTGCTAATAGTTGTATAGGTTTTTTGTTATAACCGTTGCTAGTACTAGTAGTAGTTGTAGTCGACATTGAATCTATTATCACAAATCAAAATACAGTTTCAATATCTCAATATGAACCTAAAATAATTATAAAAGGATATATCATATACGTATACTATAAATTCCAAACATAAAATATATCTAAACATCAACCTAAACTAATTATAAAATGATATATTATCAACGTATGCTATCATTTCCATACACAAAATATATCCCAACATCAACCTAAACTAATTATCGAAGGATATATTATCTATGTATACTATCAATTCCAAACACAAAATATATCTCAAAATCAACCTAAACTAATTATCAATTTTAAACAAAAACTAGTAATAAAGTGCCGTAAAGCATGTATGCGGCGTAGAAGACTTTGGGCAAATTGGGTATGAAGTACGAGAAATTCTATGTGTGCCCAAATGATTTAGTTTTATATAGACATGAGTATTAAAATATAGATGAATTTCCGAGGTGAAAAGAGTCAAGGTTGTGAAAAGGTTAATTTCCAGGTGACAGGGTCAAAGGAGTTCCAATCAAGGTATGTATGTAATAATTACTTGTTTTACAAATTATTATGTTTTTATAGGCTATATAAATAATTATTATTTGTTTATGCCATTATGGTACATACCACCAATCCCGTAGTTCCGACGAATTTTTAATACTACCAAGCACACAAAGAACATGGTTTGGCACTTTAAAAAGCGCATCGATGATGGTATGTTAATGCATCTTGTTGATGCCTCATAGTGGATGCCATTTGATTTGGAGTAAGATTTCAGTGTAGAACCCTTAAATTTGCGTCTTGCTCTAGCATCTGATGGCATGAACCCTTTTAGCATGATGAATATTAACTATAGTGTTTGGCGGGTTATGCTTGTGAACTATAATCTCCCTCCAACGTTGTGTATGAAGAGAATGCTCTTGATGTTAACGCTACTGATTTTAGGACAGAGTCAACCAGGAAATGATATCGATGTGTATTTGGCACCATTGCTTGTTGATTTGAAGATGTTATGGGAAACAAGGATTGAGGTCAGATACAGTTACCGCGTGACTTATTCTACTTAAGAGGATTGTTGATGTGGACTATTGACGAATTTCCAGCGTATGAAAATTTGTTAGGATACTGTGTGAAATGCTCGATTTTTTTTCCAATTTTCATTAAAGAAACATCTTCCATTCGTTTGAAGCATGGTAAGAAAACTGTTTTCCTTGGTCATATAAATTTTTTATCCGATACATTAGTGGTATAGAAAGTTGAAACATGCATTGAATCGAAATATGGAAGAACGACCCGCTCCTAGAACACTATCTGGTGAAAATGTCTTCGAAATGGTTAAAACATCAATGAAGTTTTCGAAACAAGAAAACAGCGTGCTAGTACTAAAGAGTCGTTCCAAGAAAATCTTTGGAAAAACAAATCAATTTTCTACGACCTTCTGTATCGGAATACGCTATATGCTCGGAATTGTCTTGATTTTATGCATATTGAGAAAAATTTATGTGAACATTTCATCGGTACGCTATTTGATGATCCAAATAAATCAAAACATGGGATAAAATCTCGAATTGATCTTAAGGAAATGAATATAAGAAGCGTTTTGCATGCCAACAAAGAGATTGTAAAAATTGTGTACGTGGTTTGCGTCTATCAAACTCCCCGATGGACATTCTTCAAACTACAAAAGTTTCATATCAATAAAATATTTGAAAGTTATTGGAATGAAGACTCGTGCTTATTATGTGTTGCTACAAAAAATCTTGCCCCTTGCTTTGCGCACATTCTGTCAAAATATGTAAGTTTCACAATATCCAAAATATGTGTATTCTAAAGGTCGATATGTTCAAAGGTTATTGATCCAACTCATTTAAAATCGATGCTGTCGGAAGTTGTGAAACCTATGTGCTTGTTAGAAATGATCTTCCCACCATCATTTTTTGACATCATGGTTCATTTAATTGTTAACTTGGTACGTGAAGTAAAATTATGTGGAACAGTGTTTTTACGGTGGATGTATCCAATCGAGCATTACATGAAAGTATTGAAGAGTTATTTGAAGAACTACAATCGGGCTGAAGGGAGTATCGTGGAAAATTATATAGCTGAGGAGGTTGTTGAGTCAAAAGCACTTCCTACGGGTACGTCAATTATATAGATCAAAATTGAGTCATTTAATTATTGTTTAGCTAATCTAGTAATGTCCATATCTGTAGGTACATATTATAGTGATACCATAAAGAATGGGAACAAGCCTAGCTACATGTCCTGCCCAACGTTTCTGAAGTAACGCCGCTCATTGATATTCATTTGAATGAGCTGAGATGTAAAGATCTAAAGGAAGCTAGAAATGAAAAATAATTGCAAGAAGATCACAGCCATATTTCATAAATGGCTTGGAGAGCGACTACTTGAAGAGGAGGGCCATTAAACTACATTGATTAAACTATCATCCGGGCCTTCCTACATGGTTACAAGATACACTACTTGGTCTGTAAATAGTTTTAGATTTTACACGAGAGAGAGAGACGACAAGCAGCCCATTAAAAATACCGGTGTAACATTATTTGTCAAAGCATTACATTTTTCGTCAGCCAAAGATAAGAATCCAAGAAAGGGTTTCATGAACTATTATGGATATATTGAAGATGTATGGGAGCTTGATTATTGCGGATTGCAGATGGCATTGTTCAACTGCAAATGTGCAGAGAATAATCATGTCAAAGTGTATAATGAAGGAGTTACCATTGTCTACTTTAGGCGGATAACCTACGAGAATGATTCATTCATATTGGCAAGAGAGTCAAGTCTTTTAAGTTACGGATCAATCAATCCAGAGTTATCATTAATAGTTCATACGAAAGAGAGAAATGCTCAAGATAAAGAAGACGAAGACTTGTCTAGAATTCCTCCATTCATATCCGGATTACAACCGATCGATAAAGAGATGGATGATTTCGACAATGATGTTGTATCTCATTTACTTCAGCTCCTACTTTTGTTTGATAGGATTGAATTTATAATGTTATATTAATTCGATTTCACATAAAAAAATGATTAATAGAAGTTTTAGTATTGAATTTATGTGGCACTGCGACCCTGAAAGTCATTTTTCGCGGCCCCTAATCCCACAACGGATCTGTATCCGTTGTGGGAGCACGGCGCCGCGGCCCTGTTAGACCATCGATGCGGATCTACAAACTTACAGAGACTACATAGACTCTGTAAGTTAGCAGCGTCGTGATGATAGTCTTTCGAGGCCACGGCCCTAGCTCGGCGCCGCCGTGGCACGTCTGATTTACAAACACTATTTAGTCTCTGGAAGAATATTGTTGCGCCGTTACTGACTTACATGGGCTACAAAATCTCTGTAACTTAGCGGCAATGTGGTGAAGTGATGCGTCGTTGCAGCGCAGCTGACTCACAATGTCTTAAAAACATGTACACGTCTGAATATGAATTAAATGCAAAATAACTCAACCAAACATATGAATTAAAAATTGGTCTCGTGACTCAAACAAACAAACATATGAATATTAAACATAAGTGTTGAAAAATCATAAAAAAAAACATCGATAACACTAGATATGAGTCTTAAAAAGGTAAAACATTAAAGCATTAGAATTAGTGTTGGCAGTTTTTGTCGTTGTTGTGGCGTTGTGGTGGCGCTCCTGGAGGAGGTGAGATTTTAGACGGCCATTCAGGGGCTGGGTAGGGTAAGTATTTGTATTTAGGGTATGGAGGAAACCGCCATTCAATCTGGTTGTTTATGTCTAACCGATTTATTACATCGTTGAACGCTTGGTACGACGAGGCCGAGTACTCCCCATGTTGGTGGAGGTAATTTTGGGTATTTCATAATCGGCGACAAGGTAATGATTGGTGTGAGCAATATACTCTTGCATCTGGTCTCGTGATGGAGGTGCGGGTAGCTCAAGTACCGTTTCTCTAAGAAGTTTTGCCGCCGCCTCCTTCGCCCCACCTGCTCTTCTCTTATCGCCCCTCATCTTGAATCTTGTACCGATCAATGTTAGACTTTGTGATAGGTCCCATTGGATCCTTGATCGTGTCCCGCCTAGCAAATTTGATCCCCGCTCTCATGCAGCGCAGTGATGATCTACGGATAAGGTAAACTGGTTTTCATAGCTTTGTAGTTGATATTCCTTATCCATCCTGATATGAATCAACCAATGTTTATCGTGAGACCCTTCACGATGCAGTACAAGATTAGAATGCAACCCTCGTCGAGGCTAGAGAAGTGTGTGATCAGGAATATACGAGCGCACACAAAATAAACCCAAACTTTGGCAATCATATCATAACAAAATTCATAACATATATAATATTATATATTTAAAACGTAATCATATGATATTTTTATTCATTTGAAATTATAAAAACCGATTGATATAGAATTATGTACCTCGTCAGTTGATCACGATGCACAACTTCTCTTCCCTTCTCCACGGTCCAACCTTAGTTCGGGAAACACAAGAAAATCGCCATCTATGTATTATCCGCATACCTTATAAATTGAATGTAACCCGCCATATCAAATTGAATGTTGGGGGTTTTAAGATACGCGTTGACGGCTTCAGCACTCATTTTCACATTCTCATCCCAATCGTGACTACGTTATTCACAGCATCCGGTAGGTTCGCGTAAAATTCCTTAACGATATTTATGTTGCCATCGCACCCGGGATGTTTTCCACATTCTCCCCAACCGTATGCATCAATGAAGTTTTGAATTTCGTGGCCCACGTAAAATCCTTCACTTGGAACATTAAATCCCATCTCCTGAATTACGAAACTCTTAACTAGCAACTCGTAGCGATTCTCGGCATTTTGGGCCGTGAACATGTGGCTTTGATAAACTTTTTCTTCGCTTTCTGATGATGATGATGAAGATTCAATAATCGTTTGACGATAATGCTTTGGTTGAGATTTTAACGTTGTGGTCGGGCGTTTTGCCTTGGACTTTAGCATGAGTACCTTTCAGAGGCATTTTAACCTACAAGAACTTAATTAAATATACAATTTTAACACAAACAAAAATTCGGATTCAATACACACATAAACACAAACCACTATAACACATGTTTGAAAATGTTGGATTCATTATGACATCACAAATTTTATAAATACAAACCATTATTTTCGTGTAAAATAAATACATCAATCTCAGGTAAATCCTAAAAAGGAACCCTAAAACCGTGGAAAACAAGAATATCCTAAACACAAACCCTAAAACCGTGGAATTCAACGATTTACTCAAATAAACAAGGCTTAAACAATTTCAAATCATCAAATATTAGAATTAAATGAAAATACACCTCAAAGCAAGTATTAATTTCATATTTACCTTTCAAATAGAGAATTAAGGCTCGGTAAGAGCACAGCAATGTGAAGGTTCTGAAAAGAAACAAAATGTGAAGGCGCGTGTGAAGGACAACAAGAGCTTGACGACGACCAACGGGGGGAGGAACTAGGAGATAAACGGCCAAAACTCACTTTGGCATAAAAATAGGGTTTGGGTAAATGAAAAATGACTTGCATTTTACAATTTACAGTCTGAAATCGACGACGACGCTGCGGCCCTCTAAACAATCGTGGCTATGCGGCATAAAAAATGGGGTTCCTAGATCTTTTTTTTGAACCTGCGCCAGGACCTTGTAAGTGATAGATGTGGCACCGTATGGGAATTGGTTTCTAAGGTGGCGCCACGGCAGTATCCTTGATAGCTGCGGGGCCTGTAAAATTTTAAGGACCCCAAATGTTCAACAACCCTTTTGAATTCGTTGTAGGAGAAGCACTGCGGCGACGGGTTATGTGGCCGCAGCGCCAAACTTTTTTTTGACCCTTTTACCACACTGGATCTTGGGATCCGTTATGGACGTGGGGCTGTCGACCTCAGTAGTCATCGCCGCGGCACTGCTCCCCATAACGGATACATTAAAGGTTGTGGAATTTTTTAAAATATATAACATTATACAACCCTTACAATAACAGCTGTAGAATCTGCTATATTCTACAACCCTTAGGTTAAGGGTTATGAAATATCATGGAATCAACCAGTTCCGACAACCCTTAGTAATAAGCGTTATGGAATAGACTGGAATCAACCACTTCCCCCAACCCTTAGTTATAAGGGCTATGGGATCTCGGATTCCACACCCCTTCCAAAAAGGGTTGTCGATAGTCAGTTGTGGAATCCAATATTTCTAGTAGTGACTCTTTTCGTTGACGGCAGTTTTAGGGCGTAGACATTCATGCATAAACAAAATTTTAAATCATAGTGAACATTTAACTTTATTTAAACTTTCATAAAAAAAACAAATACAAAATGTATTGAATGTCTAATATCTCATTTGTGGGCACAAATCCCAAATAACTCTTACTTGAATCAAACGAGATGTGAATGATCTTTCAGTCTGAAGCCTTCTAGGTGTGCCTCGGAGACTTTAATCGTTAAAGGCTTCATAAAAGGATATACAAGGCTATCATACGTTGAGATTTTCATTACTCGAGTGTCTCCATTGTGAACCATATCTCGCACCATTTGATATTTCTGTTCTATGTTTTGAGCGCTTATGGCTTCTTGGTTCCCACTACTTTCACAATGAAGTGTAATGGGCATGTTTGCACTTAGAACTATTTCCAAGTACATCATGAATTTCCGTAGCCAAACAACATCCTTTCCAGCTTCGCAAGCTGCCTCATACTAGGCTTCCAAGATGTCATTAAACTCATCCAGACCACAAATCCACCATTCAGGGTGATCACAGACCTTAAGTGGATTACCAAGAATCCTTATCCTTTTGAAAATCAGATTTGGTGTATGGAGTCATAGTCCGGTCATCACCTGCAAGAATATAGTATCGTTATCCAGAGTACTTGAGACATGCTTGACAAAAACTTAGTACTTGGGTCCAAGGTTTGATTAGAATCTACTCACCACGCCCACTACGTTACAAATATCTAGTATAGTGCAAAACATTGCATACATGAGACTTCCTACAGCTGAAGCGTAAGGAACATGTCTCATGTCATCTATCTCTTGAGGAGTCTTGGGAGATCGCTCACTAGAGAGATGTAGTTCATGTCAGAAAGGTAGCTGTACTTTCTTGGATTCTTGCATCTTGAAGAGATCTATGATCTTATCAATATAAGATGCCTGACAGAGCACTAGCTTTTGGTTCTTTTGGTCTCTAAAGATCTGAATTCCCATAATGTAAGCCACTTGGTAGTATGTCATCTAACCTCTGATAACTTTCATACAGGACTAGAAAAACTACTTTGTAATTGTTTATCATCTTATAAACGCATAGCTTGTCTACTGAATATGATATTCAACGACCTAGATGCTTATTTTAGTTCATAAATGGACTTCAGCAACTAACAAACCTTACCCTATTGGCCTTTCTCATTGACCTCGTATTGTAGAGCCATATAAATGCGCTCGTCAAGATTTCCTTTCAGAAATGCAGTCTTGAGATACATCTGCTAGATTTCATAATCTAGGACAGCAACAATGGATAAAAGAGTGCAGATGGACTTCAGCATAGCGACTGGCGAGAAAATGTCCTCAGAGTCAATACCTTCCTTTTGGGCAAACCCCTTCGCTACAAGTCGTGCCTTAAATGTCTGAACATTTCCATCTGGTTCTCTTTTCTTCTTGTAAATCCATTTACATGCGACATGTTTAATACTTTCGGGTGGATATACAAGTGTCTAGACCTCGTTGACGTACATCGGATGCATTTCAACGTTCATGGCTTCTTTCCATAAATTTGCTTCGGAGCCTTCCATCCCTTGGGAGAATGATAGTGGATCATCTAACTCCTTGTATGAGACAACTGTGTACGCCTCTCCGGTAAACATGTATCGTTCAGGTTGTCGTACAATCCTGTTACTGCGACAAATCACAATGGGCTCCCATTTTGATTGTGGTTCTTCTAATGTTAGGGTAGGTCTCGTCCTAACTTATGAAGCACCCGTTACTTCCCCTAACATTTCCTTAAGTACAAGTTTGCTTCTCGGTACTTCACCTAACAAATAGTGCTCTTCAAGAAACCTAGTGTTCGTGCTAAAAAACGTTTTTTTAGTACTATGACTATAGAAGGTGTACCCTTTCGTCTCTCTGAGATAATTGAGAAAAAAGGCATAATTCCAAACGACTAGCCAGGTTGCTAGTGTTTTGTCTAAAGACATGTTTTGGACAATCCCTGATTCTGATGTTGTCTAAAATAAAATTTCTACAACACCATCTCTCATAAGGAGGACCAGGAACCGTCTTGGACAGAACCTGGTTCAAAATGTAAGCTGCCATTTATATGACATATCCCCAAAACAAATGAAGAAGTGATGAGTAACTCATCATTGACGTCACCATGTCTATTAGAGTTCAATTCCTCCCTGACAGACCATTTTGATGTGGGGTGCCAGGTGCTGTAAGATGAGAATGAATGCCTTCTTCTCTAAGAAGATCTCCAAACTCTCTAGACAAGTACTCTCCTCATCAATCTAATCGAAGGGTTTTTATTTGTTTCTTTGTTGCTTTCAACAAAGCCCGATACTCTTTAAACATTTGAAAGGTATTGGCTTTGTTTTTCATAAGGAAAACATGAATAAACCGTGAGAAGTCATTTGTGAAGGTTACGAAGTATTCGCAACCTCCTCTTTCCTGGATGTTAATTGGCCCACATACATCATTATGTAGGAGTTCAAGTACTTGCGTGGCTCTTACACCTTTCGAAGAGAAAGGTCTCTTAGTCATCTTTCCCTCGAGAGAAGATTCACGTGTGGGCATGTATCCCACATTTAGAGATTTCAAATGACCATCCTTTTGTCAATCTCTTTATCCTATCTAGGCCAATATGTCCAAGAATCCTCGCAGTATGATCCAATATAGGCCAAATTACACACAATATGATGAGAAGTCTCACAGTCTAAAATACAGGGGTGATTCTTTATTTGTCGTGTAACATGCTTGAGTGATGAAACTCATACCTTTCCCCTTGATAGTGTTGAGGTAGGTTAGAAAGTTCTTTCGCTAATGGCGGACCTCTCCGCAATGGTGACACTTATGGTTAGACTTGTCCACCTTCGCAACCTCCTTGCCCTTGGCGTCCGCATATTTCTTGTAAAGTTTCTTCGATCCCGTTTGATTGGCATTTTCAGGACCACTCATAACCTTCTTAGAACCTGAGGTGGATATGTTTAGCAACATTGACTTCACCGATCATCTTCTTGTTCTTTGGAAGAAGTCCCTCGGCAGTCTAAAACTCCTTCATTAACCCGGTTACTAAATAATCTAGCTTATTCATGGAGTAGTTCAAACAAAAGTTATCTAAGAAGTCCGTCAAAACCTCCAAAATTATGTTAATCTTGGTGAGTCTATCAATGTCAGATCCGGGAATCTCCATGTTATTCTGGTGACCCATGATCAATAGCATGTGTTCCCGAACTAGAGTTGTCGACTTCATCCGACAATTCATGAAATTGCAAATACGTTGCTGCCTTGCCTGACGCCCATGACACCAAAACATCTCGTGGCGATTGTAGAGCATCTTAAATGGCGTGGATATGTCCCGGCGAGATTGCTGCAATGGATAGCTCATAGATGCTAAGATATAGCATCTAGAAATATCATCGAATCTCATCCACGCATCTTAACCGTCCTTGTCCTCTTTGCTCGAGTCGACACTTGCAGCATCAAGACATGGGGCTATGAGAATGTACTTGTGCTTTTCCACTACCAGCACGATCTTAAGGTTATGTTTCCAATCAATGTAATTCTCACTATCGAGTTTATACTAACTCAAAATCGTTGAAGTGGCTTATAAGACATTTTGGTGAAAATAAATAAAATAAATATATTTAGCATGTGGTGAAATTCGAATTATATGCATGAACTATCCTAACATGGTGTGAAAGCGATAAATAATACATGGTATTATGAACACAAATTATTAATTACTTTTCCTAGGGGAAACCTTAAATAATCGCATTTCATAGTCGTGACACATCACTATTTAGTCCGAACCATCCAAGATGTCACAACTTCTAGTTCTAACTAATTACCATAAACATTGGTCACTTATTTTAACCGCAGAACCTCTATGGAAAGATTACTTTAAAACATATGTATAATTGTATACATGACATATGAGCCTTTATCCAAGTCACTTTGATAACGGTTCTCCAAGGTGAGACCCCCTTCGTCGTTCCTCTTAGAAGCTTAGTTCAATAACAGTTTAATTAATGAAGTGATTCCAAAGTACTCCCATTGATGGGAGGGCCATGATGGGTGACTCTTAGTTCATCAGCCGCGACGTTAATTAACTTTATGTCGGGGACCTTAGGTTGATTCAACGACAAATAATCCCTCACTTAGTTTTTGGAAATATCACATTTTACTTTGCATTTAGTTTACATTACATAACTAATTTTATATACACTAAAAAATATGGTGCATGATTCATTTTAATGAGGCGTTGGAGTTCTATCTTATATGAGATGTCATATGAAAAGGAATGAGGTTAAATAAATCAAAAAAGTATAATTTTAACTCGTGTAATGGCCCATTTTTAAAATTTACAACCCATAATAAAATCACAAAAAATATAAACTAATTATTATCTTTGCTTGCAAGCCCGGTCTTAGACATTCTTCACGCGTCATCGGATGTCTCGGGTCAGCCCCCACGCGTTCTTCAATGCGCGGCCAAGATCGAGGTGGTACCTCCTTTCTTCTAGTATTCGCGCTCCCGGATACGCCTCATGTGCGCCTGATCCTCGTCGGTCAAATGTGCCTTCGTCGGTCAAGAAATTAAAGAAGCTCTTGGGAGAACAATTTCTCTCTTTTTCCCTCTATGGGAATCGCCTGAAAACACACAAGGGGTGAGGGGGATTATTTCCGAGTGAATTAGGATTAGGGTTTAGGTGAGAAAGGCTTCTTTTATAACAGGGAACAATGGGCTTAAGTTAGGTCAAAACTCATTAGTCAATATAAGTCCATTAACCCTTTTAAATCAGTTTTGAACAATATTTCCAGCCTTTAATCCATCATCATGGCCTAGCATATTGTATCAATTCCATTCCAAATTTCTTTGATGTATTTTTAAAATAAAATTTAATTAAATTATAATATCTCATTAATTTAATGACGTGTGATTAATTTTTTTCATACTATGTAAACAAGTACGAAACGAGAAAATATTTGTTTTCCTCATTTATTTATTTGAACATTAAATTGTATTATTATCAATATTGTTGTCGCTGAAATTTGGACAACGTTCAGAGACCTAAGCGGTCAGATCCTCGTTCAGAGCGGGTGAACCTCGCTTCCGCCTTAGCGTGTCAGATCCGGTGTCCCGGATCGTCTCTTAACTGTCGTGTGGTCTTCGAGTCCTTCTGCTATCTGAAAAGAGTAAACAGACGTGAACTAAGAAGGGGAAACAGAGGGGGATCCTCTGTTTACCTCTTCGACGCTCCACATTAGTGTAATGTAGGAGGACTTTAGTAGGATGACAGGAGGGGATCGACAAGACGAGGCGGAAATAGAGACTATGGAGTCAACGTCGTTTCTAGGCTCGAGTCTCGGATCTAAGGAGAATTCTCGGGGAGAAGTTCTCAAGAGGAAAAAAGTGTGTACCTTTTGTGGGGAGCGTCCTGGGCTATTTATAGCTGAAGCGGGCCAGCTAGGGGCGCACAAGACGAGCTAGGGCCGGCCAAGGGCGTGCCAGGGCCGGCCAAGTCATCTCAGGGTCGGCCGGGGATGCCTCAGCACCGGCCAAGGGCTGGTTAGGGCTGGCCAGGGTGCGTTGGGGCCGGCCTGGATGCGCTAGGATCGGCCGATGCGCCAGGGAAGCCAAAAACGTGTCCGAGTGGTTAGGCTCAGTCCCTGGAGGTCATTCGGAAAAAACGACGACAACAAATATTGTTATACAATATGATTAATTAAATAAATGTAATAATAAATAGTCCATAATTAAGACCTTATGGAACTAAGCTTTAGAATAAAGTTCGGACACAATAGTTCACAAAAACGTTTCTAACTTTTGATTATTTATGCGTTCATATGCGTTTAATAGTCTGGTTGATGTGATAAACTATTCTACACACGGTTCACGATGTATTTTACGATATTACCCTTTATGGGTATCATTAACCCAGAGGAACGTAAAATAACTGTTTTACCCTTGAGTTATTGTTTCACCAAATCCTTTGTTATTTGTGAACGAGACATATATAGAGTGAGATGTCTCAATATGTCACATGTTTTATTCAAGGAATGTTTTATTCGCTGAATACCGGGCCTGGTTTAGTTACTCATACTCTCATAACAAAACATGGTGTGTTACATGCATTAGGAGAAAAAAAGCATTTAGAAGCGACAAAAGTCGCTTCTAATTTGGTTTTAGCATTCTTTCAACCCGAATTCTATATATGTGAATTACATAATTCAACGTAAAAAATTTATGACACCAATCTTCAGGTCAATAAAACTTTGTTTAGTCACAGCCCATTGACAAATCAAATGCTATGACGTGTTACAAGAAAATATGTATTTAAGTCAGGATTTAGGTAATTACCAATGTACCCCTCCTTTTTGATTTTGAAGTTTCAAGTTATTAAACGGTTTTATCACCAATTTCAAATTGTCACAGAGTAACAACTCTCTATATCACAAGATAAGATATCGTTGATTTATTCAAGTATTCAATACTAAGATACGATTGCCAAATCCATCTTTAGATTCCGAACTATTATTTTAAACTAGTCATAAGAACGTATCTTGTCAAGTATGTACTTAACACTTCTTTCATTGGTAACAGTTTCAGGACGTACACATTCATGCATAAAAACAATCTTAAAAATAATGAATATTTAACTTTATTTAAACATTCAGCAACAAACAAATATAAAATGTATTTAATGTCTAATATCTCTTTTGTAGAAACAAATTCTAACAACTTGAATGTTGGGATTGGTGGCCACAAATGAGATATTAGATAATGAAATACATTTGTATTTAATTTTGCTGAAACATTAATATTAATAAGTATTCATTATTTATTATGTTTTTGTTTATGTATGAATGCTGCGCTCAGAAACTGTCATCAACGAAAGGGGTGCTAAGTACAGATTTGACAACCTAGCCCCTTGTCACTAGTTTAAACTTTTGTTCGCAATCTTAAGATCGATAGAGAAATCGAATCTATAATGATTGTTTTAATGAATCATGATATCTGATCTTGTGATATAGAGAGTTGTGACTCTATTATTCATCCTTTATATCTTATAGAAGGTATTAAACAAGACCTGTGATACTTAGAAACTCGAGATAAAACCGTTTAACCACTCAAAGCTTCAAGATTACATACGAGGGGTACTTTGGTACTTACCTAAATCCTGAGGTGAATGTATAATTGATATTACACTCTATGACATTTGATTTGTTAATGGGCAATGACTAAGTTTTAGTTTCATCTGACCTGACGGTTGGTGTCATAAAGTTGTGATATTCGGTTATATGATTCTCAGATATGGAACTCATGTTGAAACAATGAAAATGCATTAGTATCACACTATTCTTTGTTATGACAGTGTGAATGATTACACCTGGCCAGGTATTCATTGAATAAAAACATTCTTTGATTAAAACATGTGACATATAAAGACATCTCAGTTTATGTTATTCTCATTCACAAATAACAATTGAGTTAGTTAAATAATAACTCAAGGGGTAAAACAATAATTTTATATTCCCCTTAGTTAATGATACACATGAAGGGTAATATCGTAAAGTACTCTTTGGATCGTGTGAATTTTTTTTTTCTCACATCAAACTGAAAATATACGCGTATGAACGGAGAAAGTGTCAATATTGGTCCTCTAGTGGAATCGACCAATATTAAGAATTGTAAGACGGAAAAGGTTTGTGAACTTTTGAGTCCGATCTTTATTCTAAAGTTTTGTTCATATGCGTCCATAAGGTCACAATGATAGACAGTTAGAAAAGAATGAATGAACTAACAAAATTGATTTACTAATTTAATATAAATTATGATTTGTGTTGAGAGTATCATTTTCTTAGTAACTTAATAAATAATTAGTTATTTATTGTTACATTTATTTATTGAATGATGCACTTGAGTACTTCCAATAAATAAAAGAAGGAAATCAATAATTTCTTATTTCTTACTTATTTGATAAGAATGAAATTATTTAATGAAACATCATTAATAAATGAGAGTTTTAAATTAATTGAATTTATAAATAATTATGCATTAAATTATTTAATCTCATTGCATATCACTCCACATGTCATATAGGATAGAACGCGAACATCATTAATAACATGAATTGTTCATATAGTTTATAATTAAATAATGAGTGATAAAAGTATAAATTGTTTTAAAAGAATATAATTCTTGGCAAATATGTGATGAACTAAGAGTCACCCATAGTTTCCCTCCCTTCAATGGGAGTACTTCGGAAGTATTTAAGTAATTATATTGTTAAGAACTAAGTCTTAAAGAGGAACGATGAAACGGGATCTCCACATAGGTGAACCGTCTTCAAAGTAACTTGAGTAAAGACCTACGTGTCGGTTGCACACTTAGGCTTATGTTTTAAAGTAATACTCATACAGAGGCTCCGCATTAAAAATAAGTTACCAAACGTTTATGGTAATTAGTAAGAACTAGAAGTTGTGACATTTTGGATGGTTCGGACTAAATAGTGATGTGTCACGACTATGAAATGCGGTTAATTTCGATTTCCCCATAGGAAAAGTAATTAACATTGATGTTCATAATAGCATGAATTATTTATCGCTTTCCTCACGATATTAGGATTTTTCATGCATGTTGGCATTTATGCCCACAAATGAGATTTTTGATATTAAATACTCTTGTATTTGTTTTGTTTTGAATTTAAATAAAGATTGAATATCCATTCTTATTTAATATTGTGTTTATGCATTAATGTCTACGTTCTGAAACTGTCATCAACGAAAGAAGTCCTAAGTACAGACTTGACAAGATACCTTCTTATGACTAGTTTAAATAATAGTTCGGAATCTAAAGATCGATTGAGTAATCGATTCCTAGTAATGATTGTTAGAATGAATTAAACGATATCTTATCTTGTGATATGGAGAGTTGTGACTCTGTAATTCATTCTCGCTATCTTAATGAAGATATTGAACAAGACCTGTGAAGTTTTGAAGTTCGAGATAAAACAGTTTAATCACTCGAAACCTCAAACTCACATACGAGGGGTATTTTAGTAATTACCTAAATCGTGAAGTGAGTACATATCTTCTTGTAATATTTTATAACATTTGATTTACCTAAATGAAGTTTCATTGACCTGACAGTTGGTGTCATAATACTGTTTCGTTGAAATGTGTGATTCACAGATATGGAATTTGTGTTGAAACAATGCTAAGGCATTAGTATCACACCAGGCTCTGTTATGAGAGTGTAAGCGAATAAACCAAGCTTGGTATTCATTGAATAAAGAGTTCTTTGAAATTAAACATGTGACATGTTAAGGCATCTCACTTTATGTTTTTTCTCGTTCACAAATAACAGAGGATTTGGTGAAATAATAACTCAGGGATAAAACGGTAATTTTACATTCCCCTGAGTTACTGATACACACAAAGGGTAATATCATAAAATACACCGTGGACCATGTGAAGAATAGTTTTATCACATCAAATGGAAATATAAACGCATATGAACTTAGAGATGTTCAATATTGGTCTTTTAGTGGAATCGACTAATATTAAGAATTAAAAGTCGGAAAAAGTTTGTGAACTTCTGCGTCCGAACTTTATTCTAAAGTTTCGTTCATGTGGGTCCATAAGGTCTCAGTGATAGACTCTCAAATGAGATATTAGTGAACAAGAAATGATCGATTTTCTCATTAAACGTAAATTGTGATTTGCGCTAAGAAAAATATTTTTTAAGTATTTATATAAATAATTGGTTATTTATTATTACATTTATTTAACGAATCACATTATGTTATTATATTGATAATAATATAATTTGATGATTCAAATAAATAAAAGATGAAAATAAATATTTTCTCGTTTCGTACTACATTGTTTAGTATGAAAATAATTAATGACTTGTCATTAAATAAATGAGATGTTCTAAATTAATTAAATATTATTTTAGAAATAATTCGAAAATATTTGGGAGATGAATTAGACAATATGGCCGGCCACTTATGATAAGTGAGTTGAAAAATTGTTTAAATGAAATTTTGGGCTTAAGTTGGATTAATGGGCCATTAATTGTTTTTGACCTAACTTAAGCTCATTCTCCCTGAAATAAAAGGAAGTCTCTTCTCTCTCTCCCTTAACCTAAATTCACACATCCAATTCTCTCTCCCCCTTCCCTCTTGGGCGACTATTTTCTCTCCCCAAGGAGAAATATACAAGGCCAAAATCCCAAAGAGAATAGAGAGAGTGAATTCGATGAGCCTTTCCTTTTATTCATTCTTCTCTTGTTCCCACGAAAGAGCCCACCCTCTTTGTTTCCTAAAATTCCTTAAGTATTATAATTGACTCAACTTTTGGTTGTTTGAGTGATTTTTCTCTCCCCAGGGCCGGCCACTTTTGGAGCAACGGAGGCTCGACGTTTTTGAGGATTTCCTTGACGCGCGTGGTGTAGGGGATCGGCCGACTCTTTGGACGCATCCCGAGACTCGTCTTCGCAGATCCGGATCTTATGTAAGTTTTCTACAACGAGTTGGATCTGATTATTATATTTATCATAGGATTGATATAAATTTTAGATCGCTCGTTTTGCATGTATGAATGAATTTATTGATGAGTTTGTAAATTTGTTAACATGCTTAATTGGATTTAATGATATGGTTATAGAATATGTTTTAAAATGTTTTTAATATGTTAAATTGAATTATGAATTTCCGCCACACATTGCTGTGTTTCATAATTAAATTAGATTAATTGTTAACTAAATTCCAACAATGCATGCATATAATTCGAAAAAGTAGCACATACTAAAGTTATTTATTTTATTCATGTTTTCAGCAAAATGTCTTCCAATCCACGATAAACGATTTTAAGTTCTAATAAATTTGAGGGTGAGAATTACGTTGACTGGAAACGTATCCTCGACATCTTACTGACGGTGGAAAAGCACAAGTATGTTCTCACGATCCCATGTCCTCCTACTCCGAGTGCTGACTCGAGTAAGGAAGACAAGGACACCTACAATGCATGGGTGAGGTCTGAAGATATTGCTCGATGCTACAATTTCGCATTGATGAGCAATGTGTTGCGACAATCTCATCTAGACATCTCCACAACATATGACATCCTATTCAATCTCCACGAGATGTTCAGATGCCATGGGCGTCAGGCGAGGCAGCAAGCTATCTGCAGTTTTATGAACTGCAGAATAAAGCCGGTATCTCCTCTTCGAGGAAACATGCTAATGATCATGGGTCACCTGAATGATATGGAGATCCTTGGTTCTGAGATCGACGGAGAGACCAAGATTGACAAAATCTTGGATACTCTAACAGAATCTTATGACAGCTTCCGTCTGAACTAGTAAATGAACAAGATCAATTACACTATAACTGAGCTCATGAAGGAGTTTTAGACTGCCGAGGGACTTCTCCATAAGAACAAGAAGAATTCGGGAGAGCTCAATGTTTCTGAAAACAGAGCCTTGACCTCTGGTTCTAAGAGGGTGATGAGAGGACCCAAAAATGCCAACCGTGCGGGTTCCAAAAAGCCTTACAAGAAGTCTACGGATTCCAAGAGCAAAGGCATCCCAAAGGTCGACAAGTCTGAGTACAAGTGTCACCATGCGGAGAGGCTGGCCACTTGCGGAGGGACTGTCCTACCTACCTCAAGAGCGTCAAGGGGAAATGTACGATCTTTGTTACTCCAACTTGTTACACTACAAACAAGGTATCGCCCTGTATCCTAGATTGCGGGGACTGACCATGTTGCATGTAATTTGAATGGTTTCAGGAAAACCAGGAGCTTAAGTGACGGGGAGAACGGATTCAACTAGGGTGACGGAACAAAGGTCGGGGTAGGATCTGTCGGGACCATGAAGCTCAAGTTTGGGAATAAGACTTCATTATTGAATAATGTTTATTCTGTTCCGGATTTTAGTAAGAATGTAATTTATTTTGGTCGTTTAGAAGAACAAGGTTTCAATTTTAAGATCAATAATGGTATTGAGATCTATATTGATGATTCTTTTATAACTAATGCTCAGAGATTGGATTCTATTTATTATTTATATCCTCTTGAGCCGACAATCTTGGACACCAAAGTGAATACGGATTCACTCGGGAAGCGTAAGACGTCTCGTACTGATGATACGGACGACACATATCTATGGCACTTACGTCTTGGACATATTGGCCTAGGTAGGATTAATAGATTGACAAATGATGGTCCTTTGAAGTCTCTAACCGTGGGAAGCCTTCCCACGTGTGAATCCTATCTTGAGGTCAAGATGACCGAGAGACCTTTCTCATACATAGTGATGTATGTGGACCGATAAACATCCAGGCAAGGGGAGGTTACGAATACTTTGTAACCTTCACTGATGACTACTCAAGATTTGGTCATGAGTACCTTATGCGACATAAGTCGGATACCTTTGAATTGTTCAAAGTGTATAATGCTTTTGTAGAGAAGCATAAGGAGAAGCATATCAAAACCCTTCGATCTGATTGAGGGGGAGAGTACTTGTCTGGAGAGTTTGAAAACTTTCTTAGATAAGAAGGCATTCATTCTTAGCCTACAGGACTTGGCACACCACTACAAAACGGTGTGTCAGAGAGAAGGAATCGAACTTTAATAGATATGGTGAGATCGATGATGAGCTACTCATCGCTTCCTGACCCGTTCAGGGGATATGCCCTAGAAACGGCAGCTTACATTCTGAACCAGGTTCCGTCTAAGACGGTACCTGGTACGCCCAATGAGAGATGGAGTGGTAGAAAATCTGTTTTACACAACGCTCGCATCTGGGGTTGTCGAGCACACGTGCTGAGAAAAATGACTAGAAAGGTTGCTAGTTGTTCAGAAGTATGCCTTTTCGTCTGATATTCCAAAGAGAGCAAATGGTACATCTTCTACAATGATGTTGATCAGAAAACGTTTGGAAGCATGAACGATAGGTTTCTAGAAGCAGACTATATGAAGAACACAGTACCGAGAATCAAACTTGTGATTAAGGAACTGTTGGGTGAAGTAGATGGTACTTCGCAAGATAGGACGGGTCCTATACGAACAGTGGAAGTACCACACTCGGAACAAGAACATCATGTGCTTCGTTGCAATAGCAGGATTGTACGACAACCTGTTCGATACATGGGTATCGGAGAATCTTTCGTTGATGTCGCATATCATGAGGAAGATGATCCTGTATCATTTTACCAAGCGATGCAAAGTTCCAAAGCAAACCTATGGCAAAAAGCCATGAAAGTTGAAATGCATTCGATGTATGTCTACGAGGTCTCGAAAATTCTAGATCTACCTGAAGGCATCAAGCCTGTCGGGTATAAATGGATGTACAAGAAGAAAATATGACCGAATGGAAATGTTGATACATTTAAAGCACCACTTGTGGCGAAGCGGTTCACACGGAAAAAAGGTAATGACTATGAAGATACCTTCTCACCAGTCGCGATGTTGAAGTCTATCCGTTCTCTTGTATCCATTGCTGCAGCCCTAGATTAAGAAATCTGGTAGATGGATGTCAAGACTGCGTTTCTGAATGGAAATCTTGACGATCCCATTTATATGGCTCAACCAGACAAGTTCATGGAGAGGGGCCAACACGGCAAGGTTTGTGAGTTGCTGAAGTCACTTTATGGACTGAAGCAATCATCTAGATCATGGAATATTAGATTCGACGAGAATGTGAAAAGCTACAGCTTTGATCATTTAGTAGACGAGCCATGCGTTTATAAGATGATAAACGATGGCAAGGCGATTTTTCTGGTCCTATATGTAGATGACATACTACTCTTTGGGAATGATGTAGGAAAGTTATCAGAGGTTAAGATCTGGCTATCAGAGCAATTTGAGATGAAGGATCTAGGAGAGGCAGCTTATATTCTGAGATCGGAAGAACCGAAAATTGGCGCTCCCCCGAGCATCTTATATTGATAAGATCATGGATCGCTTCAGTATGCAAGACTCCAAGAAAGGACAGCTACCTTTCAGACATGGAGTGCATCTCTCAAGTCAGCAGTCTCCCAAGACGCCTCAAGAAGTTGAGGACATGAGACACATACCTTACGCTTCAGCCGCAGGAAGTCTCATGTATGCTATGCTTTGCATGAGATCAGACATTGAGCAGATTTCAGTCTAACCCTAGACCCGAGCACTCGGTTGCTGTCAAGCATGTTTTCAAGTATCTTTGGAGAACGAGAAAATACATGCTTGCATACTCAGGTGGTGACCTGAATATGGCGGGATATACTGACTCCGATTTTCAAGCGGATAAGGATTCCAGAAAGTCCACATCATGGTCTGTGTTCACCCTGAATGGTGGATCCGTGGTCTAGAGGAGTATCAAGGAATCTTGCTTTGCTGACTCGACCATGGAAGCCGAGTATGTGGAAGCTTGTGAAGCTACAAAGGAGGCTCTATGGCTGAGGAAATTCCTTATGTACTTGTAAGTAGTTCCAAGTGCAAGCGAGCCTATTACACTTTATTGTGATAATAGTGGGACTGTCGCTAATTGTAAGGAGCCAAGAAGTCACAAGCGCTCTAAACACATAGAACAGAAGTATAACCTGGTGCGGGGAATCGTTCACAGAGGGGACACCTAGAAGGTTTGGGACTAAAAGATCATTCGCATCTCCTTTGAGTCAAGTAGGAGTTTGTTGGGATTGGTGCCCACAATGGATATATTAGACAATGGAATACATTTGTATTTATATTTTGCGGAAACATTAATATTAATAAATATTCATTTTTTATTAATTTTGTGTTTATGTATGA
This sequence comes from Urtica urens, assembly GCA_958296335.1. Taxonomy (NCBI): domain Eukaryota; kingdom Viridiplantae; phylum Streptophyta; class Magnoliopsida; order Rosales; family Urticaceae; genus Urtica; species Urtica urens. The sequence continues at coordinate 36,349,953 of OY282520.1, forward strand.
ATGCTACGCTCTGAAACTGTCATCAAAGAAAGGGGTGTTAAGTACAGACTTGACATGATAGCCCCTTGTGACTAGTTTAAACATTTGTTAGTAATCAAATCTAAGTATTGATTGTTATAATGAATCATGGTATCTAATATTATGTTATAGAGAGTTGTGAGTCTATGATTTATCGTTTATATCGTATAGAAGATATATAACAAGACCTGTGAGACTTAGAAGCTCGAGATAAAACCATTTAAACACTCGAAGCTTCAAGATCACATACGAGGGGTACTTTGCTACTTACCTTAATCCTGAAGTGAACTTATAATTGATATTGTACTTTATACAGTTTTATTTGTCAATAAGAAATGACTAAGATAAATTTTTATCTGACCTGACGGTTGGTGTCATAAGGATGTGATATTGGGTTATATGATTCACAGATATGGAATTCATGTTGATAAAATGCAAATGCATTAGTATCAGACTATGCTTTATGAGAGTGCGAATGAATTAACATGTCCAGGTATTCATAGAATAAGAATATTCTTTGATCAAAACATGTGACATGTAAAGACATCTTACTCTATGTTTTTCTCATTCACAAATAACAAAGGAGTTAGTGAACTAATAACTCAAGGGGTAAAACGGTAATTTTACATTTTCCTTAGTTAGTGATACACATGAAGGGTAATATCGTAAAGTACTCCGTGGATCGTGTAAAAAATTGTTTTCACATTAAACGGAAAATAGACGCATATGAACAAAGAGAGTCTCAATATTGGTCCTTTAGAGGAATCGACTAATATTAAGAATAAAAAGACGGAAAACGTTTGTGAACTTTTGAGTCCGATCTTTACTCTAAAGCTTCGTTCATATGGGTCCAGAAGGTCTCAATGATAGACACTTGGAAGAGATTAAATGAACTAGAATTGTTGATTTACTCATTTATTTTTCTCAGTGACTAGATAAGTAATTGGTTATTTATTGTTACATTTATTTATAGAATCAAAGAGTATTATTATATTGATAATAATACACTTGAGAAATTCAATTAAATAAAATATTTCGTACTTATTTTGAAAGTATGAAATTATTTTAAAGAAATGTCATTAAATAAAATGAGAGTTATAAATTAATTGAATTCAGAAATAAATCAAAAGTTTTGGAATTAATTAAATGAATATGGCTGAGTATGTCAGAGTGTTTTGGCCGATAATTACAAGTCAACGGGCCATGAGTTTGACTCAACTTAAGCCCACAATAAACTGTTTATAAATGAGCTTAAGTAGAAACCCTAGACGAACCCTAACCCTAATTTATTCGGCCAAACTCCCCCTCTCTCTCCCCTGGAGTCTCTTGGCCGATTATCCCAAAGAAAGGAGAAAATAAAATTTGTGTTGTTGTTCTTCATTCAATTCACAAGAGTTCATGAAAGCCCACCCTTTCAATCCTAATGAATCCTCGTGTTATATTGTCGATTATTCACTTGTGGTGTTTGGTGTGTTTTTCACTTCAGAAAATTGGTTTTAAAATTGTTTTAAATTTTTTGTGCAAGTTTCAGCCAGCCCGACACTTTCTATTCTCCCAGTCTGGCGACTAGGCGTCCAACAGAGCCATCCGGCGACCATGGAAGCCGAGTATGCGCAGCTTGCGAAACGTTGGAGGAGGCTGTATGGCTGAGGAAATTCCTGATGTACTTGGAAGTTGCTAACTTTTAAAATATTAAGAATTAAAAGTCGAAAAACATTTGTGAACTTTTGAGTCCGTACTTTATTCTAAAGCTTCTTTCATGTGGGTCCATAAGGTCTCAATGATTGACTCTCGGACGAGATTTTGGTGAACAAGAAATGATTGATTTTCTCATTCAACGTAAATTGTGATTTACGCTAAGAAATTATTTTTCTGAGTAATTAAATAAATAATTGGTTATTTATTATTATATTTATTTAACGAATCATATTATGTTATTACATTGATAATAATATAATTTGATGATTCAAATAAATAAAAGATGAAAATAAATATTTCTCGTTTCGTGCTACATTGATTAATATGAAAATAATTAATGACTTGTCATTAAATAAATGAGATGTTCTAAATTAATTAAATATTATTTTAGAAATAAATCATATAAATTTGGGATATAATTAAGACAATATGGCCGGCCATAATAAGGGTTTTATGGGCTGGAAAAATTGTTTTAACTCATTAAAAGGAGTTTTGGCTTAAGTTTGACTAATGAGTCTTAATTGGATTTTGACCTAACTTAAGCCTATTCTCTCTGATATAAAAGGAGGTTCTCTCTGTGGTAACCCTAGCCTAATTTCGACCAATACTTAGCCAAACCTCTTCCCCCTTGTGCTTGAGAGGTTTTGACCGAATTTAAGAGAGAAAGAGAGAGAGAGGAAATTTGTTTCCCGGCAGCCCTTCCTTTTCTTTGAATTTTATTCCTTCTCCCTCTTGTTCCCACGAAAGAGCCCACCCTCTTTGTCTCCTAAAAATCCCTTGAGCATTATCATTGACTCAACTTGTCGTTGTTTGAGTGATTTTTCCTCCCACAGGGCCGGCCACTTTTGGAGCAACGGAGGCACGACGCTTTTGAGGATTTCCTAGACGCACGTAGTGTAGAGGATCGGCCGACCTTTTGGACGCATCCGGAGACTCAATTTTGCAGATCCGAATCAAACGTAAGTTTTCTATAAACGAGTTGGATCTGAATGATATAATCTTGTAGGATTGTTAGAATTTTTAGATCGCTCGTTTTTGCATGTTTGAATGAATTTATTGATAAGTATATAAATTTGTTTACATGCTAGATTAGATTTAATGACATGGTTAATGAATATGATTTAAAAACGCTTTTAATGTGTTAAATTGAATTATGAATTTCCGCCATATATAGATATGTTTCATAATTAATTAGGTTAATTGGTAACCAAATTTCAACAGGATATCCGGAAGAGACGAAAGGGTACATCTTCTATAGTCCTGGTAATAAAAAAATAGTTCATTACCACGAACACTAGGTTCTTAAAGAGGACTATATGTTGGGTGGAGTAACAGGTCATTCACAAGTTAGGATCAGTCCTACCCCGACACTAGACGAACCATAATCGGAACGTGAGCCTATTGTGATTCATCGCAGTAACATTATTGTATGACAACCTGATCGTTATATGTTTATCAGAGAAGCCTAAACAGCTGCCACACACAAGTAGGTAAAGGATCCGGTATCATTATCCCAAGCGATGCAAGGTTATGAAGCAAAACTTTAGCAAGAATCTATGAACATTGAAATGCATTCTATGTATGTCAAGGAGGACTGGAAACTTGTAGATCCGCCCGAGAGTATTAAACCTGTTAGATGTAAATGGATTTACAAGAAGAATAGAGGACCGGATCAAAATGTAGAGTAGGACAATATTGATTATTAGGATACCTTCTCACAAGTCACGATGCCGAATTCCATACACACTCGTTTATCCATTGTTGCCACCCTAGATTGTGAAATCTGGCAGATGGATTTCAAGGTTGCATTTCTGAATAGAAAAATGGACGAGCTCATTTACATGGCATAACCAGACGAGTTCATGGAGAGAGGCCAAGAGGGCAAGGTTTGTGAGTTGCTGCAGTCCATTTATGGACAGAAGCAAGCATCTAAGATGTTGAATATCATATTCGATGAGACTGTAAAAGGCTACGGCATTGATCAGTCAGTAGATAAGCCATGTGTTTATAAGATTGATAAACGATGGCAAAAAGGTTTTCCTGGTGCTATATGTAGACGAAGTCCTACTCATTGGGAATGATGTAGGAAAGTGATCAGAGGTTCAGATCTCCTTGTCAAAGAAATTTGAGATGAAGGATCTTTTAGAATCGGCTTACGTTTTTGGGATTCAAATCTTTAAACATCCAAAGACCAAAGTTAGTCGCTTTCTCAGGCATTATATATTGATAAGATCAAGGGTAGCTTCAGCATGCAAGACTCCAACAAAGGACAACTACCTTTCAGACATGAATTGCATCATTCTTATGAGAGTGTTGGAATCGATCTAGGATTTAACAATTAATTATCATATCATATATGGCGGAATATAAATTTTTCTTTTTAACTTGTAAAACTATTTAAAATTTGCATGAATATGTTATCATTAAAACATATAATAAAAATGAAAAAGACTTAGTACCTTCTTCTTGTTGCTTGATATTGGAGATCCTTCTCGGATGAAGATCCGACATGTAGTCGTCGTATTTCAGGCAATGACATGCTTATATACTCTCCACGTCGAGTAGATATCAAAGGGACATACCGGAACACCTTCAGAAGATCTTGACACGCCCTTGTGCGTTACGGGCCTCAACCCATCCTTAAGTCTGGGAGAGGCCTGACCGGTCACCCACGTGACTAGGAGGGGTCTCCCCGTCCTTGGCCTTCTTTACGTATGGGAGAGGCCTGGCCGGCCACCCACGTGCCTAGGAGGGGTCTCCCCGTCCTTGACCTTCTGGGGGTCTTTTAGCCCATCCTTGGGCCTGGGAAAGGCCTGGCCGGCCATTCACGCGCCTAGGAGGGGCCTCCCTGTCCTTGGCCTCCTAGTGGTCTCCCGGCCTGCCATCCCTGTGCCTGAGAGACACATGGCCGACCATCTGTGCACCTAGGCCGACCATCTAGGTACATAGGAGGGATGTCCCCGTGCTTAGCCTTCTGGGGGTCTCCAAGCCGACACTCACCATTTTGGCCGGCCCGAACGTTAGTTCCATGGTTATAAATAGCCCCCTATATTCTTCACAAAGGTAAGACACATTCTACACCCGGAACTCTGCTAAAATATTAGCTCGTGTTCTCTTTTTCTTTCTACCCACTTCACTCCCCACGTGAGGTGTCTCAAGGAACGACTTCCGACCAGAATAGTTCCCTAAGATCCGAGATCCTAGCGCCGAAACAACGTTGATCCAAGTGTCTCTGTTTCGCCCGATCTTTCCGATCCCTCTCTGTCATCCTATAACTCCACCTACATTTTACTAATGTTCATCGTCGGAGAGGTAAACAGAGGATCCCCCTCTGTTTTCCCTTCTTAAGTCATGTATGTTTACTCTTTTCAGATAACAGAAGGACTCGAAGACCACAAGACTGATAAGAGACGATCCGGGACAGTGGATCTGTCACGCTAAGGCCGAAGCGAGGGTCACTCGCCCCGGGCGGGAATTCAAACTCCCCATTGTGCCTCCGTACGACGGGTGTTCCGACCCCAACTTCCACATCCAGCACTATGAGACCTGGATGACAATGCAGGGGCTATCAGATGCGACACTTTGTCAAGCTTTTAGCCTGACACTAGCAGGATCAGGATTCAAGCTGTTCAGGAACTCGAAGCCAAGCAACATCGGCTCGTTTCGCGCCCTCAGGGAGTCTTTCCTCGCTCGATTCGCCACACTAGTGGCGCAGAAGAAATAAAAAATGCACTTGTGGACGATCAGGCAAAAATCGGGCGAGAGCCTGCATGAGTACCTGGCTCGGTTCACCGAGGAATCCATCAAGGTGGAGGATTTGGATGACCAGGACGTCATTGTTGCCATCACGGAAGGCTCTGAACCGAGCGACTTTTTGAAGTCAATCGTGTGGAGGGTTCCGAGGGATATGGCTGAACTCATGGCATGCGCTCGGACGCACATGGGGGTCAAGGATTACATCAACAGTAGGAAAGGCGAAGGTCACGGGGATCGTCCTCGTTCGAACGACCGTCCCAACGCTCGGGGAAAATGACGGAGGAATAACCACGCCACCGGTGATGACCCTCTGCCACGGTCAAGGAAGCCATTCGCTGATCAATTTTAGGGAGAAGCTCTCACCCCGCTCAATGCGTCTCCATCCCGAATCTTAGCCCTTCATAGGGACAAGCTCGGATCCGCGACACCATTGAGAAAGGGTTCCGCAACGGGGGACAAGAGCAAGTATTGCGAGTATCACCGGGATCACGGACACGTTACCTCCGAGTGCTATCAATCAAAACGGCAGATAGAGGCCCTGATCCAGGATGGAAAGTTCAAAGAGTTTGTAATTAGAGCCGCCGGGGTGACAATCCCGGAAGATAACCCGCCTACGCAGAACAGGGGCCCAACCAAAGAAAAGTCTTCGGCAGTCGCCACAATCAGCGGTGGGCACGAAAACCCCGATATGAACACCGTGAGAACGATCACCGGGGGGCTTGATTGTGGCAAATCAAGCAATCAAAAGAAGAAGTATTTGAGGGCGGAGACCAATGAGAGGGTCATAAATGGCATTAACCTCACTTACGTCGCTCCCTCACCTGCTCCTTTTGAGGATATCCGCTTTACCGAGGAGGAAGCAAGGCGGATACTCCACCCGCATAACGACGCCCTCGTCGTAACTGCAACCGTGGCCAATAACAAGGTTCGACGAATCTTGATTGATAACGGTAGCACGGTGGACATAGTGTTCAAATCGGCGGTTCAGAAGATGAAACTCGACAGAGTAAAGCTTGCCCCGATCCGAACCCCATTATATGGCTTTTCCGGGGAGAAAGTGTGAATGGAGGGGTCGATAGATCTCCATGTCACCTTCGGAACCTGAGGTAGTGCATAGGTCACTCGGATCATGACGTTTCTGATTATCGATGAGCCGACGGCCTATAACATGATAATTGTGAGACCAACCTTGGTGGGCCTCAAGGCCATTTCATCGATATACCACCTCATGATGAAATTCCCCACCGAGAGGAGGATCACATGCATGGTAGGGGATCAGGCCATGGCACGATCGTGTCACGTGCATGCCGCCAGCGACAAGTCACTAAACTCGAATGAAAAAAGGGGGTCTGCACAATTCATCAGCTTAACGACGAACTTCTGTGCAAACCCGAGGAGGGAGGAATCTTTGGTGAGTTGGACCAGCGCGACGTAATTGAACGTCGGCGCATGGAAACTCCCGATGACCTCACCACAGTAGTTTTGGAATACTAGGAACTTGATGCTTACATATTCAGGTACTGACCTGATTGTGACGGGGTATACTGATTTCGACTTTCAGGCGGATAAGGATTCCAAGAAATCCATTTCAGGATCTGTGTTATTCCTAAATGGTGGATCCGTTGTTTGGAGGAGCATCAAGCAATCTTGCATTGCTGACTCCACCATGGAAGCAGAATATGTGGCTGCTTGTGAAGCATCCAAAGAGGCTGTATGGATTAGAAAATTCCTTTAAGTATTTGGAAGTTGTTCCAAATGTCAACGAGCCCATGACACTTTATTGTAATAATAGTGGGGCTGTTGCTAGCTCAAAGGAACCTAGAAGCCATAAGCGCTCTAAGCATATTGAGAGGAAATACAATTTAATTAGAGAGATCGTGCAGCATGGAGACGTGGAGGTGAAGAAGATCCTTTCACCAAGGCCCTATCCAACAAGGTCTTCGACCAACATCGAGACAGATTAGGCATGAAGGACTACTCTCATCTTCTTTGAGTCAAGTGGGAGTTTGTTGGCAGAGATGCCCACAAGAAGATTGTTTATTTGCATATTGATGTAATGTATAATTCTTTGTAAAGTCCTTATTAAAAGATTGTTTATTTAAATATTGATGTAATATATAAATCTTTGTAATTTGCTGATTAAATTAATAAAAGTTTAAACGTTCATTCATTCCTTTTTAGTTTGATTGAAGATTTATGATATTCAATAGTCTTATAGTCCTTAATCAAACCTAACAATGTATGAATAGACAAATGTAGATTTGCGTGAACAAACTCTTCATGGTTTGACTAAAACGATATATTCGCAATCTAAAGATCAACGGACTATTGATCCCAGTATGATTGTTGGAAGAATCTAGGATGTCTAGTTACGAGGCATAGAGAGTTAGGAACTCTTTAGTTCTTCCAGTGTATCTTTCGAAGATACTGAATTGACTTGTGCACCTTTAGAGACAATAGAAGAACAAACCATTTAACATCTTCTATCTCAAGGTCACTACGTATGAATCGCATCATGCTTACCTAAATCCTGAAATGAGACATGTCATTTCATAGCATTAATACTCTCATTTGATAAAGTCAAATTCTAGGTCGAATGTGTGATCTAGACAAGGCCTATTGGTGAGATATTAAGTTATGAAAGTGTCATGAACCAACTTTGTGAAGTTCTCATAGATATGGAATTCATGTACAAGTTTGCTGAGATGCAATATATATTACCTCATGCTTTATTACTTGGATTGTGAATAAATGAATTGCGCAATGTCCAAATTTAAGTAGCGACTTTATTTGGATGAAACAATGTGACTTGTTAGCTCCTCGCCAATACATTGTTTCTGACTTATTCACAAGTAACAAAAGAGTTGAGGAAATAAAAACTAGAAGGGTAAAATGGTAATTTTATAAATCCCAACTAGTTGATGATATTCATGAAGGGTAAACATAGATAACATTCAAAGGATCCGCTCAATATAATTAAGTTGAACTTGAGTAGAAAATAAATTCATTTGAATCGAGAGATTCTCAGTGTCGACTCTTTAGTGGAGTCAGTTGACATTAAGCTAATCCTCGGAAAAGGTTTGAGAACTTTTGAATCCGAGAATAGAAGCTCAGGCTTTGTTCATTTGGATCCATAAGGTCACTATTACAGGTCATTAGAGTAGGACTGTAAAACTAGAAGCTAAGTCAAAATAAGTTCAAGTGTTGAACTAGACTTTTTCTCGGAAAATGTCTAAAGGGTACGTTTGTCCACAAGGACATAAAATGATGTGAATGTCAAAATAAGATTTTGAATATTTTCATTTGATGAAAATATAAATTATTTTCTATAGCCGAAAAGTCGTTTAAGGTATTATGAAATTAATTTCGTTATTTGTGCAATTATAATTCTACAATGGGTATTTTAAGAATTGTCTTAAAAGAAATAAGGAAGCATCTAGATGCTCCTCCCCTAGGTAGAGTTCGGCCAAGATAGTGCATCAAGAGGAGAGTTTTATTTCCTTTTTCTTATAAGGATAATTACCCAAAAGAAAAAGGGAAATGAATTTCATTAAGAAGGAAACAAATGTGCTAAGTGAGGAAATAAATTTCCTCACTAATGCAAGGTGTATGGCCGGCCAAACTAAGAGGGAAAGGGGAAGGGAAAATCAAATATTGTGTCATGAATACATTATTCATTAATGAATGAATAATTGACCTTTATAGATTTTTTTTCTCCTATAAATAGAGCCTCACATAGAGATGTGAAGGTTAAGCTTTTTCTTGCTCTCTAAAAAATTAAAATTTTGGACATATGTACTCATTTGAACATCGAATAAAAAGTCTCATTGTGTCATCATCTCTTTTGGCTTCCCTTTATAAAGTTTCTAAAGATAATGTTCCCATATTTCTAAAACCTTGGGGGGCTGGGGGTAACCCGATAAGCGGCGATTTTCGACATCGCATTCGAAAGGCCGCGGCACACCGAGCCTCGTATAGAGCAACCTCCGAATCATCTTCCAAGTGAGCCTTGGCACGCACGTCCTTGTCACGGTCAACGAAGACGGCATGCATCTCCGCTAAGAGGGAGTCGTTCTCCTCAGTAGCTTTCCGGTGAGCGGCGTTGCTCTCAGCCAATTTTCCACGGACAGAGACCAGCTCCACGTCGCGAGCCGCCATGGTCCACTCGAGCACCTTCTTTTCCGCCAAAAACGCGCCGGCGGACCTCTCCACTTGCTCCCTCGAGGCATGCTCCTCCACGAAATTCGCCTCGGCCGCCTCTCGATCGGAGATGGCGTTGGTCAACGCCTCCTTCAACGCCCGCTGACGACGAGCAGCCTCCTCCATCACGAGCTTCATCCGCTCGTGGCGCGCTAAGACCTTTAGTGGGGCAATGTATAAATACGGAGCAATAGAATGGGAGAGATTAGGGATAACCGACCTTTCGCTCGTCACGGGTCCCTTGCCGGAAGAGCTCCATGTCACTGACGATGACTAGCTCCTTGAAGCAATGGGGGGAGGATTCCACAAGCCCCCTGGAACTCCGGTCCCTCAAGTCAGCCGCCTCGACAAGGAAGAGAGATCCACCAAACGCCGAGAGCTGGACGACACGTCAGTCGCAGAGGACATGGTCGGGCGCTTCCGCGGGGACCACCACTTCCGCCCTCCCGAGTCTGTGACGGAGCAGCGGGTTCCGGTTTCCTCTCTGCTTGACGCGCGCTCGTGGCCACATGAGCATCGCGTGGTGAAGGCAACACCGCCACGCCCTCTCGGGGCTGTCGCCGAGAACCGCCTAACGAATGGGAAATAAAGTCAGTAAGTAGAAAAAGATGGCGTAATAAGGGGTACCTCGTACCACTACAACGATCAGCCGGGAGGACATTACGCCCCCGACCTCATATTTGGGGGAGGGGGGAGGTGTTCCTGACGAACCACCCGGTAGTGCCCATGGTGTCAAGTGACTCAAAAATTGAGGCTTGACCACGAGCTGCAGGAAGACGATGGACGACCTTCCCAAGTTCCGTGAGCTCGGGATTGGCCGCAGAGGTACGGATCTTCGCGGGAGCGAACTCAAGGGAAGCAGAACCGAAGGCGCACTCGGAAACCCACAACCATTGGTATTGGTTCTTAGTGGGCATGTCGGCGAATTGTTTGGTGTAGTAGGCTCAAAAATGCTGGCTCGATTCGGCCCTTCTACAATTGAGAGAAACTCCAGGAAGTCGTCGACCGTCATCGCCCTCTTTCGCTCCCGAAACAACATCATGTAACAAGCGGCCATCAACCGATATAACGACGGTAACATCTGCACCGCATGCACCTCCAACTTGAACAAAATCTCATCGACCACGTCGGGAAAGGGAAATCGAAGACCGCCCCAAACTCTAGCCAAGTGCACCCCGGCAAACCCAAGCCGAGGGCAAGTAGGCCGATACGTCGGAAGTGGGCGTAGCACATCGATGCACGGGGATATCCTGAACTCTCCTCGAAGATTCCAAAATTCTGCGAGTGATACGGGGCATGGGATGTCAACCCCATCACAGGGGTAGGCCCCCCGTACCCGAGACGTAGTAATCGGAAAAGTCCGGGTCCTTTCGTCCTCCTCCCACCCTGACAGAGGCGGGGCGAGCGTCGTTTTTGTCGAAGAGGCATCACCAGTCGAGGAATCGGGGCTTTGTTCGCTCTGTGGGCTTGCCGACCGAACGTCGAGAAGCGCAGATGCACAACCATGACCTGATTGCATGAGACTAGGAAGATTCCCGACGGCTGAAGGCTGCTCGGGAGACCTCGGGCCCCCCGTCGAGGCCCTCTGAGAGGGCTGGCCAACCGCCAATGTCCTGGGAGAGCCTTTTGTTGGAATTTATTTAACAATTAAACAATATTAATTACAATACACATCCTATGTGGTGGAAAATTATAATTAGATCTAATATATTAAAACCAATTTTAATATATTTAACAACCTAAGGCATTAAAATTTATTGAGTAATTATAAACAATTTATAATACACAAGCTCAATCAAATAAAATTGAAATAATAATTTATATAACAATTATATAATTTATATTTATTTATTTAATTGAGGAAAGACTTACGTAAATAGTTGTAAACAACTATGACGTTGCTAGCGTTCGCCTGAATGCCACGTCAAGCCCAAAACCCGAGAAAAGCCTCGTCGGATTGCTCGGGAGTGTCCTCGCCGGATTGGGAGTGGTCACCGGAATGCACAGCAGCTGGGAGCCTCGCCGGACTGGGATTCTTCGCCTGACAGGGAGCTCGCCAGAATGGATGCCCTTGCCGGACTGGTCACTCGCCGGATTGGGATCTGCCGCCGCACAGGGACTCGCCTGACAGGGGGCTCGCCGGACTGGGACTCCTCGCCGGACTGGGACTCCTCACCGGACTGGAGATCTCTGGGACCCCTTGCCTGATGACCTCGCCGGATTGCCCTCGCCGGATTGGACTTCGCCAGACTGGATCGCCTCGCTGGGATCTCCTCGCCTGACAGACAGCCTCGCCGGATTGGATCTGCCTCGCCGGATTGCTACTGTCTCGCCGGATTGGACCCGCCTGACGGGTAGCCTTCGCCAGACTGGATCTGGGTCGCCGGAATGGACTCCTGGAGGCTGAGAGGTCGCCGGAATGCACATAAAACGACCTAGAGACTTTTGGGATGGCTGAAACCTTTTTAAAACAGTTTTAAAAATTCCAAAACAATTTTTCTAAATTGTTCAAACACCACAAGTGATGAATCAACAATATTACACTTAGAAATATTGAGATTATGAGTGATAAATATTAAGAACAATTAGGAAATCAAAGATGAAAAAGGGAAAACAATTTTTCTCTTTTGTTTGGGGATTTTGGCCGAGAATTGCACAAGGGGGAAGAGAGAGAGATTGCCGAAAAACACACTAGGGTTAGGTCTAGGTGATTAGGGTTTCTTAGCCTTATTTATACAGATTATAAATGGGCTTAAGCTGGGTCAAACCCATGACCCTATTCACTTAAGGAATCCGGCCAAACACTCTCCCTTTACTCGTCCATGTCTTTGATTTTTGTTCCTAAATTTATTTGATTTAATTTCTAAAATTAATTTAGAACTCTCATTATTATTTAATGACACATCATTAAATATATTTCATAATTATCGAATAAGTACGAAATGAGAAATAATTTGTTTTCTTCTTTCAACATATTTAATCACTCGAGAATGTCATCATCAATATGATGGCATCTTGTGATTCAATAAACAAAATAAATAACTGGTTATATATCGAGTTTCAAGAAAAAAACTTTCCCAATATAAATCACTATTTATACTTAATGAGTAAATCAACTTTTCAAGTTCTTTTAATCTCTTCCAAGTGTCTATTATTGAGACCTCATGGACCCACATGAACGAAGCTTTAGAATGAAGGATGGACACAAAAGTTCACAAACTTTTTCCGTCTTTTAACTCTTAATATTGGTCGATTCCACTAAAGGACCACTATTGATAATCTCTCTTTCATGTGCGTATCTTTTATGTTTAATATGATGAAACAATTTTTCATACGATCCACGGAGTATATTACGATGTTACCCTTCATGTGTATCAGTAACTGAGAGGAATGTAAAATTACTGTTTTACCCCTCGAGTTATTATTTCACTAACTCCTTTGTTATTTGTGAACGAGAAAAACATAAAGTGAGATGTCTATACATGTCACATGTTTTAATCAAAGAATGAACTCATTCAATGAATACCTGGCCAGGTTTATTCATTCACACTCTCATAACAAAGCATAGTGTGATACTAATGCATTTGCATTCTTGTTACATGAATTCCATATCTGTGAATCATGTAACCCAACATTACATCCTTGTGACACCAACAGTCGGGTCAGATGCAACTAAAATTTAGTCATTGCCCATTGACGAATCAAATGTCACAAAGTGCAATGTCAATTACATATTCACTTCAGGATTAAGGTAAGTATCATAATACTCCTTTAGTTGTGAACTTGAAGCCTCGAGTGTGTAAATAGTTTTGTCTCGAGCTTCTAAGTGTCACTGGTCTTGTTCAGTGTCTTCTATAAGATACCTAGTATGAATCATAGAGTCCCAACTCTCTATATCACAAGATGAGATATCATGATTCATGCTAACAATCAATAATAAGATTCTATTGCTCTATCGATCTTTAGATTGCGAACAAATGGTTTCAAACTTGTCACAAGGGGTTATCTTGTCAAGTCTGTACTTAACACCCTTTTCGTCGATGACAGTTTCAGAGCATAGCTTAAACATAACTAAACACACTCTTATAAAGAATGAAAATTTATTAATATCAATGTTTCAACAAAATAAATACATAAAGTATCTCAATGTCTAATATCTCCTTTGTGGGCACCAATCCCAACACCTTTGTCGGCCGCTAGGTCACTGGGAGAGGGCTGACCGACTGCCAACGTCCTTGGAGAGCCCTGGCCGGCCGCTTGTCCCTTGGGAGACGGCTGGCCGGTTGCCTGCATCCTGGGAGAGGGCTGCCGGCCGACAAAGACCAGGGAGAGGGCTGGCCAGCCGCTGTGCGCCTAGGAGAGGCCCGGCCGGCCGGAGGCTGATCTGGCAAGACTTGCGCGACCAAGAGCACGCTAGCCCCACCAACCATCGCCATCGATGCCCACGCGTGTCCCCGGTCACGCCCACCGCTGCGGGCGCCTCCCACGACGCCGCTGGTGGCCGCGCTAGGCTCGGAGGCTTCCCAAGGCGCGTCAAGCGTGAAGGACGGGCTTTTCCAGCCGGCCCTAGCACTGTCACGCCGCGCTCACACTGTCTCCATCCTTGCACTGGGCTAGGGCGCGCCTCCCAATGCGTCGTGCGCGGAGGCGAAGCTTTCCTTGCCGGCCCTAGCGCCCTCTAACCTGGATACGGCGTCCTCGCTTGCGCCTTTGCCTCCGTGTCCAGATCTGGCTGGACCTCGTCGGAAAGCGCCCCTCGACGCGTCACGCGCGGGGCTGGGCTTCCCCCTGACGGCCAGGCCGCCCTCGCGCCTAGGCTCGGACGCGTCTCCCTTGCCACCCAGCTCTGGAGGCCCTCGAATTTTCTCCTCCCTTACAGCATACAGCGACGCCGCGCTTAGGAGGAACGCTTCCCTACTCGCCTGCTCGCTGGCCATCCCTGTGAGAGTTTCCGCCCCAATTTCTGATGCGCCGCACAAGATCCCCTTGGAAGCCATCAACGCGTTCAAATCCTCATCGTCAAAGAAGAGGGAGGAAGGGGGTTTGGGGTTAGGAGGAAGGGGAAGAATCGATATTGGGAAAGTGTTGTTTTCGGGAGACGATAAAAAGGAGACAATAAAATCATCAATAGACCCACTATCAACATTGAAAGGCGAGGAATCCATGACACAATGTTATAAAATAATAATAATAAATTAGACGGGGGAAAGGAGTTTATAATATTACCTATTTTCCAACGTCTCCTCGAAGGCTCCATGGAAGCTTGCTCGCCGGCTCGGCCCATCGGAGCCTGCGCGATCTTCGAGTTGGAACGACGATCGAAGGACTCAACTTCTAAGTTTGTTCTTGATCTCACCCTCGACATTGAACTCGGGGGGCTAATATTGTCGTCGTATTTCCGGCGATGACATGCTTATATACTCCCCACGTCAACTAGATATCAAGGGGACCATTCTGGAACACCTTCAGAAGATCTTGACACGACCGCGCGCGTACCGACCTCAACCCACCGGCAAAACAACGCGCAGGCCAACCCACACCGCCTTGAAGGGGCCCAGCCGGCCACCTTTATGCCTTGGAGAGGCCTGGCCGGCCACTCACATGCCTAAGAGGGTTCTACTCGTCCTTGGTCTTTTGGAGGTTTCTCAGTCGGCCATCGTTGCGCCTGGGAGAGGCGTGGCCGACCAGCCACGTGCTTAGGAGGGGTCTCCATGTCCTTAGCCTTTAGTGGGTCTCCTAGCCGGCCACCTTTACGCTTGGGAGAGGCTTGACCGGCCACCCACATGCCTAGGAGGGGTCTCCCCGTCATTGGCCTTCTCGGGGTCTCCCAGCCGGACATCATCGCGCCTTGGAGAGGCCTGGACGGCCATCCACACGCCTCGGAGGGGCCTCCCCGTCCTTGGCCTCTTGAGGGTCTCCCAACCGACCATCCCATTGCCTGAGACAGTCCTGGCTGGCCATCACTCCCGGCCTGGCCTTTTAAGGGTCTCCCAGCCGACACTCACTATTTTGGCCAGCCCGAAGGCTAGTTCCATGACGACAAATAGCCCGATATGTTCTTCACAAAGGTAAGACAAATTCCACACCCGGAACTCTGCTAAAATATTAGCTCGTGTTCTCTTTCTCTTTCTCTACCCACTTCACTCCCCAAGTGAGTTGTCTGAAGGAACGACTTCCGACCTGAATAGTTCTTTAAGATCCGAGATCTGAGCGCCGAAAGGATGTTCAGCCAAGTGTCTCTGTTTCGCCCAATCTCGGCGATCCCTCCCTGTCATCCTAAATCTCCACCCGCATTGTACTAATGTTAAGCGTCAGAGAGATACACATCAGACCCCCTTTATCTTCCCTTCTTAATTCAAGTCTGTTTAGTCTTTTCTGATAACATAACGAGTTGAAGACCATGAGACAGCTAAGAGACGATCCGGGAAACCGAATCTGACACGCTAAGGCCGAAACAAGGGTCACTCGCTCGGAGCGGGGGTTTGACCACTTAGGTCTCAAAACGTTGTCCAAATTTCAGCGACAACACTACACCTTGCCTCGCTGCTTCTCGTCTTTGGATTCTTGAGCAACCACGAAATTTTCTATTACTATAGTCTACGAGCATTTGAAGAGTTTAGTGAGTGGACACCACTAAACAATATGAAACAAGAACGAGTCTTAGATCATAACCTAATACACTAGATCAGTTGAGGATCAAGGTTCCAAAATAAAAGAGTATTTAGAGAGATAAATAATAGAGAGAGAGAGATCGTCGGTTAGAAAGACAGAGGGCAAGATCAAAAACGTATTTTCAGATCTTAATGTGAGGCTCTATTTATAGAGGAAGGAAATACAAGAAAGGGTAACAAGCCTTTCGTATTGTGTATTCATGACACATAATTTGATTCCCTCGTCTCTTTCTCTTGATAATGTCTAGCCCATATGTGCATTAGTGAGGGTAATTTGTTTCCTTCTCAAAGAAATTCATTTCCTCTTTTTTTCTGGGCAAGTATCAATATACAATAACGCACAATATAACAAAAGATATTTATGTCTCTATTAGACTCTATTCTAGCTGAATAATAGTTTTCCCTTGAGGTAATATGGTCGGTCATATGCTTGTGTATACACACATATATACTTGCTAATTTGTTCATAAAAAATAAGGAAAGATCTTCATATTATTCCCCATACAGTAGCATGTCACAAAATTTAATTCACTAAGCCTAGAAACAAATTTCTAGCCGTGTGGCTTTAAATTAATTTGTACACCGGCAAGTACATTTTTTCATAATCCAAGTAATAAAGAATGAGGTGATATACATTGAATTTTAGCAATCTTTTGTACATGAATTCCCTAACGAGCATCTAGTTCAGAAACTTGGATCTAGAATGTAACTTTCTTAATTGAATATATTGAAGTTATAAAATGACATGTCTAATTTCAAGATTGAGGTAAGTATGATGCAATTCATACATAGTGACCTTAAGACAGAAGAGGTGAAATGGTTTGTTCTCACATTATCGCTAAAGGTGCACTAGTCAATTCAGTATCTTTGGAAGACACACTGGAAACTATAGAGTTCCTAACTCTCTTTGCCTCGTAACCGGACATCATAGATTCTTCCAACAATCATACTAGGATCAATAGTACGTTGATATTTAGATTGTGAACATTTTGTTTTATGCAAACCATGAAGACTTCGTTCATGAAAATCTACATTTGACTCTTCATACGCTTTTTATGTTTGATTAAGGAATATAAGACTGTTGAATTGTTGAGATTTTTGCCCACAAAGTAGATATTAGACATTATAAATACATTTTGTATTTTGTTTAGCTGAAACATTAAATAAAACGAAATATTCATTCATATATAAGTTTGTGTTTATGTATGTTTGCTTCGCTCTGAAACTGTCGTTGACAAAAGAGGTGCTAAGTACAGACTTGACAAAATACCCTCTTATGACTGGTTTGTTCTTATCTTGTGATATAAAGAGTTTTGATCTGTGATTTGTTCTTGATTTCTTAGAAGACATTGAACGAGACCAGTGATACTTTAAAGATTGAGATAAAACTATTTAATCACTCGAAGCTTCGAGTTTACATTCAAGTGGTATTTTGATAATTACCTAAATCTCGAAGTAAATACATATATTATTGTAACATTTTATGATATTTTATTTGTCAATGGACAATGATTAAAAGAAGTTTCATCTGACCCGACAATTGGTATCATAATACTGTAAGTTGAATTATGTGATTCAAAGATACGTAATTTGTGTTGAAATAATGTTCAGGCATTAGTATCACACCGAGTTTTGTTATGAGAGTGTGAGCGAATAAACCGGGTCTGGTATTCATCAAATAAAAAATTCTTTCAATAAAACATGTGACATGTAGAGATACCTCACTTTAAGTTTTTCTCGTTCACAAATTTTAAAGGAGTTGGTGAAATAATAACTCAGGAGTATAATGGTAATTTTACATTCCTATGAGGATATGATACACAGAAAGGGTAATATTGTAAAAAACTCCATGGATCGTGTGAAAAATTATTTTGTCACATCAAACTGAAAAATAAACGCAAATGAACTTCGAGAGTTTCAATATTAGTCCTTTAGTGGCATTACTAGAAACATTGAATCTAACAAGCCTTAATAAGTGTGTGGAGTTCTCCCACAACCCCTATTAAGGGTTGTGGTATCCACGGTTGTGGAATTTCCCACAACCCTTAGACATCCAGTGTGGAATGTTCATACTTCTAACACCGGATGTCTATTGGTTGTGGAATATTCAACAACCAATCACTTTTCGGTTTAAATTCTCCAAAACTTTTGAACATTTGGCGCTGCGGCCCCACGTTCCACAACAGATCCAAACCTCCGTTTTGGGAGTCGGTGCCGCGACGCCAGTTTAGTTCCATAAGGCTGCGACCTTGCTACTGGGGCCGCGGCGCCGACTCCCCTAACAGATGTTTTTATCCGTTATGGGACATGGCGTCGTGGCTCCAAGCAGAGTGGCCGCAGTGCCGTTGTCTAGAGAGTGCATCCCCTCAAAATTAATGGATTAAACCCTAAAAATCATATAGTACCTGTAGAATGTGTTTAAACATACACAATTAATCTAAAATAATAGAAAAATTGGACTAAATAGCACTTGCAAACAATGTTATTGCAATTTAGCCATACGTTTTGCATCTTTAAAGATATAGCCAAAAAAGATGACGTGGATTTTTTTTATTAATTTTACTTCCAATGGTGCCCTGTTCAAAACATTATTTTTTTTCGTAATTAATAAAACACTATTTTTATAACAAAACTATTTTTTCATATTATTCTGTTTTTAAATAACCGCTTATTTCTAAAAAATAACCGCCGGTAGTAACTGACTATTTCTATAAATAACTCCCTATTTCTATAAATAACCGCCGGTAGTGGGGTTGATTTTTTTTTGGGTAGTGGGTATTATTATCAGTTGATCTTTTTTTTCGAATTTAAATTTCCTAATTACGCTTTTTTATTCAGGGGTAATATAGTCACTATAAGCGGTTTATTTTTGTTTACGGCTATAAACCAATTTTTTCAGAAGTTTGGCTATTTAGCAATTCTTAAGTTTGAAATGGCTATATAACTTATTATCCCAAAAAAATATAGTACATCCAAAATCATCAAAGATCCTCAAATACATTTAAAATCACTAAATGTAACTAATCATCGATAAATGTTTTTACATAGTTAATTAGCTCTTCTATTACTCTCTCTATTTCTACATTTGTATATGTATTTTTGTTTTCTAATATGCTTATACCTCCTATAACTATATCGCACATATAACATAAAACAAAGTACCCCAAATTTCGTGTTACCACTTTGTCTTGGAACGGCCATTGACCGAATATACGTTGATTTTCCATCACCAACAGCGTCTTTGTGTTCGAGTTTGAAATTGAAAACATCCTATAAAAAGAAAAGCATAAGGACCTTCTTTAAAAAACGCTCAATATATAAGTCAAAAAATTACCTTTTTATTAAAGAAACTAGGTCTTGTGGAATTTGTCTATTCAACGGGTCGAAAAACATCGCATAATCTTTCCACACGTAAAGGAAAACAAGCAAATTGGAGAATATTAACTGATGATACTCGGCCATAATTGGAGAATTAGGGCTAAAAATTATTTTAAAACTCATTAAAGAGATCTTTGGGTTTAAGTTTGACTAACGGGTCAAAAATGAATTTTGACCTAGCTAAATCCCGCTCTCACATATAAAGAGGGATTTTGTGAAACCCTATCCATATCCCTAGCATGATTGTACTCAGCCACTTCCTCCCTCTCACCTTGAGTTTTAGCCGAGAATTCTTGAGAGAGAAAGGATCAAGAAATTGTTATGTGATATTTTGTTTTGATATTTGAGTGATTCCCCTTCTCCCGTGTTCAATCCTAGATCCCACCCTCTTAATCTCTAAAACACCCGATTGAATTAGCATTGAACCCATTGTGGTGTTTGTGTGAGATTTTTCATATAGGGCCGCCGAAGAATTGAAGAAAAGGATTCAAGACTCACGAAGGTTCAATCCGCCGAGGCACTTATGCCAAATCCGGCGAACCCAAACCAGTCTCATTTTGGCTACCTTCCAGGTGCATTCCAGTGAGGAGATTGAAGGCACAAGGGGCAGGTGCAAGGCTCGCAGCAAGTCCCTCCGATCAGGAATAGATGAGGCTCACGTTCAGCCCCTCTGGTTAAAGACTTAGCACGCGGCAGGTCTATTCCGGCGACTGGAGAGACTGAATTTGGCGTGTATTTTTTCCTACGGGTGTTGTCCTTCTTGGCCTATTTTGGCTTGTGTGTGTGTGCAGGCTTATTCCGTGAGGCTAGACACACAAGAGGCAATTTATCTCCTTGTTTGATAAGGCGTGTGACGTGTAGACTCATTCCGGCGAGGTTAAGGCAAGCGAGGATTTGGTGTGGCATTCAGGCGTTAGCGAGCCACTCACGAGATTGTATACAATAAATTGGATCTGCAACAATAAATTGTTTATAGGTTATTAGTGTGTTTATTCAATTTGTTGACAAATGTTTAGAATAGAATTTATTAACATGTTAGTAATTTTTAATCCCTAGATTAATTGAAAATTATGAAAATGTGTTTTAACATGTTAGGTTTATGTGTGTTTCGCCATATTTAGATATGTCACATAGTTTAATAGGTTAATTATCAACCAATTTCTAACATGAATATCATAAATCTTCAATCAAACGAAAAAGGAATGAAAGAACGTTTCAACTTTTATTAATTTAATCAACAAATTACAATCAGGACTTGCGAGAGATTTATAATACATCGATATGCAAATAAATAATCTTCTTGCGGTCCTCTCTGCCAACAAGTAGTCTCCCAAGAGTCCTCAAAAGACAGAGGACGTGAGATCTGTTCTGTAGGCCTAAGTCGTATGAAGTCTCATGTATGCAATGCTTTGCAATAGACCAAATATTAGTTACACAGTGGGCGTTGTGAGTAACTTCCAATCGATTGCTAAACCCGAGCATTGTGTTGCTGTCAAGCATATTCTCAATTATCTTCGAAGAAAGAGAAATTATATGCTTGCACACTCAGGTGCTGACCTAACGTTGCCAAGATATACTGATTCCAATTTTCAAGCAGATAAGAATTCCAGGAAATCCACTTTTGGATATGTGTTCATCATGAATTGTAGATATGTGGTTTAAAGGCGTATAAATCAATCTTGTGTTGCTGACTCGACCATGGAAGTTGAATATGTGGCGGCTTGCAAAGGAGGCTGTTTGACATCGGAAATTCCTGAAGTACTTGGAAGTAGTTCCAAGTGCCAGCGGGCCCATTACGCTTTATTATGATAATAGTGGGGCCGTTGCTAATTGTAAGGAACCAAGAATTTCCAAGCGCTCAAAACACATACAACAAAAATATCACCTGGTACGAGATATCGTCAACAGACGAGACTCAAAAGTTATGAAGATGTCGATGTTGGAAAATCTTCCTGAACCCTTCTCGATGCCTTTAACGAGTAAGATTTCTGAGGAATAGCTAGAAGGCTTAGGACTGAAATTTCATTCACATCTCATTCGAGTCAAGTGGGATGTTGTCGCTGAAATTTGGACAACGTTTATAGACCTAAGCGGTCAGATCCTCGCTCAGAGCGGGTGACCCTCGCTTCGGCCTGAGCGTGTCAGATCCGGTGTCCCGGATCGTCTCTTAGTTGTCGTGCGGTCTTCGAGTCCTTCTGTTATCTGAAAAGAGTAGACAGATGTGATCTAAGAAGGGAAAACAGAGGGGGGTCCTCTGTTTACCTCTCCGACGCTCAACATTAGTATAATGCGGGTGGAGTTTGTAGGATGACGAGGAGGGATCGACGAGATTGAGCGAGACGAGGATACTAGGATCGCTGGCGTCTCAGAGCTCGGATCTCGGATCTTTAGGGAGTATTCTTCCGGTCGGGAGAGAATATCCGAAATACCTCACGTGAGAGTATGATATGTGTCTATGGAGTAAGGGAAAAGTGTCTCTTTTTGGTGTCTCGAGCTTACCTTTGCGTAGAGAGCATCGAGGGCTATTTATAGCCACGGGTGTAGCCTTGTGGCGGAGTGGGGAACCTCTGGGCGTCGGTGGCCGGCCAGGTCCCTCCCACGAGTCGGGAAGGCCGGCCAGGTCCCTCCCCTGGGTGAGGAAGGCCGGCCAGGTCCCTCCCCTGGATGGGGAAGGTCGACCAGGTCCCTCCCGCGGATGGGGAAGGCCGGCAAGGTCCCTCCCGTGGATGGGGAAGGCCGGCCAGGTCCCTCCCCTGGATGGGGAAGGCCGGCCAGGTCCCTCCTTTGGGCGAGGAAGGCCGGCCAGGTCCCTCCCCTAGGTGGGGAAGGCTGGCCAGGCCCCTCCTTTGGGTGAGGAAGGCCGGCCAGGCCCCTCTCATGGGTGAGGATGGCCGGCCGGGCCCCTCACCTGTGTGATGGTGGTCGGTCAGGTGCGCGAGGGCGGGTCTCGGTTGTCCCAGGGATGGCGTCTCCCCTTCGCGCCCCGGATACGAACGTGGATATATATATTTAACGCTGTCGCCAGAAATACGGCGACAACATTAGCCCCCCGAGTTAGACGTCGAACTTGAGATCGAGAGCAAACTCAGAAGCGGCGCCTTCCGACGGGCGCTCCGCACCCAGGATCGGGCGCGCACCGACGGTCCGAGCCGGAGGGCAGCGCTCCAGGGAACCCTCCCGGAGGTGGAGGAGATCAGGTAGCTTTATAAGCACCCTAACCTTTAATTTATTATATTTTTCCTTTTCTTTCTTTGCATTGCGTCATGGACCCCGTGCCGTTTGATGTGGATGACGGGTCCGTTGACGACTTTGCTGGTTCCTTTTTAACCTCGCCTGGGAGCAATACTTTTTCAATCCCCAATTTACCCTTTTCCCCAAATCTCAAATCCTCTCTCTCTCTCTTCTTTGACGACGACGACTTGGACGCGTGGATGGCTGCCGACAGAATCATGACGCCGGAGGCGGGGGCGGAAGCCCTGGCAGGTGAACAATCCGGCGAAGGGACCTTGCTTGGCGAGGGGCGTGAGGTCGGAGGGACGTCGGGGGTTACCGGCGAGGACGGCTCGGCGGCGGCTAGGGGCGAGGGCGAGCCCGGGCTCGCGCAAGGCGCGACGACGACAGATCGCCGGCGGAGCGTTCCCGGGTCTGATCTCGGGGGCGCGGGCGAGTGGGAGGCAGTCCTGGGGACCGCCGATGGATCTGCGGCACTTGGGCGTGAGGATGGCGCCGGATCCGTGCGTGGCGCGGCGGCGGGACCCTGGACGAGCTCTCTCGGGCTCGGCGATGGCGGCGCGGTAGGTCATGCGGGCGCACGTGCTAGGGCCGGCGGAGACAGCCACAGACGCGCACGTGGACCCCCGGGGGACACGCCTCGGGCTGGGGCGCGCGGATCTGGCCGGAACGGGAGCCCCGGCGGCGTGGGCGGAGGTTCGCCCGCCGAGGTGGAGCGCGACAGCGCTCTGGGCGACGGGGGCGGGCCATCTCCGGAGCGCGGAGTCGCAGGAGACGTGTCGCAGGTCGTGGGCTCCGGGCTCGTTTTCGCCAGAGTCCACTCGGTGGCGTGGGCTCCGCCCGAGGTGCCCACCGCCGACCTCACGCCTCCTCGGGGCCGGGCAGCCGGCCAGCCCCCTCCTGGGGCTTTGGCGGCCGACCAGGGGCCTCCCCCGAGCCAGATGGCCGGCCGGCCCCCTTCCAGGGGGCTGGTGGCCGACCAGGGGTCTCACCCGGATGCGATGGCCGGCCGGCCCCCTCCCGGGGACCCGATGGCCGACCAGGGGTCTCCCCCGGATGGGATGGCCGGCCGGCCCTCTCCCAGGGACCCGATGGCCGACCAGGTGCCTTCCCCGGATGGAGTGGCCGACCAGCCCCCTCCCAGGGATTCCATGGCCGGCCAGGGGCCTCCCCTGGGCGAGATGGCCGGCCAGCTCCCTCCCGGGGGTTCGGTGGCCGACCGGGGGGCCTTCGGTCATCGGCCGAGCGGCCGGGGGTCTCCTGCGGGGCGGGAATCGCCCGAGAGCCCAACGGGGGACTCGAGACCTCCCAGGCAGTCGTCGGTCGCGGGTACCCTTCCGACTTTGGCCCAGTTGGGGCGTGGTCGCGCGTCGGAAGAGAATGAGCGGACCCTTGCCTTCCCGGTCACCGTGTCCCGGATTCGGGGGGCCTTCCCCTGCGAGGGGGTCGATTCCCCGTCCCTCGTGTCTCTCGCTCAGTTCCGAGGGATTCGAGAGGAGTTCGGGATCCCGCCGAGTATCGACATCTTGCGTCCTCTCCCGGAGGATCGGCCTTCGCGCCCTCGGCTCGGGTTTGCCGCGGTTCATGTGGCCAGTCTTCGGAGCGGGCTTCGGTTGCCTTTTCCTGGCGTGGTACAGGAGCTTCTGCGTCGATTGGAGGTGCACGCAGCCCAAATGCTACCTTCGTTCTACCGGATGGTGGCCGCCTGCCATATGATGTTCTTTCGAGAATGGAAGAGGGCGGTCACGGCCGATGAATTCTTAGAATTTCTGTCGATCGTGGAAGGGTCGAATAGGGCCGGGTCGTACCGGGCGTACCACGCCAAACAGTTTGCCGTGGTCACCAATGTGCCCACAAAATATCGATACCCTTGGGTGTGGGTTTCGGAGTCTGCGTTTGCCTCGGCCCCTCTTGAGTTCGGGCCCGCGAGGATCCCCGATTCGGCTGTCGACCCAGAATTTACGAAGCTTGGCAAAGTCGTCCACCGTCTCCCGTCTGTCCGTCGTCAGGCTTCGATCTTCGCGTCGCCCGACACTATGGCAATCACAGGGTGGTTCGTTTCGAATACTCCCCAGTTCCCCCGAGCGCATGGCCGAGGGCGTAACGATTCGGATTCAGAGCCCGACGAGGAGGTCCTTCCGACCGATCGTTGTAGCGGTACGAGGTACCCCTTATTGTGCCGTTCATTTTTGCCTACTAACTTGGTTGCTCTTCCGTTAGGCGGTTCTCGTCGACGACCTCGAGGAGGCGTTACGACCTCGCCGCCTCCGCGCGAGGCTCATGCTGCGAGGCGGCCGAGCCCATCACGGGAGCGACCGGAGTCTCAACCCCCGTCGGCACTTCAGGAACGCGGGAGCAGCGGCCCCCCGCGGAAACGCCCCGCCGTATCCTCGGCGAGTGACGCGCCGTCGGGTTCTCGGAGACTGGTGGAAGCGACCTCTACTGGTGGCGGCGGGTCGCTCTATCTTGCCGAAGCGAACGACTTGAACGACTTGAAGGTTAGTCATTCGTGTGCCCCCTATCTCGTGTCTTTCCTCTTTATGCCATGTTCACTTGTTGTTGCACTGTAGGCTTTGGCGCGCCACGAGCGGATGGAGCTTGTGATGGAGGAGGCCGCTCGCCGTGAACGAGCGTTGAAAGAGGCGTTAGCCAAGGCGATTTCCAGTCGGGACGTGGCCGAGG
Source organism: Urtica urens (assembly GCA_958296335.1). Taxonomy (NCBI): domain Eukaryota; kingdom Viridiplantae; phylum Streptophyta; class Magnoliopsida; order Rosales; family Urticaceae; genus Urtica; species Urtica urens. Next base: position 36,375,587 of record OY282520.1, read on the forward strand.
CAAAATTCGCGGAGGAGAGGGCCTCGAGGGAGCAAGTGGAGCGATCGGCGAGCGCCTTCCTGGCGGAAAGCAAGGCGATGGAGAAGGCCTTGGCCTCCCGCGATGCCGACCTTGCTTCCGTTCGCGGTCGGCTGGCTGTGAGCGAGGCTGCCCACTTGAGAGCCGTTGAGGAGAACAACGCCCTCTTGGCGGAGATGCAAGCCGTCGCCGATGACCGCGATGAAGCCGTGCGCATCAAAGAGCGCCTGAAGGATGATTGGGAAGTCGCGGTGTACGAGGCCCGACATGCTGCGGCCGTCCGCGTCCGGGATGCTATTGTTGCCGAGAACAAACCCCGCGAAGTGTCTTTCGCATTCTTTGATGCCATGTTCCCGCCGATTGAGGGAGACGCGGCGGTCGGCGTCCCACCGAGACTACGCAGTCCTCGGTGGGGACATCCCCTTCTCACCCGAGCGCGGGCTCGGGCGAAGAGCAGCTTGACTTCGGCTCCGATTAGTGTTTTGTTTCGTCCGCGCCTATGTTTAGCGCGTCTTTCTTTTTATTTACTTGACTCGTTTTGGATGTTTTGAGGCTTTCCATTTTTGCGACATTTGTCTTTCTTTCTCGCAATCTTCTCTTTATCGAATGAAAAAACCCCGCGGGTTTGCGTTGGCTTCTTTTTGCGATTCTTGTGTTGCTTGAAGTTTTTGATTGTCGGATTCCAAGACGCTTGGGTCCTTCGATTTACGATGGGCCTCCTTGGCGAGGGGCGATCGATGATCGGGAATTTCCTTTGCCGTCTTCGGCTTACTACGGCCGGCAACCAGCACTAACGGCATGTCGCGTATATTGCGTGGTCGATGGTGGGAGACTTATTCGGTAACTCGTCCGACTTTCCTCTTGGGCACGTCTGTGTTTCGAGGAACGTTCATTGTCTCATTCACTTACGCCTTGCTTCCTTGGCGACATCCGAGCTCGCATTCTTCGGTTTTGGGTATTTTTTACTCCCAACCGTGTTTTGAGCTTCTTTGTTCGTGAGCTTTCGACGATGGCCTGTCGGCTTACGTCTTGGCTCTACGACGGGGGAATCCTGAGATTTGGCTCGATCGATGACTCGTCGATTTGTGACGTTGGTTTACGATTTGCCTTGTTGGCGTCGCGCGCATTCATCTCTAGGGTATTCGTTTTACGTCTTAGGATTGGGTATTGACATTGGCCCGGTTGTGTGTCAATCGGGGTTTGCCAACCTTCCTCAAATCCATGGACGCCCAGATGCAAGGTTGTTGCCTTGTTACTGGTTTTTTGGTGGAGATTTCTCCGGCCACGGGGTTCGTACCCCGCGGTTTTGTGGGTCTTTGATTTTCTCGAATGCAAACGGTTATGGTTTTGTTATCGATTCGCCCATTGGTGGAGGGTTTCGGTCCCTATTAGCGTATCGTCGCTTTGTTGGGTTCACCTCCAGCCCCCCAAGTTTTTAGGGATAATAACTATTATTTCTAGGAACTTATAGCGGGAAATTAACCAAAATGATGACACAAAACGATCTTTTATTCGATGTTCAAATGGATACATTTATTGAATTACGACAATCGTGGCTTTGTGTTTACATTTGTTGGAAATCTCGCATTTCGCTTGGCCTTCATGCGTGATACATTTTTAAATGCTCGGCGTTCCAAGGGTGTGTGAATGCGAGCCCGTCCATGTTTTCTAGTTCGTATGTGCCGTTGTGAATGGCTTTCCGAACTCGGTACGGGCCTTCCCAAGTTGGGCCTAACACACCAGCCCCTTGTACCCTGATATTTGGGAATACTTTCCTCAAAACCAGGCTGCCGTCGGGGAAGCTCCGAGGTTTAACCCTTGCGTTGTAGTAACGCTCGACCTTTCTTTTCTGGGCTGTTAGGCGCGTGAGTGCGTCGGCCCTCTTTTCGTCGATCAGGTCGTGGTTTGCTCTTATGGCTTCCTCGTTTTCTTTTTCGTGGAAGACCTCCATTCGGAACGTGGGGAGCGTGGTCTCTATCGGGACCACGGCATCCACTCCGAAAGTTAAGGCGAACGGGGTCTCCCCCGTTGCGTTTCGCGCCGTGGTGCGATATGCCCATAACACGAAGGGTAACTCGTCTGCCCACGCGCCCTTTCGGGTTTCCAATTTCTTCTTCAAATTTTATTTTATCGTACGGTTTGCCGCCTCCACTTGGCCGTTAGCCTGGGGGTGCCTTGGGGAGGAGTATGTTTTACTAATCCCGAGCTGTTCGCATATCTCGCGCAATCGCACGTTGTCGAATTGTCGGCCGTTATCAGTCACGATCGATTTCGGGATACCGTGGCGGCATATTATGCTTTTCCATATGAAGTTTGTTGTGTTTGCCTCTGTGATTTTTGCCAGCGGCTCGGCCTCAACCCACTTGGTGAAGTAGTCGATTGCAGCTATGGCGAATCGGAGCTGCCTCGGGGCCGTGGGTAATTCACCGATCAAATCGATTCCCCATTTGGTGAATGGTCGAGGAACGATGATCGGGCACAATGGCGCCGGGGGTTGTCTGGGAACACGGGCGAACCATTGGCACTTATCGCATTGTCGGGACCAGCCGTGGGCGTCTTTTTTTAAAGTTGGCCTAAAGTAGCCTAATTTTAGGAGCTTCATGGCCATTGACTGTCCAGCCGCGTGGTTCCCACATAGTCCTTCATGGACTTCTTTCATGGCTCGTCTCGCTTCGTTGTTGTCGAGACAACGAAGGAGGGGCATCGAGTAGCCCCTCTTGTATAGCACATCCCCGCGCATTGTATACTTTGACGCCAAATGTTTCAATTTCTTGGCATCTTCACTATTCTCTGGAGTGACTCCCTTCGCTATGTAGTTTTTTAGGGGTGTCAACCAGGACGAAGCCGATGAGTTACTAATTATCCCTACATCGTTCCTCGAGATGTAGGGTCTGGTTAGAATTTCGATCGGGACTTCTCCATCTTCGTTCGGATCTATGCCCGAAGCGAGTCGCGCCAAAGCATCCGCCTCGGCGTTCTCCTCCCTGGGGATTTGAACGATCTCGAACCAAGCTATCGCTTCTAGGTTCTTTAGGGTTTTTTCCAAATAAGCCACCATGTTTGGCTCCTTGGCGGCGAATTCGCCTTTAACTTGATTCACGATCAATTGCGAGTCGCAAAAGATGTGCAAGTTTTCTGCGCCGAGCCGGTGAGCGAGCTCCAAACCGACTATTAGGGCATCGTATTCTGCCTCGTTGTTGGAGGCCTTGAATTCGAAGCGCAGCGCGTATTTTAATTTTTCCCCGTCGGGGTTGGTTAGAATTACTCCGGCCCCGGCCCCTTGAGCGTTTGATGCGCCGTCGACGCACAACACCCACGCTGGCCCGGATGGGCCAAGGCCTCTCTTTTTTGGAGATCTTGGCGTGAGGGCCTCGCCTTCATTCTCGATTCCCGCCGTAAACTCCGCCACAAAATCTGCTAGGGCCTGGCCTTTGATGGCGTTTCGCGGTTGGAAAAGTACCCCGTACTCGCTAAGTTCTTGTGACCATATGGCCATCCTCGTCGAGGATCCTCTTTGTAGTGCCTTTTCGATCGGATGACCGGTCCGCACGATTATCTGGTGTGCTTGGAAATACGGCGCAGTTTCCTGGCGCTCATGACGAGTGCGAGTGACAATCTTTCGATCTCAGGATATCGGGTCTCAGCGTCTAGGAGGGCCTTGCTGACATAATACACTGGCCATTGTCCTTGCCCTTCCTCACGGATAAGGACCGCGCTCGTAGCCCTTTCGGACACTGCGAGGTAGAGCACAAGAGGCTCATGGTCCCTGGGCTTCGACAAGAACGGGGGTGCTGCGAGATAAGCCTTCAGAAGATCTTGACACGACCGCGCGCGTACCGACCTCAACCCACCGGCAAAACAACGCGCAGGCCAACCCACATCGCCTTGAAGGGGCCCAGCCGGCCACCTTTATGCCTGGGAGAGGCCTGGCCGGCCACTCACATGCCTAAGAGGGTTCTACTCGTCCTTGGTCTTTTGGAGGTTTCTCAGCCGGCCATCCTTGCGCCTGCGAGAGGCGTGGCCGACCAGCCACGTGCTTAGGAGGGGACTCCATGTCCTTAGCCTTTAGTGGGTCTCCAAGCCGGCCACCTTTACGCTTGGGAGAGGCTTGACCGGCCACCCACATGCCTAGGAGGGGTCTCCCCGTCCTTGGCCTTCTCGGGGTCTCCCAGCCGGACATCATCGCGCCTTGGAGAGGCCTGGACGGCTATCCACACGCCTCGGAGGGGCCTCCCCGTCCTTGGCCTCTTGAGGGTCTCCCAACCGACCATCCCATTGCCTGAGACAGGACCGGCTGGCCATCTGTGCGCCTAGGAGTCTCCCGGCCTGGCCTTCTAGGGGTCTCCCAGCCGACACTCACTATTTTGGCCAGCCCGAAGGCTAATTCCATGACGACAAATAGCCCGATATATTCTTCACAAAGGTAAGACACATTCCACACCCGGATCTCTGCTAAAATATTAGCTCGTGTTCTCTTTCTCTATCTCTACCCACTTCACTCCCCATGTGAGTTGTCTGAAGGAACGACTTCTGACCTGAATAGTTCTTTAAGATCCGAGATCTGAGCGCCGAAAGGATGTTCAGCCAAGTGTCTCTGTTTCGCCCAATCTTGGCGATCCCTCCCTGTCATCCTAAATCTCCACCCGCATTGTATTAATGTTGAGCGTCCGAGAGATAAACATCAGACCCCCTTTATCTTCCCTTCTTAATTCAAGTCTGTTTAGTCTTTTCTGATAACATAACGAGTTGAAGACCATGAGACAGCTAAGAGACGATCCGGGAAACCGAATCTGACACGCTAAGGCCGAAACAAGGGTCACTCGCCCGGAGCGGGGGTTTAACCACTTAGGTCTCTGAACGTTGTCCAAATTTCAGCGACAACACTACACCTTGCCTCGCTGCTTCTCGTCTTTGGATTCTTGAGCAACCACGAAATTTTCTATTACTATAGTCTACGAGCATTTGAAGAGTTTAGTGAGTGGACACCACTAAACAATATGAACCAAGAACGAGTCTTAGATCATAACCTAATACACTAGATCAGTTGAGGATCAAGGTTCCAAAATAAAAGAGTATTTAGAGAGATAAATAATAGAGAGAGAGAGAGAGATCGTCGGTTAGAAAGACAGAGGGCAAGATCAAAAACGTATTTTCAGATCTTAATGTGAGGCTCTATTTATAGAGGAAGGAAATACAAGAAAGGGTAACAAGCCTTTCGTTTTGTGTATTCATGACACATAATTTGATTTCCTCGTCTCTTTCTCTTGATAATGTCCGGCCCATATGTGCATTAGTGAAGGTAATATGTTTCCTTCTCAAAGAAATTCATTTCCTCTTTTTTTCTGGGCAAGTATCAATATACAATAACGCACAATATAACAAAAGATATTTATGTCTCTATTAGACTCTATTCTAGCTGAATAATAGTTTTCCCTTGAGGTAATATGGTCGGTCATATGCTTGTGTATACACACATATATACTTGCTAATTTGTTCATAAAAAAATAAGGAAAGATCTTCATATTATTCCCCATACAATAGCATGTCACAAAATTTAATTCACTAAGCCTAGAAACAAATTTCTAGCCGTGTGGCTTTAAATTAATTTGTACACCGGCAAGTACATTTTTCATAATCCAAGTAATAAAGAATGAGGTGATATACATTGAATTTTAGCAATCTTTTGTACATGAATTCCCTAACGCGCATCTAGTTCAGAAACTTGGATCTAGAATGTAACTTTCTTAATTGAATATATTGAAGTTATAAAATGACATGTCTAATTTCAAGATTGAGGTAAGTATGATGCAATTCATACATAGTGACCTTAAGACAGAAGAGGTGAAATGGTTTGTTCTCACATTATCGCTAAAGGTGCACTAGTCAATTCAGTATCTTTGGAAGACACACTGGAAACTATAGAGTTCCTAACTCTCTTTGCCTCGTAACCGGACATCATAGATTCTTCCAACAATCATACTAGGATCAATAGTACGTTGATATTTAGATTGTGAACATTTTGTTTTATGCAAACCATGAAGACTTCGTTCATGAAAATCTACATTTGACTCTTCATACGCTTTTATGTTTGATTAAGGAATATAAGACTGTTGAATTGTTGAGATTTTTGCCCACAAAGGAGATATTAGACATTATAAATACATTTGTATTTTGTTTAACTGAAACATTAAATAAAACAAAATATTCATTCATATATAAGTTTGTGTTTATGTATGTTTGCTTCCTTCTGAAACTGTCGTTGACAAAAGAGGTGCTAAGTACAGACTTGACAAAATACCCTCTTATGACTGGTTTGTTCTTATCTTGTGATATAAAGAGTTTTGACTCTGTGATTTATTCTTGATTTCTTAATGAAGACATTGAACGAGACCAGTGATACTTTAAAGATTGAGATAAAACTATTTAATCACTCGAAGCTTCGAGTTTACATTCAAGTGGTATTTTGATAATTACCTAAATCTCGAAGTAAATACATATATTATTGTAACATTTTATGACATTTTATTTGTCAATGGACAATGATTAAAAGAAGTTTCATCTGACCCGACAATTGGTATCATAATACTGTAAGTTGAATTATGTGATTCAAAGATACGTAATTTGTGTTGAAATAATGTTCAGGCATTAGTATCACACCGAGTTTTGTTATGAGAGTGTGAGCGAATGAACCGGGTCTGGTATTCATCAAATAAAAAATTCTTTCAATAAAAAATGTGACATGTAGAGATACCTCACTTTAAGTTTTTCTCGTTCACAAATAACAAAGGAGTTGGTGAAATAATAACTCAGGAGTATAATGGTAATATTACATTCCTATGAGGATATGATACACAGAAAGGGTAATATTGTAAAAAACTCCATGGATCGTGTGAAAAATTATTTTGTCACATCAAACTGAAAAATAAACGCAAATGAACTTAGAGAGTTTCAATATTAGTCCTTTAGTGGCATTACTAGAAACATTGAATCTAACAAGCCTTAATAAGTGTGTGGAGTTCTCCCACAACCCCTATTAAGGGTTGTGGTATCCACGGTTGTGGAATTTCCCACAACCCTTAGACATCCAGTGTGGAATGTTCATACTTTTAACACCGGATGTCTATTGGTTGTGGAATATTCAACAATCAATCACTTTTCGGTTTAAATTCTCCAAAACTTTTGAACATTCGGCGCTGCGGCCCCACATTCCACAACGGATCCAAACCTCCGTTGTGGGAGTCGGTGCCGCGACGCCAGTTTAGTTCCATAAAGCTGCGACCTTGCTACTGGGGCCGCGACGCCGACTCCCCTAACAGATGTTTTTATCCGTTATGGGACATGGCGTCGTGGCTCCAAGCAGAGTCGCTGCAGTGCCGTTGTCTAGAGAGTGCATCCCCTCAAAATTAATGGATTAAACCCTAAAAATCATATAGTACCTGTAGAATGTGTTTAAACATACACAATTAATCTAAAATAATAGAAAAATTGGACTAAATAGCACTTGCAAACAATGTTATTGCAATATAGCCATACGTTTTGCATCTCTAAAGATATAGCCAACAAAGATGACGTGGATTTTTTTTATTTATTTTACTTCCAATAGTGCCCTGTTCAAAACATTATTTTTTTTCGTAATTAATAAAACACTATTTTTATAACAAAACTGTTTTTCATATTATTCTGTTTTTAAATAACCGCTTATTTCTAAAAAATAACCGCCGGTAGTAACTGACTATTTCTATAAATAACTCCCTATTTCTATAAATAACCGCCGGTAGTGGGGTTGATTTTTTTTTGGGTAGTGGGTATTATTATCAGTTGATCTTTTTTTTCGAATTTAAATTTCCTAATTACGCTTTTTTATTCAGGGGTAATATAGTCACTATAAGCGGTTTATTTTTGTTTACGGCTATAAACCAATTTTTTCAGAAGTTTGGCTATTTAGCAATTCTTAAGTTTGAAATGGCTATATAACTTATTATCCCAAAAAAATATAGTACATCCAAAATCATCAAAGATCCTCAAATACATTTAAAATCACTAAATGTAACTAATCATCGATAAATGTTTTTACATAGTTAATTAGCTCTTCTATTACTCTCTCTATTTCTACATTTGTATATGTATTTTTGTTTTCTAATATGCTTATACCTCCTATAACTATATCGCACATATAACATAAAACAAAGTACCCCAAATTTCGTGTTACCACTTTGTCTTGGAACGGCCATTGACCGAATATACGTTGATTTTCCATCACCAACAGCGTCTTTGTGTTCGAGTTTGAAATTGAAAACATCCTATAAAAAGAAAAGCATAAGGACCTTCTTTAAAAAACGCTCAATATATAAGTCAAAAAATTACCTTTTTATTAAAGAAACTAGGTCTTGTGGAATTTGTCTATTCAACGGGTCGAAAAACATCGCATAATCTTTCCACATGTCAAGGACAACAAGCAAATTGGAGAATATTAAATGATGATACTCGGCCATAATTGGAGAATTAGGGCTAAAAATTATTTTAAAACTCATTAAAGAGATCTTTGGGTTTAAGTTTGACTAACGGGTCAAAAATGATTTTTGACCTAGCTAAATCCCGCTCTCACATATAAAGAGGGATTTTGTGAAACCCTATCCATATCCCTAGCATGATTGTACTCAGCCACTTCCTCCCTCTCACCTTGAGTTTTAGCCGAGAATTCTTGAGAGAGAAAGGATCAAGAAATTGTTATGTGATATTTTGTTTTGATATTTGAGTGATTCCCCTTCTCCCGTGTTCAATCCTAGATCCCACCCTCTTAATCTCTAAAACACCCGATTGAATTAGCATTGAACCCATTGTGGTGTTTGTGTGAGATTTTTCATATAGGGCCGCCGAAGAATTGAAGAAAAGGATTCAAGACTCACGAAGGTTCAATCCGCCGAGGCACTTATGCCAAATCCGGCGAACCCAAACCAGTCTCATTTTGGCTACCTTCCAGGTGCATTCCAGTGAGGAGATTGAAGGCACAAGGGGCAGGTGCAAGGCTCGCAGCAAGTCCCTCCGATCAGGAATAGATGAGGCTCACGTTCAGCCCCTCTGGTTAAAGACTTAGCACGCGGCAGGTCTATTCCGGCGACTGGAGAGACTGAATTTGGCGTGTATTTTTTCCTACGGGTGTTGTCCTTCTTGGCCTATTTTGGCTTGTGTGTGTGTGCAGGCTTATTCCGTGAGGCTAGACACACAAGAGGCAATTTATCTCCTTGTTTGATAAGGCGTGTGACGTGTAGACTCATTCCGGCGAGGTTAAGGCAAGCGAGGATTTGGTGTGGCATTCAGGCGTTAGCGAGCCACTCACGAGATTGTATACAATAAATTGGATCTGCAACAATAAATTGTTTATAGGTTATTAGTGTGTTTATTCAATTTGTTGACAAATGTTTAGAATAGAATTTATTAACATGTTAGTAATTTTTAATCCCTAGATTAATTGAAAATTATGAAAATGTGTTTTAACATGTTAGGTTTATGTGTGTTTCGCCATATTTAGATATGTCACATAGTTTAATAGGTTAATTATCAACCAATTTCTAACATGAATATCATAAATCTTCAATCAAACGAAAAAGGAATGAAAGAACGTTTCAACTTTTATTAATTTAATCAACAAATTACAATCAGGACTTGCGAGAGAATTATAATACATCGATATGCAAATAAATAATCTTCTTGCGGTCCTCTCTGCCAACAAGCAGTCACCCAAGAGTCCTCAAAAGACAGAGGACATGAGATATGTTCTGTAGGCCTAAGTCGTATGAAGTCTCATGTATGCAATGCTTTGCAATAGACCAAATATTAGTTACACAGTGGGCGTGGTGAGTAAATTCCAATCGATTGCTAAACCCGAGCATTGTGTTGCTGTCAAGCAGATTCTCAATTATCTTCGAAGAAAGAGAAATTATATGCTTGCACACTCAGGTGCTGACCTAACTTTGCCAAGATATACTGATTCCAATTTTCAAGCAGATAAGAATTCCAGGAAATCCACTTCTGGATATGTGTTCATCATGAATTGTAGATATGTGGTTTAAAGGCGTATAAATCAATCTTGTGTTGCTGACACGACCATGGAAGTTGAATATGTGGCGGCTTGCAAAGGAGGCTGTTTGACATCGGAAATTCCTGAAGTACTTGGAAGTAGTTCCAAGTGCCAGCGGGCCCATTACGCTTTATTATGATAATAGTGGGGCCGTTGCTAATTGTAAGGAACCAAGAATCTCCAAGCGCTCAAAACACATAGAACAAAAATATCACCTGGTACGAGATATCGTCAACAGACGAGACTCAAAAGTTAGGAAGATGTCGATGTTGGACAATCTTCCTGAACCCTTCTCGATGCCTTTAACGAGTAAGATTTCTGAGGAATAGCTAGAAGGCTTAGGACTGAAATTTCATTCACATCTCATTCGAGTCAAGTGGGAGTTTGTTGGGATTTATGCCCACAAAGAAGATAAAAGACATTTGATATTATTTGTATTCTTTTTGCTGAAAGTTTAAATAAAGTTAAATATTTTTTCTTATTTAAGATTGTGTTTATGCATGTATGTCTACGCCCTGAAACTGTGATCAACAAAATTTGACAAGATACTTTCTTATGACTAGTTTAAATAATAATTCACAAGCTGATGATCGATTGGACAATCGCATCTGAATAATGATTGCTTGAATAAATTAATGATATCTTATCTTGTGATATTGAGAATTGTGACTATGTCATTTAGTCTTGATGAAGACATTGAACAACACAAGTTACACTTTGAAGTTTTAGATAACACTATTAAATTACTCAAACCTTCAAAATCACAAACGAGGGGTATTTTGGTAAGTACCTAAACCCGAAAGTGAATACATATTTTATGGTAACACTTTATGACATTTTATTAGTGAATGGGAATGTCTAAATGAGATTTCATTAACCCGATAGTTGGTGTAATAATACTGTTTCGTTGAATTATGTGATTCACATAAATGGAATTTGTGGTACAAGAATGGTACGACATTAGTATCACACAGACAATAATTCCTCCAATTTTCGCACTTCTGATGGGTCGAATCCTCCCAATCCAATCAGCTAACTTGCTTCGCCAAGCACACGATAAACGCATAATGATAAAGAACGATCGGAAGCCCAAGCAAAACACAATATTTACGGGAAAACTCAACCTTTTATTCTCCCAATAAATGGAAATAATTTTTTACAAATATCGGCTAGGTCAATCACACACACTATTGATTGACTCTTAACCCTCATTCGAATACGCCGGGCTGCTTTGGCCAAGCTATCCCTGGCTTGCTCCAATAATTTGGTTTTATTTCTCGAAAACCGATAGGCTGCTGGCCATCTTCCTTGTGACTTCTACTTTGCTACTTCATGTGGCGCAAGAGGACAGTTATCCATCACAATCTCTGAAGGGGCCATCTCTGTGCTAGATGATCTGTGCATCTTGACGTTGAATTGAGCAGTGTCCAGCAGCTCCTTCTAGTTTCTCTAACTGACTGAGACATCGTGCCTCAAGTACTCTTCCAACAAGGAATTCAATCGCTGAGTCTAACCATCGGTCTACCGGTGGTTGACCGTGCTAAAATTCAATTCTGATCCCATCAGATTGAATAAAGTCGTCCAAAACCTGCCTATGAACCGGTTGTCTCTATCCCTGATAATGTCTTTCGTTAGCCTGAAGTACTTGACCACGTGCCTGAACACCAACTCAGCTGCTACCTCTGTCGTTCACTGAAGAGGCGCGGTGATAAACAATACATACTATTGCATAATCGATCTACCACCACCAACATCGATCTCATCCCATCAACTAGTGGGAATCCCAATATGAATTCCATCAAGATGGACTGCCACGGCTTCTCCGGGACCGGTAGAGGTTGCAACAAACATGTTGTCGCCCACTTCTCCGTCTCGTTCAACTGAAAAACCCCAGATTTCCGGAAGAAGCTCTCAACATCTTCACTCATCATAGGCCTAACATACGACCTTGATAGAAAGCTCGCAACCTCTGAATGGCCGGGTGCCCTGCCAACACTAGATCTTGAGTTTCACATAACAGCTCCTTACGCAGACTCGCGCTCGGAGGTGTCGGAATTTATTTAACAATTTAAACAAAATAATTATATAACATATCAAATATGGCGGAATTATATAATAGATCTATACATATTTAAACAATTTTAATATGAATAACAACCTATGGCATTAAAATCAATTTATTAGTTTAATAAACAATTTATGAAATCGAAAGACACTCAACAATTGAACACACTAATACCCTATATGAACAATTCATATAGTTGATTTAGCATATTAATTCGTTGAGAAAATACTTACAATTAGGATAATAAATTATCCCGACGTTGCTCGCTAGGGTCGGACGGCCTAACCGAATCCACGTCGAAAAATAGGCTCGTCGGAATGCCCACAAAATAAATTCTTCGCCGGACTGGGAAGAATCGGGTCGCCGGAATGGAGCCTCGCCGAACTGCATGTTTCAGGGAACTCGCCGAATGCAGCTCTCCGGATTAGGCTCGCCGGATGGGGCTCGCCGCACTAGGATAGCCGAAATGGGCTTGCGGGATGGGTCTCTGAACCTGGGACCGCCGGACTGGAGAAAACCTCGCCGGACTGGAGAAGACCTCGCTGGACTGGAGCAGGGCGCCGGACTGGAGAAGGTCGCCGAACTGGAGGAGCTTCGCTTGACAGGGATAAACACGCCGGTCGCAATGCCTTCGCCGCACTGGGGTTCCTAGGCGATCAGATGCAATCCGGCAGAGTGTAAAAATCCCAAAAAAAATTTAAAAATGATTTTTTAAACCAATTTTCATAATACAAAAGAACACCAAACACCACAAGTGAGGATCATTGATAATAAACAAGGAGTTTAGTGAGATTGAAAGGGTGGGCTTTCAAGAACACTGGGGATTGTTTATGGAAACTAGAAAAAAAAATTATGTTTTCTTTCTCTTGGGAATTCGGCCGAGACTAACACAGGGAGAGAGGAGAGTCTTGCCGAAATTACTAGGGTTAGGGTTAGGAGTGATTAAGGTTTAGTTCCTTTTTTATAAACAGCTTCATAATGGGCTTAAGCTGGGTCAAACCCATGACCCTATCACTCTTTTTCGGCCAAAACACTCTCCTCATACTCGGCCATAATTCAATTTATTTATTCCCAATTAATTTGATTTATTTCTGAATACAATTTATTTAGAACTCTAATTTTTATTTAATGACATTTCATTAAAATAATTTCATACTTTCCAAATAAGTACGAAACGAGAAATTATATATTTCTTTCTTTATCTATTTGAATATCACAAGAGCATTATCATCATTATAATAATGCTCTATAATTCAATAAATAAACGTAACATTAAATAACTAATTATTTAATAAGTTACTTAAGAAAAAAAATTCCTCAATATAAAGCATAATTTATATTCAATGAGTAAATCAACAATCCTTGTTCTTTTGATCTCTTCCAAGTCTCTATCATTGAGACCTTATGGACCCACACAAACGAAGCTTTAGAATAAAGATCGGACATAAAAGTTCACAAACTTTTTTCGTCTTTTAATTCTTAATGTTGGTCGATTCCACTAAAGGACCAACATTGACACTCTTTGTTCGTATGCGCATATTTTACATTTGATGTGATAAAACCATTTCTCAAACGATCCATGGAGTATTTTACGATATTACCTTTCATGTGTATCAGTAACTAAGAGGAATGTAAGATTACTGTTTTACCCCTTGAGTTATTATTTCACTAACACCTTTGTTATTTGTGAATGAGAAAAACATAAAGTGAGATGTCTTTACATGTCACATGTTTTAATCAAAGAATGAACTCATTCAATGAATACCTGACCAGGTATATTCATTCACACTCTCATAACAAAGCATAGTGTGATACTAATGCATTCGCATTGATGAAACATGAATTCCATATCTGTGAATCATGTAACCCAACATCACATCTTTCTGACACCAACAGGCGGGTCAGATGCAGCTAATACTTAGTCATTGCCCATTAACGAATCAAATGTCACAAAGTTTAATGTCAATTACATATTCACTTCAGGATTAAGGTAAGTATCATAATACCCCTTTAGTTGTGATCTTGAAACTTCGAGTGTTTAAATAGTTTTATCTCGAGTTTCTAAGTATCACTGGTCTTGGTCAGTATCTTCTATAAGATACCAAGCATGAATCATAGAGTTACAACTCTCTATATCACAAGATGATATATCATGATTCATCCATACAATCATTGTGAACAAATGTGGTCAATAGACTCGATTGCTCTATCGATTTTTAGATTGTGAACAAATGTTTCAAAACTAGTCACAAGGGGCTATCTTGTCAAGTCTGTACTTAGCACCCTTTTCGTTGATGACAGTTTCAGAGCATAGCTTAAACATAACTAAACAAAATCTTCAAAAGAATGAAAATTTATTAATATCAATGTCTAAAATCTCCTTTGTGGGCACCAATCCCAATAGGAGGCACATAAACGCCACTGCCCTTTGCATAAAAGAGGCCATCCTTGACCCAGTATCTCCGAATTAGGCCTTGGATTACCTCTTCCTTCAGCTTTAGATAGGTGCTATCGAGCATGGACTGCTCCCTCACCAGGTCGAGAAAGGTTGCCTTCACCAACTATAACGCTTCCACATAGGCTTCAACATCCGTCCAGCTGAGTGCATTCGCGACTTGATTTTGTTTTCCCGGCTTGTGAATCCATTCAAAATTGAATTCAGGCAGGAAATCTTGCCAACGAGCCTACTTAGGAGTAAGCTTCTTCTGGGTCTTGAAGTAGGTGTTGGCCACATTATTTGTCATGACCGTGAACTTGGTTCCAAGAAGATAGTGCCTCCATGTATCGAGGCACTACACCACCGCCGTCATCTCCTTCTTATGAACCGATTATCTATGCTCAACCTCTTTCAGGTTCATATTCTCAAATGCTAATAGATGGCCCTCCTGAACTAACACCCCACCAATGGCCCGGTCCGACGCATCTGTGGACTTCGAACGGTAAGTCAAAGTTTGGAAGTTTCAGTACAGGTTTCGAAGACACGCCACTTTCAACTTCTCGAAGCAAACTTCGCAATCATCCACCCAATACCACTTGCAGTCCTTCATTAGTAAGTCAGTGATGGGGTTTACCTTTTTGGAGTATCCCCTGATAAACTTCTTGTAGAAGTTTGCAAGACCCAAGAAAGACCTCAACGACGGGACTTTCTTAAGCGCAGGCCAGTCCATGATCCCCTCTACCTTCTTCTCATTCATGCGGATCTTCCCTCGGCTCACCCAGTGGGCTAGGAATTTAACCTCTTCCCGGCAGAATTCGCACTTCTCCTTCTTTACGAACAACTTATATTCTCTAAGCTCCGAGAACACAAGCTTCAGGTGATGAATGTGTTGTTCCAAACTTGGGCTATATACCACAATTTCATCTAGATAAACTACCACAAACTTGTTGATATAGGTCTAGAGTTAAGAAATACTATCATTAATCATATTAGTGGTGAAATATACAATTTCTTTACAAGTAAACTACTTTACTAACCTAGGCAAAGTACATATATATGTTATAATTAAAAACATTACTTAACCTAATTGAATACTAACCTTTCTTGTATCTTCAAACTTGAAGCGTCTTGGGAAAGGTGGATCTTCTTCCTCGGCTCGATTCCTTCACGTCTAGTCTTAAACTTGAGAAACCTAAGGTTTCTATTACAAGAGTCTATAGAAGTTTATAAGGATTTGTGTGTGTACACAATTAAAAAATATGAACCAAGAACAATTCTTGGATCATATGCTAATTCTCTAGATCAATTGAGGATTTATGTTCCAAAATAAAAAGGAGTATTTCCTAGAGAGAGAGAGAGAGGGTCGGCCAAAATTGAGAGCACAAGAGCAAAAAACCTTATGCTCACATATCTATGTGAGGGTCTATTTATAGGAGAAGCTAAAATCTATAAAGGTTAATTATGCATTCATGAAAGAATAATGCATTCATGACACAATATTTAATTTTCTCTTCCCCTTTCTCTCCTAAGTTGGCCAGCCATGCATTGTGCATTAGTGATGAAATTTGTTTCCTCACTTAGCACATTTTGTTTCCTTCTCAAGGAAATTCATTTCCCTTTTTTTCCTTTTGGGTAATTATCCTTATAATTAAAGGGAAATAAAAATCTCCTCTTTTATGCATGTTGGCGAATTCTATAGCTAGGGAAGAGGCATCTAGATGCTTCCTTATTTTTTTAAAAACAATTCTTAAAATACCCATTATAGAATTAGAATTGCACAAATAACAAAATTAATTTCATAATTCCTTAAACGACTTCTCGGCTTTATGAAATAATTTATATTTTCATCATATGAAAATATTAAAAATCTTATTTTAACATTCACATCATTTTATGTCTATGTGGACAAAAATACCCTTTAGACATTTTCCGAGAAAAAGTCTAGTTCAACATTTGAACTTATTTTGACTTAGCTTCTAGTTGAACAATGCTACTCTAATTACCTGTAATAGTGACCTTATGGATCCAAATGAACAAATCTTGAGCTTCTATACTCAGACTCAAAATTTCACAAACCTTTTCCAAGTATTAGCTTAATGTCAACTGACTCTACTAAAGAGTTGACACTGAAAATCTCTCGGTTCAAATGAATTTATTTTCTACTCAAATTCAATTTAATTATATTGAGCGGATCCATTGAATATTATCTATGTTTATCCTTCATGAATATCATCAACTAGTTGGGATTTATAAAATTACCATTTTACCCTTCTAGTAGTTATTTCCTCAACTCCTTTAGTACTTGTGAATAAGTTAGAAACAATGTATTGACGAGGAACTAACAAGTCCCATTGTATCATCAAAATAAAGTCGCTACTTAAATTTGGACATTGTGCAATTCGTTTATTCACAATCCAAGTAATAAAGCATGAGGTGATATATATTGCATCTCAGCAATCTTGTACATGAATTCCATATCTATGAGAACTACACAAAGTTGGTTCATGACATCTTCATATCTTAATATCTCACCAATAAGCCTTGTCTAGATCACGAACTTTATCTAGAATTTGACTTTCTCAAGTGAGAATATTAATGCTATGAAACGACATGTCTCATTTCATGATTTAGGTAAGCATAATGCAATTCATACATAGTGACCTTGAGTGAAACATGTTAAATTGTTTGTTCTTCTATTGTCTCTAAAGGTGCACTAGTCAATGCGGTATCTTCGAAAGATACACTGGAAGAACTATAGAACTCCTAACTCTCTATGCCTCGTAACCACACAACATAAAATCTTTGAACAATCATAGTAGGATTAATAGTCCGTTGATCTTTAGATTGTGAATATATCGTTTTAGTCAAAGCATGAAGAGTTTGTTCACGCAAATCTACATTAGTCTATTCACACATTGTTAGATTTGATTAAGGACTATAAGACTATTGAATACCATAAATCTTCAATCAAACTAAAAAGGAATGAACGAACGTTTCAAATTTTATTAATTTAATCAACAAATTACAATAAGGCCTTTATAAAGATTTATATATTACATCAATATGCAAATAAACAATCTTCTTGTAGGCATATCTGCCAACACAGTCTCCCAAGCCT
This sequence comes from Urtica urens, assembly GCA_958296335.1. NCBI lineage: Eukaryota > Viridiplantae > Streptophyta > Magnoliopsida > Rosales > Urticaceae > Urtica > Urtica urens. Next base: position 36,393,303 of record OY282520.1, read on the forward strand.
GCACAAGAGATTGAGGACATGAGAAAGATTCCATATGCTTCAGCCGTAGGAAGTCTCATGTATTCTATGTTGTGCACTAGCCTGGATATATGTTTCGTTGTTGGCATAGTTAGTCGTTTCCAATCAAATCCTGGACCCGAGCACTAGGTTGTTATTAAGCATGTTCTTAAGTATCTTCGGAGAACTAGGAACTTTATGCTTACATATTCAGTACTGACCTGACTATGACAGGGTACACCGATTCCGACTTTCAGGCGGATAGGGATTTCAGGAAATCCACTTCAGAATCTGTGTTCATCATGAATGGTGGATCTGCTGTTTAGACGAGTATCAACCAATCTTGCATTGCTGATTCCACCATGGAAGCAGAATATGTGGCTGCTTGTGAAGCATCCAAAGAGGCGTAATGGCTTAGAAAATTCCTTAAATATTTGGAAGTCATTCCAAATGAGAACGAGCCCATGACACTTTATTATGATAATACTAGGGTTGTTGCTAACTCAAAGGAACCTTGAAGCCGTCAGCTCTCTAAGCATATTGAGAGGAAATAGCATTTGATTAGAGAGATCATGCAGCATGGAGACGTGGAGGTGAACAAGATCTCAACGGTGGACAACCTTTTAGATCCATTCACCAAGGCCCTACACAACAAGTTCTTCGACAAACATTGAGACAGATTCGCCATGAAGGACTACTCTCATCTTCTTAGACTCCAGTTGGAGTTTGTTGGCAGAGATGCCCACCAGAAAATTATTTACTTTCATTCATTCAATTTTTAGTTTGATTAAAGATTTATGATATTGAATAGTCTTATAGTCCTTAATAAAACTAACAATGTATGAAGAGACAAATGTAGATTTATGTGAACAAACTCTTCATGGATTGGTTAAAACGATGTATTCATAATTTAAAGATCAATAGACTATTGATTGCAGTATGATTGTTGGAAGAATCTATGATGTCTGGTTACGCGGCATAGAGAGTTAGGAACTCTATAGTTCTTCCAGGGTATCTTTCGAATATACTGAATTGACCAGTGCACCTTTAGAGACAATGGAAGAACAAACCATTAAACCTCTTCTGTCTCAATGTCACTATGTATGAATTGCATCATGCTAATTAAATCCTGAAATGAGACATGTCATTTCATAACATATATACTCTTATTTGAGAAAGTCAAATTCTAGATCCATTACGTGATCTAGACTAGGCCAATTGGTGAGATATTAAGTTATGAAGATTTCATGAACCAACTTTCTAAAGTTTTCATAGATATGTAATTCATGTACAAGATTGCTGAGATGCAATATATATCACCTCATGCTTTATTACTTGGATTGTTAATAAATTAACTGCACAATATCCAAAATTAAGTAGCGACATTATTTAGATGAAACAATGTGACTTGTTAGCTCCTCGTCAACATATTGTTTCTAACTTATTCACAAGTACTAAAGAAGTTGAGGAAATAACAACCAGAAACGGTAAAATGGTAATTTATAAATCTCATATAGTTAGTGATATTCAAGAAGGGTAAACATAGATAACATTTAATGGATGCGCTCAATATAGTTAAGTTGAATTTGAGTAGAAAATCAATTCATTTGAACCGATAAATTCTCAGTGTCAGCTCTTTAGTGGAGACAGTTGACATTAAGCTAATACTCGGAAAAGGTTTTTGAACTTTTGAATCCAAGTTTCGAATCTCAAGCTTTGTTCATTTGGATCCATAAGGTCACTATTAAAGGTCTTTAGAGTAGGATTGTTAAACTGAAATCTAAATCAAAATAAGTTCAAATGTTGAACTAGACATTTTCTCGGAAAATGTCGAAAGAGTATTTTTGTCCACGTGGACATTCATGATGTGAATGTCAAAATAAGATTTTGAATATTTTCATATGATGAAAATATAAATTTTTTTCTAAGGAAGTATCTAGATGCCCCTTCCCTAGCTCTAGAATTCGGCCAACATGCATCAAAGATGAGAGTTTTATTTCCCTTTAATTATAAGAATAATTACCCGAAAGGAAAAGAGAAAATAAATTTTCATGAGAAGGAAATAAGTAAGCTAAGTGAGGAAACAAATTTCCCCCTTGCTTGATTAATGTGGCCGGCCATATTAGAATAGAAAGGAGAAGGGAAAATCAAATATTGTGTCATGAATACATTATTCTTTCATAAATGAATAATTGAGATTTATAGATGTTCCTTCTCCTATAAATAGAGCCTCACATAGAGATGTGAATTGAAGCTTTAGTCTCACTCTCTCTTGCTTTTGGCCGACCCTCTCCTCCCTCTCTCTCTAAAAATACTTCTTTTATTTTGGCACCTAAGTCCTTATTAGACTTAAGTTTAATTAGCTCTCTAGCTCATAGACTTGTTCTTGAGCTATTGTGTTCAATTGTTCCCACACACAAATCCTTCTAAACCTCTATAAACTCTTATAATAGACACCTTAGGTTTCTCAAGTTCACGTTTCGGCTTGAAGGAATCGAGCTTGAAGAGAAGATCAACCTTTATCAAGATTCACCCAAATCAAAGTTCAAGAAAAACTATGAAAGGTTAAAGATAAACATAAGAAAATAATGAATTTCAGTACCTCAGACCACCTAAGTATTCAACAGAGCCTCAAAAGTCTCCATCTTTGAATTTTAAGTTCGATAACACGCCTTTCCATGGGAGCGGGTCAACGCGGAGGAGGCAAAGAATAAACAAACGAATCAGTGTTCCTAATCATGTACAGTAAGTCAAGAATAGAGGCATGTCAACGAGAGCTATAAATCTTGTGGACGACCATACCGAGTTCAGTCTCATTAACAACTTCCCCTATCACAAATTTCAATGCGTGCCCGTATGTGCGAGGGGAAGTAAAAAAGGAATATATGGAAACCCACATGCACTAGTAATGAAATATTTGTAATGAATATTTGTAAAACTTCAGTTTACTCAAAATCTCATGGACTGCAACGAGGTTCCATATGTTGTCCACGGTGACCCACATCTTCTTCTCGTGATGGAGAATCAAATCCGGCCACAACCTTCATAGGTCAGTCTTCGTTGCACATGTGCGTTCGCATTACATTAATGCTCGACTAAAATAAATCCGTTGACGTCAGCTGCCACAACCACATATTTATTCACCATCCACCAGAAGAAATATATGCCACTCTAGGCATTCCCATTTCCCCGCTAACATCCCTATAAGTAAGGGGCCATCCCGCGACAACAGAGCGTTTGTCAACACTGTGACTGGAAGTTCATTGACGACAATCCACCCGACATGCGCCATGCATTTTTCCCTCCCCTAGCACTCTATCGTCAGCATATGTCGCCCCTTCACCTTCGCTGGCCGTCCACGCGTCAAAGACTGAGATGTCATCGTCATTAAAAATGGTGGGCGTCAATGAAGAAATCCAAAACCTGGGAGTTGCGAATTATAGGAGAAGGATTTGACGAGAAGAATTATCTCCCAACAATTGTCAACACTTGGTACCAAGGGGAGAACGGCTAGAGTTTCATCTAGGGTCCTGTCAAGCACGTTATGGCTACGATAAGTCATAACGTGTAGGTGACGCACCACAAGCGTAATAAAAAGAATATTATAATTTCAAAAGGAGGAAAATAGATAACCTTTTACTCTTCCTCTCAGCACGATGCCACCGGAAGGTTTGGTAATCTCAGCACCGCTGAACTGGCCTTTGTCATTACGAGCCATAGTTTTGCAGTATAAGTACGAGATTTGATTCATGAGTTTGTCGTTCGAATTATCATTCAAAGGGAAATTCGAGAGGATAATTTTACAGGTTCATTTCCAGCACAGAGAAGACCCACGACACATGACAAACGAGCTTACCCCGTGGCTCTATGGCTTGCTAACCTTGTGACAAGACTCCATAACCAGTCGGCCATGTTCCAAGGACCGGCTTGCCACACTACCAAGACGCTGGGACCGGTTTGCCATGTTCAAAAGATTGTCAGCATGCTCCTGAACCGGTCGGCTATGATCCCATGATCGGTTAAACTCACTAATCAAAAGATTGGTCAGCATATCAGACTTTTAAAAAATTTCTTCAATATTTCATATAAATTGTGTGTCAGTAATATTTTGTAGTGTGCTGTCCAAAGTCTTCGTCCAAGCCACAGTTTGAAGTAGCTAGTGTCTTGGCTACTTATCCTAATAATAACATGACCACGGAGGTCACTGTCTCTTGAATCCAATATTTAAAAAGGATTTATAATGATCATATATATTAGTATATTACCACTAATGTAATACTTCAATCGTTCAATCAATTTATAAAAGACTTAATATTTCTCCATTCCTTGCTATTTCTCTTCTGATCGAAAAATGATCTTAAAATTCCATGCCAAACGGATTAATTCACGCATTACATTGTCTAAATGGTGTTATGTAAACTAAAATCATAGACGAAAGACTAAACAAATCACAGTTTGTTGTTTTTTCTTCTTAAAAACATCCCACAAATTTCATACAACCGACTAAATATCACTTAATCACCAGGCAGTCGAGACTCTCGTCATCAGGAATATTAAACCGGATTCTTTCTTTCGAAAGAATCAGTTTTTCCACGTCTCCATCATCATAATCAACCTGTATTTTGTTGCCGTAAATTGAATAATCCCGTACTTCTTATATAAAAGCATCAATTTTATATAAGATATATGAAAAATAAATATGTACCCGATGTTTTTTACTGATGTAGTTGTATGCCGCAACATAACCCTGATACCATTCAGCATCATCCTCCCAAAAAACCTAAACCCAAAGGATTTCTTATTAAATACATTGAAACATATGTATTATAAAACAAGATTATCTTTGTTAGAGAAACACAAGAAATGTCTTCTACTGATCAAAATCTTTAATAAATAAAAATTAGTAGATGTAAAATCGAATATACTACTAAATATATCATATTTATAGAACTTAGTCAAGCTCCTGCTGTATAAAATAAATAAACCCAAAACTTCTACCCATTTTTATTTCATGAGGGAATATAAAAACTACGTGGAAGATTATCTGAAAGCAAGGAAATTAAAATCTTGATGTATGTTTATGTTAATTAAATTATAATCTCGGGGACGTAAGGTTTTAGTTAGATCTTTATTAAAAAAAATTGATATTTCTGCACAAACTCACAGACTCCCCTCTCTCATTTACTTTAAAAATGTTATATACAGTCTCTAGATGTCATAAATAAATAAAGGTCAACAGTTTTCTTTTATATTTATTTATTTAAAACACTCATGATTTCAGACACACACACAAATACACTTCGCAAGCTTTTAAATGAAATGTTATTGACATATAGAGATATGCAGCTAACCTTGCATCTTAATCCGAGAAAGCTCTTTGGATCCACACCCTCAAACCTCAACCTGTTGATGCAGAGAAAATTGCACCTTTAGAAAACCTTAAACAAAATCTACTTTTAAGTTTAAACGATATTAATAAATCTAAAACTAAACTATGCTAAAATCTGACGCAAGTCCTAAATTCAATCTTCCATTGTAAAACAAAATTAACCCAGAGTTTAATTTATCCAAAAAAGCATTTAAATATATGTACGTATATATGTAATACATTCAAACTCACGTACTAAGCTATTAAAAACAAGATTAGAAAACCCTAAAATTCGTACTTGAACCATTTCAAAGGATCCGGTGAGAAATAATGAGTGGAGATCTCTTTGCCCTTAGATCCGGAAGCACCATCTTCAGTCGGAGCCGCCTTGTCACCCTTGGTAATAGTAGGATTCTTGCTTCGCCGAGTGTAGACGCGAATTCTCGTGGAGTTTTCACCCTCCGTGGAATTTTCGGTCTTGCTGCTGTTGCTAGCAGCCTTTGTCTCTTTCTCTCCGTTATCCTCTTCGTGGCTATCTTGCTGAGGAAAAGCCATTAATACGCTCTCTCTCTATATATATGTGTATATATATATATATATCTTTCTGGGTATGCGAGGTGAATGGAAGACAACAAACGAAAAGAGAAGGGGTGTTATATAGTGAAGGGTTTGAGAGACAGAGAGGGTTGAAGTGAAAATAAAACGGTAGTAGCACTTCTAGAAGGAGCGAGAAAGGGGATTTTATTAGAACGACGAACGAATTGAGACTTTGCGTTCCGTGCCAAGTATGCATTTCTATCTCTCATTGTTTCCAATCGATGCCATTGACAGGGAGATTAATTGCTACTATTAAAAAAAGGTGGGAATTCTTTTGTAATATAAATCATTGTAGAAAAAGATAAATGAATTATGAACATGTTGGGAGGAGAAAACGAGACGAGAATACATATATATGCAGTTGTTTTGATATTCAGTACTATAGGATATGAGTAAAGGGTTTGTGATTATCAAAACACGGCACTCTACCAATCTAACCGTTCTGATGTTATATGTTTTTGCAAATTAAAATGTTATATAGGGTCATTCTGGTCCGAAACTAATTGAATTTCAGAAATAATTCACTTTTTCTTTTTTGCGCAAATAGTTAGTTTAGATAATATTAACCTACAAAAAGTTACAATAAAGGAAATTCCAAAATGATATACAATATTAGAATATAAATTTAGAAAGAGCTTGTGTCAAAGATGCTTACCGAAAAAATCATTCAACTTGAAACCGATGTTAATGTGGATGATTAAAATTTTTCCAACACATGGTATATTGTCATGATATTTGGTCAATTGCTTGATTAGTTTTCATGTTTGCATGGATTAAATATCATTGATTCCATTACACTACTACAAAAACACTTTTAGAAGCGATTAAACAAGAGTCTATAGAGGTTTACAAGAATTTTTGTGTGGGCACAATTAAACAATATGAACCAAGAACAATTCTTGGATCATAAGCTAATTCTATAGATCAAGTATGGATCTAGGTGGAAAATAAGAAGAGTATTTTCTAGAGAGAGAGAGGAGAGGGTCGGCCAAATGAGGGAGAGAGCAAGAAAAAACTTAACCTTCACATCTCTATGTGAGGCTCTATTTATAAGAGAAGGAAAAATCTATAAAGGTCAATTATTCATCATGAATGAATAATGTATTCATGACACAATATTTGATTTTTCCTTTCCCTTTCCCTCTTAGTTTGGCCGGCCATACACCTTGCATTAGTGAGGAAATTTGTTTCCTCACTTAGCACATTTGTTTCCTTCTTAAGGAAATTCATTTCCTTTTTTCTTTTGGATAATTATCCTTATAAGAATAAATAAATAAAACTCTCCTCTTGATGCACTATCTTGGCCGAACTCTACCTAGGGGAGGAGCATCTAGATGCTTCCTTATTTCTTTTAAGACAATTCTTAAAATAACGAAATTAATTTCATAATACCTTAAACGACTTTTTGGCTATAGAAAATAATTTATATTTTCATCAAATGAAAATATTCAAAATTTTATTTTGACATTCACATCATTTTATGTCCTTGTGGACAAAAATACCCTTTAGACATTTTCCGAGAAAAAGTCCTGTTCAACACTTGAACTTATTTTGACTTAGCTTCTAGTTTAACAATCTTACTCTAATGACCGGTAATAGTGACCTTATGGATCCAAATGAACAAAGCTTGAGCTTCTATACTCGGACTCAAAAGTTCTCAAACCTTTTCTGAGTATTAGCTTAATGTCGACTGACTCCACTAAAGAGTCGACACTGAGAATCTCTCAGTTCAAATGAATTTATTTTCTACTTAAGTTCAACTTAATTATATTGAGCGGATCCATTGAATGGTATCTATGTTTACCCTTCATGAATATCATCAACTAGTTGAGATTTATAAAATTACCATTTTACCCTTCTAGTTGTTACTTTCTCAACTCCTTTGTTACTTGTGAATAAGTCAGAGACTGTGTATTGACGAGGACCTAACAAGTCATATTGTTTCATCCAAATAAAGTCACTACTTAAATTTGGACATTGCACAATTCATTTATTCACAATCCAAGTAATAAAGCATGAGATGATATATATTGCATCTCAACAATCTTGTACATGAATTCCATATCTATGAGAACTTCACAAAGTTGGTTCATGACATCTTCATAACTTAATATCTCACCAATAGGCCTTGTCTAGATGACACATTGGACCTAGAATTTGACTTTCTCAAATGAGAGTATTAATGCTACGAAATGACATGTCTCATTTCAGGATTTATGTAAGCATGATTCGATTCATACGTAGTGACCTTGAGATAGAAGATGTAAAATGGTTTGTTCTTCTATTGTCTCTAAAGCTGCACTGGTCAATTCAGTATCTTCGAAAGATACACTGGAAGAACTACAGAGTTCCTAACTCTCTATGCCTCGTAACCAGACATCCTAGATTCTTCCAACAATCATACTGGGATCAATAGTCCGTTGATCTTTTAGATTGCGAATATACCGTTTTAGTCAAACCATGAAGAGTTTGTTCAGGAAAATCTACATTTGTCTCTTCATACATTGTTAGGTTTGATTAAGGACTATAAGACTATTGAATATCATAAATCTTCAATCAAACTAAAAAGGAATGAATGAACGTTTCAACTTTTATTAATTTAACCAGCAAATTACAAAGATTTATATATTACATCGATATGTAAATAAACAATCGTTTAATAAGGACTTTACAAAGATTTATATATTACATCAATATGCATATAAACAATCTTCTTGTGAGAATCTCTGCCAACAGAAGCGACTAGTCACTTCTAACGTAAACACTCCATTTTTTGCCAAAAAATTAAATTTTTTAGTTTTAAAAGCTACTAATCAGCTTCTAATGGTCAGAGTCGACATATTAGAAGCGCCTAGTCGCTTTTAAAGGCCAAATAATATATTTTGCCAAAAAGTCACACATTTAGAAAGTTGAAACACATATTTGACGAGAACACTTGAGATCGAGCCCTACCTCGCTTTTTTTCAACTTAAGATGTATACGACATGGTCAAGTGTTTGTATGTATTTCTTGGGAAAAGAAAGCAAAGTAATACTACGAAAGCGGAACTCGTAGAAAATACCGCGAAGATAATTTCAATTTATATTCACTCTTGTGTTGGAACTCTCACTACATTCGTCCCTACTTGAAATATATGCATATTGAACCAAAAATATTGTGAATCGATCATTGACACTATACTTGATGAACCAGACAAAACAAAAAAGGGGATAAAATCCGAAAATATTTCAAAGAAATTAAGAACAAAGTGAGGAAGGAAAGAAACCAACAATACCAATGAAAAAAATACACTCTTGCCAAATAATAAAAGGTGAAGTTGTGCAATCAAATTTTGTTATGGGTATTCCTTGAAGGTTCGTGTCCTTGAAAGTGTTGAGACTTATCGGAATGAAAACTTACGATTATCATGTGTTACAATAATAGTGTTAAATATTGTTGGAAATTGGTTAACCATTAACCTATTAAATTATGAAACATATCAAAATATGACGTAAATTCATAGTTTCAATCCTAATATGTGGAACGCATTTCGTAACATATTTTATAGCTATGGCATTAAAAACAACCTAACATGTCAATAAATTTGTAAACATGTTAACAAAACAAATCATGTATAGTAACAACCTATAACAGTTATATATCGCAGATCCAATTCGTTAGAAGGTCACTTACGGTTGTCGTCGACAACTTCACGAGTCGTCCTTCCGCCTTCGGTTTGTGAGATTGGATACCAGAATGCGAATTCAGCCCTTGGCTGAGACACATCTCCACGCGCAAGCCTAGGGTTTCCGCGTGCATCCTGTTGCTTCAAGGCGGATCTGCGTCACACATCTTCACCTTGGCCGAGTGAACCTGGAACGGGGTCTGAGTCTCAGTCCTTGGAATGGCCGAAAGCTGCTGGAACCAAGCAGAACTCGCGCGCGTCAAACAAGCTGCTCCTCGGCCGAGAGCAAGCTTCATGCGCGAGCAAAGGAGAAGAAAAACGTCTTTGCAATTGCCGGCCATATGTATCAAAATCCACTCAAATAACCACAAATGAGTCAATGATATATCTATGAGATTTTTGGGAGATCAAGAGGGTGGGCTACTCTTATGAACATTGGGAAATTGGAGAAAGTCAAAGAATCAAAGGATTGTCTTTTGGGAAACAAATTTCCTCTCACTCTATCTTTGTAGGGTTCGTCCGAGACAAACAGGGGGTAGGGATAGTCTTTACCGAGAATTAGGTTAGGGATTTGAGAGAGAAAACCTCATTTTATATCAGGGAACATTCTTAAGTTAAGTCGAAATACAATAATGTCTCGGTAGTTAAACTTAAACCCATTAAGACTTTTTAAATGAGACTAAATAATATTCCAGCCCATGTATCACTATATATGGCCCATTAAAATAACACTCCAAATTTATTTAATTTATTTATAAAATAATATTTAAATAAATTAAAATATCTCATTGATTTAATAGCATGTCATTAATTATGCTCATACTATATTATACAAACAAGTACGAAACGATAAAATATATATTTTCATCTTTTTTATTTGAATTCCAAAATTGAATTATTATCAATATAATTATACAATGTGATTCATTAAATAATTGTAATAATAAATAGCAAATTACTTATTTAATTACGAAAACAATAATTTTCATAGTATAAATCACTATTTACAATCATGAGAAAATAAACTTATTTTTTATGCACCAAAATTTCTTCTGAGAGTCTATCATTGAGACCTTATCAATCCAGAAGAACAAAAAATTAGAATAAAGTTTGGACACAAAAGCTCACAAAACTTTTTGGAATTATAATTCTTAATATTAGTCGATTCCACTAAAGGACCAATATTGAAACTCTCTAAGTTCAAATGCGTTTATATTTCTATTTGATGAGATAAAACTATTCTACACACGTTCCACATTATATTTTCCGATATTACCCTTTGTGTCTATCATTAACTCAAAAGAATGTAAAATTACCTTTTACCCCTGAGTTATTATTTTCACGAACTCCTTTGCTATTTGTGAACGAGAAAAACATAAAGTGTAATATCCCAACACGTCACATGTTTTATTCGTTGAATACCAGGCTAAATTTACTTGGTCACACTGTACTGACAAAGCATGGTGTGAATCACATAATTCAACGAAATAGTATTACGACACCAATCGTCGGTTCAATGAAACTTCATTTATAAGTTACCCATTGACTAATCAAATGTCATACAGGGCTACAATAAAATATGAATTCACTTTAGGATATAGGTAATTACCAAAATACCTTTCGTTATGGTTTTAAAGTTTCGAGTGATTAAACGATTTTATCTCGAATTTCAAATTGTCATAGGCCTTTTTTAACATCTTCATCAAGAAATGAAGAATAAATTCCAGAGTCACAAATCTCTATATCACAATATAGGATATCGTTAATTTATTCGAACATTCTTAAATCAGATACGATTGCCCAATCGATCTTCAGATTTGCGAACTATTATTTAAAGTAGTTATAAGAAGGTATCTTTCAAGTTTGTACTTAGGACTTCTTTCATTGGTGACAGTTTAAGGATGTAAACATACATGCATAAACACAATCTTAAATAAAAATAAATATTGAATATCTTATATCTTATAACTTTCACCAAAAATAATTCAAAAAAATGCATTTAATATCTTACAGCTTCTTTGTGGGCATAAATCCCAACAAACTCCCACTTGAACAAAATGAGATGTGAATGATCTTCCAGTCCTAGGCCTTCTAGGTGTCTCTCTAAAACTTTACTCGTTAAAGGTTTCGTGAAGGGATCAGCAACGTGGTCCAACAATGAGATATTCATCACTTATGTGTCTCCACTGTTGACGATATCTCGTACAAGGTGATATTTTTGTTCTATGTGTTTTGAGAACTTGTGACTTCTTTGTACCTTACAGTTATCACAATAAAGTGTAATGGGCTCGTTGGCACTTTGAATTACTTCCAAGTACATAAGGATTTTCCTAAGGTAGACAGGCTCCTTTGCAAGCTACCACATAATTGGATTTAATGGTTGAGTTAGCAACACAAGATTTCTTTATACTCCTCTAGACCACAGATCCACCATTAAGGATGAAGAAAGATCCTGATGTCTCTTAAAAATCTGAGTCGTTATATCCCGTCATAGTCAGGCCATTACCTGAGTATGCAAGCATGTAATTTCTCGTTCTCCGGGGATACTTGAGAACATCTTTGACAAAAATCCAGTGCTCGGTTCCAGGGTTTGAATGTAACCTACTTACCACGCCCACTACGTACCAAAAATCTGGTTTACGACTGGGGCGCAAGGAATATGTCTCATATCTTCTATCTCTTGATGAGTCTTGGGATACTGCAAACTAGAAATATGCACTCCATATAGAAAATGTACCGTTCTTGGAGTCTTGCATACTGAATCGATCCATTATCTTATCAATATAAAATTCTGTAGAAAGCGCTAACTTTTGGTCATTTCGATCTCTAAAGATCTAAATCGCCAAAATATAAGCCGCTTCTCCAAGATCCTTCATTTCAAATTCCTTTGACAACCAGATTTTAACCTATAATAACTTTCCTACATTATTTCCCATGAGTAGTATGTCATCTACGTATTGTGGGAGAGATGCCCACAATAAGATTATTTATTACATATTGATGTACTCTATAAATCTTTCATAAGTCTTTATTGTAAGTTGCTGATTAAATTAATAAAATTGGAAACATCCATTCATTTCTTTTTAGATTGCTTGAAGATTTATGATATTAAATAGTCTTATAGTCATTAATCAAACCTAACAATATATGAAGAGATGAATGTATATTTGTCTGAACAAACTCTTCATGGTTTGGTAAAAATGAAATATTTGCAATCTAAAGATAAACGGAGAATTGATCCTAGTATAATTGTTGGAAGAATTTATGATATTTAACCTTTTTTGTCTCAAGGTCACTATGTATGAATTGCATCATGCTAACCTAAATCTTGAAATGAGACATGTCATTTGATAGGTTCAATATTCTCATTTGAAAAAGTCAAATTCTAGGTCCACTGTGTGATCTATACTAGACTAATTGGTGAGATATTAAGTTATGAAGATCTCATGAACAAACTTTGTGAAGTTCTCATAAATATGGAATTCATGTACATGATTGCTGAAATGCAATGTATATCACATCATGTTTTATTACTTGGATTGTGAATAAATGAACCGCGCGGTATGAAAAATTAAGTAGCGACTTAGGTACTCTTAAATACATTGTTTCTAAACTATTCACAAGTAACAAAGGAGTTGAGGAAATAACAACTAGAAGGGTAAACTGGTAATTTTCTAAATTCCATTTAGTTGATGATATTCATGAAGGGTAATTATGGATCCACTCAATATAATTAAGTTCAATTTGATAAGAAAATAAATACATTTGAACCGAGAGATTCTCAATGTCAAATGTTTAGTGGAGTCAGTTGACATTAAGCTTGTGTATGGTAGAGCTTTGTTCATTTGGATTCATAAGCTTAATATTACAGGTCATTATAGTACAGTTCGTTAAACTCCAAGATAAGTCATGTTAATAAGTTCAAGTGTTGAACTATACGTTTTCTCGGAAAATGATGTGAATGTCAAAATAATATTTTATGTATTTTCATATGATGGAAATATAATTTAATTTCTTAAGTCGAGAAGTTGTTTGAGGCATTATGAAATTAATTTCATTATTTGTGCAATATTAATTCTACAATGGGTATTTCAAAAATTGTCTTATAAAAATAAGGAAGCATCTAGATGCCCTTCCGTAGTGTAGAGTTCGGCCAAGATACATCAAGGAGTAGAGAATTATTTGTCTTTAATTATAAAGATAATTATCCAAAAGGAAAAGAGGAAATGAATTTTCTTGAGAAGGAAATAAATATGCTAAGTTAGAAAATAAATTTCTTTCACTTGAGCATGGGGATGGCCAGCCATATCAATAGAGAAAGGGTAGAGAAAATCAAATATTGTGTCATGAATGCATAATAGGAAAGGGTAACCCTTTCTTGATTTTCCTTCTCTATAAATAGAGCCTCATATAGAGATATGAAAAAAAGCTTTATCTATTGTGTCTCTTGATTTTGGCCGACCAATATCTCTCTCTCTCTCTCTCACTCTCTCTCTCTCTCTCTCTCTCTCTCTCTCTCTCTCTCTCTCTCTCTCTCTCTCTCTCTCTCTCTCTCTCTCTCTCTTTCTCTCTTTAAAATACGTCTTTTATTTTGGCACCTAAATCCTCATTAGACTTAGGCTTAATTATCTCTATAGCTCATAGACTTGTTCTTGAGCTATTGTGTTTAATTATGCCTACACACAAATCTTTCAAACCTCTATAGACTCTTCTAATACAAACCTAAGGTTTCTCAAGTTCAAGACTAGGCGTGAAGGAATCGAGCCAGACGAGAAAATCAACTTTTCTCAAGACTCCTCTAAATCAAAGTACAAGAAACGTTTGCATTCAAATACTTTAGAGAATGATTTTAAATTTATAGATGTTAATGCACTTTGCCTAGGTTAGTAAAATTGTTTTACTTCAAAAGAAATTTTTATATTCCGCCATTACTGTGTTAATGATAAATTAATTTTTAACTCTAGATTTATTCCAACAAATGGTGTCAGAGTTTTGGTCAAAGTATAAGCATGTGCATGTTATTTAAAACACTATAAGAAAATTGTTTTAAAAAATTTGCTTGAATAAAGGTTTTTCAAAAACTAGATCTTACGCAATTCTAATTTTTTGTTACTACCTCTAAAATTAAGTTTGTCTTGATTTTCCACTTATTAAATATGTTATATAAATACATTAAAAACAGTTTTTAATTATTTTATGTTTAGCATATTCGAAATCAATTTTTTGACATGTTTGAAAATTTATGTACATAGTTTAAAATAGTTTATTGCACTTCTAGTTTAAATTTGTTATTGAATATTTCATAGAATATTGTTTGTTTTATTTTTTGTAAATTATTAACATGTTAATATAACATAGAATTGAAATCAAAACATACAAATAAAATGTTTCAATAAACCTATTTCTCAATACGCCTAGATCCGACGTACCTTTTAATTGTTTTTTAATTTCTGGACAAGTTGTTATGGCCCAGTAAAACGGGCATACCTCTTTTCTCGGAATTTGAAACTTAATGGTTCTTGAACCAAATTAAAGGTACGAAAGTTAGCTATCCAAGGCAATTGGTCTAAGCTCAATCAAATACTGGATGTGTCATTTATGACCTTTTAAGTCCGAATGGTACGGCAGTCCACGAGTCCAGGATTTTGAATCCGGATTTGCGACTCCTAGCTTATTCCCCTCTTGTTGATGCTATCGTGGCTTTCCGACGTTCACACAATCAACCATCATGAAGATCCCTTGAAGGAAGATGTCATGAAGATGAAGAAATTAGTTTTATGATATTTGGTATCTTAAAAAATTTCATGTGCAAAAGTGATGATTTATTAATCGCACATACTTTTCTTAGGAAAAATAAAGTCAATACAAAAAAAGATCCAAGCATGATCCTTGTGCCTTAGTGCATTAACATTACTCCCCTCGGAAATATCAATTTTACTCATTGAAACGTGTTTCCAAACGTACAAGAGATGATGTACCTATTCCAAAAACTAAGTGGGAGGGTTGTACTTATTGTTTGCAACCCACAATCACCAACACTAATGTTAAGTGCATATGTCGGCAGACTGAGAGTCACTCTTGTGACCCTCTCTTTAATGAGAGTACTCAAAGACGAATTTCCCTTAACATTGCTTGTAAAGCTACGTTCATAACTCAAACGATGAGACAAGGCCTCCCCTCGGCAAATTGTTTTCAAAGTAGATCTTGTTGAGGTACAAGAAAGGTTTGCATTCAAGCACTTTAAATAATGTTTTTAAATTTATACATGTTCATGCAGTTTTCCTAGGTTAGTAAAATTGTTTTACTTCTATAGAAATTCTTTAGTCTGCCATAAATGTGTTAATAATACTTTTTTCATAACCCTAGACCTATACCAACACGTATAGGAACAGGGAAACCACGTTGCCATTGTTTATCACCTTAAAAGAGCATGGCTCATCTACCGACTGATGAAAGCCGTAGCCTTTTACAATCTCGTCGAATATGATATTCCAGCATCTAGATACTTACTTTAGTCCATAAATGGAATTTATCAACTCACAAACCTTGCCCTCTTGGTCTTTCTCCATCAACCCGTCTGGTTCAGCCATATAAATGCGCTCGTCAAGATTTCCATTTAGAATTGCAGTCTTGACATCCATCCTTATAAACAAAAGGTTCATATGTTGATTGTTCAAATCCGAAGCTTTTTACAGTCTCGTCGATTATAATATTCCATGATCTAGATGCTTGCTTTAATCCATAAATGGATTTAAGGAATTCATAAACTTTTGTCTCTCGACCACCTTCCACGAAACCGTCTGGTTGAGCCATGAAAATGAACTCGTCAAGATTGCCATTCAGAAAGGCAGTCTTGACATCCATTTTCCAGATCTCGTAATCGAGAGTGGCAACTATGGATAGAAGTATGCGGATGGATTTAAGCATTGCGACAAGCGAGAGGTTTCTTCATAATCGATACCTTCCTTTTGGGTATTACCCTTAGCCACTAGTCGCACTTTGAACGTCTCAACGTTCCCATCCAGACCCCTTTTCTTCTTGTAGATCCACTAACACTCTACGGATTTAACCCCTCAAGGTAGGTCTACATCGAATGTTCTCAACTTTCATAGCGTCAAGCCAAAGATTTGATTCAGAGCAGCCACTGCTTGGCTGTAGGAAACAGGGTCATCCATGTCTGAGACGTCCATTAGAGTATTGCCATAAGACATGTACCTATCGGGCTTTCCAGAAGCCCGCCCACTACGTCAAAGTACTACTTGACGAGGTTCTGAATTGTTAGGTTTGGTTTCTGTTGGGGTAAGAACATTTCTTACATATGAGGTAGAAGCTTCCTCACTTAATTTTTCTTCAAGAACAACTTTTCTTCTAGGTTTCGTATTCTTCATATAGTCCTTCTCAATGAAATGAGCATTAGCGCTGACAAACGTTTTGTCGTCCTCGGGACTATAGAATGTGAAACCATTGGTTTCCTTTGGATATCCAACGAACACACATAATTTTGATCTATTAGCCAACTTGCTAGTTTTTTACCTTAGCACATGTGCAGGGCAACCCCAAATTTTGATGTGGCTTAAACTAACTTTACGCCCAGTCCATCGTTTATAAGGAGTACCAAGGACCATTTTAAACGACACTTGGTCTTGAATATATGCGGCAATTTCAAGGGCATATCTCCAAAAAGAATTAGGGAGTTATGAGTAACTCATCATTGATCAAACCATCCCCAATCAGAGTTCGATTCTTTCTCTCCGACATTACGTTATGTTGAGGTGTGCCAGGTGCTGTAAGCTGAGAAGGGAGACCTTCATCTTTAAGAAAGTCATCGAACTCTTTAAATGAGTACTCACCTCCTCGATCGGATCTAAGGGTTTTGATATGCTTGTTAGTTTGCTTTTCCACTAAAGCCCAAAAAACCTTAAAAACGTTAAAGCACTACTACAAAAATTGGATACCATAACGCTTATTTAGAGTTGTATAAATCTGCCACAATGGTTATTAAGCGTTGTCATATCCTGCGTTGTAGAAGCTCCCACAACGCTTAGCTAAGCGTTGTTGGAGAATTGATTTCCTACAACGTTTAGTATTCGTTTCGGAAATTTGATGTCTCACAACGCTTACTATCCATTGCGAGAATCCCATAATTTCCAAAAAAACTTCACCGCGGCTATGTACAATCTCCGCTGCGGCGAGATTTCCCTTGACGGATATATATACCTTCGTGGGACAACTTGCCGCAGCGGAGATTGTACACCGCTGCGGCGAGATATTTTTTTAATTTTTTTAAAATTACTGCCTTATAAGAGTATTTCTTCGTGACTAATAAAACACAAATTAGAACGCAATTCCAACAAAAATACATTATAACCCAAAACATTCTAATACAATTTCAACAAAAAATGTTATAATTCAAACTCACACTAAAGTTGTAATTAATTCATTATATTCCACACTCACATTAGCATTATAATTTATACATAATCCACATTAACATTAACATACTAATTTATACACAATCCAAACTCATACCTAAGTTTTTAAAAAACATACCTAAGGGAGGTAAGAAAGAGTGGAGGCGAGAGGGCGGGGGAGAGACCCTGAGAGGGAGGGCGAGCGGGCAAGAGAGAGGAGGGCAAGAGGGCGAGAGAGAGGGATGGTTGGCGAGAGGGTGAGAGAGAGATTTGGCGGGTGAGAGGACGAGTGAGATGATGGGCGAGAGAGAGGGATGGTGGGCGATAGAGAGAGGGATGGTGGTAGATATGCCGAGGAGAGGAGGTAGATGTGAAAGAGAGAGAGAGAGAGAGAGAGACAGAGAGAGAGAGAGAGAGAGAGATAACATGAGAGAAAGGGAAGAAGAATGAACGAAAAATATGAAACAGAAAGGTCCAAATATCATTTTCGATCAAAATTGTTTTGGGCGGGAACTGAAAAATTCGAAAAAACAATTAATTTTAAATGCTCCCACAATGTTTAAAAACATCTGTTGTGGGACCTCCCCGCGGCGAGATCCCACAATGAATGTTTTAAACATTGTAGGAAATTCTCGCTGCAGCCAGGATTCAACTTCGCTGCGGCGAGATGTTTCTTAAAATAAAAGGTTGGTCCCTGGAGCAATCTCGCCGCAGCGATGAAGAGATTGTGCTACGGCGAGACACTCTGGCTGCAGCCAGGATTCAACTTCGCCGCGGCACATTTTTTTTCCAAAAAAAGTGTGGTCCCAATTCCACTATGTTTATCTTAAGCGTTGTGGGAAGTTTTTGCTGCAGCTAGATTTGTACTACGCTGCCGCGAGATTCTCATAACGGATCCAATAAGCGTTATGAGAGAGTTGTAATCCGCCAATTTTCCACAATTATTAGTTTAAGCGTTGTGGAAATCAAAGATCCAACAACATTTTTGGATAAACGTTGTGGGAAATTGGTCTTCCCATAATGTTAAGGACAAACGTGGTAGGATCTCTGATTTCCACAACTCTTAAGACACTAGGAGAAAAAAGGCCTTTAGAAGCGACAAAAGTCGCTTTTAAAGGCAAAAAAGTCGCTTCTAATTTGGCATTAGAAGCGACATTAGAAGCGACATTGTCGCTTCTAATGTTTCGCTTCTAAAGCCGAGTCGCTTCTAAAGTCGCTTCTAATGTTTTGAAGCGACGAAATTAGAAGCGACTAGTCGCTTCTATAGTCGCTTCTAATGTTTTAAAAACCTAAAAAAAAAGCCTACGAAAATATGGCTATTTGGGCATTAGAAGCGACATTAGAAGCGACTAGTCGCTTCTAATGCCCAAACAGCAAAAAAAAAAAAAATTCTTGATTTTTGGTATATTAATTAAAATTGTTACTTAATAAATTAAAATTATTATTAAATATTTTTATTAATTGACAAATCTAACTACAAAATGATTTCAATAGAGCTAAAACATATTAACAAACTTATTAAAAACATTATCAATACTTATTAAAACATATTAACAAAATGTATAATCAAAACTAAGAAATTGAAAAACTAAAAAATTAACTACATATAAACCAACTTCTAACAAAAAAACTAAACCAATTAAGTTAAACAAAAAAACTAAACAAAAAATTACAAACTAACGTCGTCAAAATTATCAAACTAAATTCATAATTACGTCAATGAACAACAATTAAGTTAATAAATTAACAAATTAATTAAGTTAAAACTTCACATATTATCTAAAGGAATATAACATTTGATATTTCTAATTACCAATTAATTATATAAATTAACTAAGTTAGTAACTAATTTTACTAATTCAATTTACATACTTAAATAAATAAATAAATTAATTTCACAACCAAAACTTACCGATTGCAATGACGGGGAGAGGGCCGGAGGAGAGCTCGCCGATTCACAACCAAAACTTAATCTCCTTTGTAGGCTTGGTCAACGGTGAGCCTTGTGTAGGGATCCGGGTCGAGCATTCGGGTCACGAGATGTTTGGCGTCTTCCGAGACTTTAGGCCACGGATCTCTGTCGAAATCGATCACTCCCCGAATGATTGCCTGCGCTATGCCTTCCTCGCTCTCTGCACAATAACACCCATATTCTTCATCTTCGAATTCCAATGTATTAATGTATAAAGAAATTGAGCCCATTAATATCATCCCCGAATGATATGAAGTTAGGTATATATTAAACGGACCGGCCCAGAAAGGAGGAACTCCGCAAAGGAGAATGTAGAGAATGACACCGACGCTCCAAATGTCGACTTCGTGCCCGTAGTCCCTCCGCAAGACCTCGGGAGCCATGTAGTAGGGGCTTCCAACGACATCTCTAAATCTCTGGCCTAAGCAAGCAATGATCATCAAACCAACGGAACATGGACGAATCATTCGATTGGAAGATTCGAATGAGATGACAAACCGGGGTGGAAAAAGACGGAGAGGCCAAAGTCGATGGCTTTAAGGTGAGGGGAGCGGGGGTGGGAGAGGAGGAAGTTCTCGGGCTTGAGGTCGCGGTGGATGACGCCGTGGGCGTGGCAGAGGCGGCAGACGTGGAGCATGGAGCGGGCGGCGGCGGCGGCGGAGAGACAACCAAAACTTAATTTCACAACCAAAATGATAACCACTAAGAAATCAACGTAAAAGATAGATAAAAGAGAACTTACCGGAGAGACACCGGCGGAGGTTGGTTAGAGGGGCGGAGGTCGGCCGGAGGCGGAGGATGGAAGAAGATGATGGGTGGAGGGGAGGAGGGGAGGAGTGGAGGGGAGGAGGGCGGAGGAAGCGGAGGGTAGAGAAAGGGGAGGGCGGAGGAAGGAGGGGAGGGTGGAGGAGAAGGAAGGAGGGAGGGCAGAGGGAAGCGCCGGAGGAGGGGAGGGCGGAGGGAAGCGCCGGAGGGGAGGGCTGGGGCGGAGGCGGAAGGGCTCGGCCAGAAGAGGGGGTGGGGAGTCGGAGATGAGAGATTTTTTTGGAGGAAGGGTGAAATGAGGGAGAAGGGAAGAGGGACGTGTGTTTTAAAGCCCTAGGGCCATTAGAAGCGACATTAGAAGCGACTAGTCGCTTCTAATGTCCTTCAAAACCAAAACGACGACGTTTTGGTAAGTGAGAGCATTAGAAGCGACTAGTCGCTTCTACTGTCGCTTCTAATGTCTCTGTAAGTGAAATTTTGGCGGAAGGGTTTTGGAGCCAAATAATTTGGGCATTAGAAGCGACATTAGAAGCGACTAGTCGCTTCTAATGCCCAATTTTCTATACTTAGTGAAATTTTGGCGGAAGGGTTTTGGAGCCAAATAATTTGGGCATTAGAAGCGACATTAGAAGCGACTAGTCGCTTCTAATGCCCAATTTTCCATACTTAGTGAAATTTTGACGGAAGAGTTTTGGAGCCAAATAATTTGGGCATTAGAAGCGACATTAGAAGCGACTAGTCGCTTCTAATGCCCAAAGATACTAAAATATTTGGCGCGGAGAGTGCGAGCCAATAATTTTGGTCTTTAGAAGCGACTTGTCGCTTCTAATATGTCGACTCGGACAATTAGAAGCGACTAGTCGCTTCTAAATGAAAAAAATTTCATTTTTCGGAAAAATTCGGGGTGTTTACGTTAGAAGCGACTAGTCGCTTCTAATGCCAAAATGTCGCTTCTAATTAGAAGCGACTAGTCGCTTCTAATTTCCCCTGTCGCTTCTAAAGGTATCTTTTGTAGTAGTGAGAATAAGTGTTGTGGGAACCCTATTTCCCACAATGCTTTTTAGAAGCTTTGTGGGAGACCCGTTGTGAGATCCAACAGTTGTAGTAGTGAAACTTTCGAATTTGTGTTTGATCAAATTGAAAAAATCCATATCTTGAGTAATCATCGGTAAAGGTAACGAAATATTCGTATCCTCTCCATGCCTGAATTTTGAGTTGACCACATACATCAGAATGTATTAGTTCCAGCAACTACGTGGCTCCTTGACCTTAATCAGAGAAAGGTCGTTTGGTCATTTTTCCATCTATACAGGATTCACAATTCAACAATTAGCCTATTGTAGAGGCTTTCAGTGGACCATCCTTCACAAGTGTTTTAATCCTATCTAGACTAATATGACCAAGTCCTAAGTGCCAGAGATGTGTTGATTTTATTAGATCAGAGGAATCATTACTTATGATCCTCTTTGGTTCCCTAATTAGATCATTATCTATTTCAGTGCTTGATAGAAAAGGTTGTGTATGATAAAGATAGTATAAACCACGCAGATACATGCATTAGTGACAAATGAATTAGAAAAAGAAATTCGAATTCCATTATCAATCAACCTTAAATATTAATTCTGCTCAACAATTTGAGCTACAAATATTAAGTTTTTCTCAAATGAAGGAACAAAATATACATTATTCAAATCTAAAGTTCTGTCTTCAAAAGATAGTGTCACGGATCCCAACACCTTAGCCGACACCAAGCTCTCATCAACCCACTTGAAACAGAAGTCACCATCCTCTAAGATTTTTCTTTTGCTTTTCCTGAACCCATTTAAGGACCAACAAATTTGGTTAGTAGCAATGGAGTTTTTGTCACTCATTTTCGGACTACGATTTAGAAGCCCAAAAAGATTCAACCGAAGACCAGACCAAGTGGTTGCGTTCGGGCTCTAGCGTGTCGGACTTGGTATCCCAAGTCGTCTCTTAGTTGTCAATGAGGTTCACTTCGTATGAGTACCTGAAATGTAAAGAGGTCACGTGAACTAAAAACCAAAAATAGATGGGGTGCCTCTGTTTACCTCTCCGACGCTCAACATTAGGGGATTGAGGTGGATAATGAGGTTAGGTGTTTAGAGGGCTAAGGTTTGAGAGAAAAGAGTGAAGTACGAGTTCAACAGCATTTCAATACTCAAATTTGGATTGCTGGTCTCAGGGGTCGTGCCTCGTATTTATAAGAGGAGTTTCGGAGGTCTGAAGGCCGATTGAAAGATCTAGGCGGCAACTAGCGGGGAGATGAGGGGTTTGGGCCGGTTCTTGGCCAAGCGAAGGCCCTGGGACGGCCACTGGTCGGGCGAGGAAGGCGTTGGGCCGGTCCTTGGCTGGGCGAAGGCCGCTGGCCCGGCGAGGAAGGCGTTGGGCCGGTCCTTGCCCGGGCGAAGGCCGCTGCCCGGGCGAGGAGAGTTTTGGACCGGCCCTTGGCCGGGCGAAGACCACTGGTCGGGCAAGGAGGGCTTTGGGCCGGCCTCTGGCCGAGCGAAGGGCTTGGGACGGCCGATGGCCGGGCGAGGAGGGCTTTGGGTCGGTCCTTGGCCTGGAAAAGGCTGCTCGCCGGGCGAGGAGGGCTTTGGGCTGGCCTCTGGTCGAGCGAAGGCCCTCGGACGGCCACTGGCCGGGCGAGAAGATCTCTGGGCCGAGCGAGAAGGCCTGTCCGGCCTTTGGCCGAGCGAAATGGCTCTTAGGCCGGCCATAGGCTGCATGGACAAGACATCACTCGGCCTTTGGCCGGGTGAGTTGGGCTAGGGCATCGGCCGAACTAGCCGAGGGGCCCTTTGGAGCCTCCGACATGCCGTCGTCTCTAATTATGGCCACAACACTAGCCCGCCGAGTTCATCACCGAGTGGAGTTCGTGTGGGGAACTCCGAGTAGCCGTTGTGGAGCGTCGGCGCCCACCAAAATTTTGTTGACTTGGTAATTTTTCCCTCTTCCTTATTTTGTCCCTTTGACGTCATCTTTAGCCACGTGTGCAATGGATCCGGGCGACCATGCGTCAGAGAATGGGACCGTCGAGGATGCAATTTTTCCTCTCCTCGAGAATCAACACGTGGACCTAGACCAATTTTAGAGACAATTTTTGTCTTCCCACAGATCTTTTTCCATACCTTCTTCTTCTTCATTGCGTGAGAGGGTTCCGTAGATGGTGGAGGGCGACTTCTCTTCAATTGAGACATGGCTGGCCGACAGGAAAGAGGCCAGGTGAGCGGTCTGGGAGCGCCGGTCGCCGACAAGGTTGACGAGCCCTCCCTTGTACATCCGGGCGGAGAGGTGACAGAGGCCGGGCGAGCGGGCCCTAAGCCTCCAATCGGCGGGAGGACTGGTGATCCAATTGTCGTGGAACCGAGCAGGGAAGATATCGCCGGCGAGGCGGCGGCTGGGCGTCTCGAAGGCAGGGAGCTCGAGACAAGCGTCGAGGGAGACGCCCAGCTTGCTGCGTGCGCAAGCCCTGCTCCTGTGGTGGTCTTCGTCGGGGACGAGTCCGACTGTCGTACCGCTTGTTGCCTAGCCTGACGCCCTTGCCCTCCAAACATCTCCTGGAGATCGTAGAGCATTTCGTAGGCTGACCCAATATCACGATGTTGTTGTTGCAACACATTGTTCATCGATGCTAGAATATAACATCTCGCAATCTCATCGGATCTGAGCCAGGCCGCAAGGGCGTCCTTTTCCTCTTGAATCGAATCATCATTCAATTCAGGAGGACATGGGGTGGTGAGTACCCAGTTGTGCTTGTCCACGGTAAGGACAATGTCTAGGTAACGTTTCCAGTCTACGTAATTATCACCTTCCAGATTATTCGAGGAAAGGATAGTAGAGAGGGGGTTTAGAGACATTGCTGAAAACTTGAAACAATTTACGATTAGTCTTTTTTATTTAGGATTTTAAGTTTAATTTTATTTAGACAAGGAAAAGTCCAAAGGTGTTATGAACAACATGACACTTTACTCATTCGAGGGAAGGCCGCAAAGAGTCGCCTTTCATAAGTAAATGACACATCATTAATGCATAGTCATGATGTCAATACATAAGTATTTGACTAGCCACCTTATAAAAATGTTTGATCACTCAAAACTTTTCGCAGAGCCTCGAGGGAGAATTACTAGAGTTTGAGTCTAAGTGTGTAACCAACAACTTAGTTCAACAAGATCTACTTTGAAAACAATCCGCCGAGGGGAGGCCTCGTCTCATTGTTTCACTGTGGAACGTAGCTATAAAAGCAATGTTAGGAGCACTTCATTTAAGAGAGGGCCACGAGGGTGACTCTTAGTCCGGCGGCATGTGCACTTCACATTAGTTTTGGGGATCGCGGGTTGCAAACAATAAATACAACCCTCCCACTTAGTTTTAGGAAAAAATAAGGGGATCCTGGATTGCAAACAAGTGCAATCCTCCCACTTAATTTTTGGAAAAATGGCACGTCTACTCTTGTACATATAGGAAATATATTTCCATTAGCAAAGAGAGATAGAGTAGATCACTAGAAAAAAGAACCATAAAATCGATATTTGTGAGGGGAGAGCAGTGTTAATGCACTAAGGCACAAGAAACATACTCGGATCTTTTTGTCTATTAATTTATTTTTCCTAAGGAAAGTGTGTGAGATTAATAAATCTACACTTTTGCACTTGAATGTTTTTTAGATTAAAAAATCTCGTAAAACTAATATGTCTATCTATATATATATATCTTCATGATATCTTCCTTCAAGCCGTCTTCATGGTGGTGGAGTGCGAGAAAGTCGGAAAACCACGAGAGCATTAAGAAGACGGGAGAAAGCTAGGAGTCCCAAAATCCGGGATTAAAAAATCTGGACTTGCGGACTGCCGTACACCTCGGACTTAAAAGGTCATAAATGACACATCCGGTATCCGATTGAGCCAAAACCAATTTCATTGGATAGCTTACATCCGTACCTTTAATTTGGTTCAAGAACCACTAATTCTCAAGGTAGGAGCAAAGAGTTATGCTTGTTTTACTGAGCCATAACAATTTGTCCAGAATTTGAAAAATAATTAAAAGTACGTCAGATCTAGGTGTAAAGAGAAAGTGGTTTATTGAAACATTTTAATTGTATGTTTTGATTTCAATTGTGTTATATTAACATATTAATAAATAAACACAATATAAAATAAACACCATAATATAAAACACTCAATTACAAATTTAAACTAGAGGTGCAATAAACTAGTGTAAACTATGTACATAAATTTTTAAACTTGTCAAAAAATCGATTTTGAATATGCTAAACATAAAATAATTAAAAACTGTTTTTAATGTATTTATATAGCATATATAACAAGTGGAAAAAAAAAATTAATTTTAGAGGTCGTACCAAAAAATTAAAATTTTGTAAGGTCTAGTCTTTTGAAAAACCATTATTCAAGTAAATTTAGAAAACAATTTTCTTATAATGATTTTAAATAACATGTACATGTTTATGCTTTGACCATAGCTCTGATACCATTTGTTGGAATAGATCTAGGGTTAAAAAATAATTAACATTAATGAA
The DNA here is from genome assembly GCA_958296335.1 of Urtica urens. Classification (NCBI taxonomy): domain Eukaryota; kingdom Viridiplantae; phylum Streptophyta; class Magnoliopsida; order Rosales; family Urticaceae; genus Urtica; species Urtica urens. Next base: position 36,419,631 of record OY282520.1, read on the forward strand.
ATTAATGGCGGAATTTAAAAAATTTCTTTTTCAAGTAAAACAATATTTACTAACCTAGAAAAAGCATATACATGTTATATATTAAAAGCATTATTTAATTTACTAGAATACGAACCTTTCTTTGTAGCTTGACCTTAAATCGTCTTGAGAAAGGTAGATCCTCTTCCTTGGCTCGCTCGTCACCTTCACACCTAATCTTGAACTCGAGAAACCTAAGATTTCTATTACAAGAGTCTATAGAGGTTTATAAGGATTTGTGTGTGGGCATAATTAAACTATATGAACCAAGAACTATTATTGGATCATAAGCTAATTCTCTAGATCAAGTATGGATCTAGGTGCAAAATAAGAAGAGTATTTTCTAGAGAGAGAGAGAGAGAGAGGGTCGGCCAAATGAGGGAGAGAGCAAGAAAAAGCTTAGCCTTCACATCTATATGTGAGGCTCTATTTATAGGAGAAAGAAAAATCTATAAAGGTCAATTATTCATTCATGAATGAATAATGTATTCGTGACAAAATATTTGATTTTCCCTTCCCCTTTCCCTCTTAGTTTGGCCGGCCATACACCTTGCATTAGTGAGGAAATTTGTTTCCTCACTTAGCACATTTGTTTCCTTATTAAGGAAATTCATTTCCCTTTTTCTTTTGGTAATTATCCTTATAAGAAAAAGGAAATAAAACTCTCCTCTTGATGCACTATCTTGGCCGAACTCTACCTAGGGGAGGAGCATCTAGATGCTTCCTTATTTCTTTTAAGACAATTCTTAAAATACCCATTGTAGAATTATAATTGCACAAATAATGAAATTAATTTCATAATGCCTTAAACGACTTTTTCGGCTTTAGAAAATAATTTATATTTTCATCAAATGAAAATATTCAAAATCTTATTTTGACATTCACATCATTTTATGTCCTTGTGGACAAAAATACCCTTTAGACATTTTCCTAGAAAAAGTCTAATTCAACACTTGAACTTATTTTGACTCAACTTCTAGTTTAACAATCCTACTCTAATGACCTGTAATAGTGATCTTATCGATCCAAATGAACAAAGCTTGAGCTTCTATACTCGGACTCAAAAGTTCTCAAACCTTTTACGAGTATTAGCTTAATGTCGACTGACTCCACTAAAGAGCCGACACTGAGAATCTCTCGGTTCAAATGAATTTATTTGCTACTCAAGTTCAACTTAATTATATTGAGCGGATCCTTTGAATGTTATCTACGTTTACCCTTCATGAATATCAACTAGTTGGGATTTATAAAATTACCATTTTAACCTTCTAGTTGTTATAAGTCAGAAAAAATGTATTGACGAGGAGCTAACAAGTCACATTGTTTCATCCAAATAAAGTCGCTACTTTAATTTGGACATTGCGCAATTCATTTATTCACAATCCAAGTAATAAAGCATGAGGTGATATATATTGCATCTCAACAATCTTGTACATGAATTCCATATCTATGAGAATTTCACAAAGTTGGTTCATGACATCTTCATAACTTGATATCTCACCAATAGGCCTTGTCTAGATCACACATTGGACCTAGAATTTGACTTTCTCAAATGAGAGTATTAATGCTATGAAATGACATGTCTCATTTCAGGATTTAGGTAAGCATGATGCGATTCATGCGCAGTGACCTTGAGATAGAAGATGTTAAATGGTTTGTTCTTTTATTGTCTCTAAAGGTGCACTGGTCAATTCAGTATCTTCGAAAGATACACTGGAAGAACTACAGAGTTCCTAACTCTCTATGCCTCGTAAGCAGACATCCTAGATTCTTCCAACAATCATACTGGGATCAATAGTCTGTTGATCTTTAGATTGCGAATATATCGTTTTAGTCAAACCATGAAGAGTTTGTTCACGCAAATCTACATTTGTCTCTTCATACATTGTTAGGTTTGATTAAGGACTATAAGACTATTGAATATCATAAATATTCAATCAAACTAAAAAGGAATGAATGAACGTTTCAATTTTTATTAATTTAACCAACAAATTACAAAGATTTATATATTACATCAATATGTAAATACATAATCTTGTAATAAGGAATTTAGAAAGATTTATATATTACATCAATATGCAAATAAACAATCTTCTTGTGGGCATCTCTGCCAACAAACTCCCACTTGACTCAAAGAAGATGAGAGTTCGAAAGTATCGAAAGATTCAGGAAGAGTTTCTAAGATCATATCTAATTTGGTTTCTCCATTAATCTCAGATCAAAAGATTTCCATGTCATTGAGATAACTTATGATCAATATTATGTGTTCTCAAACAGGAATCTTAGTTTTCATACGATAGTTCACTAACCGTTGAAACGCTTGTTATCTAGTATGGCGCCTTTTCCCTTCAAACATCTCACTAACCGGAAAATCTTATACTGCGACGAAGCGCAGGAGTCTCAGGTTCTGAGTGTTGTTCTCCCACTGTTGGAATAGGATCTGTCCTATCTTGTGAAGTACCAGCTACTTCACCCAACAGTTCCTTTAGCACAAGTTGCTTCTCGGTAGTTAATTCTTCGTATAATCTGCTTCCAGAAACCTAGCGTTCGTGCAAACGAACGTTTTCTGATCAGCAGCACTATAGAAGATGTACCCTTTTGTCTCCTTGGAATATCCCACGAAAAGGCATACTTCTGAATGACTAGCCAACTTGCTAGTCTTTTGTCTCAACATATGTGCTGGACAACCCCGGATGCGAGTATGGTGTAAAACTGATTTTCTACCACTCCATCTTTCATAGGGTGTGCCAGGTACCGTTTTAGATTGGACCTGGTCTAGAATGTAAGAAGCTGTTTCTAGGGCATATCCCCAGAACGAATTAGGAAGCGATGAGTAACTCATCATCAACCTCACCATATCTAACAAAGTTCGATTCCTTCTCTCTGACACGCCATTTTGCTGCGGGGTGCCAGGTGCTGTAAGCTGAGAATGAATCCCCTCTTCCCTAAGAAAGTCTTCAAACTCTCCAGAAAAGTACTCTCCCCCTCGATCTGATCGAAGGGTTTTGATCTGTTTCTCCGTCTGCTTTTCAACTAAAGCCTTATCTTATTTGAACATTTCAAAAGTCTCTGACTTATGTCGCATAAGGTAGATATGACCAAATCTTGAGTAGTCATCAGTGAATGTCACAAAATATTCGTAACTTCCTCTCGCCTGGATATTTATTGGACCACATACATCACGATATATAAGTTCCAATACTTGCGCGGTCCTTAGACCCTTTGTTGAGAAAGTTTTCTTGGTCATTTTGCCTTCAAGATAGGATTCACATGTAGGAAGACTTCCCACGTGTAGAGATTCTAAAGGACCATCCTTTGTTAATCTCTTGATTCTATCCAGGCAAATATGTCCAAGACGTAGGTGCCATAGATATGTGTCGTCAGTTTCATCAGTATAAAACGTCTTACGCTCCTAAGTGAATCACTATTCACCTCGAAATCCAAGATTTTTGGCTCAACATGATATAAATAATAAATAAAATCCAGACGTTGACCTTTAGTAATAAAATAATCATCAATAAAAATCTCAATACCGTTATTGATCTTAAAATTGAAACCTTGTTCTTCTAAATGACCAAATGAAATCAAATTCTTGCAAAAATCCGGAACATAATAAACATTATTCAATATCAGTGAACTCTAATGCATTTGCATTGTTGTTACATGAATTCCATATCTGTGAATCATGTAACCCAACATTACATCCTTGTGACACCAACAGTCGGGTCAGATGCAATTAAAAATTAGTCATTGACGAATCAAATGTCACAAAGTGCAATGTCAATTACATATTCACTTTAGGATTAAGGTAAGTATCATAATACTCCTTTAGTTGTGAACTTGAAGCCTCGAGTGTGTAAACAGTTTTGTCTCGAGCTTCTAAGTGTCACTGGTCTTGTTAAGTATCTTATATAAGATACCAAGTATGAATCATAGAGTCATAACTCTCTATATCACAAGATGAGATATCATGATTCATGCTAATAATCAATAATAAGATTCGATTGCTCTATCGATCTTTAGATTGCGAACAAATGTTTCAAACTTGTCACAAGGGGTTATCTTGTCAAGTCTGTACTTAATACCCTTTTCGTTGATGACAGTTTCATAGCATAGCTTAAACATAACTAAACACAATCTTCAAAAGAATGAACATTTATTAATGTCAATGTTTCAGCAAAATATAAATACACAAAGTATCTCAATGTCTAATGTCTCCTTTGTGGGCACCAATCCCAGAACCCGCAGCAAAACGGCGTGTCAGAGAGAAGGACTCAAACTCTGTTAGATATGGTGAGATCGATGATGAGTTACTCATCGCTTCCTAATTCGTTATGGGGATATGCCCTAGAATTAGCTATTTACATTCTGAACCAGGTCCAATCTAAAACGGTACCTGGCACACCCTATGAAAGATGGAGTGGTAGAAAATCAGTTTTACATCATACTCGCATCTAAGGTTGTCCAACACATGTGTTGAGACAAAAGACTAGCAAGTTGGCTAGTCGTTCAGAAGTATGCCTTTTCGTGGGATATTCCAAGGAGACAAAAGGGTACATCTTCTATAGTGCTGCTGATCAGAAAACGTTCGTTAGCACGAAAGCTAGGTTTCTGGAAGCAGATTATATGAAGAATTCAGTACCGAGAAGCAGACTTGTGCTAAAGGAATTGTTGGGTGAAGTAGCAGCTACTTCAGAAGATAGGACGGGTCCTATTCCAACAGTGGGAGAACCACACTCGGAACCTGAGACTCCTGCGCTTCGTCGTAGTAACAGAGTTGTGAGACAACCTGTTTGATACATAGGTATCGAAGAATCTTTCACTGCAGTCGCATACATAGGTATCATTTTCTCAAGCGATGCAAAGTTCCGAGGAAAACCTATGGCAAGAAGCCATGAACGTTGAAATGCATTCGATGTATGTCAACGAGGTCTGGAAGCTTGTAGATCTGCCTAAAGGCATTAAGCTTATTGGCTGTAAGTGGATCTACAAGAAGAATAGAGGACCAGATGGAAATGTTGAGACATTTAAGGCACGACTTGTGGCGAAAGAGTTCACACAGAAAGAAGGTATCGACTATGAAGATACCTTCTCGCCAGTCGCTATGCTAAAGTCCATCCGCACTCTCTTATCCATTGCCACAACCCTAGATTATTAGATCTGGCAAGTGGATATCAAGACTGCATTTATAATGGAAATCTTGACGAGCGCATTTATATGGCTCAGCCAGACAGGTTCATCGAGAAAGGCCAACATGGCAACGTTTGTGAGTTGCTCAAGTCCATTTATGGATTGAAGCAAGCATCTAGGTCGTGGAATATTAGATTCGACGAGAATGTGAAGAGCTACGGCTTTGATCAGTCAGTAAATGAGCCATGTGCTTATAAGATGATAAACAATGACAAGGTGGTTTTCTTAGTCCTTTATGTGGACGACATACTACTCATTGGGAATGATGTAGGGAAGTTGTCAGAGGTTAAAGTCTGGCTGTCAAAGCAATTTGATATGAAGGATCTTGGAGAGGCAGCTTACATTCAGGGTATTCAGATATTTAGAGATCGAAAGAATCGTAAGCTAGCGCTCTCTCGAGCATCTTATATTGATAAGATCATGGATCGCTTCAGTATGCAACACTCCAAGAAAGGACAGCTACCTTTCAGACATGGAGTGCATCTCTCAAGTGAGCAGTCTCCCAAGACACCTCAAGAAGTTGAGGACATGAGACATATTCCTTACGATTCAGCCGTAGGAAGTCTCATGTATGCTATGCTTTGCACGAGGTCAGATATTTGCTACGCAGTGGGCGTGGTGAGTAGGTTTCAGTGAAAGTCTGGTCCCAAGCACTAGGTTGTTGTCAAGCATGTTCTCAAGTATCTTTGGGGAACGAGAAACTACATGCTAGCGTATTCAGGTGGTGACCTGAATATGACGGGATATACTGACTTCGATTTTCAGGCATACGAGGATTCCAGGAAGTCGGCGTCAGGGTCTGTGGTCACCTTAAATGGTGGATCCGTGGTTTGGAGGAGTATCAAGCAATCTTGTGTTGTTGACTCGACCGTGGAAGCCGAGTATGTGGCAGGTTGTGAAGCTGCAAAGGAGGCTGTGTGGCTGAGGAAATTCCTTATGTACTTGGAAGTTGTTCCAAGTGCAAGCGAGCCTATTACACTTTCTTGTGATAATAGTGGGGAAGTCGCTAATTTTAAGGACCAAGAAGTCAAAAGCTCTCTAAACACATAGAGCGCAAGTATCACCTGGTTCGAGATATCGTTCACAGAGGGGATGCTGAAGTCATGAAGATCTCAACATTAGATAACCTTGCTGATCCCTTCACGAAGCCTTTAACGAGTAAAGTCTTCGAGGGACACTTAGAAGGATTGGGACTGAAGGATCATTCGCATCTCCTTTGAGTCAAGTTGGAGTTTGTTGGGATTGGTGCCCACAAAGGAGATATGAGACATTGAAACAATTTATGTATTTAATATTTGCTGAGACATTGATATTAATAAATGTTCATTATTTTTAAGATTCTGTTTAGTTATGTTTAAGCTATGCTTTGAAACTGTCATCAACGAAAATGGTGTTATGTACAGACTTGACAAGATAGCCCCTTATGACTAGTTTGAAACAATTGTTCGCAATCTAAAGATCGATAGAGCAATCGAGTCTTAATAATGATTGTTTGGATGAATCATGATATCTCATTTTGTGATATAGAGAGTTGTGACTCTATGATTCATGCTTGGTATCTTATTGAAGATATTGAACAAGACCTGTCACACTTAGAAGCTCGAGACAAAACTTACCTTAATCTTGAAGTTAATATGTAATTGCCATTACGCTTTGTGACATTTGATTCGTCAATGGACAATGACTAAGTTTTAGTTGTATCTGACCTGACTGTTGGTGTCACAAGGATGTGATGTTGGGTTACATGATTCACAGATATGGAATTCATATAATAACAATGCAAATGCATTAGTATTACACTATGCTTTGTTATGAAAGTGTGAATGAATAAACCTGGCCAGGTATTCATTGAATGAGTTCATTCTTTGATTAAAACATGTGATATGTGAAGACATCTCACTTTATGTTTAACTCATTCACAAATAACAAAAGAGTTAGTGAAATAATAACTCAAGGGGTAAAACAGTAATCTTACATTCCTCTTAGTTACTGATACACATGAAGGGTAATATCTTAATATACTCTGTGGATTGTGTGAGAAATGGTTTTATCACATCAAACATAAAATATGCGCACATGAACAGAGAGATTGTCAATATTGGTCCTTTAGTGGAATCGACCAATATTGTCAATTTTATCACATCAAACATAAAATATGCGCACAAAGGTTTGTGAACTTTTGTGTCCAAACTTTAATCTAAAGCTTTGTTCATGTGGGTCCATGAGGTCTCAATGATAGACACTTGGAAGAGATTAAAAGAACTGGAATTATTGATTTACTCATTAAGTATAAATTTTGATTTATACCGAGAAAGTTATTTTCTTATAACTTAATAAATAACTAGTTATTTATTTTGTTCATTGAATCACAAAGTGTTATTATATTGATGATGACACTCTCGAGTGATTGAATTTATTAAAAGAAGAAAATAAAGTATTTCTCATTTCGTACTTATTTGATAACTATGAAATAAATTTAATGATGTGTCATTAAATAATAATGAGAGTTCTAAGTTAATTTTAGAAAATAAATCAAATATATTTGGGATCAAAATGAAAGAGTTTTGGACGAGTAGGAGAGAGGGAGTTGGCCGAATTCTTTAAGTGTAGGGTCATGGGTTTGTCCCAGTTTAAGCCCATTTATAACAATATAAATAAAGCTTAATGAAACCCTAATCACTTAACCCTAAATCTAGCAAAATTCGGCAGCCTCTCTCTCTCTCTCTCTCTCCCTAGAGACACTCGGCTGAAATCCCAAGAAAGAACAAGAGAGAAAAGTGTTTTCAATTCTTCTTCTAAAATTCCCAATCGTTCTTGAAAGCCCACCCTTTCAGTCTCAATAATTCCTCTTGTATTATTGTTGATTTCCCACTCGTGGTGTTTGATTTGTATTGTACTATTTTAATGTTTTAAAAACATTTAGAAAGCCAAAAATCAATTTTTAGGTTTCAATCCGGCGAGGGCTCTCCCAGGACGTTCAGCGTCCATTCCGCGAGTTTTGGCCTTCCTGTGCCAATCCGGCGACGCAATCCGGCGAGGCAATCCGGAGAGGGGATTCCAGTTAGGCGAGGCTATCCGGCGAGGGGATCCCAGTCAGGCGAGGCGAATCCTGCGAGGGCAATCCGGCGAGGCGTCCCAGCGATCTCCAGTCCGGCGAGGGCTTCTTCATCGCGCAGATCCCGGCGAGGCTTCCCAGTCCGGCGAGCGTGCGATCCAACGAGTCCTCCTTGTCAGGCGAGTTCCCCGTGCGGCGAAGGTCGCCAATCCGGCAAGCGCCCAGTCTGGCGAGGCTCTCCAGTTTGGCGAGCACCCTGTGAGGCGAAAAACACCAGTCCGACTCCGCCTCCCACAGTCGCCCATTCCGGCGAACCTCCCCATTCCGGCGAAGCTGTTCCCAGGCATTCCGGCGAGCGTTTTTTGCGTTTTGGACGTGACGTGGCATTCCGACGATAGCTAGCAACGTCGAGGTTGTTTACAACCTTTAATGTGAGTAAATTCTCAATTAAATAATTAACTAAAAGTTATATAAATGTTATATAAGTTATTTAGTTAAATTTATTTGTTGGAGCATGTGTTTTATAAATTATTTATAATCACTTGATAAATTTTAATGCCTTAGGTTGTTAAATATGTTAAAAATAGTTTTAGCATATTAGATCATATTATAATTTTCCGCCACATAGGATGTGTATTATAATTAATATTGTTTAAATTGTTAAATAAATTTCAACAGTTTCCTCTTTATTCTCCGGAATCTCTCCCTTTCGGAGATATTCTACAATGATGTCATCCACGTTGACAGTGGACCTTGCCCTATTATTCCCACGTCTATCTCGGACGCTAGTCCTGCCAAGGCGTCGGCATCGGTATTCTCACTCTGGGAACTCGGACCACCTCGAACTATGAGAATGCCTCTAGGAGTAAGTCCAAAAAGCGGCCCTATCGGGCCCGTTGGCCTTTTCATGGTTTGGTTGTCATCTGCATTTTTGGGGTCCTTCTCGCTATCGTCTGTCGGGGGAGTGGCTATGAATTCAGCTACGAAGTCAGCGAGGGCCTGGCCTTTGATGGCGGTTCTCGGCTGAAATTATATGCTATATTCTCCCAGCTCTTGGGACCATACGGCCATTCGGGACGAGGTCGCCTTTTCAATGAGATATTTCTTGCGCACTATGATAAGGTGCGTTTGAAAATAGGGTCGTAGTTTACTCGCACCGATGACCAGGCCAATGATATCTTATTGATTTCTGGGTATCTGGTCTCAGCGTCGAGGAGCGCCTTGCTCGATAATAGACCGGGCATTGTACTTTGTCTTCTTCGCGCACCAGAACCGTGCTGATTGCCCTATCGGTCACTGCGAGTATACGAACAATTTCTCCCCTTCCCTATGTTTTGACAAGAATGGCTGATAGCTGAAGTAGGTTTTCAACTTACGGGACGCCGTCTCGCATTCTTCTGTACACACAAATCCATTGGCTTTTTACAGAGCTTTGAAGAATGGCTGGCACCTGTCGGTTGCCTTTGAAACAAAACACGCCAAGGCGGCTACCCTACTCGTCAAGCTTTGTACTTCTTTGACTTTGGCGGGGGGTTTCATGTTCAGAATCGCCTCAATCTTCTCAGGATTGGCCTCTATTCCCCTATTGCTCACCATGTATCCCAAAAATTTCCCGGATTCGACTCCGAAAGCACATTTATTCGGATTGAGCTTCATCTTGTACTGTCGCAATATCACGAACATATCTCTAAGGTCTTGGACGTGGTTGTCGGCCTGGAGGCTTTTAACCAACAAATTGTCGACATAAACCTCCATCGTTTTTCTGGTCTGATCAGCGAACATGCGATTCACCAGTCGTTGATACGTGGCTCCTGCATTCTTGAGGCTAAACGACATGACCTTGTAGCAGTACAGCCCGCGATTCGTGACGAAAGTTGTTTTAATTTGGTCCGGTCCATGCATGCGAATTTGATTGTAGCCGGAATAGGCATCTATGAAGGTTAGCTGCTCATGGCCTGCAGTTGCATCGATGAGTTGCTCAATTCTAGGCAAGGGGAAGCTATTCTTCGGACATGCATTATTGAGGTCTTTTTAATCAATGCAAATTCTCCATTTGCCGTTTGCCTTTTTCACCATGACCACGTTGGATACCCACTTTGGGTGTTCTACCTCCCTTATGAACCCGGCCGCGAGAAGTTTGTCAACTTCCTCGCAGATGGACTGATACCTTTACCCACTGAATGCCATCCTGGGCTGGATGAGCTCGGTTATTCTTCAGTCATCATTCAAACGATGGACCATGATTTCGGGTTCCCCGACATGTCAGCGTGCGTCCATGCGAAGACGTCCTTATGTTCCCGAAGGAAAGCCGCTAGCTGAAATTACCGTTTTACCCCTGAGTTATTATTTCACTAACTTCGTTGTTATTTGTGAATGAGAAAAACATAGAGTGAGATATCTTTACTTGTCTGATGTTTTACTCGTCTTGTTCAGTATATTATATAAGATATCAAGAATAAAACACAGAGTCACTGCTCTATATATCACAAGATAATATATCATGATTCATTGAAACAATCATTATTGAGATTTGATTGCTCTATCGATCTTTTGATTGCTCTATCGATCTTAAGATTGCGAACAAATTTTTAAACTAGTCATAAGGCGCTACCTTTTGAAATCTGTACTTAGCACCTCTTTCGTTGAGGACAGTTTCGGAGTGTAGCATTCATACATAAACACAAACATAATAAATAATGAATATTTAAATTTATTGATGTTGCAGCAAAATTAAATACAAAAGTATTTCAATGTCTTATATCTCCTTTGTGGGCACAAATCCCAACAAACTCCCACTTGACTCAAAAGAGATGAGAATGATCCTTCAATCCCAATCCTTCTAGGTGTCCCTCGAAGACTTTACTCGTTAAAGGCTTCGTGAAGGGATCAGCTGCGTTATCCAACGTTGAGATCTTCATGATTCAGCGTTCCTTCTGTGAATGATGTCTCGTACCAGGTGATACTTCCGCTCTATGTGTTTAGAGCGCTTGTGACTTTTTGGATCCTTACACTTAGGGAGAGCCCCACTGTTATCATAATAAAGCGTGATAGAATCGCTTGCACTTGGAACTAGTTTCAAGTACAAAATAAATTTCCTCAGCCACACAACCTCCTTTCCAGCTTCACAAGCTACCAATTACTCATCTTTCATGGTCGAGTCAACAACGCAAGATTGTTTGATATTCATCCAGACCACGAATCCACCATACAGGGCGAACACAGACCCTGATGTGGACTTCCTGGAATCCTTATCCGCTTGAAAATCGGTGCCGGTATATTGCGTTATATTCAAGTCACACAAGGCTTGACAACAACATAGGGACTGCGTAGCAAATATCTGCCCTCATGCAAAGCAGAGCATACATGAGACTTGTTATGGCCGAAGCGTATGGAATATGACTCATGTCCTCAACTTCTTGAGGAGTCTAGGGAGTCTTGGTAGTTGTCCTTTCTTGGAGTCCTACATACAGAAGTGATCCATGATCTTATCAATATAAGATACTTGAGAAATCTCTAACTTCCCGTTCTTCCGATGTTTGAAGATCTGAATCCCAAAAATGTAAGCCGCTTCTCCTAGATCGTTCATCTCAAACTGCTTTGACAGTAAATCTTTACCTCTAATAACTTTCCTACATCATTCCCAATGAATAGTATGTCATCCACATATAGGACAAAGAAGACCAGCTTGCCATCGTTTATCATCTTATAAACGCATGGCTCATCTACTGACTCATAAAAGCCGTAGCATTTCTCAGTCTCGTCGAATCTGATATTCCATGACCTAGATGCTTGCTTTAGTTCATATATGGACTTTAGCAAGTCACAACCTTGCCCTGCTGGCCTTTCTCCATGAACCTGTCTGGTTGGGCCATATAAATGTGCTCGTAAAGACTCCCATTCAAAAATACAGTCTTGACATCCATCTACCAGATTTAATAATCATGGGCGACAATAATGGATAAAAGAGTACAAATGGACTTCAGCATCATGACTGGCGAGAAGGTATCCTCCTAGTCGATACCTTCCTTCTGCCTAAACCCCTTCGCCACAAGTCGTGCCTTAAATGTCTCAACATTTCCATCCGATCCTCTTTTCTTCTTAAAGATCCATTTACACCCAACATCTTTGATGCCTTCGGGTAGATCTACAAGTTTCCAGACCGTCTTGACATACATCGAATGCATTTTAACGTGCATGGCTTATTGCCATAGGTTTGCTTCGGAACCCTGCATCGCTTGGGAAAAATGATATTGGATCAACTTCCTCCTTGTTCACGAAGAACCATCAGTTAAAGTCTCTCCAATACCTATACATCGATCGTGTTGTCTTACAATCATGTTACTGCGAAGAATCAATTGAGGATCTAGTACTGAACGTGGTTCTTCCAATGTTGGTATAAGACTCGTCCTATCTTGTGAAGTTCCAGCTACTTCACCCAACAGCTCCTTCAGCACAAGTCTGCTTCTCGGTACATAATTTTTCATTTAGTATTTTTCAAGAAACCTAGCGTTCGTGCTAACAAACGTTTTATGGTCCGCATGACTATAGAAGATGTACCCTTTTGTCTCCTCAGAATATCCCACGAACGGCATAATTCTGAACGACTAGTCAACTTGCTAGTCTTTTGTCTCAGCCCATGTGCGGGACAACCCCAGATACGGACATGGTGTAAAACAAAATGTCTACCACTCCATCTCCCATAACAAACTTTGATTGCACAGCTTCACCTTTTACTATTTGGCAAGAGTTTATTTTTTCATTGGTATTGTTGGTTTCTTTCCTCCCTCACTTTGTTCTTAATTTCTTTGAGTTTTTGTCGGATTTTATCCCCCTTTTTGTTTTGTATGGTTCATCAAGTAAAGTGTCGATGACTGGTCCACGATATTTTTTGTTCAATATGCATAAATTTCAAGTAGGGACGAATGTAGTGACACTTCCAACACGAGACGGAATAGAAAAATGAAATTATCTTCGCGGTATTTTCTATGAGTTCCTCTTTCGTAGTATTACTTTGCTTTCTTTTCCCAAGATATACATACACACACTTGAGCATGTCGTATACATCTTAAGTTGAAAAAAGCGAGGTAGGGCTCGATCTCAAGTGTTCCCATCAAATGTGTGTTTCGACTTTCTAAATGTGTTACCTTTTGGTAAAAAATATTATTTGGCTTTTAGAAGCGACTAGTCGCTTCTAATATGTCAACTCGGACCATTAGAACTTGATTAGTCGCTTTTAAAAGTAAAAAATTTCATTTTTTGGGAAAAACCGGGGTGTTTACGTTAGAAGCGACATGTAAAATGTTACATAATTCCCTTATTGCTTCTAAAAGTGTTTTTGTAGTAGTGTAATGGAATCTATGATATTTATTTCATGCAAACATGAAAACTAATCAAGGAATTGACCAAATATCATGAAAATTTACCATGTGTTGGAAAATCATTAATCAACCATATTAACATCGGTTTCAAGTTGAATGATTATTTTTGGTAGGCATCTTTGACACAATCTCTTCCTCCCACAAAATATTCAAGTCATCAACTAATGGTACCAGATAAACATTGATATCATTTTAAATCAAAACCCAGGATTGTACCAAGGGAAAGAATTATATTCAAACCTTTAAAAAGGATGACATAAATCGCAGCTGAGACGGAGGGAGGTTGAGCTACTGGGATGGGAATTCAACACAATAGAAAATGAGGTCATGCAACTGAGATGGGAGTTCAACAAAAGAGATAATGATATGATGCGGCTGAGATGGAGGTCGAGCAAGAGCGAGAAAGAAGTCACTTGACTGAGATGGAGGTCCTGCGAGAGTGAGACGGAGGTCACACATCTTAGATACTGAGGTCGAGGGTGAGAGAAAAGGAAATGTGAGATTGAATTTTGGGATTTTAGGGCTGGGTAGAGAGAAAAAATATCAAATATTTTGATGATAGAGAAGAGAAGGTTTTGGGTATGAAAATAACCGCGAGACCGTGTTTGAGTTTTTCTTATATCAAAACCTTGAGACTCGAATAAGATGGCTAAAAGGTTTAAAATAGTAAGAGATCTTTTTCAACTTTTTGTAGTCGTAAATTAATATATTTTATTTTTGAAGAGAAATAAAAAATAACATTGACGGATATAAAGTTTTGGAAAATTCTCAATTAATTAAATATTGGAAATGAATGAAAACTAAACATTTGAGATGGAACCAACACAAGTGACATCATACAAATATTATTTTATATGCTTTTAATTAAACATTTTTGTTGCGATATATCGATAGAGGAAATTCCTGTCTCAGTGTAGTTGTAATTGTAATCCATTTATCATTATTTTTTTCATACATTTTTTTGTTTGAATAGAAAGAAAAGTGTTCTTATTTTAATTCCAACTAAATTCCATTCCATTACTTGTCATAGTATATTAATGAAAAGTTATATAAATATGTCACGGAAACATCATCAATTGAGAAATAGCTAATGTTTCGTAATTTTTTTGGAAATAACTAAACCGATAACGTAGACCTAAATTCGTGAGTTATTGTTAGTTATTTGTATATAACGCGATGTATGTAATGTATACGAGGGTTTTTTTTTTGAAAATTTTGATTTTTTTGTATAGCGGTTTAACAAATATTGACTTTAATCTATCGTCAAAATTCTAAATTTATATTCTAATATTGTATATCATTTTGGAATTTCCTTTATTGTAACTTTTTGTAGGTTAATATTATCTAAACTAACTATTTGCGCAAAAAAGAAAAAGTGAATTATTTCTGAAATTCAATTAGTTTCGGACCAGAATGACCCTATATAACATTTTAATTTGCAAAAACATATAACATCAGAACGGTTAGATTGGTAGAGTGCCGTGTTTTGATAATCACAAACCCTTTACTCATATCCTATAGTACTGAATATCAAAACAACTGCATATATATGTATTCTCGTCTCGTTTTCTCCTCCCAACATGTTCATAATTCATTTATCTTTTTCTACAATGATTTATATTACAAAAGAATTCCCACCTTTTTTTAATAGTAGCAATTAATCTCCCTGTCAATGGCATCGATTGGAAACAATGAGAGATAGAAATGCATACTTGGCACGGAACGCAAAGTCTCAATTCGTTCGTCGTTCTAATAAAATCCCCTTTCTCGCTCCTTCTAGAAGTGCTACTACCGTTTTATTTTCACTTCAACCCTCTCTGTCTCTCAAACCCTTCACTATATAACACCCCTTCTCTTTTCGTTTGTTGTCTTCCATTCACCTCGCATACCCAGAAAGATATATATATATATATACACATATATATAGAGAGAGAGCGTATTAATGGCTTTTCCTCAGCAAGATAGCCACGAAGAGGATAACGGAGAGAAAGAGACAAAGGCTGCTAGCAACAGCAGCAAGACCGAAAATTCCACGGAGGGTGAAAACTCCACGAGAATTCGCGTCTACACTCGGCGAAGCAAGAATCCTACTATTACCAAGGGTGACAAGGCGGCTCCGACTGAAGATGGTGCTTCCGGATCTAAGGGCAAAGAGATCTCCACTCATTATTTCTCACCGGATCCTTTGAAATGGTTCAAGTACGAATTTTAGGGTTTTCTAATCTTGTTTTTAATAGCTTAGTACGTGAGTTTGAATGTATTACATATATACGTACATATATTTAAATGCTTTTTTGGATAAATTAAACTCTGGGTTAATTTTGTTTTACAATGGAAGATTGAATTTAGGACTTGCGTCAGATTTTAGCATAGTTTAGTTTTAGATTTATTAATATCGTTTAAACTTAAAAGTAGATTTTGTTTAAGGTTTTCTAAAGGTGCAATTTTCTCTGCATCAACAGGTTGAGGTTTGAGGGTGTGGATCCAAAGAGCTTTCTCGGATTAAGATGCAAGGTTAGCTGCATATCTCTATATGTCAATAACATTTCATTTAAAAGCTTGCGAAGTGTATTTGTGTGTGTGTCTGAAATCATGAGTGTTTTAAATAAATAAATATAAAAGAAAACTGTTGACCTTTATTTATTTATGACATCTAGAGACTGTATATAACATTTTTAAAGTAAATGAGAGAGGGGAGTCTGTGAGTTTGTGCAGAAATATCAATTTTTTTTAATAAAGATCTAACTAAAACCTTACGTCCCCGAGATTATAATTTAATTAACATAAACATACATCAAGATTTTAATTTCCTTGCTTTCAGATAATCTTCCACGTAGTTTTTATATTCCCTCATGAAATAAAAATGGGTAGAAGTTTTGGGTTTATTTATTTTATACAGCAGGAGCTTGACTAAGTTCTATAAATATGATATATTTAGTAGTATATTCGATTTTACATCTACTAATTTTTATTTATTAAAGATTTTGATCAGTAGAAGACATTTCTTGTGTTTCTCTAACAAAGATAATCTTGTTTTATAATACATATGTTTCAATGTATTTAATAAGAAATCCTTTGGGTTTAGGTTTTTTGGGAGGATGATGCTGAATGGTATCAGGGTTATGTTGCGGCATACAACTACATCAGTAAAAAACATCGGGTACATATTTATTTTTCATATATCTTATATAAAATTGATGCTTTTATATAAGAAGTACGGGATTATTCAATTTACGGCAACAAAATACAGGTTGATTATGATGATGGAGACGTGGAAAAACTGATTCTTTCGAAAGAAAGAATCCGGTTTAATATTCCTGATGACGAGAGTCTCGACTGCCTGGTGATTAAGTGATATTTAGTCGGTTGTATGAAATTTGTGGGATGTTTTTAAGAAGAAAAAACAACAAACTGTGATTTGTTTAGTCTTTCGTCTATGATTTTAGTTTACATAACACCATTTAGACAATGTAATGCGTGAATTAATACGTTTGGCATGGAATTTTAAGATCATTTTTCGATCAGAAGAGAAATAGCAAGGAATGGAGAAATATTAAGTCTTTTATAAATTGATTGAACGATTGAAGTATTACATTAGTGGTAATATACTAACATATATGATCATTATAAATCCTTTTTAAATATTGGATTCAAGAGACAGTGACCTCCGTGGTCATGTTATTATTAGGATAAGTAGCCAAGACACTAGCTACTTCAAACTGTGGCTTGGACGAAGACTTTGGACAGCACACTACAAAATATTACTGACACACAATTTATATGAAATATTGAAGAAATTTTTTAAAAGTCTGATATGCTGACCAATCTTTTGATTAGTGAATTTAACCGAACATGGGATCATAGCCGACCGGTTCAGGAGCATGCTGACAATCTTTTGAGCATGGTAAACCGGTCCTAGCGTCTTGGTAGTGTGGCAAGCCGGTCCTTGGAACATGACCAACCGGTTATGGAGTCTTGTCACAAGGTTAGCAAGCCATAGAGCCGCGGGGTAGGCTCGTTTGTCATGTGTCGTGGGTCTTCTCTGTGCTGGAAATGAACCTGTAAAATTATCCTCTCGAATTTTCCTTTGAATAATAATTATCCTCTCGTACTTATACCGCAAAATGTTAGAGTAGTTATTTTCTCTGTGCTCGTTTGTTTTCTTGATTCTTGTCTTGATCCTCTGAGTGATTCCCCTACACCGTTTTTCAATCGAAGAGGCCACCCTCTTTAAAATGTAAGAGTAGTTATAAACATCATACAGTTTGATGGTTATAAGAGTAGTTACAAAATGTAAACTGATTGCAACAAAAATAAGATTTTTGTATAAATTAATCGAGATGGTTGTTTATCGTTGAAGCAACCCAAGTTCCCTGACATGAATTTAATGAACATAATGTGTGATGAACTAAGCGTCACCCGTCGTGTTCGTCCCTTCAGTGGGAGTACTTTTCTGAATGAAATTGTTGATGAACTAAAGCCTTAAAGAGGAACGATGAAGCGGGATCTCCCCTCGGAGGACCATTATCAAAGTGACTTGGATAAAGGTGTTGGAATATGTCTAGGGTTAAGAAAAATTTATCTTTAATGATATTAATGGCGGAATATAAAAACTTCTTTTACTAGTAAAACAAGCTCTGGCAGCGCTCCCACAACGGATATAAAAGGGTTGTGGGAGGCGGCGCCGCAGCAACGCTGGATGGCGCCGCCTCGCTGCCTTTAAAAAAATCGACAAGCGGCGCTGCAGCAACGACGTATAGGGCCGCAGCGCCGTTACAAACCCTAATCAGGGCCCGACATTTGTAGTTGGCGCCACGACGATGAATAACGGGGCTGTGGCGCTATCGCTGAACATAACACTATAAATTCAAAATTGTAGGGTTTTTCACTTTACCCTGACTTCATTTCTCTCTCAAACTCGATTTCGGCCGATTCTGTCCCGATTCCTCCCCACGTTGTTCGTCGCCCAGCTCTTGACGCCCTTCTCCCTCTCCATCACGTTGCCGCCTTTCTCCCGTGCCTTCACGTCGCCGCCTTTCTCCCGCGCCTTCACGTTGCCGCATTTCTCCCGTCCCTCTTCCGTATTTCTAAGGTTAAGCCGACCCCTATACTCGATTTTTAATTGTATGTTCATGTAGATTTGTAGGTTTTGATGAAGTGATATTGTTAAACCCTTGTTGATTTAAATACATTCTTGATTTTGTTGGAATTTATTTAACATTTTAAACAAAAATAATTATATAACATATCAAATATGGCGGAATTATATAATAGACCTATAAATATTAAAAACAATTTTAATATGATTAACAACCTATGGCATTAAAATCAATTTATAAGTTTAATAAACAATTTATTAAAACATAAGACACTCAACATTTAAAAACACTAACAACCTATATGAAAAATTCATATATTTATTTTAGCAGTCCAATTCGTTGAGAAAATACTTACAGTTAGGATAATAAATTATCCCAACGTTGCCTCCTAGCGTCAGAAGGCCACACCGAATCTACGTCCAAAAACAAGCTCGCCGGATTGCCCAAAAAGCTTCTTCGCCGGATTGGGAAGAACAGGGTCGCCGGAATGGGAGTTCGTCGGACTTGGAGTCTTCAGGAGGCTCGCCGGATTGGGCTCGCCGGATTGGGCTCGCCAGACTGGGCTCGCTGGACTAGGTCTCTGAACATGGGACCGCCGGACTGGGATGAACCTCGCCGGAATGCATCGGGTCGCGGGACTGGGAAAGTGGCTGGACTGGAGAAGGTCGCCGGACTGGACACCTTCGCCGGTTTGGACGTCTTCGCCTGAGAGGGAAGTCCTCGCCGGATTTGAAGTCTTGGGCGACTAGAAGTGATCCGGAAAAGAAGAAAAATTCCAAAAAAAAATTAAAAACGATTTTTTAAACAATTTTTCAGAATATAAAAAGACAACAAACACCACAAGTTAGAATCAACGATAATACACAAGGAAATTTATCGAGATTGAAAGGGTGATCTTGAAGCTTCGAGTGTTTAAACGATTTTATCTCAAGCTTCTAAGTATCACTAGTCTTGTTCAATATATTCTATAAGATATCAAGGATGAATCATAGAGTCACAACTCTCCATATTACATGATAAGATATCATGATTCATTCAAACAATCGTTGATTAGACACGATTGCTCTTTCGGTCTTAAGATTGCGAACAAATGGTTTAAACTAGTTATAATGGGTTATCATGTCAAATATATGTATTTAACACCCTATTCGTTGATGACTGTTTCAGCAAACTTCATAAAGAATGAATATTTATTGATATTAATGTTTCAGCAAAAATATGAATACAAATGTATTTCATTGTCTAATTTCTCCTTTGTGGGCACCAATCCCAACAAACTCCCACTTGACTCAAAGGAGATGTGAATGATCCTTTAGTCCCAATCCTTCTAGGTGTCCCTCGAAGACTTTACTCGTTAAAGGCTTCGTGAAGGGATCAGCAAGGTTGTCTAACGTTGATATTTTCATGACTTCAGCATCCCCTCTGTGAACGATGTCTCGGACTAGGTGATATTGCCGCTCTATGTGTTTAGAGCGCTTGTGACTTCTTGGCTCCTTACAATTAGCGATTGCTCCCCTATTATCACAATAAAGTGTGATGGGCTCGCTTGCACTTGGAATGACTTTCAAGTACATAAGGAATTTCCTTCGCGACACAGCCTCATTCGCAGCTTCACAAGCTGCCACATACTCGGTTTCCATGGTCGAGTCAGCAACGCAAGATTGCTTGATGCTTCTATAGACCACGGATCCACCATCCAAGTTGAACATAGACCTTGATGTGAAATTCCTGGAATCCTTATCCGCCTGAAAATCGGAGTCAGTATATCCCGCCATGTTCAGGTCACCACCTGAGTACGCAAGCATGTAGTGCTCGGGTCCAGGGTTTGACTGAAACCTACTTACCACGCCAACTGCGTAGCAAATATATGGCCTCGTGCAAAGCATAGCATACATGAGACTTCCTACGGACAACCCCAGATGTGAATGTGGTGTAAAATAGATCTTCTACCACTCCATCTCTCATAGGGAGTTCCAGGTACTTTTTTAGACAGAACCTAGTTCTGAACGTAAGCTGTCGTTTCCAGGGCATATCCCCAGAACGAGTTAGGAAGTGATGAGAATGAATCCCTTCTTCTCTAAGAAAGTCTTCGAACTCTCCAGAAAAGTACTCTCCCTCTCGATCAGATCGAAGGGTTTTGATCTGTTTCTCTGTCTGCTTTTCCACTAAAGCCTTATACATTTTGAACAATTCAAAAGAATCTGACTTATGTCGGATAAGGTAAACATGACCAAACCTTGAGTAGTCATTAGTGAAGGTTATAAAGTACTCGTAACCTCCCCTTGCCTGGATGTTTATTGGTCCATATACATCACTATGTATGAGTTCCAATACATGCGTGGCTCTTAGACCCTTTAAAGAGAAGGGTCTCTTGGTCATTTTGGGTTCAAGACAGGATTCACACGTGGGAAGGCTTCCCACGGTTAGAGATTTTAAAAGACCACCCTTCGTTAGTCTTCTAATCCTATCTAGGCCAATGTGTCCAAGACGTGAGTGCCATAGATATGTATCATACGTTTCATCAGCATGAAACGTCTTACGCTTCCTAAGTGAATCACTATTCACTTCGGTGTCTAAGATTTTTGGTTCAACGGGATACAAATAATAAATAGAATCCACTTGTTGAGATTTAGTAATAAAGGAATCATTAATATAAATTTCAATACCATTATTGATTTTAAAATTGAAACCTTGTTCTTCTAAATGACCAAAATGAAATCAAATTCTTGCAAAAATCCGGAACATAATAAACATTATTCAATAATAAAATTTCATTTCCAAACTTGAGCTTCATGGTCCCGACAGATCTTGCTCCGACCTTCATTCCAGCACCCCAGCTGAATCCGAACTCCCCGTAACTCAAGCTCCTGGTTTTCCTGAAACCATTCAAATTACACACAACGTGGTCAGACGCCCCGTAATCTAGGATCCAGGGTGATGTCTTGTTTGTTGTATAACATGTTTGAGTAACCAAGATCCTACCTTTCCCCTTGACACTCTTGACGTAGGTAGGACACTTGTGCTCAGACTTGTCCACCTTTGCGATGCCTTTGCCCTTAGCATCCACAGCCTTATTGTAAGGCTTCTTGGAACCCGTTCGGTTGGCATTTTTGGGTCTCTTCATCGTCCTCTTAGAACCTGAGGTCGAGACCCTGTGTTCAACAACATTGAGCGCTCCCGACTTCTTCTTGTACTTAGGTAGAAGTCCTTCGGCAGTCCACAACTCTTTCATGAGCTCAGTTACAGTGTAATTGAGCTTGTTCATTGAGTAGTTCAGACAGAAGCTATCAAAAGATTCTGTAAGAGTCTCCAAGATCATGTCAATCTTTGTTTCTTGGTCAATCTCTGAACCGAGGATCTCCATATCATTCAGGCGACCCATGATCAATAGCATGTGTTCCCTAACTGAAGATCCTTGTTTCATCCTGCAGTTCATAAAACTGCGGATAGCTTGCTGCCTCGCCTGACGCCCATGGCACCTAAAGATCTCATGGAGATTGAACAGGATGTCATATGCAGTTGAGATATCTCAATGAGATTGTTGCAACACATTGCTCATCGATGTTGAAATGTAGCATCGAGCAATCTCATAAGATCTCATCCATGCATCGTAGGCGTCCTTGTCTTCCTTGCTCGAGTCAGCACTCGTAGCAGGAGGACATGGGGTCGTGAGAACATACTTGTGCATTTCCACCGTCAATATGATGTCGAGGTTACGTTTCCAGTCAACGTAATTCTCACCCTCGAGTTTATTCGAACTTAATATTATTTGAAGTGGATTAAAAGACATTTTGCTGAAAACATAAATAAAATAAATAAATTTAGTATGTGCTACAATATGCGAATTACATGATGCATGCAACAGTCCTAATATGATGAGGAAAACATGTAAGTAATTCATGATATTATGAACTCAACGGTTAACTACTTTTACTATGGGTAAACCGTAGTTAACCTGCTTTCATAGTAGTGACAAATCACAATTTAGTTTGAACCATCCAAGAAGTCACAACTTCTAGTTCTCACTAATTACCATAAGTATTTGGTCACTTATTTTTAACGGAGAGCCTCTATGTGAGGATTATGTCAAAACATAAGCCTAAGTGCATAACCAACACGTGGGTCTTTTAATCAAGTCACTTTGAAAACGGTTCACCTATGTGGAGACCCTGCCTCATTGCTTCTTTTTAAGACTTAGTTCTTAACGAATTAACTAACCGAGTACTTCCAAAGTACTCACATTGAAGTGAGGGCCACTATGGGTGACTCTTAGTTCATCACACACTAGTTTACTTAAATCCGTATCGGGGACCTTGGGTTGTTTCAACGATAAGCAACCCTCCCACTTAATTTTCAACGAAATAAATTCATTTGTTCATAATTTTATAACTCATTACTCTATTATAAACTATATGATAATTCATATGAATTTGATGTTGGTGTTCTATTCTATATGACGTGTGACATGCAATGCAGTGAGATTAAATTAAATAAAACATAAATAATCTAACTCATTGAATGGCCTATTTCTAAATACATCCCATAAAGAAATAACCTAGACTATCAAATCCTATTTGATATTCTATGCATCGGTCGAGGTACTAGATGATGCGTCGTTGAACCGATCGGATTAGCACCCACACATTTCCTTTGTGCGGCCAACTCCGATTTCCTCCAACTCAAATAGCACACACGCGTTCAACAACGTGCGGCCAATTGAGTCTTTAAGTTTAGCTCTCACACGTTTAATAACATGCGGCCAATGCCTACTCTCCTTCGTCCCTCGTCTTTACGTCGCTGGATTACAACAATAATAAATTTACAATTTAAACGTCCTCCAAAATTGAGGCTCACAATTTAAAAGAAAAAGAAAAATAAAATAACCTGGACGTAACCGGAAACAAATTTCTAAGGCCATATTAATGAGGATCCATCCATAAACTCATTCACAATTTTATTCACATCACAATGCAATAAAACAGTCATATCACAAAAACGCCAACACCAACTAGTTAAAACAAATTTTAAAACTAGTTACAACCTAGATTTTAATACCAATTATAGCTCTGATACCATTTGTTTGTATTTATTTAACATTTTAAACAAAAATAATTATATAACATATCAAATATGGCGGAATTATATAATAGACCTATACATATTAAAACAATTGTAATATGATTAACAACCTATGACATTAAAATAAATTTATAAGTTTAATAAACAATTTATTAAAACATAAGACACTCAACATTTAAAGACACTAACAACCTATATGAACAATTCATATATTTATTTTACAGTCCAATTCGTTGAGAAAGTACTTACAGTTAGGATAATAAATTATTTCGACGTTGATCGCTAGCGTCGGAAGGCCACACCGAATCCACATCAAAAAACAAGTTCGCCGGATTGCCCAAAAAGCTTCTTCGCCGGATTGGGAAGAACAGGATCGCCGGAATGGGAGTTCGCCGGATTAGGAGTCTTCAGGAGGCTCGCCGGATTGGGCTCTTCGGATTGGGCTCGCCGGATTGGGCTTGCTAGATTGGGCTCGCCGGACTAGGCTCGTAGGACTAGGTCTCTGAAATTGGGACAACGAGACAGGGATGAACCTCACCGGACAGGGAAAGTCACCGGACTAGAGCAGGTCGCCGGATTGGACACCTTCGCCAGTTTGAACACCTTCGCCTGACAGGGAAGTCCTCGCCGGTCGAAACGCCTTCGCCGGACTGGAAATCCTGGGGACTAGAAGTGATCCGGCAGAGAAGAAAAATTCCAAAAAAAATTAAAAACAATTTTTATATTTTTTTTCAGAATATAAAAAGACACCAAACACCAGAAGTTAGAATCAACGCTAATACAAAAGGAAATTTATCGAGATTGAAAGAGTGGGCTTTCAAGAACACTCGGGATTGACAATGGAAACTAAAAACCAATGTTTTCTTCTTTTCCTTTTCTTGGGAACTCGGCCGAGAGACTTAAAGGGAGAGAGATAAGAGCTTGGCCGAAAATATTAGGGTTAGGGTTAAGAG
Organism: Urtica urens; assembly: GCA_958296335.1. NCBI lineage: Eukaryota > Viridiplantae > Streptophyta > Magnoliopsida > Rosales > Urticaceae > Urtica > Urtica urens. The sequence goes on from OY282520.1 coordinate 36,444,403, forward strand.
TGATTAGGGTTTAATAGCCCTTTTATAAACATCTTCATAATGGGCTTAAACTGGGTTAAACCCATGACCCTATCACTCTAAATTTCGGCCCAAACACTCTCCTCATACTCGGCCATTATTCAATTAATTTATTCACAATTAATTTGATTTATTTCTAAATTCAATTTATTTAGAACTCTCATTTTTATTTAATGACATTTCATTAAAATAATTTCATACTTTCCAAATAAGTACGAAACGAGAAAGTATATATTTCTTACTTTATTTATTTGAATATTACAAGCGTATTATTATCATTATAATAATGGTCTATAATTCAATAAATAAACGTAACAGTAAATGACTAATTATTTATTAAGTCACTTAAGAAAAATAATTTTCTCAATATAAATCATAACTTATATTCAATGAGTAAATCAACAATCTTTGTTCTTTTGATCTCTTCCAAGTGTCTATCATTGAGACCTTATGGACCCACACGAACGAAGCTTTAGAATAAAGATTGGACACAAAAGTTCACAAATTTTTTCCGTCTTTTAATTCTTAATATTGGTCGATTCCACTAAAGGACCAATATTGACACTCTCTTTGTTCGTATGCGCATATTTTATGTTTGATGTGACAAAACAATTTTTCGCACGATCCACGGAGTACTTTACGATATTACCCTTCATGTGTATCACTAACAAAGGGGAATGCACAATTACTGTTTTACCCCTTGAGAAAAACATAGAGTGAGATGTCTATACATGTCGCATGTTTTAAACAAAGAATCCTCTTATTCGATGAAAACCTGGTCAGGTTAATTCACACTCTCATATCAAAGCATAGTGTGATACTAATGCATTTGCATTTTATTAACATGGATTCCATATATGTGAATCATAAAACCCAACATCACAACATTATGACACCAATCGTCGGGTCAGATAAAACTAAGATTTAGTCATTTCCCATTGACAAATCAAATGTCATAAAGTGTAGTGTAAATTATACATTCACTTCAGGATTAAGATAAGTATCCAAATACCCCTTAGATGTGATCTCGAAGCTTCGAGTGTTTATACGGTTTTATCTCAAGCTTCTAAGTATCACTAGTCTTGTTCAATATCTTCTATAAGATATCAAGGATGAATCATAGAGTCACAACTCTCCATATCACATGATAAGATATCATGATTCATTCTAACAATCGTTGATTAGACACGATTGCTCTTTCGGTCTTAAGATCGTGAAGAAATGGTTTAAACTAGTCATAAGGGGTTATCATGTCAAATCTGTATTTAACATGCTCTTTATTGATGATAGTTTCAGAGCGTAGCTAACATACATAAACAAAACTTCATAAAGAATTAATATTTATTGATATTAATGCTTCAGCAAAAATATGAATACAAATGTATTTCATTGTCTAATTTCTCCTTTCCACAGTTTTAGGGTTTGTGTTTAGGATTTTCTTGATTTCCACGGTTTTGGAGTAATTTTTTTTATGATTTCATGTAAATTTGTATGTTTGTTTGGTGATTTTGAATTATATTAATATTGGAGTAAATTTTTTGGAATTTCCACGATTTTCTTGATTATCATATTTGTTTATGTTTGTGAATTGAATCCGAATTTGTTGTTATTTTGAATTGAATCCAAATTTTGTAAATGTTGAAATTGTAGGTTATGTTGAAATTGTGTTTATGTTTATGTTGAAATTGTAAAATGTTGAAATTGTAAATGATGAAATTGTGTTTATATATGTTGAAATTGTTTTTATGTTTGTGTTTATGGTTATGTACTTCAAAATGCCTCCGAAAGATACTCATGCTGCCAAGGGCAAAGCCAAGGCCACAACTTCAAAGCGTTCCCGCAAAGTTGTTGAGTCTTCTTCATCATCGGAAAGTGAAGAAGTTCAATATGAATCGTGCATATTCACGTCTCAATAAGCGTAAGATCGCTACGAGTTGCTCGTTAAGCGCTCCGTAATCCAAGAGTGGGGATTAATTCCCCTCGGGATAGATTCAAAATCGGCGAACAAATCCACAACTTCATCGACGAGTATGGTTGGGGAGAATTTTGCAATCCTCCAGGGTGCGATGCCAATATTACCATCGTGAAGAAATTTTACGCGAACCTACCGGATGGAGTGCATAATGTCGTCACGGTTTGCGGTGAGAAGGTAAAGGTGAGTTCCGAGGGGATCAACTGTTATCTTCAAACCCCCAACATTCTTTTCGAGACAGAGGATTACATTCAATACATATGGCATGAGATAAGGCGGAGATGACGAGTTTGTTGTGCCTCCTGAACCAAGGTTGGATGATGGAGAAGGGAAGAGAAGTCTTGCATCATGAGCAACTCACAAAGTACGTAATTATTTAACGATTTGTTTTTATAATTTGAAATGAATAGAAATATGATTACGATTATGTTTTAAATTAATAATATTATTGTGTTTTAAATATTGTTTTGATAGGATTGTTAAAGTATGGGTTTAGTTTGTGTGCGCTCGCATATTCTCGAGCACGCAGTTTTTCAGCCTCGATGAAAGTCGCATTAAAATTCTGCACTGCATCGTGAAGTAGCTCAAGATAAACATTGGTCGATTCATCTCGGCCCGGACGAGGAGTTTTGACTACAAGGCTAAGAAGACCGGTCTACCGTATCTGGCGACCATCAGTGCTCTTTGCATGAGAATGGGGGTGAGAATTAGGAGGCGGGACACGATCAAAGTTTCAATGGGGCCAATCACAAAGTCAATCATCGATCACAACAAGATGCGAGATGAGGCGGCAGCGGATGAGGAGGAGGAGGTTGAGGAGGAGGCGGCGGCGGAGGAGACAGCGGCACGACCGCGTAGAGCATCGGTACATGAGCTACCCGGACCTCCAGTGCAAGATCCAATGCTAGAGTATGTTGCTCACACCAACCACTACCTCGTCGCCTGGTATGAAAATACCCAAAACTACCTTCACAGACAAGGGGAGTACAACGCCATGTCGTACCAGGCATTCAACGATGTCATCGGTCGGTTGGACATAAACAACCAGATAGAGTGGAGTTTTCCTCTGTAGCCGCAGTACCACTATTTACCATATCCAGCCCCATAATGGCCGTCTAAATTCTTACGTCCTCCGGGAGCACCACCACGACGCGACGACGACAACAATCACTAAATGCTTTTTCTTTATTTTAAAAACTCTTCAATAGTTTTATCGATGTTTTTTTTTAATTACCGGACTTAAGATTTTAAGATTTAATATGTTTTTTTGTTTGAATTACGAGACATAAGATTATAAGATTTAATATGTTTGTTTTACCGATGTTTTGTTTTAATTAGTTTGATTTATGTTTGTTTGTTTGTTTAAATTACGAGACTTAAGATTATAAGATTTAACATGTTTTGTTTATCGATATTTTGTTTTAATTACTTTGACTTATGTTTGTTTGTTAATTAGTTTGAATTACGAGACATAATATTTTAAGATTTAATATGTTTGTTTGAAGGCATTTTGAGTCCATCGTCTCAAAATAGAGTTTAATATGTGTTTGAAGGCCCTATTTGGCATCGCCGTTGCTGCACTTTGACAGGGCTGCAACTAAGGAGTATTTCTTCGCGGCCCCGACAAGGCGCCTCAACGGCACCAAGCTCTTACAGAGACTCCATCGTCTCTGTAAGTCATCGGCGCCGCGGCCGTATGTGACGTCACCGCATTATCTACGACTTACAAAGATGATGGAGTATTGCGCTGTTGCGGCGCCTTGACGGGGCTGCAGCTATGGAGTGCTGCGCCGCGGCCCTGAAAAGGCGCCGGAACAGCGTCAACAACTTACAGAGACGATGGAGTCTCTGTAAGTTGCTGGCGTCGCGGCTACGGCTACAGGGGCCGCGGCGCCGTGATCCCACAACAGCTATAGATTCATTGTGGGACATAGTGATGTGGCTATGGCTTATGAGGTCGCGGCGCAGTGGTATATCTTTATCTATAACTTTATGAAAACCTATCAAAAACTTTGTTTTACGCGAATTTAAATTAATATAAAGTTATAAATACAACCCATTCAAACAAAAGTTGGAGCTATATCAGTTCGAAGTAACTAAGAAACATCATCATCATCGTCGAAGTCATCCATCTCTTTATCGATCAGTGGTATTCCGGATGTGAATGACGGAATACTAGACAAATCTTCGTTTTCTTCGTCTTGAATATTTAGCGGTTGTATATGAACTACTAATGACAACTCCGGATTGATAAAATCTGTAACATAAAAGACTTAACTCGTTTGTGAAACAAGTATGAATAAATCATTCTCGTAACCGATCCTCCTGAAGTCGACACTTCGGTAACTCCTTCATTATCAACTTTAACGTGATTATTGTCAGCCCATTTGCACTTCAACAATGTCACCCACAATCTGCAATAATCATGTTCCATATGTCTTCAATGTATCCATAATAGTTCATGAAAATCCTTTTTGTGATTCTTATCTTTGGCCGACGAAACATGTAATGCTTCGGCCAATAATGTTACACCTCTATTTTGAACCAAATGCTTGTTGTCTCTCTATATCTCTCGTGTAAAATGTATAACCATTTACAGACCAAGCAGTGTACCTTGTAACCATGGTGGAAGGCCCTGATGATAGTTTACCCAATGTAGTTGAATGACCCGCCTCTTCAAATAGTCGCTTTCGAAGCCATATCTGAAATAAACAGTTGTTCTCCTCTTGCAACCATTTTTATTTCTAGCTTTATTTGGATCTTTAACTCTCAGCTCATTCAAATGAATATCCACGACGGGGTTACGTCAGAAACGTTGTGCATAACATGTAGCGAGGCTTGTTCCCATTCTTTCCGATTGACGCTAGAATATATACCTATAGATATGTATACTACTACATTAACTAAACAATAATTAAATAACTCATGTTTTATTTATAAAAAATGTTGACTCAAATTGACGTACTTGTAGATAGCGCTTTTGACTCAACCCCTTTGTCCTTTTGTTATCCAATTTCATTTGCTTTAGTTAAATACTCAGAGCAAAACTAAATAGCTTCATCAGCTATATAATTTTCCACGATACTCCCTTCTGGTCGATTGTAGTTCTTCACATAACTCTTTAATACTTTCATGTAACGCTCGATTGGATACATCCACCGTAAAATACAGGTCCACATAATTTCACTTCACGTACCAAGTGAACAATTAGATGAACCATGATATCAAAATATGATGGTGAGAAGATCATTTCCAACAAGCACATAGTTTTCACAACTTCCGATTGCATCGCCTCTAACCGAGTTGGATCAATGACCTTTGAACATATCGAGTTGAAGAATACACATATTTTGGAAATTGCAAACCACACATATTTTGACAAAATGTCCCGCAAAGCAAGCGGTAACATTTGTTGTAAAAACACATGACAATCGTGAGTCTTGATTCCACTAAGTTTGAGATCTTTTAAAGATACGAACTTTTATAGTTTGAAGAATGATCATCCGGGGCTTTGATAGATTCAAACCATTTAAACAAATTTTTTTTTTCCTTCCGAGATAGAGTGTACTTTGCCGGTGGTATTTTTGTTTTTTTCCACTCTCCTTGTCGACATGCAAAACGCTTATTAAATTCATTTCTCTAAGACCCATTAGAGTTTATATCTTGTCTTTCTATTTATTTGGATCATCAAATAGCATACCGATGAAAGATTCACATATATTTTTCTCAATATGCATAACATCCAGACAATAGGTTGTAGAAAATCGATTTTTTTTCCAAGGATTCTCTTGGAATGGCTATTCAGTACTGGCACGCCGTTTCCTTTTTCCGAGCACTTCATTGACATTTTTAACCATTTCGAAGACATCTTCACTAGACAATATATTAGGAGGGGTCGTTCTTCCGTATTTCCATCAAATTCCTGTTTCAACCTTCTATACGAGCGACCTCTCGGTAAAAGACTTCTATGAACAAGAAAAACAGTTTTTTACCACACTTCAAAAGAATGGAAGATGTTTCCTTCTTGCAAACTGGACAACCAATTGAGCATTTCACGGAGTATCCTGACAAATTTCCATACGCTGGAAAGTCGTTAATAGTCCACATCAACATTGCTCTTAAGTAGAATGAATCGCCGCAGTAACCGTCTTTGACCTCAATCCCTGTCTCCCATAACATCTACAAATCATCGATCAATGGTGCCAAATACACATCGATATCATTTCTTGGTTGACTCGGTCCTGAAATCAGAAGTGTTAACATCAAGAATTTTCTCTTCATACACAACTTTGGAGGGAGATTGTAGTTCTGAAGAATAATCTGTCAAACACTATATTTACTACTCATCATGCTGAAGGGGTCCATGCAATCAGATGCTAAACGAAGACGCCAATTCCGAGGTTTAACACTGCAATCTTTGTAATCCAAATCAAATGACTTCCACTGTGAGGTATTCGTAGGATACCGTTACATACCATCATAGATACGTTGTTCAGAGTGCCAAAACATGTTCTTTGCGTGCTTGGCAGTATTAAACATTCGTCGGAACCGAGGCATTGGTGGTATGTACCATAATGACTGAAACAACATATAAAACAATATAAAAAACATAATCATTTGTAAAACAAGTAATTTTTTTGTACGTACCATTATTGGAACTCCTTTAACCCCGTCACGTGGCAATTTCCATTTTTTCCACCTTGACTCTTTGCACCTTGGACATTCATCTAGATCTTCAAACTCATTTCTATATAAAACACAATCATTTGGGCACGCATGAAATTTCTCTTACTTCATACCTAATGTGCCCAAATTTTTCTTCGCCTCATACATACTTTGTGGAAGTATATTGGCTTTTGGAAATGCTTCTTTGAGTTTTTCCAACAATAGAGTAAAATTAGTGTTTGTCCACCCACTCGACGTTTTCAAATTAAAAAAATTAACTAAAAATGCCAAATTTGAATAACTTGTACACCCTTAATATAATGGTGTCTCCGCATCATTCATCATCAACTCAAACAATTCCGGCTGTTCCACAAAATTGTTCTCCAACTCATTCATCATCCTGCACATATCATCAAAGTCATCATCTTGAAGATCATCATTTCTATTGTTTATCGTAGGACGAAATTCCTCACAATGATAATACTTTACTTGGTAAGAAGTCATTATTCTGTAAACCAATAAATGATTTCGAACAATATGAAGAAAAAAAGGTCTAAGATTTCCACATTTTACACAAGGACAACGCATTGATTCCTCATCACCGACATTATCTTTAACGAATTCACAAAACTCATTTACACCATTTTGATATATCTCGTTTAACTTATTCTCCCACATCCATTGTCTTACCATCTTAAGAAAACCTTATTATAACAAGAAATATTTAGATTTCTAATAAACAATAAAAAAAATACTCAAATTTGTAACATGTTAAAGAGGAACTTACAAGAATTAGATGTGTAGTAGTGAGGTGTAAAGGATGATGACACGAAATGGGTCGAAATATTTTTTGTAGTATTTTTTCGACTAAAGTTTAGAGACATCTAAGTGCAAAACACGAGTAAAGGGTTGTGGGTGCGGTGTCGCGGCGATAGACACCAGTGCCGCAGCGCAACTTACCCATAAACAAGCGCCGCGGCCTTGTTTGTCATCACCGCGGCGCCGCGGAATTCACGAGAACACCCGAGACCACCTAGTCTCGGGAAGTCTACGGCGCTGCGGCTACACCTAACAGGCCCTCGGCATCAGTTTTTAAGTTTGTCGGGACCGCGGCCCTATAAGTCGTCACCCGGCGCCGCTCCTACAACCCTTCCCCCTAAGGGTTGTGGGATGTCTAAATTTTGGAAAAACTTCAATTTTTTAATAATCCCGCCCAAATATTGATCAAAACCAATTTTCGACTTCTTATTCTTCATTCTACATTCTTTATTTTCACTCTCAAACCTCTCTTCTCCGGCACTCAAAATCTCTGGCCACTCCGACATTCCTCCATCTCCGACGTCCGTCACTCTCACTCCACCTCCCTCACTCTCTCACTCCCTCACCCCGCCCTCCCTCACCCTCTCACTCCTTCTCCCTCACGCTCCTTCTCCCTCACTCTTAAGCCTTTAGTAGCGACTTTTGTCGCTTCTAAAGGCCTTTTTTTCCTAGTGACTCTCCCCTCTCCCTCTCCTCACCCTCTTACTACCTCACTCCTCCCTCTCCCTCTCCCTCACCCTCTCACTCCCTCACTCCGCCCTCTCCCTCTCCCTCACTCTCTTACTCCCTCACTCCGCCCTCTCTTTCTCTCCTCACTCCCTCATTCTTTAACTCTCTCACTCCCTCACTCTGCCCTCCCTCTCTCCCTCACTCCACCCTCCATCTTAACTCCGTCGTTTCTCTCTCACTACATCTCACTCTACACCGGAAAATTCACCTCCGCCCCTCCACAGTTAGTTTTTTTTTATTACTATTTTTGGTTTGAAATTGATAATTAGTTTAGGTTTACATTGAGATATATTTGAGTATGGAATAGATAATTAGTTTAGGTTGACATTTAAATATATTTTGTGTTTGGAATGGATAATTAGTTTAGGTTGACATAGATATATATTTTGAGTTGTGTTTATAGATTCAATGTCGACTACAACTACTACTACTTCTAGCGATGGTAATAAAAAGAAACCTAGACGACTATTAGCATTAAATACCGATGAGAAAGGAAAGAGAAGAAACACCCTTATGAGTTGTGTTAATAAAATGAGAAGTCTCGGTAGAAAAATCACGATAGTATTATATTCCAAAGGTCAATCAAAGGGTAAGGAATGTGATGTGTTGTTGAGTTACTTCGGCGTATTAGCTAGGGAATATTTTCCACTTTCTACTCGGGATTGGAGATTAAAAGAGAACGATCAAATACAAAAGAGGATTTGGAACGAAATATGTAAAGGATTTTCTCTTCGAATAGAACATAAGCACGATTGCCTCATGAGAGTAGGCGAATCCGCAAAGCGATTTTGTCACAAGTTATATCACGATCTTCTCAAAGACACAATCTCGTTAAAAAGACCCGATTCTGTTTTGAAATTTTACATGAGTATCACCGTTGAAGATTGGGTGAAGTATGTTGACTATAGAAGAAGCGCAATTTTCAAGCAAACGTCGGAGTAAGGGAAAACTAATTCCGCTAAAGTGGAATACAAATCTCGATGTGGCCGAGATGTATATCGAAAACTAGATCAACAAAAGGTTGAGTTTCTTCATTTATTTATTTTGTATTCATTTTTTAACATTTAATATATGATTACTTGTTAATTAATAGCACGACGAAACCGAGCAATGGGCAACGTTAGAAGAATTATGGATTGACTCGTGAAAGAAAGACAAGAAAGACGGAAAAGAGTTCAAGAATGACAAAGATCATTTAATGGGAGAATCAATTGTAAGATTTTTAATAATGTAAGTTATATTTTTAATATTTTTATTTATCAATGATTATAATATGTAGGAAAGATTATCTCAACAAGCAACTGAAGGTACTTTCATCCCGGAAACAGGAAAAAGTATCTTGTAAGAAGCCATGGGAACAAAGATATATGTTTGCGGTCAATCCAAACGTGTTTCCAAGTGTTTCAAGTATTTTATTCCTCCGACCCCAAACAAAGAACTTAACAAGATGCGGCTCGAAATGCTTCCCGAGTTAATGGAGTTTAAAATCAAATGTTAAAGGCGGTTAATGGTCGTGGTAGTATAATTGTTGGAGAAGCTAGTGTTGATCGAGTAGAAACTAATCTCAATGCGAGTGGCATTGGTGATGAACAGAATGCTAAGATTCAAGAAGTCGTCAAAGAGGTTGTCCAAGAGGTTTTCAAAGAGGTCGTCGAAGAGGTCGTCTCTTTAGGTAATCTTTATTCATCGTTATTTATTTACTTCAAAAATTTATTTTTTTTCGGTATTATATCGGTGATTTTGGTAGGACATGACGATGTACATAATCAACCGAAAGTCAATACGATTATTGTGGAAAAATCAACCAGTGTTCGGGTTAGTTTCTCATTGAATCCAACCACACCGGTGACACCGTGTTCGAATGAAAATATCGACTTTTTTCTCTACATTGACGATATCGTGAAAGGAAACACAATTCATGTTGCGAATGGGCAAGTATATTTAAACAAGGGCGTAATTCACTTCTCAACTTTTGAGGAAGGAAATGCACGTGTGAGAGTTTCTGGCGTTTTGGTTAAAAAAGCGAAATTGCCGATTCCCACCGAAGAAGCTCTAACTGTAGAAGATGCAATGGGGGGTTTTGTCTCTTGGCCGCGATGATTAATAGAAACAGAGACTACGGCAAAAGAGAGTCGCGGTCCATACATCAAATGCTTGAATCTCGATTCTACCTACTCCCGACGATAACAAGAGAATAAATTACAAGGTAATATATTTTAACCTACTCTTTAGTATGTATTGATTGTTCAAATTAATTATAAGGTAATTAATTCAAAGTTTAAATGGTTACAAGGTAATAAATCCCAAATTTAAATTGCTCGCTCAATATGCCAACAAAATGATGTTAGCACAAGGAAACGTTATTCAAGTCAACGTTTGTCCAACAATCTCTGCTATACCGATTATGTTGGGATTTGATGATATTTCCGAATTTTTACAATTTTCGGAAACTGGGGCGTCAAGCATATCGCTTTATATGAAGTACGTGTTTTTTTCATGAATATCTTTTTTTTATTGATGATTGAATATTGATTGTTTTAACTTTTTGAATACGTTGGAATATAGCTGTATACGCGCATCGATGGCAAAGTTAAAGAAGAAATTTGTCTTTGTAAATGCTATTGGAATAGGTCTAGGGTTAAAGAAAAATTTAACATTAATCAAATTAATGGCGGAATTTAAAAATTCCTTTTTCAAGTAAAACAGTTTTACTAACCTAGAAAAAAACATATACAAGTTATATATTGAAATCATTATTTAATTTACTAGAACACGAACCTTTCTATGAAGCTTGACCTTGAAGCGTCTCTAGAAAGTAGATCCTCTTCATTGGCTCGCTCGTCACCTTCGCACCTAATCTTGAACCCGAGAAACCTAAGATTTCTATTACATGAGTCAAAAGAGGTTTAAGAAGGATTTGTGTGTGGGCACAATTAAACCATATGAACCAAGAACAATTCTTGGATCATAAGCTAATTCTCTAGATTGAATGTGAATCTAGGTGCAAAATAAGAAGGGTATTTTGTAGAGAGAGAGAGAGGGAGGTTCGGCCACAATAGGGAGAGAAGAAGAAAATTGTTTAACCTTCACATCTCTATGTGAGGCTTTATTTATAGGATAAGGAAAAACCTATAAAGGTCAATTATTCATTCATGAATGAATAATGTATTCATGACACAATATTTGATTTTCCCTTCTCCTTTCCCTCATTGTATGGCCAGCCATATGGGTGCATTAGTGAGGAAATTTGTTTCCTCACTTAGCACATTTGTTTCCTTCTCAAGGAAATTCATTTCCCTTTTTCTTTTGGGTAATTATCCTTATAAGAAAAAGGAAATAAAACTCTCCTCTTTGATGCTATGTTTGCCGAATTCTTCATAGGGTGAGGGAGCATCTAGAGGCTTCCTTATTTCTTTTAAGACAATTCTTAAAATACCCGTTGTAGAATTATAATTGCACAAATAACGAAATTAATTTCATAATGCCTCAAACGACTTTTCGTCTTTAGAAAGTAATTTATATTTTCATCAAATGAAAACATTCAAAATCTTATTTTGACATTCACATCATTTTATGTCCTAGTGGACAAAAATACCCTTATAGTTGGGATTTATCTATGTTTACCCTTCATGAATATCATCAACTAGTTGGGATTTATAAAATTACCATTTTACCCTTCTAGTTGTTATTTCCTCAACTCCTTTAGTACTTGTCAATAAGCTAGAAACAATGTATTGACGAGGAGCTAACAAGTCACATTGTTTCATCCAAATAAAGTCGCTACTTAAATTTGGACACTGCGCAGTTCATTTATTCACAATCCAAGTAATAAAGCATGGGGTGATATACATTGCATCTCAGCAATCTTATACATGAATTCCATATCTATGAGAACTTCACAAAGTTGGTTCAAGATGTTGGGATTGGTGCCCACAAAGGAGATATTAGACATTGAGATACTTTATGTATTTATATTTTGTTGAAACATTGATATTAATAAATGTTCATTCTTTATAAGACTGTGTTTAGTTATGTTTAAGCTATGCTCTGAAACTGTCATCAACGAAAAGGGTGTTAAGTACAGACTTGACAAGATAACCCCTTGTGACAAGTTTGAAACCATTTATTCTCAATCTAAAGATCGATAGAGCAATCGAATCTTATTATTGATTGTTAGCATGAATCATGATATCTCATCTTGTGATATAGAGAGTTGTGACTCTATGATTCATACTAGGTATCTTATAGAAGATACTGAACAAGACCAGTGACACTTAGAAGCTCGAGACAAAACTGTTTACACACTCGAGGCTTCAAGTTAACAACTAAAGGAGTATTATGATACTTACCTTAATCCTGAAGTGAATATGTAATTGACATTGCACTTTGTGACATTTGATTCGTCAATGGGCAATGACTAAATTTTAGTTGCATCTGACCCGACTGTTGGTGTCACAAGGATGTAATGTCGGGTTACATGATTCACAGATATGGAATTCATGTAACAAGAATGCAAATGCATTAGTATCACACTATGCTTTGTTATGAGAGTGTGAATGAATAAACCTGGTCAGGTATTCATTGAATGAGTTCATTCTTTGATTAAAACATGTGACATGTATAGACATCTCACTTTATGTTTTTATGATTCACAAATAACAAAGGAGTTAGTGAAATAATAACTCGAGGGGTAAAACAGTAATTTTACATTCCTCTTAGTTACTGATACACATGAAGGGTAACATCGTAATATACTCCGTGGATCGTATGAGAAATTGTTTCATCATATCAAACATAAAAGATACGCACATGAACAGAGAGATTATCAATATTGGTCCTTTAGTGGAATCGACCAATATTAAGAATTAAAAGACGGAAAAAGTTTGTGAACTTTTGTGTCCGTCCTTTATTCTAAAGCTTCGTTCATGTGGGTCCATGAGGTCTCAATGATAGACACTTGGAAGAGATTAAAAGAATTTGAAAAGTTGATTTACTCATTAAGTATAAATAATGATTTATATTGGGAAAGTTGTTTTCTTAAAACTCGATAAATACCTAGTTATTTATTTTGTTTATTAAATCACTAGATGCCATCATATTGATGATGACATTCTCGAGTGATTAAATATGTTAAAAGAAGAAAACAAATTATTTCTCATTTTGTACTTATTCGATAATTATGAAATATATTTAGTGATGTGTCATTAAATAATAATGAGAGTTCTAAATTAATTTTATAAAATAAATCAAATAAATTTAGGAACAAAAATCAAAGACATGGACGAGTACAGGGAGAGTGTTTGACCGGATTCCTTAAGTGAATAGGGTCATGGGTTTGACCCAGCTTAAACCCATTTATAATCTGTATAAATAAGGCTAAGAAACCCTAATCACTTAGACCTAACACTAGTGTGTTTTCGGCAATCTCTCTCCCCTTCCCCCTTGTGCAATTCTCGGCCAAAATCCCCAAACAAAAGAGAATATTTGTTTTCCCTTTTTCATCTTTGATTTCCTAATTGTTCTTAAGAGCCCACACTCTTAATCTCAATATTTCTAAGTGTAATATTGTTGATTCATCACTTGTGGTGTTTGAATAATTTAGAAAAATTGTTTTGGAATTTTTAAAACTGTTTTAAAAAGGTTTCAGCCATCCCAAAAGTCTCTAGGTCGTTTTCTGTGCATTCCGGCGACCTCCCAGCCTCCAGGAGTCCATTCCAGCGACCCAGACCCAGTCCGGCGAAGGCTTCCAGTCAGGCGGGTCCAATTCGGCGAGACAGAAGCTATCCGGCAAGGCAGATCCAATCCGGCGAGGTTGTCTGTCAGGCGAGGAGATCCCAGCGAGGCGATCCAGTCCGGCGGAGTCCAATCCGGCGAGGGCAATCCGGCGAGGTCATCAGGCGAGGGGTCCCAGAGATCTCCAGTCCGGCGAGGAGTCCCAGTCCGGCGAGGCTCCCAGTCCGGCGAGCCCCCTGTCAGGCGAGTCCCTGTGCGGGCACAGATCCCAGTCCGGTGAGTGACCAGTCCGGCGAGGGCATCCATTCCGGCGAGCTCCCTGTCAGGCGAAGAATCCCAGTCCGGCGAGGCTCCCAGCTGCTGTGCATTCCGGTGACCATTCCCAATCCGGCGAGGACACTCCCGAGCAATCCGACGAGGCTTTTCTCGGGTTTTGGGCTTGACGTGGCATTCAGGCGAAAGCTAGCAACGTCATAGTTGTTTACAACTATTTACGTAAGTCTTTCCTCAATTAAATAAATAAATATAAATTATATAATTGTTATATAAATTGTTATTTCAATTTTATTTGATTGAGCTTGTGTATTATAAATTGTTTATAATCACTCAATAAATTTTAATGCCTTAGGTTGTTAAATATATTAAAATTGGTTTTAATATATTAGATCTAATTATAATTTTCCGCCACATAAGATGTGTATTGTAATTAATATTGTTTAATTGTTAAATAAATTCCAACAAATGGTATCAGAGCTAGTAAAAGGCATTAAAATTTAGATTTAATGACTAGTTTAGAAATTTGTTTGACTAGTTGGTGTTGGCGTTTTTTGTATGATTGCATTATGAATGTTTTGTGTGTGCGCTTGTGAATGAATGGATCCTTATTCGATATGGCCCTAGGATGTTTTTATTCCGGTTATCGTCCCGAATTTTAATTTATTTAAAATTGTGAGCCTCAATTTGAGAGGACATGTAAATTTGTAATTTATTATTGTAATTCGACGACGATGTGGCAAGAAGGCAGCACCTCGGGATTGGCTGCACGTTGGAGAACGTGTGGGGGCTAACCCGAGACATCCGATGACGCGTCATTTGAAGATGAAATTTAAATTGTTTTTATTTCATTTATTTACAAAAGTTGTATAATAGAAATGGGCCTATTGATAAGTTAAATAATTTTTCATATTTGATATTTAAATTTATTGATCTCATTGCATATAACACTCACATGTCATATAGGATAGAACGCCAACATCATTGAAAATGAAATAGTTTATGTAGTTTATAATTAATAAAAGTTATGAAATAATTATAAACTGTTATAAATGAATATGATTCATTTGCAAAAACTAAGTGGGAGGGTTGTTTATCATTGAAGCAACCCAAGGTCCCTGACACGAGTGAAATTAATTAAATATGTGATGAACTAAGAGTCACACATAGTGGCCCTCCCTTCAATGGGAGTACTTCGGAAGTATTTAATTAATCTCACTGTTAAAGAACTAAGCCTAAAAGAGAAGTTTTGAAACGGGGTCTCCACATAGGTGAACTGTCTTCAAAGCAACTTGAGTGAGAGCCCACGTGTCGGTTATACACTTAGACTTATGTTTTAAAGTAATCCTCACATAGAGGCTCTGCATTAAAAATAAGTGACCAAAATTTATGGTAATTAGTAAGAACTAGAAGTTGTGACTTCTTGGATGGTTCGAGCTAAATAGTGATGAGTCACAACTGTGAACGAAGGTTAATTACGGTTTCCCCATAGGAAAAGTAATTAACTATTGTTGTTCACAATACCATGAATTATTTTAACGCTTTCCTCACCATATTAGGATTGTTCATGCATGCATATAATTCGAAAATATAGCACATACTAAAGTCATTTATTTTATTAATGTTTTCAGCAAAATGTCTTTTAACCCACTACAAACGATTTTAAGTTCGAATAAACTCGAGGGTGAGAATTACGTTGACTGGAAACATAACCTCGACATCATATTGACGGTGGAAAAGCACAAGTACGTTCTCACAATCCCATGTCCTCCTGAACCGAGTGCTGACTCGAGCAAGGAAGACAAGGACGCCTTCGATGCGTGGATGAGACCTGATGAGATTGCTCGTTGCTACATTTTAGCATCAATGAGCAATGTGTTGCAACAATCTCATAGAGACATCGCCACTTCATATGAAATCCTGTTCAATCTCCATGAGATGTTTGGATGTCATGGGCGTCAGGCGAGGCAGCAAGCTATCCGCAGTTTCATGAACTGTAGGATGAAACAAGGATCTTCCGTACGGGAACACATGCTATTGATCATGGGTCACCTGAACGATATGGAGATTCTTGGTTCGGAGATTGACGGAGAAACCAAGATTGACATGATCTTGGAGACTCTTACGGAATCTTTTGATAGCTTCCGTCTGAACTACTCCATGAACAAGCTCAATTACACTGTGACTGAGCTTATGAAAGAGTTGCAGACTGCCGAGGGACTTCTCCCTAAGAACAAGAAGAAGTCGGGAGAGCTCAATGTTGCTGAACACAGAGCCTCGACCTCTGGTTCTAAGAGGATGATGAAGAGGCCCAAAAAACGCCAACCGAGCGGGTTCCAAGAAGCCTTACAAGAAGGCTGTGGATGCTAAGGGCAAAGGAATCGCAAAGGTGGACAAGTCTGAGCACAAGTGTCACCATTGCGGAGAGGCTGGCCACTGGCGGAGGAACTGCCCTACCTACCTCAAGAGTGTCAAGGGGAAAGGTAAGATCTTTGTTACTCAAGCTTGTTATACTACAAACAAGGCATCGCCCTGGATTCTTTATTGTGGGGCGTCTGACCACGTTGTGTGTAATTTGAATGGTTTTAGGAAAACCAGGAGCTTAGGTGACGGAGAGTTCGGATTCAACTGGGGTGATAGAACGAAGGTCGGAGCAAGATCTGTCGGGACCATGAAGCTCAAGTTTGGAAAAGAAACTTTATTATTGAATAATGTTTACTATGTTCCGGATTTTTGCAAGAATTTGATTTCATTTGGTCGTTTAGAAGAACAAGGTTTCAATTTTAAGATCAATAATGGTATTGAAATTTTTATTGATGATTGTTTTATTACTAAAGCTCAACGTGTGGATTCAATATATTACTTATATCCTGCTGAGCCGACAATCTTGGACACCGAAGTGAATGGTGATTCACTTAGGAAGCGTAAGACGTTTCATACTGATGCGACTGACGACACATATCTATGGCACCTGCATCTTGGACATATTGGCCTAGATAGGATCAAGAGATTAACAAAGGATGGTCCTTTAAAATCTCTACACGTGGGAAGTCTTCCCACATGTGAATCCTGTCTTGAAGGCAAGATGACCAAGAGACCTTTCTCAACAAAGGGTCTTAGGGCCACGCAAGTATTGGAACTAATACATAGTGATGTATGTGGTCCAATTAACATCCAGACAAGAGGAGGTTACGAATATTTTGTAACCTTCACTGATGACTACTCTAGATTTGGTCAAATCTACCTTATGCGACATAAGTCAGATACTTTTGAAATGTTCAAACAGTATAAGGCTTTAGTTGATAAGCAAACGGAGAAACAGATCAAAACCCTTCGATCAGATCGAGGGGGGGAGTACTTGTCTGGAGAGTTCGAAGACTTTCTTAGAGAAGAAGGCATTCATTCTCAGCTTACAGCACCTGGCACTCCGCAGCAAAACAGTGTGTCAGAGAGAAGGAATCGAACTTTGTTAGATATGGTGAGGTCGATGATGAGTTACTCATCGCTTCCTAATTCGTTCTGGGGATATGCCCTTGAAACAGCTGCTTACATTCTGAACCAGGTTCCATCTAAAACGGTACATGGCACACCCTATGAAAGATGGAGTGGTAGAAAATCTGTTTTACACCATACTCGCATCTGGGGTTGTCCAGCGCATGTGCTGAGACAAAAGACTAGCAAGTTGGCTAGTCGTTCAGAAGTATGCCTGTTCGTGGGATATTCAAAAGAAACAAAAGGGAACATCTTCTATAGTGCTGCTGACCAGAAAACATTCGTTAGCACGAACGCTAGGTTTCTGGAAGCAGATTATATGAAGAATATGGTACCGAGAAGCAGACTTGTGCTAAAGGAACTGTTGGGTGAAGCAACTAGTACTTCAAAAGATAGGACGGGTCCTATTCCAACAGTGGGAGAACCAAGCTCGGAATCAGAGACTCCTGCGCTTCGTCGTAGCAACAGAGTTGTGAGACAACCTGTTCGATACATAGGTATCGGAGAATCTTTTACTGCAGTTGCAAACAATGAAGAAGATGATCCCGTATCATTTTCCCGCGCAATGCAGAGTTCCGAGGCAAACCTATGGCAAGAAGCCATGAACGTTGAAATGCATTCGATGTATGTCAACGAGGTCTGGAAGCTTGTAGATCTGCCTGAAGGCATCAAGCCTGTAGGCTGTAAATGGATCTATAAGAAGAAGAGAGGACCGGATAGAAATGTCGAGACATTTAAAGCACGACTTGTGGCGAAGGGGTTCACACAGAAAGAAGGTATCGACTATGAGGATACCTTCTCGCCAGTCGCAATGCTAAAGTCCATCCGAACTCTCTTATCCATTGCCGCAGCCCTAGATTATGAAATCTGGCAAATGGATGTCAAGACTGCATTTCTGAATGGCAATCTTTATGAGCGCATATATATGGCTCAACCAGACGGGTTCATGGAGAAAGGCCAACAGGGCAAGGTTTGTGAATTTCTCAAGTCCATTTAAGGACTCAAGCAAGCATCTAGGTCGTGGAATATTAGATTCGACGAGACTGTAAAGAGCTACGGCTTTGATCAGTCCGTAGATGAACCATGTGTTTATAAGATGATAAACGATGGCAAAGTGGTTTTCTTAGTCCTGTATGTTGACGACATACTACTCATTGGGAATGATGTAGGAAAGTTGTCAGAGGTTAAAGTCTGGCTATCAAAGAAGTATGAGATGAAGGATCTAGGAGAGGCAGCTTACATTCTAGGTATTCAGATATTTAGAGATCGAAAGAATCGTAAGCTAGCACTCTCCCAAGCATCTTATATTGATAAGATCATGGATCGCTTCAGTATGCAAGACTCCAAGAAAGGACAGCTACCATTCAGGCATGGAGTGCATCTCTCAAACGAGCAGTCACCCAAGACACCTCAAGAAGTTGAGGACATGAGACACATTCCTTACGCTTCAGCCGTAGGAAGTCTCATGTATGCTATGCTTTGCACGAGGCCAGACATATGCTACGCAGTAGGCGTAGTGAGCAGATTCCAGTCAAACCCTGGACCCAAGCACTGGGTTGCTGTCAAGCATGTTCTCAAGGAACTTCGGAGAACGAGAAACTACATGCTTGCATATACAGGTGGTGACCTGAATATGACGGGATACATCGACTCCGATTTTCAGGCGGACAAGGATTCCAGGAAGTCCACATCAGGGTCTGTGTTCACCCTGAATTTTGGATCCGTGGTTTGGAAGAGTATTAAGCAATCTTGTGTTGCTGACTCGACCATGGAAGCCGAGTATGTGGCAGCTTGTGAAGCTGCAAAGGAGGCTGTGTGGCTAAGGAAATTCCTTATGTACTTGGAAGTTGTTCCAAGTGCAAGCGAGCCTATTGCACTTTATTGTGATAATAGTGGGGAAGTCGCTAATTGTAAGGAGCCAAGAAGTCACAAGCGCTCTAAACACATAGAACGCAAGTATCACCTCGTTCGGGACATCGTTCACAGAGGGGATGCTTAAGTCATGAAGATCTCAACGTTAGACAACCTTGCTGATCCCTTCGCGAAGCCTTTAACGAGTAAAGTCTTCGAGGGACACCTAGAAGGATTGGGACTGAAGGATCATTCGCATCTCCTTTGAGTCAAGTGGGAGTTTGTTGGGATTGGTGCCCACAAAGGAGATATTAGACATTGAGATACTTTATGTATTTATATTTTGTTGAAACATTGATATTAATAAATGTTCATTCTTTATAAGACTGTGTTTAGTTATGTTTAAGCTATGCTCTGAAACTGTCATCAACGAAAAGGGTGTTAGGTACAGATTTGACAAGATAACCCCTTGTGCCAAGTTTGAAACCATTTGTTCGCAATCTCAAGATCGATAGAGCAATCGAATCTTATTATTGATTGTTAGCATGAATCATGATATCTCATCTTGTGATATAGAGAGTTGTGACTCTATGATTCATACTAGGTATCTTATAGAAGATACTGAACAAGACTAGTGACACTTAGAAGCTCGAGATAAAACTGTTTACACACTCGAGGCTTCAAGTTCACAACTAAAGGAGTATTCTGATACTTACCTTAATCCTGAAGTGAATATGTAATTGACATTGCACTTTGTGACATTTGATTCGTCAATGGTAAATGACTAAATTTTAGTTGCATCTGACCCGACTGTTGGTGTCACAAGGATGTAATGTTGGGTTACATGATTCACAGATATGGAATTCATGTAACAAGAATGCAAATGCATTAGTATCACACTATGCTTTGTTATGAGAGTGTGAATGAATAAACCTGGACAGGTATTCATTGAATGAGTTCATTCTTTGATTAAAACATGTGACATGTATAGACATCTCACTATATGTTTTTCTGATTCACAAATAACAAAGGAGTTAGTGAAATAATAACTCGATTGGTAAAACAGTAATTTTACATTCCTCTTAGTTACTGATACACATGAAGGGTAACATCGTAATATACTCTGTGGATCGTATGAGAAATTGTTTCATCATATCAAACATAAAAGATACGCACATGAACAGAGAGATTATCAATATTGGTCCTTTAGTGGAATCGACCAATATTAAGAATTAAAAGACGGAAAAAGTTTGTGAACTTTTGTGTCCGTCCTTTATTCTAAGCCTTCGTTCATGTGGGTCCATGAGGTCTCAATGATAGACACTTGGAAGAGATTAAAAGAACTTGAAAAGTTGATTTACTCATTAAGTATAAATAGTGATTTATATTGGGAAAGTTGTTTTCTTAAAACTCGATAAATAACTAGTTATTTATTTTGTTTATTGAATCACAAGATGCCATCATATTGATGATGACATTCTCGAGTGATTAAATATGTTAAAAGAAGAAAACAAATTATTTCTCATTTCGTACTTATTCGATAATTATGAAATATATTTAATGATGTGTCATTAAATAATAATGGGAGTTCTAAATTAATTTTAGAAATTAAATCAAATAAATTTAGGAACAAAAATCAAAGACATGGACGAGTAAAGGGAGAGTGTTTGGCCGGATTCCTTAAGTGAATATGGTCATGGGTTTGACCCAGTTTAAGCCCATTTATAATCTGTATAAATAAGGCTAAGAAACCCTAATCACTTAGACCTAACCCTAGTGTGTTTTCGGCAATCTCTCTCCCCTTCCCCCTTGTGCAATTCTCGGCCAAAATCCCCAAAAAAAAGAGAAAATTTGTTTTCCCTTTTTCATCTTTGATTTCCTAATTGTTCTTAAGTGTAATATTTCTAAGTGTAATATTGTTGATTCATCACTTGTGGTGTTTGAATAATTTAGAAAAAATGTTTTGGAATTTTTAAAACTGTTTTAAAAAGGTTTCAGCCATCCCAAAAGTCTCTAGGTCGTTTTCTGTGCATTCCGGCGACCTCCCAGCCTCCAGGAGTCCATTACGGCGACCCAGACCCAGTCCGGCGAAGCCTTCCAGTCAGGCAGGTCCAATCCGGCGAGACAAAAGCTATCCGGCAAGGCAGATCCAATCCGGCGAGGTTGTCTGTCAGGCGAGGAAATCCCAGCGGGGCGATCCAGTCCGGCGGAGTCCAATCCGGCGAGGGCAATCCGGCGAGGGAAATCCGGCGAGGTCATCAGGCGAGGGGTCCCAGATATCTCCAGTCCGGCGAGGAGTCCCAGTCCGGCGACGCTTCCAGTCCGGCGAGCCCCCTGTCAGGCGAGTCCCTGTGCGGCGACAGATCCCAGTCCGGCGAGTGACCAGTCCGGCGAGGGCATCCATTCCGGCGAGCTCCCTGTCAGGCAAAGAATCCCAGTCCGGCGAGGCTCCCAGCTGTTGTGCATTCCGGTGACCACTCCCAATCCGGCGAGGACACTCCCGAGCAATCCGACGAGGCTTTTCTCGGGTTTTGGGCTTGACGTGGCATTCAGGCAAAAGCTAGCAACGTCATAGTTGTTTACAACTATTTACGTAAGTCTTTCCTCAATTAAATAAATAAATATTAATTATATAATTGTTATATAAATTATTATTTCAATTTTATTTGATTGAGCTTGTGTATTATAAATTGTTTATAATCACTCAATAAATTTTAATGCCTTAGGTTGTTAAATATATTAAAATTGGTTTTAATATATTAGATCTAATTATAATTTTCCGCCACATAGGATGTGTATTGTAATTAATATTGTTTAATTGTTAAATAAATTCCAACACAAGACATCTTCATAACTTAATATCTCACCAATAGGCCTTGTCTAGATCACACATGGGACCTAGAATTTGACTTTCTCAAATGAGAGTATTAATGCTATGAAATGACATGTCTCATTTCAGGATTTAGGTAAGCATGATGCGATTCATACATAGTGACCTTGAGATAGAAGATGTTAAATGGTTTGTTCTTCTATTGTCGCTAAAGGTGCACTGGTCAATTCAGTATCTTCGAAAGATACACTGGAAGAACTACAGAGTTCCTAACTCTCTATGCCTCATAACCAGACATCCTAGGTTCTTCCAACAATCATACTGGGATCAATAGTCCGTTGATCTTTAGATTGCGAATATACCGTTTAGTCAAACCATGAAGAGTTTGTTCACGCAAATCTACATTTGTCTCTTCATACATTGTTAGGTTTGATTAAGGACTATAAGACTATTGAATATCATAAATCTTCAATCAAACTAAAAAGAATGAATGAACGTTTCAACATTTATTAATTCAATCAGCAAATTACAAAGATTTATATATTACATCAGTATGTAAATAAACAATATTTCAATAAGGACTTTACAAAGATTTATATATTACATCAATATGTAAATAAACAATCTTCTTGTGGGATCTCTGCCAACAAATGCGGCGTTAGCTTCTCACATGTCTACAAATGACGGTGATTACCATTTGTCGACACGAGTCAAAGAGGTTGGAAACTAGTTATCATGTCGTACAATCAAAACTTCCATTCGATGCTCGTTTTCCTTGACTTGTGTAAAGATTCTGCGATGTTTTTCGACCCGTTGAATAAACAAATTCCACAAGACTTAGTTCCGTTGATAAAAATGTAATTTGTTTACTTATATTTTGAATGTTTGTTATAAAAGATACTCATACTTTTTGTTTTGTAGGGTGTTTTCAAATTTAAAACTTGAAAACAAAGACGCTCTTGGTCATGGACAATCAACATACATAAGGTCAATGGCCGCTCCAAGAAAAAGCGGTAACACGGAATGTGGATATTTTGTTTTACGTTATATGCAAGAAATAGTTATAGGAGATATAAGTAGATTAGAAAAAAAAATACGTATACACCTTTGGATATAGAGAGAGTAAGAGAAGAGTGGATTAACTATGTACAAACATTTATTGAATGTGATGATTAGTTACATTTTGTGATATTGAATGTATATTTCGGATGAACTTTGGATCCAATTTTTCTACTAGTGATAGGATTAACAGGTTAAGAAAGGATGGTCTTTTGAAGTCTCTAAGCGTGGGATCCATGCCCACGTGTGAATCTTGTCTTGAGGGCAAGATGACTAAGAGACCTTTCTCGAAAGGTCTAAAAGTGACGAATGTGTTGGAACTCGTACATAGAGATGTATATGGGCCAATTAACATCCAAGCAAGAGGAGATTACGAATACTTAATAGCCTTCACTGATGACTACTCAAGATTTGGTCATGTTTTTCAAATGCGACATAAATCAAATACCTTTGAAATGTTCAAAGAGTATCGAGTTTTGGTTGAGAAGCAAACACAGAAACATATAAAAACCCTTCGATCAGATCGAGGAGAAGATTATTTTCTGGAGAGTTTGAAGTTCTTCTTAGACAAGAAGGTATTCATTCTTAGCTTACAGCACTTAGCACTCGACAGAAAAACGGTCTGCCAGAGAAAATGAATTGAACTCTGCTACATAAGGCGAGGTCTATGATGAGTTACTCATCCCTTCTGTATTCGTTATGGGGATACGCCCTAGAAACGACAGCTTACATTCTGAACATGGTTCCGTCAAAGACAGTCCCTATGAGAGATGGTGAAAATCAGTTCTAACCACATCAGGATCTAGGATTGTCTAGCACATGTATTTAGACAAAGGACTAGAAAGGGTACAAATTCTATAGTCCTACTAACAAGAAAACGTTCGTTAGTACAAACACAAGGTTTCTTGAAGAGGACTACATAAAGAATGCAGTACTGAGAAGCAAACTTGTGCCGAATGAAATGTTGCGTGAAGTAGCGGGTACTTTACAAATTAGTAATAGTCCTACGCCAACAGTGGAAGATCCACATTCGGAATATAAGCCTTGTGTGAAGAATTGTTTTATCGCATCAAACGGAAAAATAAACGCATATGAACTTAGAGAGTTTCAATATTAGTCCTTTAGTGGAATCGATTAATATTAAGAATTAAAAGTCGTAAAAAGTTTGTGAACCTTGATGTCCTGACTTTATTATAAAGCTTCGTTCATGTGGGTCAATAAGGTCTCAATGATAGAATCTCGGACGAGATTTATTGAACTAGAACGATTAATTTTCTCTAAATGTAAATTTTGATTTACACTAAGTAGATTATTTTCTAAGTTATTTAAATAAATTATAAGTTATTTATCATTACATTTATTTAAGGAATCATATTATGCTATTATATTGTTAATAACGTAATTTGATGATTGAAATAAATAAAATATGAAAATAAGTATTTTCTTGTGTCATGCTTGTTTGCATAGTGTGAAAATAATTAATGACAAGTCACTAAATCAA
The DNA here is from genome assembly GCA_958296335.1 of Urtica urens. Taxonomy (NCBI): domain Eukaryota; kingdom Viridiplantae; phylum Streptophyta; class Magnoliopsida; order Rosales; family Urticaceae; genus Urtica; species Urtica urens. Next base: position 36,469,345 of record OY282520.1, read on the forward strand.
TGAGATGTTCTAAATTAATTATATATGATTTTAGAAATAAATCAAATAAATTTTGGAGAAAATAAAATGATTATACTCGGCCATAATTAAAGAATTAGGGCTGATGCATTATTTTAAAACTCATTAAAAGAATCTTTGGGCTTACGTTTGACTAACGGGCCAAAATTTGATTTTAACCTAAATGAATCCTGCTCTCTCATATATAAAAAAGGAATTTTGTGAAACCCTAACCTTAGAACATATCATACTCCGCCATAATCCTTTCCCCTTTGGTACGTTTGGCCGAGAGTTCTTGAGAGAGAAATGATCAAGAAATTGTTTTCTTCATTCTTGTGTTGATCCTTTGAGCGATTCCCATATACCGTTGTTCAATTAAAGAGCCCACACTCTTAATCTCTCATACACTCCGAGAGAATTATCCCTAAATTACTTGTGGTGTTTGTGTGGTATATTTGGTTGTCACAGGGCCGAAAAAAAGATCTTCAAGGCAAGATGAAGCTAGGCGCGTGTGAGGGCAATAATGCAAAGGACGAGGAGCAATCCGGCCAGTCTTGAGCCTCACTCTCACCGGCCAGCCTTTGGGCCTTCCCCAACCGGTCTGCCAAGGTGTTTACCAGACCGGCCAGCCAAGGTTTCCACCTGACTGGCCAACCAAGTCCAACACCCGACCAGAACGACTAGTCTGCCAGCCCAGCAAGCTTCCCTTCAGGCGATCTTCCTCTCCAGCGAGCCCTATCCGGCAAGTCCTAGTCTGGAGAGAGCCCTTATTCGGGGACTTTTAGTCCGTCGAGATCCCTGTCCGGAAAGTCACTTTCTGACGAGCTTTTCTATCCGTTGATCAAAGGCCAATCAGATTGGCTCTTCAAGGTACTCGTCGAGGCATTCCAGCATAACTAAGTAACACAAAAGGTTGTTTACAATCTCATGTGTAAGTTCTCTTACACGAATAGGATATGCGATACAATTATAAATTGGTTATAGGTTGTTAGTTGCGTGATTGATTTGTTGACAACGTGTTTAGAACAGTTTATTGACATGTTAGTAATTTTTAATGCTTGGTTAATTGAACGTGCTTAAAATGTGTTTTAACATGTTAGGATTTGTTGTGTGTTTCCGCCATATTTAGATATGCCACGTAATTTAATATGTTAATCGTTAACTAAGTTCCAACATTCCCTCCACGTGTAATAGTTATTTATTATTACATTTAACTAAATAATTCAATGTAATATTTTCTCATTTTATTCTCATATTATGTTATTTTTAATAAATCTATTATGAATAATTGAACTAGAATAAATAACTATTCTCATATTATGTTATTTTTATTAAATTTATTTATTGAATCATATTGAATAATTATATTGATAATAATACAATTAAAGGATTCAAATAAATAAAAGATGAAAATAAATATTTTCTCGTTTTGTACTTATTTGCAGAATATGCGAAGAAGAGGCGCTCGCGACGCGCACACACACGAGGCGAACCCGGAGAGGTGAGGCGCATGCACGCGAGGCCGACTCCAGCAACGCGAGGCGCACGCACATGAGGCCCACTTCGGCAAGGCGATAAGCACAGACGGGAGGCTGTTCTCCGGCGAGAAAGAAGGAGCGCGTGCAATCCATTCCGGTAAGGGCTAGACGCACAATCCCGACGCGAGGCAGGCTCAATCTCACGTGCGGTTGTCTTCAACCTCCATGTAAGTTCTCTAAGCGAATTGGAGCTGCAAATATAATTGTTATAGGTTGCTAGTGTGATCAATTTGTTTGTGTTAATATGTTTAGAATATTTATAGGCATGTTTAGTTGATTTTTAATGTCATGGTTAATATATATATTTAAATTGAGTTTTAATATATTAGGACATGTTATTTAGTACCGCCATATTTAGATATGTTATATAATATAATAGGTTAATCGTTACCTAATTTCCAACAAATAGTATCAGAGCCATAATTGGAATTAAAATGAGGATTTTTGATTAGGTACGATTTTCTGACTAGTGATGGCTTTTTTTGTATGTAAATTGTTACATTTTGAATGTGTTTTGTGGTTGGATATTTTCTATATGGCCCTAGGATTGTTTCCGGTTATCTTCCCGAGTTTTTATTTTTTAAAATTCAAATTGTGAGCCTCCATTTGCAAGGACAATTTTAAATTGTAATTTTAAATTTTGGAATTCGGGAGCGAGAAGACAAGAAGAAAGGAGGCAGCACCTCGGTCTTGGCCGTGCATTGAAGAACGCGTGGGGCTGACCCGAGACATCTGATAATGCGTCAAGAATGTCTATGACCGGGCTTGCAAGCAAAGATAATAAGTAGATTATTTTCTTTGTGATTTTCTTATGAGTTGTAATTTTAGAAATGGGCCATTAGATGAGATAAATTTATTTTTGTTTAATTTATTTAATACCATTGCAATTCACGTCACATGTCATATAGGATAGAACGCCAACGCGTTATTAAATTGAATCATGCATCATATAGTTTAATGTTTATAACAGTTGTTATAAAATGTGAACTAAATGCAAACAAAAATGTGGTTTTTTGAAAAATTAAGTTGAAGTGTTGTTTGTCGTTGAAACAACCCAAGGTCCCCGCTATAAACTTAATTAACGTTGTGTGTATTGAACTAAGAGTCACCCATCGTGGCCTTGGGAGTACTTACGAATCAATTCATTAATTAAATTGTTATTGAACTAAGCGTAAAAGAGGAACGATGAAGTGGGGTGTCCCGTAAGAGAACCGTTATCAAAGTGACTTGGAGAAAGGCCCATATGCAGGTTGTACACCTAGACTTATGTTTTAAAGTAATTCTCGCATAGAGGCTATGTGTTAAAGATAAGTGACCAAAGTTTATGGTAATTAGTGAGAACTAGAAGTTGTGATTTCTTGGATGAATCAAATTAAATAGGGATGTGACACGACTATGAAAGACAATTATTTACGGTTTCCCCTAGGAAAAGTAATTAATAATTTGTAATCATAATACCATGAGTTGTTTATCACTCTTACACCATCTAAGGATTCTTCATTCATTATAATTCAAACTGTAGCACATGTTAAATTTATTTATTTTCAGCAAAATGTCTTTAATCCACTTCAAACGATTTTGAGTTCGAATAAATTCGATGGTGAGAATTACGTTGATTGGAAACGTAACCTTGACATCCTGCTGAAAATGGAAAAGCATAAGCACGATCTCACAGCTCTGTGTCTTGCTGCTCCGAGTAGTGTCTCGAGAAAAAAGGACAACGACGCTTATGATGTGTGGAAGAGATCTGATAAGATGGCTAAATGCTACATTTTAGCATCTATACCTAGATGCTACATTATAACATATGAGATTCTCTAAAATCTCCATGAAATGTTTGAGTGTCATGGACGTCAGGCAAGGCAGAAAGTTGTTCGCAATTTCATGATTTGTCGGATGAAGCCGAGAACTCCAGTTCGGGAACACATGTTATTGATCACGGGTAACCTGAATGACATGTAGATCCTCGGATCAGAGATCGATGGATTCACCAATATCGATATGATCTTGGAGACTCTGGCGGACTTCTTTGATAGCATTCGTCTGAACCACTCCATGAACAAGCTCGATTATTCAGTAATCAAGCTCATGAAGGAGTTTCTGACTGCCGAGGGACTTCTTTCCAAGAAGAAAGAAAAGGAATGGTGAATCAATGTTCCTGAACATATGACTTCTACCTCTCGTTCTAAGTAGGTAACGAGAGGTCCTAAAAACCCCAACCGAATTGGATCCATGAAGCCGTACAGGAAGGTTGCGGATGCCAAGGCCAAAGACATGGCAAAGGTGGACAAGTCTAAATACAAGTGTCACAACTATGGAAAAGTCTGCCATTGGCGAAGGAACTATCCTACCTATCTCAAGACTAACAAAGGGAAGTGTATGAGTTTCGTAACTCAAGCATGTGACACGAAAAATAAAGGATAACCTTGGAATTTAGATTGCGGGGATTTTGATCATATTGTGTGTAATTTGAATGGTTTCAGGCAAACAAGACATTTGAGTGATGAGGAGTTCACATTCAAATGGGGTAATGGAACGAAGGTCGGAGCCAAATCTGTCAGGTCCATGAAGCTGAATTTTGCTAATAACACTTTATTATTGAATAATGTTTATTATGTTCAAGATTTTTGTTGGGATTGCTGAAAAATTAATATAAATAAATATACATTATTTATTATGTTTTTATTTATGTTTGAATGACGCTCTAAAACTGTCATCAACGAAAGGGGTGCTAAGTACAGAATTGACAAGATAACCCATTGAGATTAGTTTAAACATTTGTTCGCAATCTTAAGATCGATAGAGCAATCGAATCTAAGTAATGATTGTTAGAATATGAATCATGATATCTTATCTTGTGATATAGAGAGTTGTGACTATATGATTCATCCTACATATCTTGTAGAAGATATTGAACAAGACCTGTGATACTTAGAAGCTTGAGAAAAACCCTTTAACCACTCGAAACTTCAAGATCACATACGAGGGGTGTTGCGATATTTTACGACTAAGCACGCAAGTGTACGTATCGAACAAGTAATATAGTGATAAACACGAGTATCGAACTCGTAAAGACCTATTACGCTAACTGTTTCTTTAATCTGTCGCAAATTGATTTTAAAATGACTTAGAGTTGAGATATAAACCAATACGAACTAAATTAATGAATTCAAACAACTGACTATTAAATTATTAAAACAAGAATCAAGAATATAAAAAAACAAGGGACACGACTTCACCGGGTAACTACAAACTTAGGGATTTCCGGGTAAGATCACTTAATCATTCCTATGTATGCTAATCTCGTTCTTTCATAAATATTCGCTACCTCTCCCGAGTGATCTAGTGAATCTACACAAATGTAAGATTAATTATCCTCTCGGTCTTAAATCCTATAAATGCATATACGAGCATTAAAAACAAGAACTCTAATAATTTCATAATTCTAAATCGTCCAGCAACTTAACCAATTACCATGAATGAAATAGAGCACGAACATTAATTCTCTACCGAGTAACTAAACATTCCATTTAATCGATTCTAAAGGTGATCATTCTTAAGAACGCTTTACGCACAATTTCACACAAGCACACATTTTTACGAAACGTTCTCGCGAATCCAATCCATCTTAACCCAGCTAATACTTAACCCGACTACATCGTAGTTCCTCTAAAAATCTAGCCTCTATTAGACATTATGAACATAAACATAACAATTAATGTAAACAACATAAATGAAAAGGAGGTAAAAGAAGAAAAACTATTGTTAGTAGTTCTAGTGGATTGAAGATTTCGAACTCCGGTGATCAAAGATTCAAACTCTCAAGCAAACCTCTCTCTTCTGAAAAAGCTCTCCCCCCCAATAGCAATAAAATAAAGTGACCACCTTAAAAGAGGCTACAAATTGTGTTTTATAGTTGCTTAGGTCGAAACATCTTCTCGGGCGATTCTGATCGTCAAAAACTCATCCGATGGCTCATATTAAGCCAAAATCGGATCAAAAATGCGTTAGGGAAGTGATCCACGCGACGCGCCAATTTCTTCACGCGGCGCGACATTAAGTTTCGCATATCCTTGAGGCGCAACGTCTACGCGACCATCAACGCGAGGAGACTCTGTGAAGAAATGTTACTCGTGGAATTCTGAGTCTCGCGGCGCGCATGATGCTCGTCAGGAGTGTTGGGATTGGTGCCCACAAAGGAGATATTAGACATTGAAATAATTTGTGTATTTAAATTTTGCTGAAACATTAATATTAATAAATGTTCATTCTTTTAAAGATTGAGTTTAGTTATGTTTAAGCTATGCTCTGAAACTGTCTTCAACGAAAAGGGTGTTAAGTACAGACTTGACAAGATAACCCCTTGTGACAAGTTTGAAACATTTGTTCGCAATCTAAAGATCGATAGACCAATCGAGTCTTAGTAATGATTGTTTGGATGAATCATGATATGTCATCTTGTGATATAGAGAGTTGTGACTCTATGATTCATACTTGGTATCTTGTAGAATATATTGAACAAGACTTGTGACACTTAGAAGCTCGAGACAAAACTATTTACACACTCGAAGCTTCAAGTTCACAACTAAAGGAGTACTACGATACTTACCTTAATCCAGAAGTGAATATGTAATTGACATTTGATTCATCAATGGGCAATGACTAAGTTTTAGTTGCATCTGACCCGACTGTTGGTGTCACAAGGATGTGATGTTGGGTTACATGATTCACAGATATGGAATCCATGTAACAACAATGCAAATGCATTAGTATCACACTATGCTTTGTTATGAGAGTGTGAATGAATAAACCTGGCCAGGTATTCATTGAATGAGTTCATTCTTTGATTAAAACATGTGACATGTAAAGACATCTCACTTTATGTTTTTCTCATTCACAAATAACAAACGAGTTAGTGAAACAATAACTCAAGGGGTAAAACAGTAATTTTACATTCCTCTTAGTTACTGAAACACATGAAGGGTAATATTGTAATGTACTTTGTGGATCGTGTGAGAAATGGTTTCATCACATCAAACATAAAATATGCGCATACGAACAGAGAGAATGTCGATGTTGGTCCTTTAGTGGAATCGACCAACATTAAGAATTAAAAGACGGAAAAAGTTTGTGAACTTTTGTGTCCGATCTTTATTCTAAAGCTTCGTTCGTGTGGGTCCATAAGGTCTCAATGATAGACACTTGGAAGAGATCAAAACAACAAGGATTGTTGATTTACTCATTGAATATAAATTATGATTTATATTGAGGAAATTATTTCTCTAAAGTAACTTATTAAAAAATTAGTTATTTAATGTTACGTTTATTTAAATGAGTTGTAGAGCATTATTATAATGATAATAATACTCTACTGATATTCAAATAGATAAAGAAAGAAATACATATAATTTCTCGTTTAGTACTTATTTGGAAAGTATGTAATTATTTTAATGAAATGTCATTAAATAAAAATGAGATTCTAAAGAAATTGTATTTAGAAATAAATCAATTAATTGGGAATAAATAAATTGTATATGGCCGGGTATGAGGAGGGTGTTTTGGCCGAATATTAGAGTGACAGGGCTATGGGTTTGACCCAGCTTAAGCCCATTATGAACTGTTTATAAAAGGGCAACTAAACCCTAATCACTCTAACCCTAACCCTAAATTTTTTTGGCAAAGGCTCTCCTCTCTCCTCCTTTGTGAGTCTCGGCCGAATTCCCAAGAGAAGGAAAAAAAAAATTTGTTTTCTATTTTCCATATTCAATCCCAAGTGTTCTTGAAAGCCCACCATTTCCATCTCCACAAAAACTCTTTGTGTATTATTGTTGATTCACTATTATAGTGTTTGATGTTTTTGTAATCTAGAAAATTTGATTTAGAATTCGTTTTTAATTTTTTTTTTGGGATTTTTCTCCTTGCCGGATTGCTTTTAGTCGCCCAGGAACTCCAGTCAGGGGAAGGCATTCCGTCCGGCGTGTTTTCCCCTGTCAGGCGATCTGCTCCAGTCCGATGACCCGCTCCGGTCCGGCGAGCTTCCCAGTCCGGCGAGATTTCCCCAGTCCGGCGGGGTTTTCTCCAGTCCAGCGGTCCCAGGTTCAGAGACCCAATCCGGCGAGTCCATTCCGACGATCCCAGTGCGGCGAGCCCCATCCGAGAATCTCAGTGCGGCGAGCCCATTCCGGTGAGCCCATTCCGGCGAGCTCATTCCGGCGAGGAATTTTTTTGGGGATTCTGACGAGCTTATTTTTCGACGTGAATTTGGCGTGGCCTTCCGACGTTAGCGAGCAACGTCGGGATAATTTATTATCCTAATTGTAAGTGATCTCTCAACAAATTAATATGCTAAGTTAAATGTATATGAATTGTTCATATAGGTTGTTAGTGTGTTCAATTGTTGAGTATTTTACAATTTGATAAATTGTTTATTAAATTAACAAATTGATTTTAATGCCATAGGTTGTTATTCATGTTAAAATTGTTTTAACATGAATAGATCTATTATATAATTCTGCCATATCTGATATGTTATATATTTATTTTATTTAAATTCTTAAATAAATTCCAAGAAATGGTATAGAGCTATAATTGGCATTGAAATCTAGGTTGTAACTAGTTTTAAAAAATAATTTTGTCTATTTGATGTTGGCGTTTTTGTGATATGATTGTTTTATTGCATTATGATGTGAATAAAATTGTGAATGTGTTTATGGATGGATCCTCATTGAAATGCCTTTAGGAATTTATTTCCGGTTACGTCCGGGTTATTTTATTTATTTTAAATTGTGAGCCTCAATTTTCGAGGACATTTTAAATTGTAAAATATCTCATTTATTGTTGTAAATTGTCGACGTAAAGACGAAGGAAAAAAGAGACTCGGAATTGGCTGCACATTATTGAACGTGTCTGTGCTAAACCGAGAGACTCATTTGGCCACACGTTATTGAACGTGTGTGTGCTATTTGAGTGGGAGGAAATCGGAGTTGGCCGCACGATGTAAACGTGTGGGTGCTAATCCGATCGGTTCCACGACACGTCTTCTAGTGCATCTATAGGGTACTTAGAATATCAAATAGGATTTGATAGTCTAGGTTATTTCTTTATGGGTTGTATTTAGAAATGGGCAAATCGATGAGTTAAATAATTTATGCTTTACTTTATTTTCATCTCTTCGCATTGCACGTCACATGTCATATAGGATAGAACGCCAGCATCAAAATCATATGATTTGTCATATAGTTTATAATAGAATAACAAGTTATAAAATTATAAACAAATGAATTCATTTCGTTGAAAAACTAAGTTGTAGGGTTGCTTATCGTTGAAGCAACCCAAGGTCCCCGACACGGTCTTAAATAAACGTGTGTGTGATGAACTAAGAGTCACCCATAGTGACCCTCACTTCAATGTGAGTACTTTGGAAGCACTCGGTTAATTAATTCGTTAAGAACTAAGTCTTAAAGAGAAAGAATGAAGCGGGGTCTCCACATAGATGAACCGTCTTCAAAGTGACTCGATTAAAGACCCACGTGTCGGTTATACACTTACACTTATGTTTTAACATAATCCTCACATAGAGGTTCTTCGTTAAAAATAACTGACCAAAATTCATGGTAAGTATACTACTACAAATGTTGGATCCCACAACCGACTTTCCACAACCCTTATAACTAAGGGTTGTGGGAAGGGCTTAATTTCAGCGTATTCCACAACTCTTAAAATATCGGTTGTGCAAACTAACTTATTCTACAACCATTGTTCTAAGAGTTGTATAATTTTACTTAATCTAAAAGGTCCCACAACTCTCAATAGATCCGTTGTGGGACAAGGGCCGCGGCGACGGCAAATGGGGCCGCGGCGCTACGTCCCACAACGAATACAAAGATCCGTTGTGGGAAAAGGGTGTGTCTGGGCATCGGCGCCGCGGCCCCATCTGCCGCGGTGACGTCAGATGGGGCCGCAGCGCCGATGCCCGGATACAATCTGGGCCCCATTTTTTAGTCGGCGCCGGCGACGAAATTACTCTATAAATTCGAATTTTTAGGGTTTTTTCACTTTACCCAAAATCCATTTCTCTCCCAAACCTCATTTCCGCCGAGTCTGTCCCGGTTCCTCGTCGCCCCTCCTTCGCCTTGACGCCCCTCCTCCCTCTTCTTGACGTCGCCCCTCCCGCGCCTTGACGTCGCCCCTCCCTCCCGCGCCTTCACGTCGCCGCTTTCTCCCGCGCCTTCACATCGCTGACTCTCTCCTGCGCCTTCACGTCGCCCCTCCCTCCCGCGCCTTCACGTCGCCGCCTTCTCCAGCGCCTTCAGGTCGCCGCCTCTCTCCCGCGCCTTCACGTCGCCGCCGGTCTCACTCCCTCTTCCATATTTCCAAGGTAAATTCGTCCCTCTTCCATGTTTAGGCTTTGATGATTTTTAATTTGTTTAGGTTTAGATAATTGTTAAATTTGTTTAAGTTTAGATTTGTAGATTCGTTTAGGTTTAAATTTGTAGATTTGTTTTGGTTTAGATTTGTAGATTTGTTTGAGTTTTGGCTTAGATGTTTGTGAATTGAATCCGAATTTTTTGTTATTGTGAATTGAATCCAAAATTGTGTTTATGTTGAAATTGTTGAAATTGTGTTTATGTTTTTATGTTGAAATTGTAAATGTTAAAATTGTGTTTGTGTTTACGTTTATGTTGAAATTGTAGATTTTGTTGAATTATGTTTATGTTGATGTTGAAATTGTAGGTTAATAGTTTGTGTTTATGTTGAAATAAGTTTTATTGTTTTTCTATTTATGTTTTTGTTTATGTTTATATTTATATTGAAATTGTAGGTTAAAATGCCTCCGAAATTTACTCGTGCTGCCAAGGGCAAATCAAAGGTCACAACTTCAAAGCGTTTCCGAAAAGTTGTGGAGTCTTCTTCATCGTTGGAAAGTGAAGAAGAAGAACATTACGAGTCGGTGATATTCACGTCTCAACAAGCCGAGGATCGCTACGAGTTGCTCGTTAAGCGATCCGTAATCCAGGAGAGGGGATTTAGTGTCCACCGGGATGGATTCGACATTGGCCAACAAATTCACAACTTCATCGACGCCTATGGTTGGGGAGAATTTTGCAATCCTCCCTCGTGCGATGGCTATATCACCATCGTGAAGCAATTTTATGCGAAACTACCGGATGCAGTTAATAACATTGTCACGATTCGCGGAGTGAAGGTAAACATGAGTACCGAGGCGATCAACGCTTATCTTCAAACCCCTAATATTCCTTTCGAGACGGAGGAATACATTCAATACGTACGTCATGGCGATAGGGCAGAGATGGCGAGTTTATTGTGCCTCCCGAACCAAGGTTGGACGACGGAGAAGGGAAGAGAAGTCTTGCATCGTGATCAACTCACAAAGTACGTAATTATTTAACGATTTTTTTTATAATTTGAAACGAATAGAAATATGATTGTGCTTTGAATTTTTTTTGTAGGATTGCCAAAGTATGGGTTTACTTTGTGTGCGCTCGCATATTCCCGATCACGCATTTTTCCAGCCTCGATGAGGGTCGCATACAAATTTTTTACTGCATCGTGAAGGGGTTCAAGATAAACATTGGTCGATTCATCTCGAGTCGGATGAGGAATGTTGATTACAAGGCTAAGAAGATCGGTCTATCGTATCCGTCGATCATCACTGGCCTTTGCATGAGAGCGGGCGTGAGAATTGGGAAGCAGGACACGATCAAAGGTCCAATGGGGCCAATCACGAAGTCAATCATCGATCGGTACAAGATTCAAGAGGAGGGGGCGGCGGGAGGAGGAGGCACCAGCGGCATGACCGCGTAGAGCGACGGTACTTTAGCTACCCGCACCTCCGGTGTGAGATCCGATGTTAGAGTATATTGCTCACACCAACAACTACATCGTCGCCGAGAATCAAAATTTCCAAAACTACCAACAACAGCAAGGGGAGTACAACGCCATGTCATACGAGGCGTTCAACGATGTCATCAGTCGGTTGGACATAAACAACCAGATAGCGTGGCGGTTTCCTTCTTACCCCCAGTACGAGTATATACCACATTCAGCCCCAGAATGGCCGTCCGAATTCCCACGTCCTCCAGGAGCACCACCACGACGCGACAACGATAACAACAATTATTAAATGCTTTTTTATTTATTTTAAAAACTCTTAGTTAGTTTTATTGATGTTTTTTAATTAGTTTGAATTATGTTTGTTTCTTTGTTTGAATTATGTTTGTTTCTTTGTTTGAATTTCGAGACTTGAGATTTTAAGATTTAATATGTTTGTTTTATTGATGATTTTTAAGATATTATTTGTTTTTTTGAATTACGATAGTTAGGATTTTAAGATTTAGTATTTGGGAGCACAACGCCGCAGTCTGGATATGCGTCGCCGCAGCGCTTATGACTTACAGAGACTATATAAACTCTGTAAGTCAGTGGCGCCGCGGCCCCGATATGCGTCGCCGCAGCGCCACTGACTTACAGAGTCATTATAACCTTTGTAAGTCGATGGCGCCGCGGCCCTGGTAGGCGTCGCCGCGGTGCCATGGACTTACAGAGGTTATTATGACTCTGTAAGTCAGTGGCGCCGCGGCGACGCATATCAGGGCCACGGCGGTGTTGTTCCCACAACGGATATAGATCCGTTGTGGGACCTGGCGCCGCGGCTACGGGGTATAGGGCCGCGGTGCCGTGTTAAATTAATAGTAAAACTTTGTGAAAACCTATTAAAAACTTTGTTTTACTCGAATTCAAATCAATATGAAGTTATAAATACAACTCAATCAAACAAAAGTTGGAGCTATGTCAGTTCGAAGTAATTGAGAAACATCATCATCGTCGAAGTCATCCATCTCTTTATGGATCGGTGGTAATCCGGATGTGAATGGCGGTAAACTAGTCAAATCTTCGTCTTCTTCTTCTTGAATATTTTGCGCTTTCATATGAACTACTAATGACAACTCCGGAGTGATGGGATCTGTAACATAAAAGACTTGACTCGCTTGTGTAGCGAGTATGAATTAATCATTCTCGTAATCGATCCTCCTGAAGTCGACAACAGTAACTCCTTCATTATCAACTTTAATGTGATTATTGTCAGCCCATTTGCACTTGAATAATGTCACCCCTAATCCGCAATAATCAAGCTCCCATATGTCTTCAGTGTATCCATAATAGTTCATGAAACCCTTTTTGGGATTCTTATCTTTGGCCGACGAAACATGTAATGCTTCGGCCAATAACGTTACACCGCTATTTTGAACCGGATGCTTGTCGTCTCTCTCTTTCGTGTAAAATGAAAAACCATTAACAGACCAAACAGTGTACCTTGTAACCATGCTCCAAGGCCCTGATGATAGTTTACTCAATGTAGTTGAATGACCCGCCTCTACAAATAGTCGTTTTCCAAGCCATATCTGAAATAAACGGTTGTGCTCTTCTTGCAACCATTTTTCATTTCTAGGTTTCTTTGGATCTTTAACTCTCAGCTCATTCAAATGAATATCCACGAACGAGGTTACGTCAGAAACGTTGTGCAAGACATGTAGCGAGGCTTGTTCCCATTCTTTCCGGTTGACGCTAGAATATGTACCTATAGATATGTATACTACTACATTAACTAAACAAGAATTAAATTACTCAGGTTTGATCTATAGAAAATGTTGACTCAAATTGACGTACCAGTAGATAGTTCTTTTGACTCAAACCCTTTGTCCTTCGGTAATCCAATTTCATCTGCTTTAGTTAAATATTCAGAGAAAAACTCAACAGCCTCCTCAGCTATATAATTTTCAACGATACTCCCTTCTGGTCGATTGTAGTTCTTCACATAACGCTTCAACACTTTCATGTAACGCTCGATTGGATACATCCACCGTAAAAACACAGATCTACATAATTTCACTTCACGTACCAAGTGAACAATTAGATGAACCATGATATCAAAAAACTGATGGTGGGAAGATCATTTCCAACAAGCACATAGTTTTCACAACTTCCGATTGCATTGCCTCTAACCGAGTTGGATCAATGACCTTTGAACATATCGAATTGAAGAATACACATATTTTGGAAATTGCAAACCTCACATCTTTTGACAAAATGCCCCGCAAAGCAAGCGGTAACATTTGTTGTAGTAACACATGACAATCGTGAGTCTTCATTCCAATAAGTTTGAGATCTTTTAAAGATACGAACCTTTTATAGTTTGAAGAATGACCATCCGGGACTTTGATAGATTCAAACCATTTACACAATTTTTTTTCCTCCTCCCGAGATAGAGTGTACTTTGCCGGTGGTATTTTTGTTTTTTTTCCACTCTCCTTGTCGACATGCAAAACGCTTCTTATATTCAATTCCTTGAGATCCATTGGAGATTTTATTCCGTCTTTCGATTAATTTGGATCATCAAGTAGCGTACCGATGAAAGATTCACATACATTTTTCTCAATATGCATAACATCCAGACAATTCCGAACATACAACGTTTTCCAATACGGAAGGACGTAGAAAATCGACTTCTTTTTCCAAGGATTCTCTTGGAACTACTCTTTAGTACTAGCACGCCGCTTCCTTTTTCCGAGCACTTCATTGACATTTTTAACCATTTCGAAGACATCTTCACCAGACAATATTCTAAGAGGGGGTCGTTCTTCCGTATTTCCATCAAATGCCTGTTTCAACCTTCTATTTGAGTGATCTCTCGGTAAAAATCTTTTATGACCAAGAAAAATAGTTTTCTTACCATGCTTCAAACGAACGGAAGATGTTTCTTTTATGCAAACTGGACAACCAATCGAGCATTTCACAGAGTATCCTGACAAATTTCCACTGGAAAGTCATTTATAGTCCACATCAACATTTCTCTTAAGTAGAGTGAATCGCGTGGTAACCATCGTCGACCTTAATCTCTGTCTCCCATTACATCTTCAAATCATCGATCAATGATGCCAAATAAACATCAATATCATTTCCTGGTTGACTCAGTCCTAAAATCAGAAGTGTTAACATCAAGAATTTTCTCTGCATACACAACTTTGGAGGGATATTGTAGTTCACAAGAATAACCGGCCAGACACTATATTTACTACTGATCATGCTGAAAGGGTTCATGCCATGAGATGCTAAACCAAAACGCAAATTCCAAGGTTCAACACTGAAATATTTATACTCCAAATCAAATGACTTCCACTGTAAAGCATCCGCAGGATGCCGTAACATACCACCATCGATACGTTTTTCTGAGTGCCAAACCATGTTCTTTGCGTGCTTGGCAGTTTTAAACATTCGTCGGAACCGTGGCATTGTTGGTATGTACCATAATGCCTGAAAAAACATATAAAAGAATATAAACAACATAATCATTTGTAAAACAAGTAATTATTATGTGTGTACCTTGATTGGAACTCCTTTGACCCCGTCACGTGGAAATTTACCTTTTTTCCACCTTGACTGTTTGCACCTCGGACATTCATCTAGATCTTCATACTCATTTCTATATAAAACACAATCATTTGGGCACGCATGAAATTTCTCGTACTTCATACCCAATGTGCCCAAAGTTTTCTTAGCCTCACACATACTTTGCGGAACTTTATTGTCTTTTGGGAATGCTTCTTTGAGTGTTTCCAACAATAGAGTAAAACTAGTGTTTGTCCACCCACCTGCGCTTTCAAATGAAATAAAGTAACTAAAAATGACAACTTCGAATCACTTGTACACCCTTCATACAATGGTGTCTCCGCATCATTCATCATCGACTCAAACAATTACGGCCATTCCACAAAATCATTCTTCAAATCATTCATCATCCCGCACATATCATTAAAGTCATCATCTTGAAGATCATCATTTCTATTGTTTATTGTAGGACGGAATTCTTCACCATGATAATACCATACTTGGTAAGAAGTTATTATTCCGTAAACCAACAAATGAGTTCGAACAATATGAAGAAAAAAATGTCTATGATTTCCACATTTCACAAAAGGACAACGAATTGATTCCAAATCACCGACATTATCTTTAACGAATTCACAAAACTCATTTACACCATTTTGATATATCTTGTTTAACCTATTCTCCCACATCCATTGCCTCACCATCTTAAAAAAAAAACCCTAATTATAACATGAAATATCAGATTTCCAATAAACAATCCAAAAATATTCAACTTTGTAACAAGTAAAGAGGAACTTACAAGAATTAGATGTATATTTGTGAGTTGTGAACGATGATGACACATAATGGGTCGAAATGTTGTTTGTAGTGTTTTTTCGACTGAAGTTTTGAGAGATTTAAGTGCAAAAAACGATTTAAAACGCATTTAAACCAGTTCAGGACATTCGCGCCGCGGCCCCGGTTATGTATCGCCGCGGCGCAGCTACCACAACCCTTCTGGGAAGGGTTGTGGAACCCTTTTGGGAAAGGTAAAGGGTTGGCGCCGCTGCGATAAACAAGACGTGTCGCGGCGCCGTCAAACCCAGAAACCAGCGCCGCGGCACTGCTAGCCGTCGCCGCGGCTACATGGATTTCCCGAGAGCACCCGAGAGTAGGTGCTCTCGGAAGTCAATGGCGCCGCGGCGACAGCTAGCAGTGCCACGGCGCTGGTTTCTGGGTTTGACGGCGCCGCGGCACTGCTAGCCGTCGCCGCGGCGCCGATCCCACAACCCTTAGTGGGAAGGGTTGTGAGATGTGTAAATTTCGAGAAAACTTCAATTTTTTCATAACCCCGCCCAAATTTCGCCAAAGATTACTTTTGACTTCTTCTTCTTCATTCTTCATTTTCACTCTCGTTATCTCTCAAAACCCAAACTCATTCTCTCTCAATCTTCTATTCTCCAGCGACTCAAATTCTCCGGCGACGCAAAACCTCCGGCCACTCACTCTCTCACTCCGCCCTTCACTCCCTCACTTCGTCACTCTCTCACTCCCTCACCCACTCACTCCCTCACTCCGCCATCCCTCTTACTCCCTCCCTCCTCACTCCCTCACTCTCCCTCACCCTCTCACTCCCTCTCCCTCACTCCGCCTTCCCTCACTCTCACTCCCTCACTCCACCCTCCCTCTCCCTCACTCCGCCCTCCCTCACTTTCACTCCGCCCTCCCTCACTCTCACTCCGCCCTTCCTCTCCCTCCTCACTCTCTCTCACCCTCTCACTCTCTCTCCCTTACTCTGCCCTCCCTCTCCCGGTTAATTCACCTCCGTCCCTCAACGGTTAGTTTTTTTTATTACTATTTTTGGTTTGAAATTGATAATTAGCTAAGATTCAAATTGAGATATATTTTGTGTTTGGAATGGTTTAGGTTGACATTAATATATATATTTTGTGTTTGGAATGGATAATTAGTTTAGGTTGACATTGATATATATTTTTTGTTTGAAATTTTATTTTGAATTGTGTTTATAGATTCAATGTCGACTACAACTACTACTACTTCTAGTGACGATATTAAAAAGAAACCTAGACGACTATTAGCATTAAATCCAGATGAGAAAGGAAAGAGAAGAAACACCCTTATGAGTCGTGTTAATAATAGAAGTCTCGGTTGAAAAATCACGATAGAGTTAGATTCCAAAGGGCAACCAAAGGGTAAGGAAGGTGATGTGTTGTTGAGTTACTTTGGCGTATTAGCTAGAGAATATGTTCCACTTTCGACTCGTGATTGGAGATTAAAAGAGAACGATCAATTAAAAAAGAGGATTTGGAACGAAATATGTGAAGGATTTTCAATTCCAATAGAACATAAGCACGATTGCCTCATGAGAGTAGGTGAAGCCGCAAAACTATTTCGTCACGAGTTATATCACGATCTTCTCAAAGACAAAATCAATGAACCAAGTTCGTTAAAAAGACCAAGTTGTGTTTTAAAATTTTACACGAGTATCACCGAAGAAGATTGGGTGAAGTTTGTTGAGTATAGACGAAGGGCAATTTTCAAGCAAACGTCGGAGCAAGGGAAAACTAATTCCGCTAAAGTGGAATACAAATCTAGATGTGGCCGAGATGGATATCGAAAACTAGATCAAAAAAAGGTTGAGTTTTTACATTTATTTATTTTGTACTCGGTTTTTAACATTTAATATATGATTAATATGATTGCTTGTTAATTAATAGCACGACGAAACCGGGCAATGGGAAACGTTAGAAGAATTATGGATTGACTCGCGTAAGAAAGACGGGATAGACGGAAAAGAGTTCAAGAATGACAAAGATCGACTAATGGGAGAAACAATTGTAAGATTTTTAATAATGTAAGTTATATTTTTAATATTTTTATTTACAAATTATTATAATATGTAGCAAAAATTATCTCAACAAGCAACCAAAGGTACTTTTATCGCGGAAACGGGAAAAAGTATCTTGCAAGAAGCCATGGGAGCCAAGAAATATGTTTGCGGTCAATCCAAACATGTTACCAAGAGTTTCAAGTATTTTGTTCCTCCTACCCCAAACGAAGAACTTAACAAGATGCGGCTCGAAATGCGTCTCGAGTTGATGGAGTTTAAAAATGAAATGTTGAAAGCGGTTAATGGTCGTGGTGGTATAAGTGTTGGAGAAGCGACTGTTGATCGAGTTGAAGATAATTATAATGGAAGTGGCGTTATTATTGAAGAGAAGACTAAGATTCAAGAAGTCGTCGAATAGGTCGTCTCTTTAGGTAATCTTTATTCATGCTTATTTATTTACTTCAAAAGTTTGCTTATTTTCAGTATTAAATCGGTGATTTTCATAGGACATGACGATATACATAAACTTCCGAAAGTCGATCCGATTATTGTGGAAAAACTAACTAGTGATCGGGCTAGTTGCTCATTGAATCCAATCACACCGGTGACACCGTGTTTGGATGAAAGTGTCGAATGTTTTCTCTACATTGACGATATCGTGGAAGGAAACACAATCCATGTTGCAAACGGGTGAGAATATTTGAACGAGGGCGTAATTCACTTCTCAAGTTTAGAGGAAGGAAATGCACGTGTGAGCGTTTCTGGCGTTTTGGTTAAAAAAGCCAAATTTCCGATTCCCACCGAAGAAGCTCTAACCGTAGAAGATGCAATGGGAGGTTTTGTCTCGTGGCCGCGACGATTAATAGAAACTGAGACTACGGCAAAAGAGAGTCGCGGGCCATACAAACTCGATTCTACGAGTCAACCTACTCCCGACGATAATAGGAGAATTAATTACAAGGTAATATATTTTAACCTACTCATTATTACGTATTGATTGTTCAAATTAATTATAAGATAATTAATTCAAAGTTTAAATGGTTACAAGGTAATAAATCCCAAGTTTAAATTGCTCGCTCAATATGCCAACAAAATGATGTTAGCATAAGGAAACGTTATTCAAGTCAACGTTTGTCCAACAATCTCTGCTATACCGATTATGTTGGGATTTGATGATATTTTCGAATTTTTACAATTTTCGGAAATTGGGGCGTCAAGCATATCGCTTTACATGGAGTACGTGTTTCTTTCATGATTTTTTTTTAATATTAATGATTGAATATTGAGTATTTTAAGTATTTGAATAATTTGGAATATAGTTGTATACGCGCATCGATGTTAAAGTTGAAGAAAAAATTTGTCTTTGTAAATGCCGCGCTAGCTTCTCACATATCTACAAATGACAAAGATTACCATTTGTCGAAACTAGTAAAAGAGGTTATAGAAACGCGGTGCAAGGATGCAAAGTTGGGCAACTAGTTTTCATGCCCTACAATCGAAACTTTCATTGGATGGTTGTTGTCCTTGACTTATGGAAAGATTGTGCTATGTTTTTTGACCCGTTGAATAAACAAATTCCACAAGACTTAGATTCATTGATAAAATGGTAATTTTTTTACTTATATATTGACTATTTGTTATAAAAGATACTCATACTATTTGTTTTGTAAGGTGTTTTCAAATTTCAAACTTGAAAACAAAGGCGCTATTGGCCACGGACAATCAACATACATAAGGTCAATGGCCGCGCCAAGACAAAGCGGTAACACGGAATGTGGATATTTTGTTTTATGTTAAATGCGAGAAATAGTTGTAGGAGGTATAAGTAGATTAGGAAACAAAAACACGTATACACCTTTGGATATAGAGAGAGTAAGAGAAGAGTGGATTAACTATGTACAAACATTTATTGAATGTGATGATTAGTTACCTTTTGTGATATTGAATGTATATTTTTTAGATGATTTTGAATCATTATGATGATTTTGGATGTATAGTATGTTTTTAGATTGATTGTGCATGTATTCTGCAGGTATTATATGATATTTTGGGTTTAATCCATTAATTTTGAAGAGATGCACTCTTTCGACAATGGCGCCGCCGCGACATATGTACGGAGCCGCGGCCCCGAGTTCCACAACGGATGTGAGCTGCGCTGCGGCACAGAGTGACTACGCCGTGGCCCCGTTTGTGTTCTGTTGTCGCTGAAATTTGGATAACGTTTAGAGACCTAAGCGGTCAGATCCTCGCTCAGAGCGGGTGACCCTCGCTTCGGCCTGAGCGTGTCAGATCCGGTGTCCCGGATCGTCTCTTAGCTGTCGTGCGGTCTTCGAGTCCTTCTGTTATCTGAAAAGAGTAGACAGATGTGAACTAAGAAGGGAAAACAGAGGGGGGTCCTCTGTTTACCTCTCCGACGCTCAACATTAGTATAATGCGGGTGGAGTTTGTAGGATGACGAGGAGGGATCGACGAGATTGAGCGAGACGAGGATACTAGGATCGCTGGAGTCTCAGAGCTCGGATCTCGGATCTTTAGGGAGTATTCTTCCGGTCGGGAGAGAATATCCAAAATACCTCACGTGAGAGTATGATATGTGTCTAGGGAGTAAGGGAAAAGTGTCTCTTTTTGGTGTCTCGAGCTTACCTTTGCGTAGAGAGCATCGAGGGCTATTTATAGCCACGGGTGTAGCGTTGTGGCCGAGTGGGGAACCTCTGGGCGTCGGTGGCCGGTCAGGTCCCTCCCACGAGTCGGGAAGGCCGGCCAGGTCCCTCCCCTGGGTGAGGAAGGCCGGCCAGGTCCCTCCCCTGGATGGGGAAGGCCGGCCAGGTCCCTCCCGTGGATGGGGAAGGCCGGCCAGGTCCCTCCCCTGGATGGGGAAGGCCGTCAGGTCCCTCCTTTGGGCGAGGAAGGCCGGCCAGGTCCCTCCCCTAGGTGGGGAAGGCTGGCCAAGCCCCTCCTTTGGGTGAGGAAGGCCGGCCAGGCCCCTCCCATGGGTGAGGATGGCCGGCCGGGCCCCTCTCCTGTGTGATGGTGGTCGGTCAGGTGCGCGAGGGCGGGTCTCGGTTGTCCTGGGGAAGGCGTCTCCCCTTCGCACCCCGGATACGAACGTGGATATATATATTTAACGCTGTCGCCGGAAATACGGCGACAACATTAGCCCCCCGAGTTTGATGTCGAACTTGAGATCTAGAGCGAACTCAGAAGCGGCGCCTTCCGACGGGCGCTCCGCACCCAGGATTGGGCGCGCACCGACGGGCCGGGCCGGAGGGCAGCGCTCCAGGGAACCCTCCCGGAGGTGGAGGAGATCAGGTAGCTTTATAAGCACCCTAACCTTTAATTTATTATATTTTTTTCTTTTCTTTCTTTGCATTGCGTCATGGACCCCGTGCCGTTTGATGTGGATGACGGGTCCGTTGACGACTTTGTTGGTTCCTTTTTATCCTCGCCTGGGAGCAATACTTTTTCAATCCCCAATTTACCCTTTTCCCCAAATCCCGAATCCTCTCTCTCTCTCTTCTTTGACGACAACGACTTGGACGCGTGGATGGCTGCCGACGGAATCATGACGCCGGAGGCGGGGGCGGAGGCCCTGGCAGGTGAACAATCCGGCGAAGGGACCTTGCTTGGTGAGGGGCGTGAGGTCGGAGGGACGTCGGGGGTTACCGGCGAGGAGGGCTCGGCGGCGGCTAGGGGCGAGGGCGAGCCCGGGCTCGCGCAAGGCGCGACGACGACAGATCGCCGGCGGAACGTTCCCGGGTCTGATCTCGGGGGCGCGAGCGAGTGGGAGGCAGTCCTGGGGACCGCCGATGGATATGCGGCACTTGGGTGTGAGGATGGCGCCGGATCCGTGCGTGGCGCGGCGGCGGGACCCTGGACGAGCTCTCTCGGGCTCGGCGATGGCGGCGCGGTAGGTCGTGCGGGCGCACGTGCTAGGGCCGGCGGAGACAGCCACAGACGCGCGCGTGGAGCCCTGGGGGACACGCCTCGGGCTGGGGCGCGCGGATCTGGCCGGATCGGGAGCCCCGGCGGCGTGGGCGGAGGTTCGCCGGCCGAGGTGGAGCGCGACAACGCTCTGGGCGACGGGGGCGGGCCATCTCCGGTGCGCGGAGTCGCGGTAGACGTGTCGCAGGTCGTGGGCTCCGTGCTCGTTTTCGCCGGAGTCCACTCGGTGGCGTGGGCTCCGCCCGAGGTGCCCACCGCCGACCTCACGCCTCCTCGGGGCCGGGCAGCCGGCCAGCCCCTCCTGGGGCTTTGGCGGCCGACCAGGGGCCTCCCCCAAGCCAGATGGCCGGCCGGCCCCCTTCCAGGGGGCTGGTGGCCGACCAGGGGTCTCCCCCGGATGCGATGGCCGGCCTGCCCCCTCCCGGGGACCCGATGGCCGACCAGGGGTCTCCCCCGGATGGGATGGCCGGCCGGCCCTCTCCCAGGGACCCGATGGCCGACCAGGTGCCTTCCCCGGATGGAGTGGCCGACCAGCCCCCTCCCAGGGATTCCATGGCCGGCCAGGGGCCTCCCCTGGGCGAGATGGCCGGCCAGCCCCCTCCCGGGGGTTCGGTGGCCGATCGGGGGGCCTTCGGGCATCGGCCGAGCGGCCGGGGGTCTCCAGCGGGGCAGGAATCGCCCGAGAGCCCAACGGGGGACTCGAGACCTCCCAGGCAGTCGTCGGCCGCGGGTACCCTTCCGACTTTGGCCCAGTTGGGGCGTGGTCGCGTGTCGGAAGAGAATGAGCGGACCCTTGCCTTCCCGGTCACCGCGTCCCGGATTCGGGGGGCCTTCCCCAGCAAGGGGGTCAATTCCCCGTCCCTCGTGTCTCTCGCTCAGTTCCGAGGGCTTCGCGAGGAGTTCGGGATCCCGCCGAGTATCGACATCTTGCGTCCTCTCCCGGAGGATTGGCCTTCGCGCCCTCGGCTCGGGTTTGCCGCGGTTCATGTGGCCAGTCTTCGGAGCGGGCTTCGGTTGCCTTTTCCTGGCGTGGTACAGGAGCTTCTGCGTCGATTGGAGGTGCACGCAGCCCAGATGCTACCTTCGTTCTACCGGATGGTGGCCGCCTGCCATATGATGTTCTTTCGAGAATGGAAGAGGGCGGTCATGGCCGATGAATTCTTAGAATTTCTGTCGATCGTGGAAGGGTCGAATAGGGCCGGGTCGTACCGGGCGTACCACGCCAAACAGTTTGTCGTGGTCACCAATGTGCCCACAAAATATCGATACCCTTGGGTGTGGGTTTCGGAGTCTGCGTTTGGCTCGGCCCCTCTTGAGTTCGGGCCCGCGAGGATCCCCGATTTGGCTGTCGACCCAGAATTTACGAAGCTTGGCAAAGTCGTCCACCGTCTCTCGTCTGTCCGTCGTCAGGCTTCGATCTTCGCGTCGCCCGACACTATGGATATCACAGGGTGGTTCGTGTCGAATACTCCCCAGTTCCCCCGAGCGCGTGGCCGAGGGCGGAACGATTCGGATTCAGAGCCCGACGAGGAGGTCCTTCCGGCCGATTGTTGTAGCGGTACGAGGTACCCCTTATTGTGCCGTTCATTTTTGCCTACTAACTTGGTTGCTCTTCCGTTAGGCGGTTCTCGTCGACGACCTCGAGGAGGCGTTACGACCTCGCCGCCTCCGCGCGAGGCTCATGCTGCGAGGCGGCCGAGCCCATCACGGGAGCGACCGGAGTCTCTACCCCCGTCGGCACCTCAGGAGGGCGGGAGCAGCGGCCCCCCGCGGAAACGCCCCGCCGTATCCTCGGCGAGTGACGCGCCGTCGGGTTCTCGGAGACTGGTGGAAGCGACCTCTACTGGTGGAGGCGGGTCGCTCTATCTTGCCGAAGCGAACGACTTGAAGGATCGGAGTGCTCGGGGCCTCGCGGACTCATCCCCCAAGTGCTTTAAGGAGCTCGTCTTCGTCACCGACATGGAACTCTTTCGGCAGGGGACTCGCGATGCGCGGAAGGTTAGTCATTCGTGTGCCCCCTATCTCGTGTCTTTCCTCTTTATGCCATGTTCACTTGTTGTTGCACTGTAGGCTTTGGCGCGCCACGAGCGGATGGAGCTTGTGATGGAGGAGGCCGCTCGCCGTGAACGAGCGTTGAAAGAGGCGTTGGCCAAGGCGATTTCCAGTCGGGACGCGGCCGAGGCAAAATTCGCGGAGGAGAGGGCCTCGAGGGAGCAAGTGGAGCGATCCGCGAGCGCCTTCCTAGCGGAAAGCAAGGCGATGGAGAAGGCCTTGGCCTCCCGCGATGCCGACCTTGCTTCCGTTCGCGGTCGGCTGGCTGTGAGCGAGGCTGCCCACTTGAGAGCCGTTGAGGAGAACGACGCCCTCTTGGCGGAGATGCAAGCCGTCGTCGATGACCGCGATGAAGCCGTGCGCATCAAAGAGCGCCTGAAGGATGATTGGGAAGTCGCGGTGTACGAGGCCCGACATGCTGCGGCCGTCCGCGTCCGGGATGCTTTTGTTGCCGAGAACAAACCCCGCGAAGTGTCTTTCGCATTCTTTGATGCCATGTTCCCGCTGATTGAGGGCGACGCGGGCTTCGACGATCGCGGCGGTCGGCGTCCCACCGAGACTACGCAGTCCTCGGTGGGGACATCCCCTTCTCACCCGAGCGTGGGCCCGGGCAAAGAGCAGCTTGAATTCGGCTCCGATTAGTGTTTTGTTTCGTCCGCGCCTATGTTTAGCGCGTCTTTCTTTTTATTTACTTGACTCGTTTTGGATGTTTTGAGGCTTTCCATTTTTGCGACATTTATCTTTCTTTCTCGCAATCTTCTCTTTATCGAATGAAAAAACCCCGCGGGTTTGCGTTGGCTTCTTTTTGCGATTCTTGTGTTGCTTGAAGTTTTTGATTGTCGGATTCCAAGACGCTTGGGTCCTTCGATTTACGATGGGCCTCCTTGGCGAGGGGCGATCGATGATCGGGAATTTCCTTTGCCGTCGTCGGTTTACTACGGCCGGCAACCAGCACTAACGGCATGTCGCGTATATTGCGTGGTCGATGGTGGGAGACTTATTCGGTAACTCGTCCGACTTTCCTCTTGGGCACGTCTGTGTTTCGAGGAACGTTCATTGTCTCATTCACTTACGCCTTGCTTCCTTGGCGACATCCGAGCTCGCATTCTTCGGTTTTGGGTATTTTTTACTCCCAACCGTGTTTTGAGCTTCTTTGTTCGTGAGCTTTCGACGATGGCCTGTCGGCTTACGTCTTGGCTCTACGACGGGGGAATCCCGAGATTTGGCTCGATCGATGACTCGTCGATTTGTGACGTTGGTTTACGATTTGCCTTGTTGGCGTCGCGCGCATTCATCTCTAGGGTATTCGTTTTACGTCTTAGGATTGGGTATTGACATTGGCCCGGTTGTGTGTCAATCGGGGTTTGCCAACCTTCCTCAAATCCATGGACGCCCAGATGCAAGGTTGTTGCCTTGTTACTGGTTTTTTGGTGGAGATTTTTCCGGCCACGGGGTTCGTACCCCGCGGTTTTGTGGGTCTTTGATTTTCTCGAATGCAAACCGTTATGGTTTTGTTATCGATTCGCCCATTGGTAGAGGGTTTTGGTCCCTATTAGCGTATCGTCGCTTTGTTGGGTTCACCTCCAGCCCCCCAAGTTTTTAGGGATAATAACTATTATTTCTAGGAACTTATAGCGGGAAATTAACCAAAATGATGACACAAAACGATCTTTTATTCGATGTTCAAATGGATACATTTATTGAATTACGACAATCGTGGCTTTGTGTTTACATTTTTTGGAAATCTCGCATTTCGCTTGGCCTTCATGCGTGATACATTTTAAAACGCTCGGCGTTCCAAGGGTGTGTGAATGCGAGCCCGTCCATGATTTCTAGTTCGTATGTGCCGTTGTGAATGGCTTTCCGAACTCGGTACGGGCCTTCCCAGGTTGGGCCTAACACACCAGCCCCTTGTACCCTGGTATTTGGGAATACTTTCCTCAAAACCAGGCTGCCGTCGGGGAAGCTCCGAGGTTTAACCCTTGCGTTGTAGTAACGTTTCTTTTCTGGGCTATTAGGCGCGTGAGTGCGTCGGCCCTCTTTTCGTCGATCAGGTCGAGGTTTGCTCTTATGGCTTCCTCGTTTTCTTTTTCGTGGAAGACCTCCATTCGGAACGTGGGGAGCGTGGTCTCTATCTGGACCACGGCCTCCACTCCGAAAGTTAAGGCGAACGGGGTCTCCCCCGTTGCGTTTCGCGCCGTGGTGCGATATGCCCATAACACGAAGGGTAACTTGTCTGCCCACGCGCCCTTTCGGGTTTCCAATTTCTTCTTCAAATTTTCTTTTATCGTATGGTTTGCCGCCTCCACTTGGCCGTTAGCCTGGGGGTGCCTTGGGGAGGAGTATGTTTTACTAATCCCGAGCTGTTCGCATATCTCGCGCAATCGCGCGTTGTCGAATTGTCGGCCGTTATCAGTCACGATCGATTCCGGGATACCGTGGCGGCATATTATGCTTTTCCATATGAAGTTTGTTGTGTTTGCCTCTGTGATTTTTGCCAGCGGCTCGGCCTCAACCCACTTCGTGAAGTAGTCGATTGCAACTATGGCGAATCGGAGCTGCCTTGGGGCCGTGGGTAATTCACCGATCAAATCGATTCCCCATTTGGTGAATGGTCGAGGAACGATGATCGGGCACAATGGCGCCGGGGGTTGTCTGGGAACACGGGCGAACCTTTGGCACTTATCGCATTGTCGGGACCAGCCGTGGGCGTCTTTTTTTAAAGTTGGCCAAAAGTAGCCTAATTTTTGGAGCTTCATGGCCATTGACTGTCCAGCCGCGTGGTTCCCACATAGTCCTTCATGGACTTCTTTCATGGCTCGTCTCGCTTCGTTGTTGTCGAGACAACGAAGGAGGGGCATCGATTAGCCCCTCTTGTATAGCACATCCCCGCGCATTGTATACTTTGACGCCAAATGTTTCAATTTCTTGGCATCTTCACTATTCTCTGGAGTGACTCCCTTCGCTATGTAGTTTTTTAGGGGTGTCAACCAGGACGAAGCCGATGAGTTACTAATTATCCCTACATCGTTCCTCGAGATGTAGGGTCTGGTTAGAATTTCGATCGGGACTTCTCCATCTTCGTTCGGATCTATGCCCGAAGCGAGTCGCGCCAAAGCATCCGCCTCGGCGTTCTCCTCCCTGGGGATTTGAACGATCTCGAACCAAGCTATCGCTTCTAGGTTCTTTAGGGTTTTTGCCAAATAAGCCACCATGTTTGGCTCCTTGGCGGCGAATTCGCCTTTGACTTGATTCACGATCAATTGCGAGTCACAAAAGATGTGCAAGTTTTCTGCGCCGAGCCGGTGAGCGAGCTCAAAACCGACTATTAGGGCCTCGTATTCTGCCTCGTTGTTGGAGGCCTTGAATTCGAAGCGCAGCGCGTATTTTAATTTTTCCCCGTCGGGGTTGGTTAGAATTACTTCGGCCCCGGCCCCTTGAGCGTTTGATGCGCCGTCGACGCACAACACCCACGCTGGCCCGGATGGGCCAAGGCCTCTCTTTTTTGGAGATCTTGGCGTGAGGGCCTCGCCTTCATTCTCGATTCCCGGCGTAAACTCCGCCACAAAATCTGCTAGGGCCTGGCCTTTGATGGCGTTTCGCGGTTGGAAAAGTACCCCGTACTCGCTAAGTTCCTGTGACCATATGGCCATCCTCGTGGAGGATCCTCTTTGTAGTGCCT
Organism: Urtica urens; assembly: GCA_958296335.1. NCBI lineage: Eukaryota > Viridiplantae > Streptophyta > Magnoliopsida > Rosales > Urticaceae > Urtica > Urtica urens. Next base: position 36,496,793 of record OY282520.1, read on the forward strand.
TTTCGATCGGATGACCGGTCCGCACGATTATCTGGTGTGCTTGGAAATACGGGCGCAGTTTCTTGGCGCTCATGACGAGTGCGAGTGACAATCTTTCGATCTCAGGATATCGGGTCTCAGCGTCTAGGAGGGCCTTGCTGACATAATACACCGGCCATTGTCCTTGCCCTTCCTCACGGATAAGGACCGCGCTCGTAGCCCTTTCGGACACTGCGAGGTAGAGCACGAGAGGCTCATTGTCCCTGGGCTTCGACAAGAACGGGGGTGCTGCGAGATAAGCCTTCATTTCGCAAAATGCTTTCTCGCATTCGGATGTCCATTCGAACCCGCCCTTCATCTTCAACGCCTGAAAAAATGGTTGGCACCTGTCGGTCGCCTTGGAGACAAACCTAGCCAAAGCCGCGACCCTACCCGCCAGGCTTTGGACCTCTTTGGGTTTTGTGGGAGACTTCATTCCAAGTATGGCGGCGATTTTCTCAGGGTTGGCTTCAATTCCTCGCCTGCTAACCATGTAGCCGAGGAATTTTCCTGATTCTACCCCGAAGGTGCATTTGTTGGGGTTTAGCTTCATCCCGTACTGGCGGAGAATTCGGAACATAGTCTTGAGGTCGTGGATGTGGTTTGAACCCAGTCGGCTTTTTACCAACATGTCGTCCACATAGACTTCCATGGTTTTTCCGATATGCTCGGCGAACATTCGGTTGACCAATCATTGGTAGGTGGCGCCGGCGTTCTTGAGGCCGAACGGCATTACCTTGTAGCAATAGAGACCTTTGTTGGTTACAAAGGTTGTCTTGATCTGGTCACCCTCATGCATCCGGATCTGGTTATAGCCTGAGTAGGCATCCATGAAGCTGAGCAGCTCATGGCCCGCTGTTGCGTCCACGAGTTGCTCAATCCGGGGGAGTGGAAAGCTATCCTTTGGGCAGACTTTGTTAAGATCTTTATAATCTATGCAAATGCGCCACTTCCCGTTGGGCTTTTTGACCATTACTACATTGGATACCCACTTGGGGTGTTCCGCCTCTCGTATGAAGTCGGCGGCGAGAAGTTTGTCAACCTCCTCTCCGATGGCGAGATATCGCTCCCCACTAAATGCCCTTCTAGGCTGTACCCGCTCGGGCACATTGCAGTCATCGTTCAAACGATGCACTATAATCTTCGGGTCTATGCCCGGCATATCTGCATGTGTCCATGCGAAGACATCTTTGTACTCTCTAAGGAAGTGGGCCACCGATTCTTGTTCCCCGGCGGACAATTGAGCACCGATTTTGACCGTTGGGTCGGGCTTAGCGATGTCCAGGACTATCGTGACGAGGTCGTCATGGGTTTCCACGCGACGGCGCTCGGTCTCGTCGCGCTGGTCCATTCTCCGAAGGTCCCCCCTTCCTCAGGTTTACAGGGAAGCTCGTCCGAGAGCTGGTAGGTTGTGCAAATTGTTGCGTTCCCTGTTGGTTTGGTAACTTCTTCCCTGTTGGTTTGGTTTCCATGGCTTGATCTCCCATCATGCATGCAATCCCCTCGCTGGTTGGGAATTTCACCATGAGGTGGTAGACTGAGGTGATGGCCTTTAAACCGACGAGGGTCGGTCGACCGATAATCATGTTATACATCGTCGGTTCGCTCACGATCAAGAAAGTCACTATTCGAGTGACTTCCGGACCACCCCGGGTCCCGAAGGTTACGGGGAGATCGATCCATCCTTCCGTCCAAACCTTTTCTCCTGAAAACCCGTATAGAGGGGTGCGGATCGGGGCAAGCCTTACTCCGTCGAGCTTCATTCGATCAAGCGCCGATTGGTAAATTATATCCACCGCACTTCCGTTGTCAATTAGGATGCGCTGGACCTTGTTGTTGGCAACTGTGGCAGACACAACCAAAGCATCGCTATGCGGGTGCAGAATTCTTTTCGCCTCATCCTCGGTGAAGAGAATTTCTTCGAACGGAGTTGGTTGGGGGGTCAACTGAGTGAGGTTGACGCCACTCTTGATTCTCTCGTTTGTCACCGCCCTTAGGTATTTTTTCCTTTGATTGCTTGACTCGCCACATTGGGGCCCTCCAGTAATCGTTCTCACGATGTTCATTTCAGGATTGTCGGGCTCGCTGCTAACAGTGGCGACGGCGGCAGCCTTTTCCTTTATCAGCTTATTATTCTGATTCGGAAGACGTTCCTCCAGGACAGCTACCCCGGCGGCCCGCATGACAAACTCTTTGAGTTTCCCATCCTGGATCAGGGCTTCTATCTGTCGTTTTATCTGAAAACAATCGGCAGTCATGTGTCCATGATCTCGATGGTATTCACAAAATTTACTTTTATCCCGCATCGTGGGACCCTTCCTCAATGGCGTCGGGGACCCGAGTTTGTCCCGATGTAGGGCCAGGATCCGGGCCAGGGACGTATTGAGCGGGGTGAGGACTTCTCCCCGAAACTGGTCGACAAAAGGCTTCCTTGATCTGGGAGAGGGTTCAACGCGGTTATTCCTTCCGCGCTTCCCTCGGGTTTCAGGCCTTTCGTCGTGACGGTTGCGCCCTGAGCGCCCATCGCCTTTCCTACAGCTTAGGTAATCCTCTATCCCCATGTGCGTTCTAGCGCATGCCATTAGCTCCGCCATGTCCCTCGGGGTCTTTCCGACAATTGATTTTAAGAAATCGCTAGGCTCGGCGCCCTCGGTGATGGCGACTATGGCATCCCGATCGTCGAAGTCTTCGACTTTATGGGATTCTTCCGTGAATCGGGCAAAATATTGACGGAGACTCTCGTCCGATTTTTGTTTGATCGTCCATAGGTACGATTTAGATTTTTTCTGTGCCACAAGTGTGGCAAATCGAGCTAGGAAAGCTTCCCGAAGGGCTTGGAAAGATCCGATGCTGCCAGGTTTCAGACTCTTGAACCATTCAAAGCTTGACCCCGTCAGTATCAAGCTAAATGCCTGGCAGAGAGTTGCGTCTGACAACCCTTGCATCAACATCCATGTCTCGTAATGTTGGATGTGGAAGTTGGGGTCGGAGCGCCCGTCATAAGACGGGATGGTGGGGAGCTTAAATCCCCTTCCCGGCGGTTGTGCTAGCACTACCGCCGCGAAAGGCGAGTATGAGCCCTCCAGACCGTTGTAAGGTCTGGAGCCCCCCGAGCCTGCTCCTCGGAGCTCGATGATTTGATTATGGAGTCCCTGAATCATCGTCATCATCTCGAGCCCATTGGCGGTTCCCGCGATGGGCCCCACAGGCGTCGGCCCCTGTCGCTCATTAGATCCTTGATCCATGACGTTGGGAGGAGGGTTCCCGAGGGTCGTAGCCCCTGCTGCAGTCCGACGGGCGTTCAACTTCCTTCTCAAATCTTCCTCTTGAGGACCCCTCCGCGAGTTAAGGCGAACCCTGAGATCCTCCCCCAAAGGGTGCGAGGGCCTCGCCGTCGGCGGGCGACCTTCGTGGCGGACCTCATGGCTCTCCGCACCATCGTCGCCCCGTCGGGACTGCGCATGCCGCGGACGCCTAAATCGCCTGCCATGGGAAGCGTTACCGCTTCCCGGCACTCGTGGGTTACTGGACCCTTCAAGTTGTGAGCCCATTCGTTCTCGGCTAGCCGATGAACCCAACGGAGCGTCGCTCATGTGGGCCAAAGGCGAGGGAGTGAAAGTTTGACTCGTGTCTGTTTCTGGGATCACATCGTTTCCGATGTAATCCTCATCTTGGGTCGAGTTAGCCTCTTCCTCGTACCCGAGGAGGTTAACAAGCAGACCCTTGTTCACTCCTGGCCGCGCCAAGAGTTCCGCCAATCGGCGATTGGTTTCGTCTCGCAGGTCGTCCCCGCTGTCGCGAATGGCCGGATTGGCGTCTTTGATCCCCCTTGCGGGAGCCTGCGGCCATGCCTCTCGATGAGGCAATTGTTGGAATTCGTATCGCGAGCCGGCAGCTCGGACGATAGGGTTACTCGATCGAGCATCCGCAGGAGTCGCGGGAACGCTACTCATTTCGTATGAAAAATAAAGGAAAGAGGTGAGAATAAAGAAATGTGGATCGGGTGAACTTTAAGGTCAAAAGCCCCCTCCTTCTAGCGCCAAAATGTTGTCGCTGAAATTTGGACAACGCTTAGAGACCTAAGCGGTCAGATCCTCGCTCAGAGTGGGTGACCCTCGCTTTGGCCTGAGCGTGTCAGATCCGGTGTCCCGGATCGTCTCTTAGCTGTTGTGCGGTCTTCGAGTCCTTCTGTTATCTGAAAAGAGTAGACATATGTGAACTAAGAAGGGAAAACAGAGGGGGGTCCTCTGTTTACCTCTCCGACGCTCAACATTAGTATAATGCGGGTGGAGTTTGTAGGATGACGAGGAGGGATCGACGAGATTGAGCGAGACGAGGATACTAGGATCGCTGGCGTCTCAGAGCTCGGATCTCGGATCTTTAGGGAGTATTCTTCCGGTCGGGAGAGAATATCCGAAATACCTCACGTGAGAGTATGATATGTGTCTAGGGAGTAAGGGAAAAGTGTCTCTTTTTGGTGTCTCGAGCTTACCTTTGCGTAGAGAGCATCGAGGGCTATTTATAGCCACGGGTGTAGCCTTGTGGCCGAGTGGGGAACCTCTGGGCGTTGGTGGCCGGCCAGGTCCCTCCCACGAGTCGGGAAGGCCGGCCAGGTCCCTCCCCTGGGTGAGGAAGGCCGGCCAGGTCCCTCCCCTGGATGGGGAAGGCCGGCCAGGTCCCTCCCGCGGATGGGGAAGGCCGGCCAGGTCCCTCTCGTGGATGGGGAAGGCCGGCCAGGTCCCTCCCCTGGATGGGGAAGGCCGGCCAGGTCCCTCCTTTGGGCGAGGAAGGCCGGCCAGGTCCCTCCCCTAGGTGGGGAAGGCTGGCCAGGCCCCTCCTTTGGGTGAGGAAGGCCGGCCAGGCCCCTCCCATGGGTGAGGATGGCCGGCCGGGCCCCTCTCCTGTGTGATGGTGGTCGGTCAGGTGCGCGAGGGCGGGTCTCGGTTGTCCCGGGGAAGGCGTCTCCCCTTCGCGCCCCGGATACGAACGTGGATATATATATTTAACGTTGTCGCCGGAAATACGGCGACAACATGTTCAACTGGGGCGGCGGCGATCCTTTACGGCGCCGCGGCGCCAAGTCCCACAACGAATGTTTGGATCTGTTGTGGGACGCCTGGGCCGCGGCGACCCTTTATGGTGCAGCGGCGCCAAGTCCCACAATGGTTGTTTGGATCCGTTGTGGGACTTGGGCCGCGGCGCCATAAAGGGTCGCCGCGGTGACGAATTTTCAAAAATAAAAAATTTTTACAACCGATAATTGATTGGTTGTTGAATTTCCCACAACCCATATACATTCGGTGTGGGAAGTATGAACATTACACAACGGAAGTTTAAGGGTTGTGGGAAAATTCCACACCCCTTATTAAGGGTTGTGGGATCCAGTTTTTCTACTAGTGTTAGTAAGAACTAGAAATTGTGACTTCTTGGATGGTTCAAACTAAATTGTGATGTGTCACTACTATGAAAGGAGGTTAACTACGGTTTACCCATAGTAAAAGTAGTTAACCGTTGAGTTCATAATATCATGAATTACTTACCTGCTTTCCTCACCATATTAGGACTGTTGCATGCATCATGTAATTCACATATTGTAACACATACTAAAATCATTTATTTTATTTATGTTTTCAGCAAAATATCCACTTCAAATAATATTAAGTTCGAATAAACTCGAGGGTGAGAATTACGTTGACTGGAAACGTAACCTCGACATCGTATTGACGGTGGAGAAGCACAAGTATATTCTCACTGCTCTTAGTGCTGACTCAAGCAAGGAAGACAAGGACGCTTTCGATGCGTGGATGAGATCTGATGAGATTGCTTGATGCTACATTTTGGCATCGATGAGCAATGTGTTGCAACAATCTCATCCAGACATCTCCACAGCATATGAAATCACGTACAATCGTCATGAGATGTTCGGATGTCATGGGCGTCAGGCGAGGCAGCAAGCTGTCCGCAGTTTCATGAACTGTAGGATGAAGCAAGGATTTTCGGTCCGGGAACACATGCTATTGATCATGGGTCACCTGAACGATATGGAGATCCTTGGTTCAGAGATAGACGGAGAAACCAAGAATGACATGATCTTGGAGACTCTAACGGAATCTTTTGATAGCTTCCGTCTGAACTATTCCATGAACAAGCTCAATTACACTGTAACTGAGCTTATGAAGGAGTTACAGACTGCCGAGGCACTTCTCCCTAAGAACAAGAAGAAGTCAGGAGAGCTCAATGTTGTTGAACACAGAGCCTCGCCCTCTGGTTCTAAGAGGATGATGAAGAGGCCCACAAACGCCAACCGAACGGGTTCCAAGAAGCCTTACAAGAAGGTTGTGGATGCTTAGGGCAAAGGCATCGCAAAGGTGGACAAGTCTGAGCACAAGTGTCACCATTGCAGAGAGGCTGGCCACTGGCGGAGGAACTGTCCTACCTACTTGAAGAGTGTCAAGGGGAAAGGTATAGTCTTTGTTACTCAAGCTTGTTATATCACAAACAAGGCATCGCACTGGATTCTTGATTGCGGGGCGTCTGACCACGTTGTGTGTGATTTGAATGATTTTAGGAAAACCAGGAGCTTAGGCATTGGGGAGTTCGGATTCAACTGGGGTGATGGAACGAAGGTCGGAGCAAGATCTGTCGGGACCATGAAGCTCAAGTTTGGAAAAGAAACTTTATTATTGAATAATGTTTACTATGTTCCATATTTTTGCAAGAATTTTATTTCATTTGGTCGATTAGAAGAACAAGGTTTCAATTCTAAGATCAATAATGGTATTGAGATTTTTATTGATGATTGTTTTATTACTAAAGCTCAACGTGTGGATTCTATTTATTATTTATATCCTATTGAGCCGACAATCTTGGACACCGAGGTGAATAGTGATTCACTTAGGAAGCGTAAGACGTTTCATACTGATGAAACCGACGACACATATCTATGGCATCTGCGTCTTGGACATATAAGCCTGGATAGGATAAAGAGATTAATAAAGGATGGTCCATTGCAATCCCTACACGTGGGAAGTCTTTCTACGTGTGAATCTTGTCTTGAAGGCAAGATGACCAAGAGACCTTTCTCAACAAAGGGTCTAAGGGCCGCACAAGTATTGGAACTCATACATAGTGATGTATGTGGTCCAATAAACATCCAGGCAAGAGGAGGTTACAAATACTTTGTAACCTTCACTGATGACTACTCTAGGTCTGGTCATATCTACCTTATGCAACATAAGTCACATACTTTGAAATTTTCAAACAGTATAAAGCTTTAGTTGAAACGCAGACGGAGAAACGGATCAAAACCCTTCGATCATATCGAGGGGGAGAGTACTTGTCTGGAGAGTTCGAAGACTTTCTTTGGGAAGAAGGCATTCATTCTCAGCTTACCGCACCTAGCACCCCACAGCAAAATAGTGTGTGTCAAAGAGAAGGAATCGAACTCTGTTAGATATGGTGAGGTCGATGATGAGTTACTCATCGCTTCCTAATTTGTTCTTGGGATATGCCCTAGAAACAGCTGCCTACATTCTGAACCAGGTCCCGTCTAAAACGGTACCCGGCACACCCTATGAAAGATGGAGTGGTAGAAAATCCGTTTTACACCATACTCGCATATGGGGTTGTCCAGCACATGTGCTGAGACAAAAGACTAGCAAGTTGGCTAGTCGTTCAGAAGTATGCCTTTTTGTGGCATATTCCAAGGAAACAAAAGGGTACATCTTTTATAGTACTACTAATCAGAAAACATTCGTTAGCACGAACGCTAGGTTTCTGGAAGCAGATTATATGAAGAATTCAGTACCGAGAAGCAGACTTGTGCTGAAGGAACTGTTGGGTGAAGTAGCTGGTACTTCACAAGATAGGACGGATCCTACTCCAACAGTGGAAGAACCAAACTCGGAACCTGAGACTCCTGCACTTTGTCGTAGTAACAGAGTTGTGAGACAGCCTATTCGTTATATAGGTATCGGAGAGTCTTTTACTGCAGTCGCATACAATGAAGAAGATGATCCGATATCATTTTCCCAAGCAATGCAAAGTTCCGAGGCAACCTATGGCAAGAAGCCATGAACGTTGAAATGCATTCGATGTATGTCAACGGGGTCTGGAAGCTTGTAGATCTGCCTGAAGGCATTAAGCTTGTTGGCTGTAAATGCATCTACAAGAAGAAGAGAGGATTGGATGGAAATGTTCAGACATTTAAGGCACGACTTGTGGCGAAAGGGTTCACACAGAAAGAAGGTATTGACTATGAAGATACCTTCTCGCTAGTCGCGATGCTGAAGTCCATCCGCACTCTCTTATTCATTGTGCAGCCCTAGATTATGAAAATTGGCAAATGGATGTCAAGACTGCATTTTTGAATGGCAATCTTGATGAGCGCATTTATATGGCTCAACCAAACGGATTCATGGAGAAAGGCGAACAGCGCAAGGGTTGTGAGTTCCTCAAGTCCATTTATGGATTGAAGCAAGCATCTAGGTCGTGGAATATTAAATTCGACAAGACTGTGTAGAGCTACGATTTTGATCAGTCAGTAGATGAGCCATGCGTTTATAAGACGATAAACGATGGCAAGGTGGTTTTCTTAGTCCTTTATGTTGATGACATACTACTCATTGGAAATGATGTAGGGAAGTTGTCAGAGGTCAAAGTCTGGCTGTCAAAGCAATTTGAGATGAAGGATCTTGGAGAGGCAGCTTACATTATGGGTATTCAGATCATTAGATATCGAAAGAATCGTAAGATGGCGCTATCTCAAGCATCTTATATTGATAAGATCATGGATCGCTTCAGTATGCAAGACTCCAAGAAAGGACAGCTACCTTTCAGACATGGAGTACATCTCTCAAGTGAGCTATCTAGCATTCCTTACACTTCAGCCGTAGGAAGTCTCATGTATGCTATGCTTTGCACAAGACCAGACATTTGCTACGCAGTAGGCGTAGTGAGCATATTTCAGTCTAACCCTGGACCCGAGCACTGGGTTGCTATCAAGCATGTTCTCAAGTACCTTCGGAGAACGAGAAACTACATGCTTGCGTATTCAGGTGGTGACCTGAATATGACGGGATATACCGACTCCAATTTTCAGGCGGACAAGGATTCCAGGAAGTCGACATCAGGGTCTATGTTCACCCTGAATGGTGGATCCGTGGTTTGGAGGAGTATCAAGCAATCTTGTGTTGCTGACTCGACCATGGAAGCCAAGTATGTGGCAGCTTGTGAAGCTGCAAAGGAGGCCGTGTGGCTGAGAAAATTCCTTATGTACTTGGAAGTTGTTCCAAGTGCAAGCGAACCTATTACACTTTATTGTGATAATAGTGGGGCAGTCGCTAACTGTAAGGAGCCAAGAAGTCACAAGCGCTCTAAACACATAGAGCGCAAGTATCACCTAGTTCGAGATATCGTTCACAAAGGGGATGCTGAAGTCATGAAGATCTCAACGTTAGATAACCTTGCTGATCCCTTCATGAAGCCTTTAACGAGTAATGTCTTCGAGGGACACTTAGAAGGATTGGGACTGAAGGATCATTCGCATCTCCTTTGAGTCAAGTGGGAGTTTGTTGGTATTGGTGCCCACAAAAGAGATATTAGACATTGAAATACTTTGTGTATTTAAATTTTGCTGAAACATTAATCTTAGTAAATGTTCATTCTTTTAAACATTGTGTTAGTTATGTTTAAGCTATGCTCTGAAACTGTCTTCAACGAAAAGGGTGTTAAGTACATACTTGAAAAGATATCTCACTTTGTTATGAGAGTATGAATGAATAAACCTGGCCAGGTATTCATTGAATGAGTTAATTATTTGATTAAAACATGTGACATGTAAAGACATCTCACTTTATATTTTTCTCATTCACAAATAACAAAAGAGTTAGTGAAACAATAACTCAAGGGGTAAAACAGTAATTTTACATTCCTCTTAGTTACTGATACACATGAAGAGTAATATCATAATATACTCCGTGGATCGTGTGAGAAATTGTTTTATCACATCAAACATAAAATATGCGCATACGAACAGAGAGAATGTCAATGTTGGTCCTTTAGTGGAATCGACCAACATTAAGAATTAAAAGACGGAAAAAGTTTGTGAACTTTTGTCTCCGATCTTTATTCTAAAGCTTCGTTTGTGTGGGTCCATAAGGTCTCAATGATAGACACTTGGAAGAGATCAAAAGAGCAAGGATTGTTGATTTACTCATTGAATATAAATTATGATTTATATTGAGGAAATTATTTTTCTAAAGTAACTTATTAAATAATTAGTTATTTAATGTTACGTTTATTTAATTGAATTGTAGAGCATTATTATAATGATAATAATACTCTAGTGATATTCAAATAGATAAAGAAAAAAATACGTATAATTTCTCGTTTCGTACTTATTTGGAAAGTATGTAATTATTTTAATGAAATGTCAAAATGAGATTCTAAATAAATTATATTTAGAAATAAATCAATTAATTGGGAATAAATAAATTGTATATGGCCGAGTATGAGGAGGGTGTTTTGGCCGAATATTAGAGTGACATGGTTATCGGTTTGACCCAGCTTAAGCCCATTATGAACTGTTTATAAAAGGCCAACTAAACCCTAATCACTCTAACCCTAACCCTGAAATTTTCGGCAAAGGCTTTCCTCTCTCCCCCTTTGTGAGTCTCGGCCGAATTCCCAAGAGAATGAAAAGAGAAAAAGTTGTTTTCTAGTTTCCATATTCAATCCCAAGTGTTCTTGAAAGTCCACCCTTTCCATCTCCACAAAAACTCCTTGTGTATTATTGTTGATTCACTATTATGGCGTTTGATGTTTTTGTAATCTGGAAAATTTGATTTAAAATTCGTTTTTAAATTTTTTTTTGGGATTTTTCTCCTTGTCCGATTGCTTTTAGTCGCCCAGGAACTCCAGTCCAGCGAAGGCATTCCGTCCGGCGTGTTTTCCCCTGTCAGGCGATCTTCTCCAATCCGGCGACCCGCTCTAGTCCGGCGAGATTTCCCGGTCCGCCGAGATTTCCCGAGTCCGGCGAGGTTTTCTCCAGTCCGGCGGTCCCAGGTTCAGAGACCCAATTCAGCGAGTCCATTCCGGCGATCCCAGTGTTGAGAGCCCCATTCGGCGATCCTAGTGCGGCGAGCCCCATCCGGCGATCCCAGTGCGGCGAGCCCATTCCGGCGAGCCCAATCCGGCGAGCTCATTCCGGCGAGTTCCATTCCGGCGACCTGATTCTTCCCAGTCCGGCGAGGAATTTTTTCGGGGATTCCGACGATCTTATTTTTCGACATGGATTTGGCGAGGTCTTCCGACGCTAGCGAGCAACGTCGGGATAATTTATTATCCTAATTGTAAGTGATCTCTCAACAAATTAATATGCTAAGTTAAATATATATGAATTGTTCATATAGGTTGTTAGTGTGTTCAATTATTTAGTATTTTACAATTTGATAAATTGTTTATTAAATTAACAAATTGATTTTAATGCCATAGTTTGTTATTCATGTTAAAATTGTTTTAACATGAATAGATCTATTATATAATTCCGCCATATTTGATATGTAATATTTGTTTTATTTAAATTCTTAAATAAATTTCAAGAAGGAGTCTCGCGGCGCGAGATGACCGCGACCCTCACCGCGAGAGGTCCATGGAACTCTTCGTTTGTCGTCTAGCTTCGTTTTCTTTGTAAATAGCTCTATTTCCGGCCTGTTTTGCGCAAAAGTGCTTTGCTCGCGCTCTTTTACCTGTATTGACCTAAAAATGCACTATAAACACATTTTTATAAAACAACCTAATGTGCAAACCAAATTAAACAGAAAGACACTCAATGTTTATTACGTTTCCATCAACATGTACCGTCTCATCTATATCCATCATTTATCACTAATGAAGATGTCCACAATATCAAACTTACGTTAAATAAGAGATGTGCAAGAATTACATGAGTAGATTTACCTTGACCATTACGCAATGCTTACTCGTCTCGAATACTTTCGGTCCCCAAATTCATTACCTTCCCTCACGTTCTTAATTTCCACAAAAGTCGAAGATAAGAATATTGGTACGACTTTAACGCAATCATATGCTTCCCCCTCGCCTTTAGTCTCCACTACTGTATACTCCTCATTTCTAGTCGATCCATAGGTCTTAAAGGCTTTTAATTTCACGGTTAGGATCAAAGGTAGGATATTGATAATATTTCTGACTTAAAATCAATCCTAGCAACTCTTTCCCTACTCACAATTATACTCACTTCTCAAATTTCCATCTCGATCACCTACCCATGCTTTCACTATCCCACTTTTCTTTTTTACTGCACCTTTATTTTCTAACTTTCACTTCTCAATTTAACCCCTTCCAGTTACCACAGTCCCGATCAAACACAACTTTCTCTTTCATTTTTTTTTTGGGTATTGATGTGGTGTGACCCTTTTTGATATTCTTGTAAGACAACATCTCAATATATATACTTTGAAGATTCAACTTGAACACTTAAGAGTCGCTATGATTGATTGAGTTTTTTCTTGTGGGATTAAATATTTTTTTTCTTTATTGGCTCAGCTTTTCCTGACTTATACGAGAAAAAATAGTGTTTGGCATTTTGTGCTTGGGTTCTACACGGATGAACATTTTTATATAGGTTGGCTCTTCCTACTGCCTACTGCCTACTTCCTCCCAACAAGATCGGACTATACCTATTTTGCCTCGATTAAGGTTTGGAGAAGGTTCTAGTGCGTTGTTGGATTTCTTTTCAAACGCTCAGTTGGGATATTCCTTTGGGTTCCTAGGTTTCGAGACATGCAAAATTCGGGTCAATTTGGGATTACATACTCAAGTTTTCTTGCTCCCTTAGTAGTTTGTGAATTCTCTATAGTTTTAAACTTTGGATAACGATTTTAACTTTACCATGTTGATTCCCTCATTTAAACATCTCTCGTCTTTCTTTTAAACTATGCACACAACTAGAAACAATCATCTTACTATATACAAGTTTTACCCTCTACAAAGTAACTAATGACACCCCCCCCCCAAACTTAAAATTGACATTGTCCTCAATGTTTATGTGCAAATCAATTGGGTGCGATTAAGACTTACCTTGCGGGGGTAGTCAAGCGCCCCTATTCGTTTCCGTCGTCCGGGGGTGGTGGAGGATAATTGTACGGGTACCATGGAGGAATCTGGGGGTATGGCGTCATGAACTCTTGTGGGTACGCTGGGTACATGGGCATATCCGGGAAATCACCGGATGGTGTATCGGGTGGTGGCGCGTAATTTTGGCGTTGTGTCCATGTGTCGTAGACATCTCGCTGGAATTCGGCATGGTTCGCGTTGCGTTGGCCAAACTCATTGAGGAATCCCCCGATTGCGTTTTTCCCAGCTCCGATGGCTTGCACATCTCGGTGTAGATTTTGCACGTTGTGTCGGAGTCCCTCGTAGTGTTGGTCCAAACTTTGATAGTCTCGACGAAGGCCGTCGTAATTCTTGTTGAGGTTTGTGTAGTTGCCTTGGAGATCCATGAAATGCGTATCAAGGCGCGTCATCATCGTCATCATCTCGTCGTAAGGTGCATGTGGACCTTAAGATGACTCACCTCGATGGTCTCGGTCGTCGCCTCCCTCTAGACGTTCTAGTTCACGCCGTTCCTCTTCCTCGTCATAGTCGGATCCCATATCCCCAATATTTTCCGGTACATTGACGAACCCGCCTCCGTCTGGGTCTGCTTCCCCGTGCTGCCACTGATCTAGGTCGAGGATGTAGTCGGCTGTGATTGCGTTACCGAGAGGCTGCAAGTCTTTGGTCGCTGTGAGTTGGACCCCTTCTTTTAGGCACATGGCGGTAATTAGGCCGCCATGTCCTAGAAGGACGCTTGTCGAGCGGCTAGCATAGAACACCAATCGCTCGTGGATGACCCGACCAATGTCGATTGGTCGGTTGTGGGCTATGCAGTCGAGCAGTGCTAACCTCTCCACATTCAACTGATGAGGCCTCGCGTTCGGTACGATATTGGCGCTGATGAAGTACACCCATGCCTTGCTGTAACGATTGATTGATGTGATCGACAGGTACTCTCGCTCGTGCATTAGCCGAATTGACTTCTTGCAGTGATATTTGGCCCCAGGTTTGGCCAACGTATGAATCCACTCGTCCCATTTAGGCTGCGTCAACATCGACAAGTACTTGTCATCCGCCGATACGGATGCTCCTAAGAATTTGTTGATGGCGATCGGCGATATGTCGATGTTCTTTCTGCGGACTTTCACCACCGAGTTTGGTGTCACCGAGAGATTTGCGTAAAACTCCTTGACAACTCTCGTGGCCGCTTTCGTGTTGGTTTTTGTGAGCTTCTCCCACTTCCGATTCTGAATTTGTCGAGGAATATTCCCGCACCGGCCGTCTACTTCTAATTGCCGCTCGGGAATGAAGCCCACGTTAGCTATCATGTTCCACGTTGTCTCCACGCCATCAAGGAGGCCCGTCGGTCGAGGTAGTGCGGGCGGTGTGTCCCGAGTGCGTTTCGACTTCTTGGCGGCGTAATCCGACTAAAACAAACAACAAAAAACAAATACATAGTGTTTATATTCATGTGTAGTCAACTAATCGCCCGTGTAATAACCGCAACCACCTCCTAAGACCCTATCGTCAAATAACAACAAATTCCTCTACGACATTTCATCGAACACGTGGTGGGCGTTCGAATTTTTCACTAAACGTCACAAATTTGGACTATATCTTCGTCCAGAAACCACCTACATCTCATGTAACTAATAATCTACTCGAAATCATTCTTCAAAATCTATCAAAACGCAATAAATTTCCACAATTAGGGTTTAGAACATTACCTTGCTCATATTGATGAATGTGTGAAAGAATAGAGCAATTAAATGCAGAATCCTTCCAAATCTGATGTATGAAGATGATGAGGAGAAGATTTGGTTTGAAAATTTATGATTATTGTGGAGAATTCGAAAATTTTGAGGGAGAAAGAGTGTTTTCGGAGGAGAGATGGAGGAGAAAACTGTTTTTGGGGTTAAAATCCCGTTTTTTATTTTGTTTAAAATGCGCTTACCTTGGCGGGTCAGCGCGATCCTCGCGGCGTGAACCGAAGTCTCGCAGCGCGAGGGTGCCAAAAACGACCTTTTCCTTTTCAGACCCGTGCCTCCTCGCGGTGCTCGTCGCGCTGATGTCGCACCGCGAGGATATTGGTCGCGACGCGATGTCCCTTTCTCCCGGCGCGAGACTTTGATTGTTTGCCCCCTTTTTGTTCAGAGTCTCCCGCGGTGCTCTTTGCACTCTCCTCGCGGCACGTCGTCCTGCGCAAAAAAAAATTATTTTTAATTTTTTTTTTTGAGAAAACAAAACAAACAGGAAAACATTACCTAAAATAAAAAAAAACATAGAATGAATATAACAAAAGAAAACACGGGTTGCCTCCCGTGAAGCACTATAGTTAACTTCATTAGCTCGACGCGATACGAATGTACTAGGGGATTTCAAAAATGTAAGTGACCGCTTTCTCGTTCTCGAATACTCCACTGAAGTATGGTTTCACCCGTTGTCCCGTGACTTTGAAGATCCCTCCTTGTTGATTCTTCAACTCTACCCAAGCGTGTGGATAGACTTTGACAATTTCGAACGGTCCAGACCATCTTGACTTCAATTTCCCTGGGAATAGCTTCAGTCTTACGTTGAAGAGGAGGACTTGTTGGCCTGGGTTGAGCTCTTTTCGGACGATGTGCTTGTCATGCCACGCTTTGGCTTTCTCTTTGTAGATCTTGGCATTTTCGTAGGCTTCACGTCAGAGTTCGTCTAAGGCGTTGAGTTGAAGTAGTCGAAGTTGAGTTTCTTCATTCCCAATAACTCTTTGTGCTCTAACTCCACCGGCAAATGGCATGCTTTTTTGTAGACAATGTGATATGGTGACATGCCAATCGGCGTTTTGAAAGCTGTTCGGTAACCCATAACGCATCGTCGAGTTTGTTGACCAATCTTTCAGCGATGCTCCCACCGTCTTCTCTAGTATCTGCTATATCTCGCGGTTGGAGACTTCTGCTTGACCGTTTGCTTGAGGATGGTATGACAACGTCTTTCGGTGTGTGACACTGTATTTGGTGAGGAGGGTGTCGAACTGCCTATTACAGAAGTGTGCTCCCCCGTCGCTGATAATAGCTCGTGGTGTTCCAAAACGGGTGAAGATGGTCTATAAGAACTTCAAGACTACCTTCCCGTCGCTTGTTGGAGTGGCTTTTGCCTCGACCCACTTCGATACATAATCCACCGCTAGGAGAATGTATTTGCTTCCGTAGGATGACGGAAATGGGCCCATGAAATCTATTCCCCAAACGTCGAACAGTTCTATTTCAAACACGTTAGTTAGTGGCATTTCATTTCGATTAGAAATGTTACCCATTCGTTGGCATCTGTCACAAGCAATGATGAAGTTTTAGCTATCTTTGAAGAGCGACGGCCAATAGAAGCCACTCTGAAAAACTTTCGCTGCTGTGCTGTTCGGGCCGAAGTGACCTCCGCACTCGAGACCATGGCAATTTTGCAGCACTAATCCATCTCGTCCTCAGGAACACACGTCCTTACTATGAGGTATGCACATTGCCGATAGAGAATCAGTTCCTCCCAGTAGTATCTTCGGACTTCTTAAAGAAATTTCTGCTTCTGGTATGTCTTGAGGTCGACAGGTACCACGTTGCCTACAAGGTAATTGACGATGTCACCATACCATGGAGGGCGGCTTGATGCACAGCCAATAGCTTTTCGTCGGGGAAGTCGTCATTGATGAGAGCCGTCTTGTATGGAACATGCTCGAGCGTCTCAACCTCGATAAATGATCAGCTACGAGGTTCTTTGTGCCTTTTTTTATCTTTGACTTCGATGTCGAACTTTTGCAGCAGAAGCACCCAACAGATTAAGCGGGGTTTGGCGTCTTTCTTCTCCATGAGGTATCTTATGGCCGCGTGGTTAGTGTAGACGGTCACCTTGTTGCCAATGATGTAGGGTCTGAATTTGTTGACGGCGAACACCACTGCCAAAAACTCATTTTCCGTTGTTGTATAGTTCACTTGAGCTTCGTTAAGGATTTGGATCGCATAGTAAATAGCGTGGAATGCCTTCTGTTTACGCTGCCCAAGAACTGCGCCTACTGCATGTTCGCTGGGGTCGCTCATGATCTCAAACGACAGGCTCCAATCTTGAGAGACGATGATCGGGGCGGTGCTGAGTCGCTGCTTGAGGGAGCTAAATGCATCTTAACACTCAGTGGAGAAGGAGAATTTGGTATCTTTCTCAAGTAACCCGTACAATGGCTTCGTTATTTTGGAGAAGTCTTATAAAGCTCCTATAGAAGCCAACATGCCCCAAGAAGCTTCTCACTCCCTTGACTGAAGTAGGCGGTGGTAACTTCTCGATTGTGGAAATCTTTGCCCAATCCACCTCTAATTTTTCCTTCGACACTCTATGGCCCAACACCATGCCTTCTTGCACCATGAAGTTACACTTCTCCTAATTAAGCACGAGGTTAGTTTCTTCACACCTATTCAACACCTGAGACAAATTCTCCAAACATTGATCAATGTAGGGCCAAATACAGAAAAATCATCCATGAAAACTTCCATTGTTTTCTCCACCATATCTGAGAAGATGGCCATCATGCATCTTTGGAACGTGGCTGGTGCGTTACACAGCCCAAATGGCATTCTCTTTAAGGCAAAAGTGCCATAAGGGCATGTAAAAGTAGTCTTCTCCTGATCCTTTGGTGCTATTGTGATTTAGTTATAACCTGAATACTCATCAAGAAAACAATAATACCTATGCCCTGCGAGACGATCAAGCATCTGATAGATGAAGGGGAGTGGGAAGTGATCTTTGCGCGTGGCATTGTTGAGCTTTCGGTAGTCCATGCAGATCTAAACCTGGTCACTGTCCGCGTAGAAATGAGCTCGTTGCTTTCGTCTCTTACTACCATCATTCCACCGTTTTTGGGAATGCATTGCACCGGACTCACCCATGCGCTGTCGGAGGTCGGATAAATGACCCCGACATCGAACCATTTCAAATTCTCTTTCTTGACAACCTCCTTCATAGCCGGGTTGAGGCATCTTTGGTGCTCTACCGAAGGACGATGGCCATCCTCCAAAAGTATGCGGTGAACGCAATAGGAGGGGATGATTCCTTTGATGTCTGAGAGTGTCCACCCGATCGTTCCCTTGTGCTTGCGTATTGCCACAATTAGCCTTTCTTCTTCCGCCATGGTGAGATGGTTGGTGATGATCACTGGTAGCTTGGCTCCTTTACTTAAGTAAGCATACCAAAGATGAGGCGGTAGTTCTTTCAGCTCGAGAGTAGGTGGCTTCTCTATGGACGGTAAAACTCGGGGTTGGCTCTCCCCCAAACTTTCGACCTAAATTCGTCTGATGGGTTTAGCTGGCCCCCGCACCGAGCACATGGAAATAGGCCTTACCTGGAGGACTTGATGGCACAACTAACCACTAACACGAACTCATTCATGACGGAGACGCGAAGGGCTCTACAAAGTCAGCCAGCACAGATTCGTAATCTAGAGACGCAGATGGAGCAATTGTCAGTGGCGTTAAACTCGAGACCTCAAGGAACATTTCCAAGCAACACCAACATTAATCCCCGATCGCAGGTCAATGCCATCACTCTGAGAAGCGGCGAAGTGATTGAAAATTCAGATAAGAAGAAGGAGAAAGAGGAAAAGGTGAATCTTCATCAACGGCAACGGAACCACCGATAATACCTTTCCCTCAAAGGTTGAAAGAAGGGAAGCTCAATCATCAATTCAGCAAGTTCCTCGAGGTATTCAAACAACTTCAAATAAATATACCTTTCACCGACGCTCTGGAACAGATGCCTACGTACGCCAAATTTATGAAAGACATTTTGTCCAAGAAGCGAAAAATAGACGGGTGCAAGACAATCACTCTCACTGAAGAATGCAGCGCTATTATTCAGAGGAAAGTACCAGTAAAGATGAAAGATCCCGGAAGTTTCACAGTTCCGTGTGCGATCGGTAACACATTCTTCGACAGAGCCTTATGTGATTTGGGAGGAAGCATCAACTTGATGCCTTACTCGATTTTTAAGAAGCTCGGCATAGGAGAAGTGAGAACGAAAAGGATTACTTTCCAGGTGGCAGATAAATCTGTGGTATATCCACGGGGAGTGATCGAAGACCTTTTAGTTAAGGTCGACAAGTTCCTCTTCCCCGCTGATTTCGTGGTGCTTGACATGGAGGAGGACCGTGATATCCCGATCATCCTAGGTCGACCATTCCTTACAACAGGAGGAGCACTCATCGACGTGCAAAAGGGAGAATTGAAGCTCTGAGTCCAAGACGAAGAAGTGGTGAAACGTCTTCATCACCATGAAGTATCCACGAATGAGCGACGATGTGCATAAGGTAGATGTGTGCAATGTTATCAGCACCAACTTCTCACACCAATCCGCAGATTCCCTCAAGGTATGTTTACTTAACTCACCTGATTTCACTGATATGTGTATCAAGCGTGCAGCGGCAGAGCATGCAGAATACATGGACGCAACTAAACCCATCAAACGAAGTTTGGTCGAAAGTTTGGGGGAGAGCCAACCCCGAGTTTTACCGTCCATAGAGAAGCCTCCTACTCTCGAGCCGAAAGAACTACCGCCTCATCTTTGGTATGCTTACTTAAGTAAAGGAGCCAAGCTACCAGTGATCATCTCCAACCATCTCACTATGGCGGAAGAAGAAAGGCTAATTGTGGCTATATGCAAGCACAAGGGAGCGATCAGGTGGACACTCTCAGACATCAAAGGAATCAGCCCCTCCTATTGTGTTCACCGCATACTTTTGAGGATAGCCATCGTCCTTCGGTAGAGCACCAAAGGCGCCTCAACCCGGCTATGAAGGAGGTTGTCAGGAAAGAGATCCTGAAGTGGCTCGTTGTCGGGGTCATTTATCCGATCTCCTACAGCGCATGGGTGAGTCCAGTGCAATGTGTTCCCAAAAATGGTTGAATGACGGTTGTAGAGACGAAACCAACGAGCTCATTTCTACTCGGATAGTGATCGGGTATAGAATCTGCATGGACTACCGAAAGCTCAACAATGCCACGCGCAAAGATCACTTCCCACTCCCCTTCACCGATCAGATGCTTGATTGTCTCGCAAGACATAGGTATTATTGTTTTCTTGATGGGTATTCAGGTCATAACCAAATCACAATAGCACCAGAGGATCAGGAGAAGACTACTTTTAAATGCCCTTATGGCACTTTTGACTTCAAGCGAATGCCATTTGGGCTGTGTAACGCACCGGCCACGTTCCAAAGATGCATGATGGCCATCTTCTCAGATATGGTGGAGAAAACAATGGAAGTTTTCATGGATGATTTTTCTGTAGTTGGCCCTACATTTGATCAATGTTTGGAGAATTTGTCTCAGGTGTTGAATAGGTGTGAAGAAACTAACCTCGTGCTTAATTGGGAGAAGTGTCACTTCATGCTCCAAGAAGGCATAGTGTTGGGCCACAGAGTGTCGAAGGAAGGATTAGAGGTGGATCGGGCAAAGATTTCCACAGTCGAGAAGATACCACCGCCTACTTCAGTCAAGGGAGTGAGAAGCTTCTTGGGGCATGCTGGCTTCTACAGGCGCTTTATAGGAGACTTCTCAAAAATAACAAAGCCATTGTGCGGGCTACTTGAGAAAGATACCAAACTCTCCTTCTCCACCGAGTGTTTAGAGGCATTTAGCTCCCTCAAGCAGCGACTCAGCACCGCCCCGATCATCGTCTCTCAAGATTGGAGCCTGTCGTTTGAGATCATGAGCGACCCCAGCGAACATGCAGTAGGCGCAGTTCTTGGGCAGCGTAAACAGAAGGCATTCCACGCTATTTACTATGCGATCCAAATCCTTAACGAAGCTCAAGTGAACTATACAACAACGGAAAAGGAGTTTTTGGCAGTGGTGTTCGCCGTCGACAAATTCAGACCCTACATCATTGGCAACAAAGTGACCGTCTACACCAACCACGCGGCCATAAGATACCTCATGGAGAAGAAAGACGCCAAACCCCGCTTAATCTGTTGGGTGTTTCTGCTGCAAAAGTTCGACATCGAAGTCAAAGATAAAAAAAGGCACAAAGAACCTCGTAGCTGATCATTTATCGAGGCTTGAGACGCTCGAGCATGTTCCATACAAGACGGCTCTCATCAATGACGACTTCCCCGACGAAAAGCTATTGGTTGTGCATCAAGCCGCCCTCCATGGTATGGTGACATCGCCAATTACCTTGTAGGCAATGTGGTACCTGTCGACCTCAAGACATACCAGAAGCGGAAATTTCTTTCGGAAGTCCGGAGATACTTCTGGGAGGAACTGATTCTCTATCGGCAATGTGCATACCTCATAGTAAGGAGGTGTGTTCCTGAGGACGAGATGGATTCAGTGCTGCAAAATTGCCATGGTCCCGAGTGCGGAGGTCACTTCGGCCCGAACCGTACATCAGCGAAAGTTCTTCTGAGTGGCTTCTATTGGCCGACGCTCTTCAAAGATAGCCGAAACTTCATCATTGCTTTTGACAGATGCCAACAAACGGGTAACATTTCTTATCAAAATAAAATGCCACTAACTAACGTGTTAGAAATAGAACCGTTCGACGTTTGGGGAATAGATTTTATGGGCCCATTTCCGTCATCCTGTGAAAAGAATACATTCTCCTAGCGGTGGATTATGTATCGAAGTGGGTCGAGGCCAAAACCACTCCAGCAAGCAACGGGAAGGTAGTCTTGAAGTTCTTAAAGACCATCTTCACCTGTTTTGGAATACCACGAGCCATCATCAGCGACGGGGGAGCACACTTCTGTAATAGGAAGTTCGACACCCTCCTCACCAAATACAGTGTCACACACCGAAAGACGTTGGCATACCATCCTCGAGCCAACGGTCAAGCAAAAGTCTCCAACCGCGAGATCAAGCAGATACTAGAGAAGACGGTGGGAGTATCGCTGAAAGATTGGTCGACAAAGCTCGACGTAGCGTTATGGGTTACCGAACGGCTTTCAAAACGCTGATTGGCATGTCACCATATCACATCGTCTATGGAAAAGCATGCAATTTTCCGGTGGAGTTAGAGCACAAAGCGTTATGGGCAATGAAAAAACTCAACTTCAACTACAAGGCGTCCGGGCAACAACGACTACTTCAACTCAACGCCTTAGACGAACTCCAACGTGAAGCCTACGAAAATGCCAAGACCTACAAAGAGAAAACCAAAGCGTGGCATGACAAGCACATCGTCCGAAAAGAGCTCAACCTAGGCCAACAAGTTCTCCTCTTCAACCCGAGACTGAAGCTATTCCCGGGGAAATTGAAGTCAAGATGGTCCGCACTGTTCGAAATTGTCAAAGTCTATCCACACCGTTGCATAGGGTTGAAGAATCAACAAGGAGGGATCTTCAAAGTCACGGGACAACGGGTGAAACCATACTTCGGTGGAGTATTCGAGAGCGAGAAAGCAGTCACGTACATTTCCGAAATCCCCTAGTACATCAGTATCGCGTCGAGCCAACAACATTAACTATAGCGCTTCATCGTAGGCAACCCGTGTTTTCTTTCATTATATTCATTCTATTTTTTTCATTTTAAGTAATGTTTTCCTTTTTGTTTTGTTTTCTAAACAAAAAAAAAATTGCGCATGACGACATGCCGCGAGGAGAGCGCGAAGAGCACCGCGAGGAGACTCTGGACATGAAGGGGGCAAACAATCGAAGTCTCGCGCCGCGAGAAAGGACCATCGCATCGCGACCAAGGACGCACAATATCATCGCGGCGCGCATCAGCCCGAGGAGCACCGCGAGGAGGCACGGGTCTGAAAAGGAAAAGGTCTTCTTAGGCACCCTCGCGCCGCGAGGATCGGCGCTGACTTGCCCAGGTAAGCGCATTTTTTAAAAAAAATAAAAAACGGGATTTTAACCTCAAAAGTAGTTTTTCTCCTCCTTCTCTCCTCCAAAAACACTCTTTCTCCCTCGAAATTTTCGAATTCTCCACCATAATCATAAATTTTCAAATGAAATCTTCTCCTCATCATCTTCATACATCACACATTCATCAATATGAGCAAGGTAATGTTCTAAACCGTAATTGTGGAAATTTCTTGCGTTTTGATAGATTTTAGTGAATGATTTTGAGTAGATTATTAGTTACATGAGATGTAGGTGGTTTATGGACGAAAATATTGTTGGAAAAGGTCTACGGTTAAAGAAAAATTTAACATTAATCAAATTAATGGCGGAATTTATAAATTTATTTTTCAAATAAAACAATTTTTTACTAACCTAGAAAAATGATATACATGTTGTATATTAAAAGCATTATTTAATTTACTAGAATACGAACCTTTCTTTGTAGCTTGACCTTAAAACGTTTTGAGAAAGGTAGATCCTCTTCCTTGGCTCGCTCGTCACCGTCGCACCTAATCTTGAATTCGAGAAATCTAAGATTTCTATTACAAGAGTCTATAGAGGTTTCAAAGGATTTGTGTGTGGGCACCATTAAACAATATGAACCAAGAACAATTCTTGGATCATAAGCTAATTCTCTAGATCAAGTATGGATCTAGGTGCAAAATAAGAAGAGTATTTTCTAGAGAGAGAGAGAGAGGGTCGGCCAAATGAGGGAGAGAGCAAGAAAAAACTTAACCTTCACATCTCTATGTGAGGCTCTAAAAATCTATAAAGGTCAATTATTCATTAATGAAAGAATAATGTATTCATGACACAATATTTGATTTTCCCTTCCCCTTTCCCTCTTAGTTTGGCCGGCCATACACCTTGCATTAGTGAGGAAATTTGTTTCCTCACTTAGCACATTTGTTTCCTTTTTAAGGAAATTCATTTCCCTTTTTCTTTTGGGTAATTATCCTTATAAGAAAAAGGAAATAAAACTCTCCTCTTGATACACTATGTTGACTGAACTCTACCTAGGGGCGAAGCATCTAGATGCTTATTTCTTTTAAAACAATTCTTAAAATACCCATTGTAGAATTATAATTGCACAAATAATGAAATTAATTTCATAATGCCTTAAACGATTTTTCGGCTTTAGAAAATAATTTATATTTTCATCAAATGAAAATATTCAAAATCTTATTTTTGACATTCACATCATTTTATGTCCTTGTGGACAAAAAATACCCTTTACACATTTTCCGAGAAAAAGTCTAGTTCAACACTTGAACTTATTTTGACTTAGCTTCTAGTTTAACAATCCTACTCTAATGACTTGTAATAGCAACCTTATGGATCCAAATGAACAAAGCTTGAGCTTCTATACTCGGACTCAAAAGGTCTCAAACCTTTTCCGAGTATTAGCTTAATGTCGACTGACTCCACTAAAGAGTCGACACTGAGAATCTCTCTGTACAAATTAATATATTTTCTACTCAAGTTCAACTTAATTATATTGACCGGATCCATTGAATGTTATCTATGTTTACCCTTCATGAATATCATCAACTAGTTGGGATTTATAAAATTACCATTTTACCCTTCTAGTTGTTATTTCCTCAACTCTTTTGTTACTTGTGAATAAGTCAGAAACAATGTATTGACGAGAAGCTAACAAGTCACATTGTTTCATCCAAATAAAGTCGCTACTTAAACTTGAACATTGCGCAATTCATTTATTCACAATCCAAGTAATAAATCATGAGGTGATATATATTGCATCTCAGCAATCTTGTACATGAATTCCATATCTATGAGAACTTCCCAAAGTTGGTTCATGACATCTTCATAACTTAATATCTCACCAATAGGCCTTGTCTAGATCACACATTGGACCTAGAATTTGACTTTCTCAAATGAGAGTATTGATGCTATGAAATGACATGTTTCATTTCAGGATTTAGGTAAGCATGATGCTATTCATACGTAGTGACCTTGAGATAGAAGATGTTAAATGGTTTGTTCTTCTATTGTCTCTAAAGGTGCACTTTCAGTATCTTCGAAAGATACTTTGAAAGAATTACAGAGTTCCTAACTCTCTATGCCTCGTAACAACACATCCTAGATTTTTCCAACAATCATACTGGGATAAATAGTCCGTTGATCTTTAGATTGCGAATATATCGTTTTAGTCAAACCATGAAGAGTTTGTTCACACAAATCTACATTTGTCTCTTCATACATTGTTAGGTTTGATTAAGGACTATAAGACTATTGAATATCATAAATCTTCAATCAAACTAAAAGGGAATGAATGAACGTTTCAACTTTTATTAATTTAATCAGCAAATTACAAAGATTTATATATTAAATCAATATGTAAATAAACAATCTTTCAATAAGGACTTTACAAAAATTTATATATTACATCAATATGCAAATAAACAATCTTCTTGTGGGCATCTCTGCCAATAAACTCCCACTTGACTCAAAGAAGATGAGAGTAGTCCTTCATGCCTAATCCGTCTCGATGTTGGTCGAAGACCTTGTTGGATAGGGCCTTGGTGAAAGGATCTGCAAGGTTGTCCACCGTTGAGATCTTCTTCACCTCCACGTCTCCACGCTGCACGATCTCTCTAATCAAATGGTATTTCCTCTCAATATGCTTAGAGCGCTTATGGCTTCTAGGTTCCTTTGAGTTAGCAACAGCCCCACTATTATCACAATAAATTGTCATGGGCTCGTTGACATTTGGAACAACTTCCAAATACTTAAGGAATTTTCTAAGCCATACAGCCTCTTTGGATGCTTTACAAGCAGCCACATATTCTGCTTCCATGGTGGAGTCAGCAATGCAAGATTGCTTGATACTCCTCCAAACAATAGATCCACCATTTAGGATGAACACAGATCCTGAAGTGGATTTCCTGGAATCTTTATCCGTCTGAAAGTCGGAATCAGTATACCCCGTCATAGTCAGGTCAGTACTTGAATATGTAAGCATCAAGTTCCTAGTATTCCTAAGATACTTAAGAACATGCTTAAATACAACCCAGTGCTCAGGTCCAGGATTTGATTGGAAACGGCTAACTACGCCAACTGTAAAACATATATCCGGTCTAGTGCACAGCATAGCATACATGAGACTTCCTACGGCTGAAGCATAGGGAACTTTTCTCATGTCCTCAATCTCTTGTGCAGTCTTGGGAGACTGGTCCTTAGAGAGTGAGACTCCATGTCTAAAGGGGTTTTTCACCCCTCTTAGAGTTCTGCATGGAAAAGCGATCCATCACCTTATCTATATAAGATGCTTGGGAGAGCGACAAGGTCCGGTTCTTTCGATCTCGAAAGATCTGAATCTCCAGAATGTATGCAGCTTCCCCTAGATCCTTCATATCAAACTGTTTGGCTAACCAGATTTTTGTTGGGATTGGTGCCCACAAAGGAGATATTAGACATTGAGATACCTTATGTATTTATATTTTGTTGAAACATTGATATTAATAAATGTTCATTCTTTATAAGACTGTGTTTAGTTATGTTTAAGCTATGCTCTGAAACTGTTATCAACGAAAAGGGTGTTAAGTACAGAATTGACAAGATAACCCCTTGTGACAAGTTTGAAACCATTTGTTCGCAATCTCAAGATCGATAGAGCAATCGAATCTTATTATTGATTGTTAGCATGAATCATGATATCTCATCTTGTGATATAGAGAGTTGTGACTCTATGATTCATACTAGGTATCTTATAGAAGATACTGAACAAGACCAGTGACACTTAGAAGCTCGAGACAAAACTGTTTACAAACTCGAGGCTTCAAGTTCACAACTAAAGGAGTATTATGATACTTACCTTAATCCTGAAGTGAATATGTAATTGACATTGCACTTTGTGACATTTGATTCGTCAATGGGCAATGACTAAATTTTAGTTGCATCTGACCCGACTGTTGGTGTCACAAGGATGTAATGTTGGGTTACATGATTCACAGATATGGAATTCATGTAACAAGAATGCAAATACATTAGTATCACACTATGTTTTGTTATGAGAGTGTGAATGAATAAACCTGGCCAGGTATTCATTGAATGAGTTCATTCTTTGATTAAAACATGTGACATGTATAGACATCTCACTTTATGTTTTTCTCATTCACAAATAACAAAGGAGTTAGTGAAATAATAACTCGAGGGGTAAAACAGTAATTTTACATTCCTATCAGTTACTGATACACATGAAGGGTAACATCGTAAAATACTCCGTGGATCATATGAGAAATTGTTTCATCATATCAAACATAAAAGATACGCACATGAACAGAGAGATTATCAATATTGGTCCTTTAGTGGAATCGACCAATATTAAGAGTTAAAAGACGGTAAAAGTTTGTGAAATTTTGTGTCCGTCCTTTATTCTAAAGCTTCGTTCATGTGGGTCAATGAGGTCTCAATGATAGCCACTTGGAAGAGATTTAAAGAACTTGAAAAGTTGATTTACTCATTAAGTATAAATAGTGATTTATATTGGGAAAGTTGTTTTCTTGAAACTCGATAAATAACTAATTATTTATTTTGTTTATTGAATCACAAGATGCCATCATATTGATGATGACATTCTCGAGTGATTAAATATGTTAAAAGAAGAAAACAAATTATTTCTCATTTCGTACTTATTCAATAATTATGAAATATATTTAATGATGTGTCATTAAATAATATTGAGAGTTCTAAATTAATTTTAGAAATTAAATCAAATAAATTTAGGAACAAAAATCAAAGACATGGACGAGTAAAGGGAGAGTGTTTGGCCGGATTACTTAAGGGAATAGGGTCATGGGTTTGACCCAGCTTAAGCCCATTTATAATCTGTATAAATAAGGCTAAGAAACCCTAATCACTAAGACCTAACCCTAGTGTGTTTTTCGGCAATCTCTCTCCCCTTCCCCCTTGTGCAATTCTCGGCCAAAATCCCCTAACAAAAGAGAAAAATTGTTTTCCCTTTTTCATCTTTGATTTCCTAATTGTTCTTAAGAGCCCACACTCATAATCTCAATATTTCTAAGTGTAATATTGTTGATTCATCACTTGTGGTGTTTGAATAATTTAGAAAAATTGTTTTGGAATTTTAAAACTGTTTTAAAAAGGTTTCAGCCATCCCAAAAGTCTCTAGGTCGTTTTCTGTGCATTCCGGCGACCTCCCAGCCTCCAGGAGTCCATTCCGGCGACCCAGACCCAGTCCGGCGAAGGCTACCAGTCAGGCAGGTCCAATCCGGCGAGACAGAAGCAATCCGGCAAGGAAGATCTAATCCGACGAGGTTGTCTGTCAGGCGAGGAGATCCCAGCGAGGCGATCCAGTCCGGCAAAGTCCAATCCGGCGAGGGCAATCCGGCGAGGTCATCAGGCGAGGGGTCCCAGAGATCTCCAGTCCGGCGAGGAGTCCCAGTCCGGCGAGGCTCCCAGTCCGGCGAGCCCCCTTTCAGGCGAGTCCCTGTGCGGCGACAGATCCCAGTCCGGCGAGTGACCAGTCCGGCGAGGGCATCCATTCCGGCAAGCACCCTGTCAGGCGAAGAATCCCAGTCTGGCGAGGCTCCCAGCTGCTGTGCAATCCGGTAACCACTCCCAATCCGGCGAGGACGCTCCCGAGCAATCCGACGAGGCTTTTCTCGGGATTTGGGCCTGACGTGGCATTCAGGCGAAAGCTAGCAACGTCATAGTTGTTTACAACTATTTACGTAAGTCATTCCTCAATTAAATAAATAAATATAAATTATATAATTGTTATATAAATTATTATTTCAATTTAATTTGATTGAGCGTGTGTATTATAAATTGTTTATAATCACTCAATAAATTTTAATGGCTTAGGTTGTTAAATATATTAAAATTGGTTTTAATGTATTAGATCTAATTATAATTTTCCGCCACATAGGATGTGTATTGTAATTAATATTGTTTAATTGTTAAATAAATTCCAACAATTTTAACCTCAGATAATTTACCTACATCATTCCCAATGAGTAGTATATCATCGACATATAATACCAGAAACACAAGCTTACCTTCGTGTATCAATTTATAGATACAAGGTTCATCTATTGACTGTTCAAAACCGAAGCTTTTAACAGTATCATCGAATCTGATATTCCATGATCTAGATGCTTGCTTTAATCCATAAATGGATTTAAGCAATTCACAAACTTTTTCCTCTTGATCATTTTCCACAAAACCGTTTGGCTGAGCCATGAAAATGCGCTCGTCAAGATTGCCATTCAAAAAGGCAGTTTTTACATCCATCTGCCAGATCTCATAATCGAGAGCAGAAGCTATGGATAGAAGTATACGGATGGATTTAAGCATTGCGACTGGCGAGAAGGTTTCTTCATAATCGATACCTTCCTTTTGGGTATAACCCTTAGCCACTAGTCGCGCTTTAAGCGTCTCAATGTTCCCATCCGGACCCCTTTTCTTCTTATAGATCCACGTACACCCTACAAGTTTAACCCCTTCAGGTAGGTCTACAAGTTTCCAGACTTTGTTGACATACATCGAATGCATCTCAACTTTCATGGAATCAAACCAAAGATTTGATTCAGAACCAGCCATCGCTTGGCTGTAGGAAACAGGGTCATCCATATCAGCGACGGCTACGAGAGTGTCGCCATAGGACATGTACCTGTCAGGTTTTTCAGAAACCCTCCCACTACGTCGAAGTACTACCTGACGAGATTCTGAATTGAAAGGTTGTGTTTCAGTTGGGGTAAGAACAGTTCTTACAGATGAGGTAGAATCTTCGTCACCCAACTTTTCTTCAAGCACAATTTTGCTTCTAGGTTTCGTATTTTTCATATAGTCCTCCTCAAGGAAACGACCATTAGTGCTGACAAACGTTTTCTCATCCTCGGGACTATAGAATGTGAAACCTTTGGTTTCCTTTAGATATCCAACGAATACACATAATTCTGACCTACTAGCCAACTTGTTAGTCTTTTTCCTTAGCACATGTGCATGGCAACCCCAAATTCTGATGTGGCTTAAACTAGCTTTACGCCCAGTACATCGTTCATAAGGAGTACCAGGGACCGTCTTAGACGGAACTTGGTTCAGAATGTATGCGGCAGTTTCGAGGGCATATCCCCAAAAGGAATTAGGGAGTGATGAGTAAATCATCATTGATCTAACCATATCCATCAAAGTTCGATTCCTTCTCTCTGACACTCCGTTTTGTTAGGGTGTGCCAGGTGCTGTAAGCTGAGAAGCGATACCTTCTTCTTTAAGAAAGTCGTCGAACTCTTCAGACAAGTACTCACCACCTCGATCAGATCGAAGGGTTTTGATCTGTTTGCCAGTCTGCTTTTCCACTAAAGCCCGAAAGACCTTAAATCGTTAAAGGTTTCGGATTTGTGTTTGAGCAAAAAGACAAATCCATATCTTGAGTAATCATCGGTAAAGGTAACGAAGTATTCGTATCCTCCCCGTGCCTGAATTCTGAGCGGACCACATACATCAGAATGTATTAGGTCTAGCAGCTCAGTGGCTCTTCAACCTTTATCAGAGAAAGGTCGTTTGGTCATTTTTCCTTCTAAACAGGATTCACAAGTCGGCAGTGAGCCTATTGTAGAGGCTTTGAGTGGACCATCCCTCACAAGTCTCTTAATCCTATCTAGACTAATATGACCAAGTCTTAAGTGCCAGAGATATGTTGATTTTATTAGATCAGAGGAGTCATTAAGTTTGATCCTCTTAGGTTCCCTAATTAGATCATTATCTATTTCAGTGTCTGAAAGCAAAGGTTGTGTAGGATAAAGATAGTATAAACTATTCTTTAAACATGCATCAGTGACAAATGAATTGGAAAAAGTAATACGAATTCCATTATCAATAAACTTTAAATAATAATTCTGCTCAACAATTTGAGCTACAGATATTAAGTTTTTCCCAAAGGAAGGAACATAATACACATTATTCAAATTTAAAGTTTTTTCTTTGAAAGAGAGTGTCACGGATCCCACAGGCTTAGCAGACACCAAGCTCCCATCACCCCACTTGAAGCAGAAGTCGCCATCCTCTAAGCTTTTGCTTTTCCTGAACCCATTCAAGGAGCAACAAATATGGTTAGTAGCAGCGGAGTCAATAATCCACGATGATACATTATCAGCTACTAAACAAGCTTCGGTAATAAGTACAATACCTTTCCCTTTAGCCTTGAGGTAGGTAGAACAGTTTCTACGCCAATGTCCGGGTTTATTGCAATGGTGACAGCTATCCTTCGACTTGTCCACCTTTGCAGTCCGAGGCATCTTCTTCTTCTGAACCTTACTAGGGTTCTTCTTGTCGGCTCTATGAGATCTCTTCTTAGGTCCAGAGGTAGAGACTCTTTGCTCAGTAGCATGAGCTTCTCCAGTAGTCCTCTTTTTCTTTAAGAGTCCCTCAGCGGTGTGAAGCTCCTTCATCAGCTCGGTAATAGTGTACCCTAGCTTATTCATGGAGTAATTCAGCTTGAAAGTATCAAAAGATTCAGGGAGAGTTTCCAAGATCATATCTATCTTGGTTTCTCCATCAATCTCAGATCCAAGGATTTCCATCTTGTTAAGATAACTTATGATGAGCATCATATGTTCTCTAACGGGAGTCCCTGCTTTCATACGACAGTTCATAAACTGTTGTACCGCTTGTTGCCTAGCCTGACGCCCTTGCCCTTCAAACATCTCCTGGAGATTGTAGAGAATTTCATAGGCTGATCCAATATCACGATGTTGTTGTTGCAACACATTGTTCATCGACGCTAAAATATAGCATCTCGCAATCTCATGGGATCTGAGCCAGGCCGCAAAGGCATCCTTGTCCTGTTGGGTCGAATCATCATTCGTCTTAGGAGGACATGGGGTGGTGAGTACCCACTTGTGCTTGTCCACGGTAAGGACAATGTCTAGGTTAAGTTTCCAATCTACGTAGTTATCACCTTACAGTTTGTTCGAGGAAAGGATAGTAGAGAGGGGGTTTAGAGACATTGCTGAAAAGTTGAAACAATTTACGATTAGTCTTTTGTTTAGGATTTTAAGTTTAATTTTATTTAGACAAGGGAAAATCCAAAGGTGTTATGAACAAAATGACAATTTACTCCTTCGATGGAAGGCCGCAAAGAGTCGCCTTTCATAAGTAAATGACACATCATTAATGCATAGTCATGATGTCAATACACCAGTGTTTGACTAGTCACCTTATAAAAATGTAACTTTTCGCAGGGCCTCGAGGGAGGATTACTAGAGTTTGAGTCTAAGTGTGTAACCAATAACTTAGTTCAACAAGATCTACTTTGAAAACAATCCGCCGAGGGGAGGCCTTGTCTCATTGTTTCACTTTTGAACATAGCTATAAAAGCAATGTTAGGAGCAATGCGTCTATGAGTACTCTCATTTAAGAGAGGGCCACTAGGGTGACTCTTAGTCCGTCGACATGTGAACTTCACATTAGCGTTGGGGATCGCGGGTTGCAAACAATAAGTACAATCCTCCCACTTAGTTTTTAGGAAAAATAAGGGGACAATGGATTGCAAACAAGTGCAATCCTCCCACTTAATTTTTGGAAAAATGGCACGTCTACTCTTGTACATATAGGAAACATATTTCCATTAGCAAAGAGAGATAGAGTGGATCACTAGAAAAAAAGAACCCTTAAATTGATATTTGTGAGGGGAGAGCAGTGTTAATGCACTAAGGCGCAAGGAACATACTCGGATCTTTTTGTCTATTAATTTATTTTTCCTAAGGAAAGTGTGTGCGATTAATAAATCGTCACTTTTGCACTTGAAAGTTTTTGAGATTAAAAAATCTCGTAAAATTATTATGTACATCTATATATATATATATATATCTTCATGACATCTTCCTTCAAGACGCCTTCATGGTGGTGGAGCGCGAGAACGTCGGAAATCCACGATAGTATGAAGAAGACGGGAGAAAGCTAGGAGTCGCAAAATCCGGATTAAAAAATCTGGATTCGCGGACTGCCGTACACATCGGACTTAAAAGGTCATAAATGTAACATCCGGTATCCGATTAAGCTGAAACTAATTGCATTGGATAGCTAACATCCGTACCTTTAATTTGGTTTAAGAACCACTAATTTTCAAGGTCGGAGGAAAGAGTTATGCCAGTTTTACTGAGCCATAATAATTTGTCCAGAATTTGAAAAAATTAAAAGTACGTCGGATCTAGCTGCAAAGAGAAAGAGGTTTATTGAAAACATTTTAATTGTATGTTTTGATTTCAATTGTGTATTATATTAACATATTAATAATTAAATACAATATAAAATAAACAACATAATTTAAAACATTCAATAACTAATTTAAACTAGAAGTGCAAAGAACTAGTTTAAACTATGTACACAAATTTTCAAACTTGTCAAAAAATTTATTTTGAATATGCTAAACATAAAATAATTAAAAACGGTTTTTACTGTATTTATATAGCATATATAACAATTGAAAATCAACAAAAAATTAATTTTAGAGGTCGTACCCAAAAATTAAAATTTAGTAAGATCTAGTCTTTTGAAAAAAAACCATTATTCAAGCAAATTTAGAAAACAATTTTCTTATAATGATTTTAAATAACATGTACATGTTTATGCTTTTACCATAGCTCTGATACCATTTGTTGGAATAGGTCTAGGGTTAAAGAAAAATTTAACATTAATCAAATAAATGGCGGAATTTAAAAATTTCTTTTTCAAGTAATTTTTTTTTACTAACCTAGAAAAAGCATATACATGTTATACATTAAAAACATTATTTAATTTACTAGAACACGAACCTTTCTTTGTAGCTTGATCTTGAAGCGTCTCGAGAAAAGTAGATTCTCTTCCTTGTCTCGTTCATCACCTTCGCACCTAATCTTGAACTCGAGAAACCTAAGATTTCTATTACAAGAGTCTATAGAGGTTTTGGAAGAATTTGTGTGTGGGCACAATTAAACCATATGAACCAAGAACAATTCTTGGATCATAAGCTAATTCGCTAAATTAAATGTGAATCTAGGTGCAAAATAAGAAGATTATTTTCTAGAGAGAGAGAAAGAGAGGGTCGGCCACAAGAGGGAGAGAGCAAGAAAAAGGCTTAACCTTCACATCTCTATGTGAGGCTCTATTTATAGGAGAAGGAAAAATCTATAAAGGTCAATTATTCATTCATGAATGAATAATGTATTCATGACACAATATTTGATTTTCCCCTCTCATTTCCCTCTTGGTTTGGCCGGCCATATACCTTGCCTTAGTGAGGAAATTTGTTTCCTCATTTAGCACATTTGTTTCCTTCTTAAGGAAATTCATTTCCCTTTTTCTTTTGGGTAATTATCCTTATAAGAAAAAGGAAATAAAACTCTCCTCTTGATGCTATGTTGGCAGAAATTTACCTAGGGGGGGCATCTAGATGCTTCCTTATGTCTTTTAAGACAATTCTTAAAATACCCATTGTAGAATAATAATTGCACAAATAACGAAATTAATTTCATAATGCCTCAAACGACTTTTCGGCCTTAGAAAATAATTTATATTTTCATCAAATGAAAATATTCAAAATCTTATTTTGACATTCACGTCATTTTATGTCCTTGTGGACAAAAATACCCTTTAGACATTTTCCGAGAAAAAGTCTAGTTCAACACTTGAACTTATTTTGACTTAGCTTATAGTTTAACAATCCTACTCTAGTGACCTGTAATAGTGACCTTATGGATCCAAATGAACAAAGCTTAAGCTTCTATACTCAGACTCAAAAGTTCTCAAACCTTTTCCGAGTATTAGCTTAATGTCGACTGACTCCACTAAAGAGTCGACACTGAGAATCTCTCAGTTCAAATGAATCTATTTTCTACTCAAGTTCAACTTTATTATATTGAGCGGATCCATTGAATGTTATCTATGTTTACCCTTCATGAATATCATCAACTAGTCGGGACTTATAAAATTACCATTTTATCCTTCTAGTTGTTATTTCCTCAAATCCTTTCGTACTTGTGAATAAGTTAGAAACAATGTATTGACGAAAAGCTAACAAGTCACATTGTTTCATCCAAATAAAGTCGCTACTTAAATTTGGACACTGCGTAGTTCATTTATTCAAAATCCAAGTAATAAAGCATGAGATGATATATATTGCATCTCAGCAATCTTGTACATGAATTCCATATCTATGAGAACTTCACAAAGTTGGTTCATGACATCTTCATAACTTAATATCTCACCAATAGGCCTTGTCTAGATCACACATTAGACCTAGAATTTAATTTTCTCAAATGAGAGTATTAATGCTATGAAATGACATGTCTCATTTCAGGATTTAGGTAAGCATGATGCGATTCATACGTAGTGACCTTGAGATTGAAGATGTTAAATGGTTTGTGCTTCTATTGTCTCTAAAGGTGCACTGGTCAATTCAGTATCTTCGAAAGATACACTGAAAGAATTACAGAGTTCCTAACTCTCTATGTCTCGTAACCAGACATCCTAGATTCTTCCAACAATCATACTGGGATCAATAGTCCGTTGATCTTTAGATTGCGAATATATCGTTTTAGTCAAACCATGAAGAGTATGTTCACGCAAATCTTCATTTGTCTCTTCATACATTGTTAGGTTTGATTAAGGACTATAAGACTATTGAATATTATAAATCTTCAATCAAACTAAAAAGGCATGAATGAACGTTTCAAATTTTATTAATTTAATCAGCAAATTATAAACATTTATATATTACATCAATATGTAATAAACAATCTTTCAATAAGGACTTTACAATGATTTATATATTACATCAATATGCAAATAAACAATCTTCTTGTGCGCATCTCTGCCAACAGAATCCACTTCGAGCGAGTAAGAATTTTTAAGAATAATAATAACACGAATTAATAAAGAGCTTTGATTGATTGTAAGATGAATACAAGAATAATCTCGAATGATTACAATGTGAATTCCGTCCCCTCCTCTATTATATATGTGCTATATTTATAGGCTGACTACAACGTCTTTCTCCTTATTTCTAGCAACGTCTATCTTGACTGACTCTTTCCCCACGCTTCCTGACCGTTTCACCACGTGTATTACTGACCACGTACTGCTTGACAATTTAGTCCGTAAGAATAGCTCGGGAAGAGTGGATTTCGGTGAGAAATCAGACTGTTTGAACAAGGTCTGGATCTTGATTGTAAGGAAGGGGTTTTATGAGTTAAAACCGTGGTGGGACTTAGGCCTAAGGCCCATTTGGTACTTCGAGTGATCAGCATGTCGTTTTTATGGCATGTCGTCGTTTTTTGACATATTGTTATTTTTACCTCTTTTTAGGTCGTTTTAGCATTGAAATGCATAAACGGTGTCGTTTGCTGAAGGGGACGAAGTCCCCCATTAACAACTCTCACCTTCATACCTATTGTGATGATTCTTCGGGTCCAATGTCCGTGGAGAGCTCGTCCGAAGAATATTTGGAATGTACTCCTTCCGACAACGCTTATACGGCGAGTTTCCCGAAGAAAGGAAATAATCAGACTTTTCTGCTAATCGTTAAATTCTCGTGTCTCCCAATTTTATCTGGACAGTCTTTGAAAAAGTATTTGTTGTCTTGATTTCACACTACTACAAAAGATACTTTTAGAAGCGACAGGGTGAATTAGAAGCGACTAGTCGCTTCTAATTAGAAGCGACTTTTGACAATTAGAAGCGACTAGTCGCTTCTAACTTCAATACCCCGATATTTACAAAATTATCAATATTTTGACAATTAGAAGCGACTAGTCGCTTCTAATAGTCATAATTACTGAATTTTGGCATTAGAAGCGACTAGTCGCTTCTAAAGTCGCTTCTAATGTCCCAATATTTTGGCTCCAAATTTTCTCCGCCAAAAATTTCACTAAGTATGGAAATTGGGGCATTAGAAGCGACTAGTCGCTTCTAATGTCGCTTCTAATGCCCCAAAATTTTGGCTCCAAACTCACACCGCCAAAAAATTAACTGAGTATAGATATAGGGCATTAGAAGCGACTAGTCGCTTCTAATGTCGCTTCTAATGCCCCAAAATTTTGGCTCCAAATTCACACCGCCGAAAATTTCACTGAGTATAGATTTGGGGCATTAGAAGCGACTAGTCGCTTCTAATGTCGCTTCTAATGCCCCAAAATTTTGGCTCCACTTTCCCTCCGCCAAAAATTTCGTCAAGTGCAGAAGTTAGGGCATTAGAAGCGACTAGTCGCTTCTAATGTCGCTTCTAATGCCCCAACTTATTTAAACGGTGTCGTTTTGGTTATTTAGCGACATTAGAAGCGACTAGTCGCTTCTAATGTCGCTTCTAATGTTTCTAGGGCTTTAAACCGGCCAAGCCTCCCTTTTTCCTTATTTCTTCACCTCTCTCCCTCTCACTCTCCCTCTCACTCTCCCTAGAAAGATCCGGCCAGCCCCCTCCTTCCCGCCGCCGCCGCCGCCGCCCTTCTCCCTCCCGCCGCCGTCCCTCTCTCGCCCTTCTCCCTCCCGCCGCCGTCCCCTCTCCTTGTTTCTCCCAGGTTTTGTCCCTCCCCTTCTCCCCTCTCCCTCCGACCAGCCACCCTCTCCACCGCCGCCGCCGTCCCTCCCCTTCTCCCCACCAGCCACCCCCTCTCCCTCCCCCGCCCTTCCTCCCCCGTACCCCCTCCCCCGCCTCCGTCCCTCCCCCGCCTCCCCTTCTCATCTTCGCCGCTTCCCTCCGTGCCCTCCTCCGCCCTCCCTCTCGCTCTCAGCCCCTCCTTCGCCGTGCTCCGCCCCTCCTTCGCCGTGCTCCGCCCCTCCTCCGCCGTGCTCCTCCCCTGCGTCTCCACCGCCGAGCTCCGACTCCCCCTCCTTGTCAAGGTACGTTTAGTTTATAATTAGTCTAATATTGTTATAGGTTAGTCTAATTTCGTTTTATAAATATTATGTTAATTAGTTTTGATTTATTATTGTCGTCGCAGCCTCGTCACCGGTTGTTTGTCGCTGAACCCGCGCCTCGTTGTAACCTAACTCCTCGACTCGGATCGTTGTTTTTTAAGGTATATATATGTTAGTTTTAAAATTATTGTAGTTATATTTTGTTTTATGGTTTTAATTTTATGTTTTATTTGTATTTAGGTATTTGTGTGTTTGTTGTTCGTCGCGTCGTCTCGTTGAGTGTAGACTTTGCTCGTCTCATCCCGCCAAGGTTAGATATTTATGTTTTTTGAAGCGTATGTTTAATAATGTAGGTATGCAATTGAAATTAGTAATTAATTAGGTATGCAATTGAAATTAGTAATTTCGTTATATATTTAATTTGCTCATGTAGTATGTAATTGAATAATTAATATGTTAAATCAATGAATTTGTTAAATAAAGTATTTTGTTATGAATGTACGATATTAATAAGGGTATTCATAATTTGATGTTGTTCAGCCTCACGAGTTCAGCCTCACGAGTTCTCTATTTTCCAATCCGAGAAGTGTTTGCCTTATGGGAAGATGAGTCCGACGCGCTTAGACGACAAGTCGAGGGAAATGGCAGAGTGGTACATCTTGACAAATTGTACCGAAATGGATCCGTATATGACGTGAGTATTCTTAATCGTATAAATTACGTACATTTGTTTTTTTTTATTTCTCTAACTTCTTGAACGTATAAACAGTGAGCATTGGAATCTCATGGAATCTGAACGTCGCTATGATGTTGATGAAGCGCATCGAAAAGAATTTCGAGGCTGGTTCGCCAAAAAAGTGTACGACCAAAAAATTGGCGGAGTCGATGTGTCTGACGAGTTGTATGCATTATCGGTCGGACCATTACTGAATGTTCACATTTATCCGAGTTGTGTGGTGAACGGCGTCAAATTTATCACTTCTCGTCGCGATTCAATGCGTACTACTCAAAATAGTGGTGTTTGCGTACCTGTGGACGGCTACACGTTCTACGGAAGGATGGACGATGTTGTCGTGCTGAACTATCGACATGATTGCAGAGTGGTACTATTTTGGTGTCGTTGGTATGGTGACAAGCACGATTCACGCAGACGCATTCGCAAAGATAATGTATGTGGAACAACGAGTGCGTATGTGGCGAAAGAATGGTTTCCAGATGAGCCTTTTATACTCGCTACTCAAGCCAAACAAGTGTTTTACTTGCCTGATCCTCGAAATCCTGAAAAAGGGGAATGGAATGTCGTCGAAGATTGTAATCATCGATTCGTATGGGATTTTCCTGACATTGACGTTTCATCGTCAGCTGTAGTTCCATTGTCCGTACAACATACTGATTTCGCGAGTTTGTCTCATCTTCACGATAATTGTGAATCGATTCTAGTTGATGATGCTATCGAAGATGAGCCTACCGACGACTTCATAGACGACGATGATCAAGACGTTGATGTTGACCATTTCCTTGGAGATAATGTTGATGATGATCTTGAAACAGATCAAATTGACCTCTTAAGTGACGATGAACAAGATTGAGTAAATTGTTTAACTATATTTAAGATTCTTCTAAATTTAATGTATTTCATAAACTAAAAATCTAATTTATCTTTTTTGCTTTGCAGTATATCGACTAGCAGAGATGAGCCTCCGCCGCCTTTGTCCGGACGAGGTTCGACTACGGGTCAAAGCTCGCAAAGAGCTAGAAAAGGGAAGAAAGTCAAGATTATATTCGACCCCGTCCGTCTCCAATTTTTTCCGCCACTCAGCAGAGGTGATGACGAGAGAGTCAAAAAAGGAGAGCGCATTGGCACGTTTGCAAATAGTCTTAGAGTTTTGGTGCGAGAGCACATCCCTCCGACGACGCCGAGCTGGAATGACGTCTCGGCGCAACAAGTAGCAGCCATTTTGTCTGGTATAAATGCAGAGTATGACTTTGTGTACGAGGACGAGTCGGGAGACATTATTCCAGCAACGTGCCACTCGAGTCTTATCGAGAAGACTATTATCCGCGACGCGAAGAAGCGTCTGCGAGACGGAAAGTCGAAGTATAGTCGATTTTACCGGATTGAGTGCGGCGGAGACAAAGAGGAGGCGCTCCAGAGAACGCCCAAGGGTCTGACGAAACAACAGTGGTCCGAGATGATTGATAGAATGACCACAGAAACGTTCCAGGTATAAATTAGATTAAACATATTAATCAATTATTCTTAAAAATAATTTTCTAACCAATGTTATTCTCTAGGACATGTCCAAACGGAATACGGCGAATCAAAAGAAGAAGACCACGAAGAGTCGACAGGGCACGATCTCATTTTATGAGTATCGTCATAGTCACGTTAGTATATTTTCATTCAATTTCAAATTACATAAGTTATATATTATAGTTATAATGCGTTATATGCATATGCAGCGGGTAGGAGAAGGCAGGCAGATGCTAGGACCGCTCGGTGCGTGGGAGAGGATGCACACGACTCCCAATGGTCAGTGGACTACGCCAGCTGCTGGAGAGTA
Source organism: Urtica urens (assembly GCA_958296335.1). Lineage (NCBI taxonomy): Eukaryota > Viridiplantae > Streptophyta > Magnoliopsida > Rosales > Urticaceae > Urtica > Urtica urens. The sequence continues at coordinate 36,537,227 of OY282520.1, forward strand.
TCATGTAAGTATATAGGTTATTAATTAAGTTTTCTTATAATTGTTGTTATTAATAATTACTTTAATTTGTATTGTGTATGTAGGCTCGGATAGTAGCTCGGGTGGCTGATCTACAAGAACAAGCTCGGGAGTCAGGACGTGAGGTTAGCTTGCCATCTTTGGAGGAGACTGCTATGAGCGAAATCCTCGGGACGCGACGGGATTGGGCTACGGGAATTGGGCCTCTAATTCCGCGCTCCGACATGCTAGAAGCTCAAGCCCACGACAGCTCATCGTCTTCCGTAGGGAATGTGAGTTCGAAGTCCTCATCTGATATGGAAGAGAAGCTAGCGGCTCTCCAACAAGCTGTGTTTGGCATGGCTGCTGGTTTGAGCCAGACCCCAGACTTCACTCCGACTCCCGTGTTTAGGGCGACTTTGGACCACTACATGACCCAGTTCGGACCTCGTGAAGGCGATTGGGGCAATGCAGGCGCTTCGGGTTCAGAGCAGAGACCAGATCGACCTTCGACTCCCACCGACACCGAACCAGAAGAGCCTCCACACGGACCCAGCGGACGACGCGCAGGACGAGGACGACGAGGACGAGGACGACGATGATTGTAATTTATTCGACGTTTTAGACTTATTGATATCCGTTTATTTACATATCGACTTTCGGTTTTCTAAGTAGTTGAACTTATGCTATTATCTTATTGCGGTTTTTTAATTACTTGAACTTATGTTATTATCGACTTTATACATTGTCGACGTTTTATTATATTACTATCGACTTTTGATTATATTATGTTTATGTTTAATTTGATTTAAATTAGTAAATTTTAGTATTATTAAATTTAATTACTGATAATAATATTTAATTAACATTTAAAACCGGATATAAATTTTTAAAAATTAGATTTTACACTTTTAGAAGCGACTAGTCGCATCTAAAGTCGCTTCTAAAATATGGCGGGTAACAATTAGAAGCGACTAGTCGCTTCTAAAGTCGCTTCTAAAATATGGCGGGTAATAATTAGAAGCGACTAGTCGCTTCTAATTGTTTCCCGCCACCTCTTCCCACGCTTTTTTGGTCGATGTTAAGGGCCTTTAGAAGCGACTTTAGAAGCGACTAGTCGCTTCTAATTTCGTCGCTTCAAAACATTAGAAGCGACTTTAGAAGCGACATGGCTTTAGAAGCGAAACATTAGAAGCGACTTTGTCGCTTCTAATGTCGCTTCTAAAGCCAAATTAGAAGCGACTTTTTGGCCTTTAGAAGCGACTTTTGTCGCTTCTAAAGGCCTTTTTTCTCCTAGTGTCATACAATTTCATAGTTCCCAAGGAAAAGGACAAGACTCACCGACCACCCAATGGAGTCAATCATCCGTTGTTGTATGTGACTCTTGGGCTTCCTTTTTATCATTTCATCTCTCAAGTTCTTGACGAAACTAACTTAGCTCTCACTGAACTAAATACAAATATTTATCGAGCACTGATTTGTGTGATCATCCTCTGGAGAGAATATAGTGGATGTGATCCTCCATCCTCAGTCGTTTCTTACTATTATAAATTTAAACTATATCCTCGTTGCAACAATTAGTATTATGTTACGACCAAGACTGAAAATGTTTCCTTGATCACAAACTTACCGACATGTAGCAAGTATTATAAAGATCGGTTTTTTTGCTTTAATAGTTTTACTTATGTGTTATTTTCTTGTAGAAACTTTTCGTAGACGATCATACCTTGTTGATTTTGAGAAAGTCAAAAATATTTTTCATCAAGATCGTTGTATAAAAATATTTGGACTTCCGAGAATTATTCAAAATTTTATTGGATATTATGTCCGGCCAATCCTGGTTTCGATTTTGGTAAGTTTATTTGTTTATTATAAAAGTTTATGGGTGTCATAATTTGTTGATAACGTATCCTTTTTTTCACAAATGGGCAAATCACTTATTAATCCCGAGAACCTTCAACTTCCGAAAGGCTTCATGGTTCCTAAAAAAGGAATATAATGGTCTCCACCGAGTCTGAAAACCGAGAAAATTCCAAAAGCTGCTCTGAGACATGACACCAATTCTCTGAAGCCTCCGTCTTCTGCAGTTTGTCCGACTAGGGATGCTCCAAACCATCTTAATTCAGTGTTTCACTATATTCTGGATCTTCCTGACATGTAAGATCTTAAGCAAGTTACAGATTTATTTCTCTCCGACTGAGCTGCAAGGATTCTTCACAGTCTTGCACTTGTAACTTTTTTGAATATATATACTTTAACTATTTTGTTATAAGTTTAGATATTCTAATTTTTATCTGATCAGGCATTGTCGGCCTTTCTTCCTTAGGTTTCAAAATTGTTAATGAGGTCTTAGAAGAAAAACTCATAGACCAAAACCAAAAATTCGAAGCCAATATCGTTTTCATCAAGAAGGAAATTAAGTCGACTCGGGACCAAATCAATGAATTTGACGAGTGCCGGGAAGAAATGCGGGCGAACATAAAATCATTAAAGGCCGAAAGGAAGAAGTCAATCAAGAAAGGTGCCTATGAATTCATATATTCCGACGAGTATCTGTCCGAGCTTTCAAAATATTATTACGCTAGGTGATTGCTACTTTCAAGTGTCTTAATTAAAATAATTGAACTCTTGATATATCCGATCTTGATGATGCCGACTCTTCCCACAACGCTGACTAAGAGCTTCCTGACTCTTCTAGTACGACCACTGAGGCTCCTCCTGCCGAACAACTTAATCCAGTGGACAAAGATTTTCTTGTTTTGACCCTCCGAATGATTAAGCTTTATGTTATATGAATGTGGCTCAAATATTAACAGCTATGTTGTTTTAGAAAATAATTTTAAAGTTTGGTTTATATTTAGTTATGCTACATTTATTATTTGGTGTTTATCCCTAAGCATTAAATATTTGTTTTGATTTTATAAGTATGGAAGGTTTGTTTATATTATAAATGTCCTTCATATATAAAAATGTATTATGTGTTTATATCTAAACACCGAATAATTTCTTTGACGACGTTAAGTCCTTTTTTATTATTTTGAGACTTAAATTTTGTTTTAGGTTTGTATAGTTGATTAGATTTTTGGCATTTCAAGAGTACTAAGGGTAAAATCGTTGTAGCGTATTACTTTTGGTATATAAAAGAATTTTGTTAGATTTAAATTTTGTGGCTATTACTTACCACTTCATATTCTGCTTCATTATTTGAATTTGAAACTGTGTTTGGTTTGGAGCATGATGTCGGCTCATGACCTCCATTTGTTAGCTGCTTCATCTACGTAAAGTTCCCATACGGGTGACTCTATTGGTCGGTATGTGAGTTCTTCAAAGAAATTGGCTACTTCCTATCCTATCACTGCGGGCCTGAGGAAAAATTAGATGTCATATTAAGTGAGGTCAATCGACCATTTTAATAGACTTCCAAAAGTTTATTGCTTGTGAAGGACCTGGAAGTTGGTTAGTACTTTACTCGAATGTGTTAGGGTATAATGATGCAATTTGCTTGAGGCAATTACTAATGTCGTTACCAGTTTTTCTATTTCGTAATATCTTTTCTCGACATCATCCATTTGTCACCTTCCGTAGTAAAGTGCGAGTTGTATCGTTGCTTCCTTCTTAACTAATGTCAAGCTTACAACACACTCAGAATCTGCAAGGTAAATATTGTTTGAATACCTTTAGAATTAAGAAAAAATTATCATTAACAAGTTAATGGAGGAATATAAAAATGTCTATACAAGTAAAACTATTTTACTAACATAGGAAAAGTGCATAACATCTAAACATTTTTAAAACATTATCCAATTATTATTGACAAAGTACTAACCTTTCTTGTAGTTTGGTCTTTAATAAGCCTTAAGAAAGGTTGAACGTTTCGCTTGCTAAAAGATTCGTCTCCATGGTTGTGAACTCTAATAACCTAAGGTTTCTATTACAAGAGTGTATAGAGTATTTGAAGGATTTGTGTGTGGGCACAATTAAAAACAATAACTCAAGAACAAGTCTATGAGATAAAGAGCTGATTTAGGCCTAAGTATAATGCGTTCATAGGTGCCAAAATAAAAGAGATTTTTTAGGGAGAGAGAGAGCGAGAGAGAGAGAGAGCGAGAGAGAGAGAGAGAGAGAGAGAGAGAGAGAGAGAGAGGAGTGCATGGCTAGAAAGGTAGAGAGCAAGTGCAAAAACTTATTTTTCACATCTCAATGAGAGGAAAATTTGTGAATTAGTGAGGGAAATTTGTTTCCTCACTTAGTACATTTGTTTCCTTCTCAAAGAAATTCATTTACTATTTTCCTTTTTGGTAATGCTCTTCACAATTCAAGGAAAACAAATTTCTAGATGTAAGATTCACTCCTTGATCTTGGCCAATATCTTCATGCATGAGATGAGCTTCTAGATGTTTCCTTATTTCTTTTAAGACAACTCTTAAAATAGCCATTGTAGAATTAGTATTGCACAAATGCGTCAAACGACTTTTCGAATTTAGAAAATAATTTATATTTCCATCAGATGAAAATATTCAAAATCTTATTTCACATTCACATCATTTTATGTCGATGTGGACAAAAATAACCTTTAGACATTTTTTTCTGGAAAACGTCGAGTTCAAGACTTGAACTTATTTTGACTTAGCTTCTTATTTAACAATCCTACTCTAATGACCTGTAATAATGACCTTATTGATCCAAATGAACAAAAATTGAGCTAATATGCTTGGATTCAAATGTTCACAAACTTTTTCTGAGCATTAGAGTTAACACTAAGAATCTCTTTGTTCAAGTTAATTTATTTTCTAGTCAAATTAAGCTTAATTATGCTGAGTGGATCCATTTGATGTTATCTATCATTACGCTTCATGAATATCATCAACTAGATGAGATTTATAAAATTACAATTTACTCTTCTAGTTGTTATTTTCTAAACTCCTTTATTTTGAATACGTTAGAAACAACGTATTGACGAGGAGCTACTTGTCACATTGTTTCATCCAAATTAAGTCGTTAGTTATTTTTGGATACCGCGTGGTTCATTTATTCACAATTCAACTAATAGAGGATGTGGTGATATACATTGCATTTTAGCAATCTTGTACACGAATTCCATATCTAGGAGAACTTCACAAATCTAGTTCATGACATCTTCATAACTTAATATTTCACCAATTAGTCTAGTCTAGATCACATAATGGACCTAGAATTTGACTTCCTTAAATGAGAATATGTAAGTTATGAAATAACATATCTCACTTCAGGATTTAGGGAAGCCCGATGTAATTCATACATGAAGGGTAATCATAGATTACATTCTCAAACTTTCTCAAACTTAATTAGTTTGTTCACGCAAATCTACATTTGACTTTTCATACATAATTATGTTTGATTAAGGACTATAAGACTATTGAATATCATAAAGCTTCAAATAAATGAAAAACTAATGAATGAATGTTTGAACTTTTATATATTTAATAAGCAAATTACAATAAGGACTTATTAGAAATTTATATTACATTAATACGTAAATAAATAATCTTCTTATGGGCATCTCTGCCAACAAATATTGAGTGGGATTCCTTGCTCCACTTTGACAAACTGAGGCGCCCATGAGAGGTACTCCTTCTATTTGTTAAAAATCTTCATTAAATTTGAATTCTTTTGATCCTCTTAGATGAACAAAAAATACTTTTGTTGGTGGAGTAGGAGATGAATCAACCTAGTGTAGTAATCAATCATGTGAGTTGTTGGACTTATTTCACATTTCTTGGAGGCGTCATATAGAGAGTTAAGAACTCTATAGTTATTCCAGTGTATCTTCTGAAGATACTGCATTGACAAGTGCACCTTTAGAGACAATGTAAGAACAAACCATTTAATCTCTTCTGTCTCAATATCACTATGTATGAATTTCATCATGCTTAACTAAATCCTGAAATGAGACATGTCTTTTAATAGCTTACATATTCTCATTCGAGAAAGTCAAATTCTAGTTTCACTATGTGATCTGGACTAGACTAATTTGTGAGATATTGAGTTATGAAGATGCCATGAACTAGCTTTGTGAAGTTCTCATAGATATGGAATTCATGTACAAGATTGCTGAAATTCAATGTATATCAGTTCATACTTTATTACTTGGATTGTGAATAAATGAACCGCGTATTATCCAAAATTAAGAAACGCTTCATTTGGGTGAAATAATGTGACTTGTTAGCTCCTCGTCAATAGATTGTTTCTAAATTATTCAAAAGTGACAAAAGAGGTGAGGAAATAACAATTTGAAGGGTAAAATGGTAATTTTATAAATCTCATGTAGTTGATGATATTCATGAAGGGTAATCATAGATAACACTCAATAGATCTAATCAACATAATTAAGTTGAATTTGAGTAGATAATAAATTCATTTGAGACGAGCGATTTTTAGTGTCAACTCTTTAGTGGAGTCATTTGACATTAAGCTAATACTAGGAAAATTTTGTGAACTTTTGAGTCCAAGTATAGTATCTCAAGATTTGTACATTTGGATCCATAAGGTCACTATTACAGGTCATTAGAATAGGATTGTTAAACTAGAAGCCAAGTAAAAATAAGTTCAAGTGTTGAACTAGACATTTTCTCGAAAAATGTCTAAAGGGTACTTTTGCCCACATGGACATAAGATGATGTGAATGTCAAAATAAGATTTTGAATATTTTCATATGATAGAAATATAAATTAATTTCTAAAGCCGATAACTCGTTTGAGGCATTATGAAATTAATTTCATTATTTGTGCAATACAAATTCTACAATGGTTATTTTAAATATTGTCTTAAAAGAAATAAAGAAGCATCTATAAGCTCCCCCTAGATGGAATTTCGGCCACAATTAATTGAGAGAAGGAAATAGTATCTCTTATTATTTTGTGCATTATTGTATATTGTTAATTGTCCAAAAGAAGAGAGGAAATGAATTTCTTTGAGAATGAAACAAATGAACTTAGTGAGGAAACAAATTTCCCTCACGAATGCTTGCATATGGCTGGCCATGTTGATAGAGAAAGAGCAGAGGAAATCAAATATTTTGTCAAGAATACACAATAGGAAAGAATAATTACCATTTCTTATATTTCCTTCTCTAATAAATAGAGGCTCACATTGAGATGTGAAAATAAGTTTTTGTTCTTGTTTTTCTCTATAGTGGCCGACCATTCTCTCTTCTCTCTCTTTAAAATATCTCTTTTGTTTTGGAACCTAAGTCATCATTAGACTTAGGCTTAGATTATCTCTTTAGCTTATAGATTTATTCTTGAGTTGTGTGTTTAATAGTGTCCACACACAAATCCTTCAAACCCTCTATAGCCACTTATAATAGAAACCTTAGGTTTCTTGAGTTCACGACTAGGTGTGTAGGAAACGAGCAAGACGAGACGATCAACCTTCCTTGAGGCTTGTCAAAGATCGAGCTACAAGAAACATTAGTAAAATATTTTAAAATTATATAATGCTCATGCACTTTGCCTAGGTTAGTAAAATTGTTTTACTAGTAAAGAAATATTTATATTCCCGTATTAACTTGTTAATGATAATTTTTTCTTAGCTCTAGACCTATTCCAAGAAATGGCATCAGAGCATAGGTCAAAGTATAAGTTATTTAAAATCATCATACGAAAATTGTTTCCAAATTTACTTGAGATTAGACAATTTTAACTTTTTGGTGCGACCTCTAAAATTAAATTGGTTTTGCGTTTCCACTTTTTAAAGATGCTATATAAACACATTAAAAACCGTTTTTAAACATTTTATGTTAAGCATGCTCAATGTTAATTTTTTGACAACTTTGAAATTTTTTGTACATTATAAAACTATTTTATTGCACTTCTAGTTTAAATTTATTATTAAATATTTTATATTATATTGTTTGTTTTATTTTGTGTAAATCATTAATATGTTAATATAACTCAAACTGTTGGGATTGGTGCCCACAGAGGAGATATTAGACATTGAGATACTTTATGTATTTATATTTTGTTGAAACATCGATATTAATAAATTTTCATTCTTTATAAGATTGTGTTTAGTTATGTTTAAGCTCTGCTCTGAAACTGTCATCAACGAAAAGGGTGTTAAGTACAGACTTGACAAGATAACCCCTTGTGACAAGTTTGAAACCATTTGTTCGCAATCTAAAGATCGATAGAGCAATCGAATCTTATTATTGATTGTTAGCATGAATCATGATATCTCATCTTGTGATATAGAGAGTTGTGACTCTATGATTCATACTAGGTATCTTATAGAAGATACTGAACAAGACCAGTGACACTTAGAAGCTCGAGACAAAACTGTTTACACACTCGAGGCTTCAAGTTCACAACTAAAGGAGTATTATGATACTTACCTTAATCCTGAAGTGAATATGTAATTGACATTACACTTTGTGACATTTTATTCGTCAATGGGCAATGAATAAATTTAAGTTGCATCTGACCCGACTGTTGGTGTCACAAGGATGCGATGTTGGGTTACATGATTCACATATATGGAATTCATGTAACAACAATGCAAATACATTAGTATCACACTATGCTTTGTTATGAGAGTGTGAATGAATAAACCTGGCCAGGTATTCATTGAATTGAATGAGTTCATTCTTTGATTAAAACATGTGACATGTATAGACATCTCACTTTATGTTTTTCTCATTCACAAATAACAAAGGAGTTAGTGAAATAATAACTCGAGGGGTAAAACAGTAATTTTACATTCCTCTCAGTTACTGATACACATGAAGGATAACATCGTAATATACTCCGTGGATCGTATGAGAAATTTTTTCATCATATCAAACATAAAAGATACGCACATGAACAGAGAGATTATCAATATTGGTCCTTTAGTGGAATCGACCAATATTAAGAGTTAAAAGACGGAAAAAGTTTGTGAACTTTTGTGTCCGTCCTTTATTCCTAAGCTTCGTTCATGTGGGTCCATGAGGTCTCAATGATAGACACTTGGAAGAGATTAAAAGAACTTGAAAAGTGTATTTACTCATTAAGTATAAATGGTGATTTATATTGGGAAAGTTGTTTTCTTGAAACTCGATAAATAACTAGTTATTTATTTTGTTTATTGAATCACAAGATGCCATCATATTGATGATGACATTCTCGAGTGATTATATATGTTAAAAGAAGAAAACAAATTATTTCTCATTTCGTACTTATTCGATAACTATGAAATATATTTAATGATGTGTCGTTAAATAATAATGAGAGTTCTAAATTAATTTTAGAAATTAAATCAAATAAATTTAGGAACAAAAATCAAAGACATGGACGAGTAAAGGGAGAGTGTTTTGGCCGGATTCCTTAAGTGAATAGGGTCATGGGTTTGACCCAGCTTAAGCCCATTTATAACCTGTATAAATAAGGCTAAGAACCCTAATCACTAGACCTAACCCTAGTGTGTTTTTCGGCAATCTCTCTCCCCTTCCCCCTTGTGCAATTCTCGGCCAAAATCCCCAAACAAAAGAGAAAAATTGTTTTTCCCTTTTTCATCTTTGATTTCCTAATTCTTCTTTAGAGCCCACACTCTTGATCTCAATATTTTCCTTGTGTAATATTGTTAAATCATCACTTGTGGTGTTTGAATGATTTAGAAAATTGTTTTGGAATTTTAAAAACTGTTTTAAAAAGGTTTCAGCCATCACAAAACCCTCTAGGTCATTTTCTGTGCATTTCGGCGACCTCTCAGCCTCCAGGAGTCCATTCCGGCGACCCTGACCCAGTCCGGCGAAGGCTACCAGTCAGGCGGGTCCAATCCGGCGAGACAGAAGCAATCCGGCGAGGCAGATGCAATTTGACGAGGTCATCAGGCGAGGGGTCCCAGAGATCTCCAGTCCGGCGAGGAGTCCCAGTCCGGCGAGGCTCCCAGTCCGGCGAGCCCCCTGTCAGGCGGGTTCCTGTGCGGCGACAGATCCCAGTCCGGCAAGAGACCAGTCCGGCGAGGGCATCCATTCCGGCGAACTCCCTGTCAGACGAGGAAATCCAGTCCGGCGAGGCTCCCAGGTGCTGTGCAATCCGGTGACCACTCCCAATCCGGCGAGGACATTCCCGAGCAATCCGGCGAGCCTTTTCTCAGGATTTGAGCGTGACGTGGCATTCCGGAGATAGCTAGCAACGTCATAGTTGTTTACAACTATTTACGTAAGTCATTCTCAATTAAATAATTAAATATAAATTATATAATTGTTATATAAATTATTATTATTTGATTGAGCTTGTGTATTATAAATTGTTTATAATTACTTAATAAATTTTAATGCCTTAGGTTGTTAAATATATTAAAATTGGTTTTAATATATTAGATCTAATTATAATTTTCTGCCACATAGGATGTGTATTATAATTAATATTGTTTAATTCTTAAATAAATTCCAACAAATGGTATCAGAGCTAGTAAAAGGCATTAAAATTTAGATTTAATGACTAGTTTAGAAATTTGTTTGACTAGTTGGTGTTGGCGTTTTTTGTATGAATGCATTATGAATGTTTTGTGTGTGCGCTTGTGAATGAATGGATCCTTATTCAATATGGCCCTAGGATGTTTTTATTCCGGTTATCGTCCGGGATTTTAATTTATTTAAAATTGTGAGCCTCAATTTGAGAGGACATGTAAATTTGTAATTTATTATTGTAATTCGACGACGATGGAGTAAGAAGGCAGCACCTCGGGATTGGCCGCACGTTGGAGAACGTGTGGGGGCTAACCCGAGACATCCGATGACGCGTCATTCGAAGATGAAATTTAAAATGTTTTTATTTCATTTATTTACAAAAGTTGTATAATAGAAATGGACCTATTGATAAGTTAAATAATTTTTCATATTTGATATTTAAATTTATTTGATCTCACTGCATATAACACTCACATGTCATATAGGATAGAACGCCAACATCATTGAAAATGAAATTGTTCATGTAGTTTATAATTAATAAAAGTTATGAAATAATTATAAACTGTTATAAATGAATATGATTCATTTGCAAAAACTAAGTGGGAGGGTTGTTTATCGTTGAAGCAACCCAATGTCCCCGACACGAGTGAAATTAATTAAATATGTGATGAACTAAGAGTCACACATAGTGGCCCTCCCTTCAATGGGAGTACTTCGGAAGTATTTAATTAATCTCACTGTTAAAGAACTAAGCCTAAAAGAGAAGTTTTGAAACGGGGTCTCCACATAGGTGAACCGTCTTCAAAACGACTTGAGTGAGGGCCCACGTGTCGGTTATACACTTAGACTTATGTTTTAAAGTAATCCTCACATAGAGGCTCTGCATTAAAAATAAGTGACCAAAATTTATGGTAATTAGTAAGAACTAGAAGTTGTGACTTCTTGGATGGTTCGAACTAAATAGTGATGAGGCACGACTGTGAAAGGAGGTTAATTACGGTTTCCCCATAGGAAAAGTAATTAACTATTGTTGTTCACAATACCATGAATTATTTTAACGCTTTCCTCACTATATTAGGATTGTTCATGCATGCATATAATTCGAAAATATAGCACATACTAAACTCATTTATTTTATCAATGTTTTCAGCAAAATGTCTTTTAACCCACTACAAACGATTTTAAGTTCGAATAAACTCGAGGGTGATAATTACGTTGACTGGAAACGTAACCTCGACATCGTATTGACGGTGAAAAAGCACAAGTACGTTCTCACGACCCCATGTCCTCCTGAACCGAGTGCTGACTCGAGCAAGGAAGACAAGGACGCCTTCGATGCGTGGATGAGATCTGATGAGATTGCTCGTTGCTACATTTTAGCATCGATGAGCAATGTGTTGCAACAATCTCATAGAGACATCGACACTGCATATGAAATCCTGTTCAATCTCCATGAGATGTTTGGATGTCATGGGCGTCAGGCGAGGCAGCAAGCTATCCACAGTTTCATGAACTGTAGGATGAAGCAAGGATCTTCCGTATGGGAACACATGCTATTGATCATGGGTCACCTGAACGATATGGAGATTCTTGGTTCGGAGATTGACGGAGAAACCAAGATTGACATGATCTTGGAGACTCTTACGGAATCTCTTGATAGCTTCCGTCTGAACTATTCCATGAACAAGCTCAATTACACTGTGACTGAGCTTATGAAAGAGTTGCAGACTGCCGAGGGACTTCTCCCTAAGAACAAGAAGAAGTCGGGAGAGCTCAATGTTGCTGAACACAGAGCCTCGACCTTTGGTTCTAAGAGGATGATGAAGAGGCCCAAAAACGCCAACCGAGCGGGTTCCAAGAAGCCTTACAAGAAGGCTGTGGATGCTAAGGGCAAAGGTATCGCAAAGGTGGACAAGTCTGAGCACAAGTGTCACCATTGCGGAGAGGCTGGCCACTGGCGGAGTAACTGCCCTACCTACCTCAAGAGTGTCAAGGGGAAAGGTAAGATCTTTGTTACTCAAGCTTGTTATACTACAAACAAGGCATCGCCCTGGATTCTTGATTGCGGGGCGTCTGACCACGTTGTGTGTAATTTGAATGGTTTTAGGAAAACCAGGAGCTTAGGTGACGGAGAGTTCGGATTCAACTGGGGTTATGGAACGAAGGTCGGAGCAAGATCTGTCGGGACCATGAAGCTCAAGTTTGGAAAAGAAACTTTATTATTGAATAATGTTTACTATGTTCCGGATTTTTGCAAGAATTTGATTTCATTTGGTCGTTTAGAAGAACAAAGTTTCAATTTTAAGATCAATAATGGTATTGAAATTTTTATTGATGATTGTTTTATTACTAAAGTTCAACGTGTGGATTCAATATATTACTTATATCCTGCTGAGCCGACAATCTTGGACACCGAAGTGAATGGTGATTCACTTAGGAAGCGTAAGACGTTTCATACTGATGAGATTGACGACACATATCTATGGCACCTGCGTCTTGGACATATTGGCCTAGATAGGATCAAGAGATTAACAAAGGATGGTCCTTTAAAATCTCTACACGTGGGAAGTCTTCCCACATGTGAATCCTGTCTTGAAGGCAAGATGACCAAGAGACCTTTCTCAACAAAGGGTCTTAGGGCCACGCAAGTATTGGAACTAATACATAGTGATGTATGTGGTCCAATTAACATCCAGGCAAGAGGAGGTTACGAATATTTTGTAACCTTCACTGATGACTACTCTAGATTTGGTCAAATCTACCTTATGCGACATAAATCAGATACTTTTGAAATGTTCAAACAGTATAAGGCTTTAGTTGAAAAGCAAACGGAGAAACAAATCAAAACCCTTCGATCAGATCGAGGGGGAGAGTACTTGTCTGGAGAGTTCAAAGACTTTCTTAGAGAAGAAGGCATTCATTCTAAGCTTACAGCACCTGGCACTCCGCAGCAAAACGGTGTGTCAGAGAGAAGGAATCGAACTTTGTTAGATATGGTGAGGTCGATGATGAGTTACTCATCGCTTCCTAATTCGTTCTGGGGATATGCCCTTGAAACAGCTGCTTACATTCTGAACCAGGTTCCATCTAAAACGGTACCTGGAACACCCTATGAAAGATGGAGTGGTAGAAAATCTATTTTACACCATACTCGCATCTGGGGTTGTCCAGCAAATGTGCTGAGACAGAAGACTAGCAAGTTGGCTAGTCGTTCAGAAGTATGCCTGTTTGTGGGATATTCAAAAGAAACAAAAGGGTACATCTTCTATAGTGCTGCTGACCAGAAAATGTTCGTTAGCACGAACGTTAGGTTTCTGGAAGCAGATTATATGAAGAATACGGTACCGAGAAGCAGACTTGTGTTAAAGGAACTATTGGGTGAAGCAACTAGTACTTCACAAGATAGGACGGGTCCTATTCCAACAGTGGGAGAACCAAGCTCGGAATCAGAGACTCATGCGCTTCGTCGTAGCAACAGAGTTGTGAGACAACCTGTTCGATACATAGGTATCGGAGAATCTTTTATTGCAGTTGCAAACAATGAAGAAGATGATCCCGTATCATTTTCCCATGCAATGCAGAGTTCCGAGGCAAACCTATGGCAAGAAGCCATGAACGTTGAAATGCATTCGATGTATGTCAACGAGGTCTGGAAGCTTATAGATCTGCCTGAAGGCATCAAGCCTGTAGGCTGTAAATGGATCTATAAGAACAAGAGAGGACCGGATGGAAATGTCGAGACATTTAAAGCACGACTTGTGGCGAAGGGGTACACACAGAAAGAAGGTATCGACTATGAGGATACCTTCTCGCCAGTCGCAATGCTAAAGTCCATCCGAACTCTCTTATCCATTGCCGCAGCCCTAGATTATGAAATCTGGCAAATGGATGTCAAGACTGAATTTCTGAATGGCAATCTTGATGAGCGCATATATATGGCTCAACCAGACGGGTTCATGGAGAAAGGCCAACAGGGCAAGGTTTGTGAATTGCTCAAGTCCATTTATGGACTCAAGCAAGCATCTAGGTCGTAGAATATTAGATTCGACGAGACTGTAAAGAGCTACGGCTTTGATCAGTCCGTAGATGAGCCGTGTGTTTATAAGATGATAAACGATGGCAAAGTGGTTTTCTTAGTCCTTTATGTTGACGACATACTACTCATTGGAAATGATGTAGGAAAGTTGTCAGAGGTTAAAGTCTGGCTATCAAAGCAGTTTGAGATGAAGGATCTAGGAGAGGCAGCATACATTCTAGGTATTCAGATATTTAGAGATCGAAAGAATCGTAAGCTAGCACTCTCCTAAGCATCTTATATTGAAAAGATCATGGATCGCTTCAGTATGCAAGACTCCAAGAAAGGACAGCTACCTTTCAGGCATGGAGTACATCTCTCAAACGAGCAGTCTCCCAAGACACCTGAAGAAGTTGAGGACATGAGACACATTCCTTACGCTTTAGCCGTAGAAGGTCTCATGTATGCTATGCTTTGCACGAGACCAGACATATGCTACGCAGTAGGCGTAGTGAGTAGATTCCAGTCAAACCCTGGACCCGAGCACTGGGTTTTTGTCAAGCATGTTCTCAAGTATCTTCGGAGAACGAGAAACTACATGCTTGCATATACAGGTGGTTACCTGAATATGACGGGATACACCGACTCCGATTTTCAGGCGGACAAGGATTCCAGGAAGTCCACATCAGGGTCTGTGTTCACCCTGAATTGTGGATCCGTGGTTTGGAAGAGTATTAAGCAATCTTGTGTTGCTGACTCGACCATGGAAGCCGAGTATGTGGTAGCTTGTGAAGCTGCAAAGGAGGCTGTGTGGCTAAGGAAATTCCTTATGTACTTGGAAGTTGTTCCAAGTGCAAGCGAGCCTATTGCACTTTATTGTGATAATAGTGGGGCAGTCGCTAATTGTAAGGAGCCAAGAAGTCACAAGCGCTCTAAACACATAGAACGCAAGTATCACCTCGTTCGGGACATCGTTCACAGAGGGGATGCTTAAGTCATGAAGATCTCAACGTTTGACAACCTTGCTGATCCCTTCGCGAAGCCTTTAACGAGTAAAGTCTTCGAGGGACACCTAGAAGGATTGGGACTGAAGGATCATTCGCATCTCCTTTGAGTCAAGTGGGATTTTGTTGGGATTGGTGCCCACAAAGGAGATATTAGACATTGAGATACTTTATGTATTTATATTTTGTTGAAACATTGATATTAATAAATGTTCATTCTTTATAAGATTGTGTTTAGTTATGTTTAAGCTCTGCTCTGAAACTGTCATCAACGAAAAGGGTGTTAAGTACAGACTTGACAAGATAACCCCTTGTGACAAGTTTGAAACCATTTGTTCGCAATCTAAAGATCGATAGAGCAATCGAATCTTATTATTGATTGTTAGCATGAATCATGATATCTCATCTTGTGATATAGAGAGTTGTGACTCTATGATTCATACTAGGTATCTTATAGAAGATACTGAACAAGACCAGTGACACTTAGAAGCTCGAGACAAAACTGTTTACACACTCGAGGCTTCAAGTTCACAACTAAAGGAGTATTATGATACTTACCTTAATCCTGAAGTGAATATGTAATTGACATTACACTTTGTGACATTTTATTCGTCAATGGGCAATGAATAAATTTAAGTTGCATCTGACCCGACTGTTGGTGTCACAAGGATGCGATGTTGGGTTACATGATTCACATATATGGAATTCATGTAACAACAATGCAAATACATTAGTATCACACTATGCTTTGTTATGAGAGTGTGAATGAATAAACCTGGCCAGGTATTCATTGAATTGAATGAGTTCATTCTTTGATTAAAACATGTGACATGTATAGACATCTCACTTTATGTTTTTCTCATTCACAAATAACAAAGGAGTTAGTGAAATAATAACTCGAGGGGTAAAACAGTAATTTTACATTCCTCTCAGTTACTGATACACATGAAGGATAACATCGTAATATACTCCGTGGATCGTATGAGAAATTTTTTCATCATATCAAACATAAAAGATACGCACATGAACAGAGAGATTATCAATATTGGTCCTTTAGTGGAATCGACCAATATTAAGAGTTAAAAGACGGAAAAAGTTTGTGAACTTTTGTGTCCGTCCTTTATTCCTAAGCTTCGTTCATGTGGGTCCATGAGGTCTCAATGATAGACACTTGGAAGAGATTAAAAGAACTTGAAAAGTGTATTTACTCATTAAGTATAAATGGTGATTTATATTGGGAAAGTTGTTTTCTTGAAACTCGATAAATAACTAGTTATTTATTTTGTTTATTGAATCACAAGATGCCATCATATTGATGATGACATTCTCGAGTGATTATATATGTTAAAAGAAGAAAACAAATTATTTCTCATTTCGTACTTATTCGATAACTATGAAATATATTTAATGATGTGTCGTTAAATAATAATGAGAGTTCTAAATTAATTTTAGAAATTAAATCAAATAAATTTAGGAACAAAAATCAAAGACATGGACGAGTAAAGGGAGAGTGTTTTGGCCGGATTCCTTAAGTGAATAGGGTCATGGGTTTGACCCAGCTTAAGCCCATTTATAACCTGTATAAATAAGACTAAGAAACCCTAATCACTAGACCTAACCCTAGTGTGTTTTCCGGCAGTCTCTCTCCCCTTCCCCCTTGTGCAATTCTTGGCCAAAATCCCCAAACAAAAGAGAAAAATTGTTTTTCCCTTTTTCATCTTTGATTTCCTAATTCTTCTTTAGAGCCCACACTCTTGATCTCAATATTTTCCTTGTGTAATATTGTTGATTCATCACTTGTGGTGTTTGAATTATTTAGAAAATTGTTTTGTAATTTTAAAAGCTGTTTTAAAAAGGTTTCAGCCATCACAAAACCCTCTAGGTCGTTTTCTGTGCATTTCGGCGACCTCTCAGCCTCCAGGAGTCCATTCCGGCGACCCTGACCCAGTTCGGCGAAGGCTACCAGTCAGGCGGGTCCAATCCGGCGAGACAGAAGCAATCCGGCGAGGCAGATGCAATCCGACGAGGTCATCAGGCGAGGGGTCCCAGAGATCTCCAGTCCGGCGAGGAGTCCCAATCCGGCGAGGCTCCCAGTCCGGCGAGCCCCCTGTCAGGCGGGTCCCTGTGCGGCGACAGATCCTAGTCCGGCGAGTGACCAGTCCGGCGAGGGCATCCATTTCGGCGAGCTCCCTGTCAGGCGAGGAATCCCAGTCCGGCGAGGCTCCCAGGTGCTGTGCAATCCGGTGACCACTCCCAATCCGGCGAGGACTCTCCCGAGCAATCCGGCGAGCCTTTTCTCGGGATTTGAGCGTGACGTGGCATTCCGGAGATAGCTAGCAACGTCATAGTTGTTTACAACTATTTACGTAAGTCATTCTCAATTAAATAATTAAATATAAATTATATAATTGTTATATAAATTATTATTATTTGATTGAGCTTGTGTATTATAAATTGTTTATAATTACATAATAAATTTTAATGCCTTAGGTTGTTAAATATATTAAAATTGGTTTTAATATATTAGATCTAATTATAATTTTCCGCCACATAGGATGTGTATTATAATTAATATTGTTTAATTGTTAAATAAATTCCAACAGAAACTCAAGACAAAACTGTTTACACACTCGAGGCTTCAAGTTCACAACAGTAGGAGTATTATGATACTTACCTTAATCCTGAAGTGAATATGTAATTGACATTGCACTTTGTTACATTTGATTCGTCAATGGGCAATGACTAAGTTTTAGTTGCATCTGACCCGACTGTTGGTGTCACAAGGATGTGATGTTGGGTTACATGATTCACAGATATGGAATTCATGTAATAACAATGCAAATGCATTAGTATCACACTATGCTTTGTTATGAGAGTGTGAATGAATAAACCTGGCCAGGTATTCATTGAATGAGTTCATTCTTTGATTAAAACATGTGACATGTATAGACATCTCACTTTATGTTTTTCTCATTCACAAATAACAAAGGAGTTAGTGAAATAATAACTCGAGGGGTAAAACAGTAATTTTACATTCCTCTCAGTTACTGATACACATGAAGGGTAACATCGTAATATACTCCGTGGATCGTATGAGAAATTGTTTCATCATATCAAACATAAAAGATACGCACATGACCAGAGAGATTATCAATATTGGTCCTTTAGTGGAATCGACCAATATTAAGAGTTAAAAGACGGAAAAAGTTTGAGAACTTTTGTGTCCGATCTTTATTCTAAAGCTTCGTTCATGTGGGTCCATGAGGTCTCAATGATAGACACTTGGTAGAGATTAAAAGAACTGTAAAAAATTGATTTACTCATTGAGTATAAATTGTGATTTATACTGAGAAAGTTATTTTCTTGAAACTCAATAAATAACTAGTTATTTATTTTGTTCATTGAATCACAAAATGTTATCATATTGATGATAACATTCTCGAGTGATTAAACATGTTTGAAGAAGAAAATAAATTATTTCTCATTTCATACTTATTCGATAACTATGAAATATATTTAATGATGTGTCATTAAACGATAATGAGAGTTCTAAATTAATTTTAGAAATTAAATCAAATATGTTTAGGAATAAAAATCAAAGATATGGACGAGCAAGGGGAGAGGGATTGGCCGAATTCCCTAAGTGAATAGGGTCATGGGTTTGACCCAGCTTAAGCCCATTTATAACCTGTATAAATAAGGCTAAACAAACCGTAATCACTTAACCCTAACCCTAGTTAATTTTCGGCCACACTCTCTCTCTCTCCCTTGAGACTCTCGGCCGAAATCCCCAACAAAGAAAAGAGAAATTGTTTTTCTAATCTTTCATCTTTGATTCCTAATTGTTCTTGAGCGCCCACACTCAATATCTCAATAATTTCCTAGTGTATTATTGTTGATTCATTAGTTGTGGTGTTTGGAATAATTTTGTGAATTGTTTAGAGGTTTTTAAATTGTTTTAAAAGCTTTCAGCTAGCCAAAAACGTCCCTAGGACGATCTGGGCTCATTCCGGCGACTTCCCCAGTTTCCAGCGATCCAGTCCGGCGAAGGGCCCCTGTCAAGCGATCTCCAATCCGGCGAGGCGGTTCAGTCTGGCGAAGGGACTCCTGTCAGGCGAGTCCAATCTGGCGAGGTGCTCCAGTCCGGCGAGGCAAATCCGGCGAGGGCAATCCGGCGAGGGAAATCCAGTGATCTCCAGTCCGGCGAGGCTCCCCAGTCCGGCGAGCTCCCTGTCAGGCGAAAAACTCCACTCCGGCGAGGCGTCACGCAGGCATCCATTCCGGCGACCCTTCCCCAGTCCGGCAAAGACGTTCCCAGGCATTCCGGCGAGGATATTTCTACGTTTTGAACGTGACGTGGCATTCCAACGATAGCTAGCAACGTCGAGGTTGTTTACAACCTTTAGTGTAAGTATTTTCTCAATTAAATAATTAAATATAAATTATATAAATGTTATATAAGTTATTAGTTTAATTTATTTGATTGAGCATGTGAATTATAAATTGTTTATAATTGTTTATATAAATGTTCTTAGGTTGTTAAATATATTAAAATTAGTTTTAATATATTAGATCTAATTATAATTTTCCGCCACATAGGATGTGTATTATAATTAATATTATTTAATCGTTAAATGAATTCCAACTGGCGGAAGCGTCCAGATCCCAGTCCGGCGAAGGTCCATGTCCGGCGAATGCCCAAGTCCGTCGAGCAGGTTCCCAGTTACCAGGTTCCAATCCGGCAAGTATTTGCAGGTTCCCAGTCCGGCGAAGGTCCTGTCCGGCGACCTTGCTTCCCTGTCCGGCCAGCGTGTACCTAGGGCATTCCGGCGAGCCTATTTCCACGTTTGGACTTGGTGTGGCATTCCAGAGATAGCGAGTAACGTTGGGATTATTTATCATCTCAACTGTAAATTTCTCTCAACAATTTGAACTGCTAAAATTATATAAATTTGTGTATATGGGTTGTTAGTGTGTTCAAATGTTGTGTTACATATTTTTATTAAATTTTTTATATAAACATGTCAATAAATATTAAGGCCTAGGTTGTTTAAACATATTGAAATTGGTTTTAATATGCTAGGTCTAGTTATATTTTCCGTCACATATGATGTGTAATATAATTAAATTGTTTAAATTATTGGATAAATTCCAACATATCTATACTCAAGGAAACATGTTTCCAAATGTACAAGAGAAGATGTGCCGATTCTAAAAATTAAGTGGGAAGGTTGTACTTGTTGTTTGCAACCCACTATCCCCAACACTAATGATAAGTGTAAATCTCGCCATATTAAGAGTAACCATCAACACCCTCTGTTTAATGAGAGTACTCAACTGCGCTTTACTCTTAACATTGCTTGTAGAGCAACGTTCAAAAGGGAAACAATGAGACAAGGTCTCCCCTCGGTGGATCGTTTTCAAAGTAGATCTTTTGAACTAAGTGGTGGGTTACACACTTAGACTCTATTTCTAATAATCATCCCTCGAGGCACTGCGAAAGGATTTGGGTGATCAAACTATTCACAAGGTGGCTAGCCAAACATTGATGTATTGACATCATGACTATGCATAAATAATGTGTCATTTACTTATGTAATGCGACTCTTTGCGGCCTTCACTCGTAGGAGTAAAGTGTCTTTTTGTTCATAACACCTTTATATTTTTCTTGCTCAATATAAAACTTAAAAGCCTAAATGAAAGACTAATCATAAATTGTGTAAACAATCAGGAATAGGTCTCTAAATATTTTCTCAATAATCCTTTCCTCGAATAAAATGGAAGGGAAGAACTACGTAGATTAGAAACATAACGTAGACATTGTCCTTACTATGAAAAAGCATAAATGGGTACTCACCACCCCCATGTCCTCCTGAAACGAATGATGATTCGCCTCAAGAGGACAAGGATGCCCTAGCGGCCTGGATCCGATCCGATGAGATTGCGAGGTGCTATAGTTTAGAATCAATAAACAATGTGTTGAAACAACAACATCGTAATATTGACTTGGCCTATAGTATTATCTCTAATCTCCATGATATGTTTGGAGGGCAAGGGCGTAAGTTCGAGAACAGACGGTTCGACAGTTTGTGAACTGTCTTATGAAAGCTAGGACTCTTGTTAGCGAACGCATGATGCAGATCATAAGTTATCTCAAGAAAATAAACGTCCTTAGGTTTGAGATTGATGGAGAAACCAAAATAGATATGATTTTGGAAATTCTCCCTGAATCTTTTGATACTTTAAAGCTGAACTACTCCATGAATAAGGTAGGGTACATTGTAACCGAGCTAATAAAGGAGCTTTCCACCGCTGAGGGACTCTGGTGTAAGAACTATCTTGCATACCTAGAGACTAAAGGGAAAAGTATTATACTGATAACCGAAGTTTGTTTAGTAGTAGATAATGTATCATCATGCATCGTCCTCGGGACTATAGAATGTGAAAACTTTGGTTTCCTTTGGATATCCAACAAATACACATAATTCTAACCTACTAGTAAACTTTCTAGTCTTTTGCCTAACCAATTGTGCAGGGCAAGCCCAAATTTTGATGTAGCTTAAACTAACTTTACGCCCATTCCATCGTTCATAAGGAGTACCATTTTAGACGAAAATTTATTCAGAATGTATGCTGCAGCTTCGAGGGCATATCCCCAAAAAGAATTAAGGAGTGACGAGTAACTCATCATTAATCTAACCATCTCCATAAGAGTTCGATTCCTTCTCTCCGACACTCTGTTCTGTTGAGGTGTGCCAGGTGCTAAGCTGAGAAGCGATACCTTCTCCTTTAAGAAAGTCATCAAACTCTTCAGACAAGTACTAACCACCTAGATCAGATCGAAGGGTTTTGATATGTGGGCCAGTTTGCTTTTCCACTAAAGCCCGAAAAACCTTAAATACGTTAAAGGTCTCGGATTTGTGTTTTAGCAAATACACAAATCCAAATCTTGAGTGGTCATCGGTAAAGTTAATGAAGTATTCGTATACTCACCGTGCCTGAATTCTGAATTGACCACATACATCATAATATATTAGTTCAAGCAGCTAATTGGCTCTTAGACCCTCGGTCATTTTCCTTCTATACAGGATTCACAAATCGGCAGTTAGCCTATTGTAGAGGCTTTGAGTGGACCATCTCTCACACGTCTCTTAATCCTATGTAAACTAATATGACCATGTCTTCAGTGCCAAAGAAGTGTTGATTTTATTATATTAGAGGAATCATTAGTTTTTATCCTCGTAGGTTCCCTAATTAGATCATTGTCTATTTCAGTGTCTAACAACAAAGGTTGTGTAGGATAAAGATAGTATAAACCATTCTTCATTCAGTGACAAATGAAGTAGAAAAAGAAATTCAAATTCCATTATCAATAAACTTTAAATAATAATTCGGATCAACAATTTGAGCTACAAATATTAATTTTTCCCAAAGGTTGGAACAAAATAAACATTATTCAAATTTAAAGTTTTTTCCTCACATATACCATACCCTTAGCAAACACCAATCTCCCATAACCCCTCTTGAAGAAAAAGTCGTCATCCTCAAAGCTTTTGCTTTTCCTAAACCCAGTTAAGGAAAAACAAATATGGTTAGTAGCAGGGCTGTCAAGAATCCACGATGATACATTATCAGCTACTAAATAAGCTTCGGTAATAAGTACAATACCTTTCCCGTTAGCCTTTAGGTAGGTAGGACAGTTCCTACGCCAGTGTCCGAGCTCATTACAATGATGACATTTGTCCTTAGACTTTTCCACCTTGATAGCCCGGGGCACCTTCTTCTTCTGAACCTTGCCAGTGTTCTCTCATCGGCTCTATGAGATCTCTTCTTAGATCCAGAGGTGGAGGCTTTGTGCTCAATAGCACGAGCCTCTCCATTAGCCCTCGTTTTCTTCAAGAGTCCCTCAGCGGTATGAAGCTCCTTCATTACCTCGGTAACAGTATACCCTACCTTATTCATGGAGTACTTCAGCTTGAAAGTATCAAAAGATTCAGGGAGAGTGTTGTCCCTATAATTGTGACAACCTTCTTAGACCTAAGCGGTTAGATCCTCGCTCAGAGCGGGTGACCCTTGCTTCGGCCTAAGCGTGTTGAATTCGGTGTCCTGGATTGTCTCTTAGCTTTTTTTAGGGTCTTCAAGTGCTTATGTTATCTAAAAAGAGTAAACAAGCGTGAGCTAAGAAGGGAAAACGTAAGGGAGTCCTCTGTTTACCTCTCTGACGCTCAACATTAGTATAATGTGGGTTGAGTTATAGGATGACGAGGAGGGATCGACAAGATTGGGTGAAACAGAGACCCTTAGCCAACGTCATTTCGGCACTCGCATCTTGGATCTTCGGAAACTATTCCGGCCGGAAGTCGTTCCATGATTTACCTCACGTGGGAAGTGGAGTAAAGAGAGAGAGAGAGAGAATATGGGATGTTTGCATAGTATTTTTTGGTCAGAAGAGTTTGTACCTCGAGTTTGGGACAAGGGAGGCTATTTATAGCCTACGCGAGAGCATAGTACCGGCAAAGTGGGCCTTGGCCGAGCTGTCGGTGAATGCCGGCCGGCCGGATCGCTTGAGAGCCGATTGCCGGCCTACCGGGCTTCTTAGGCCTAGATGCCGACCGGTTGGCCCTCTAGGGGTCCCATTGCCGGCCGGCCCGGCTTCTTTAGCCGAGGTGCCGGCCGGATGCGCCTCTATGGAACCCATTGCCGGGTGGCTGGGCCTCCTTGGACTAGGCGTCGGCCGGCCAGGTCCCTTGGGAGCCTCTTGCTAGCTAGTTGGGCCTCCTTGGCCTAGGCGTCGGACGCCCGGATCCCTTGGGAGACCATTTCCGGCCGGTTGGGCCTTCGAGGGTGTCATCACCGGCTGGCAGGGCCTCATGAGTTTTGGGCGCCGGCCGACTAGGTGTTCGAGGGCCTAGGCGCCAGACAGCCGGGTCTTTTAGGATCCCATTGCCAGTCGGCTGGGCCTTCGAGGGTATCATTGCCGGCCAAGTGGGCCTCATGGGCTTCTGGCGCCTGCCAGCCAGGTTGTCGAGGACTCGGTGGTTGGCCGGTAGAGCCGTGTCGTGGGCCATTTTCATTCTGGTGAGACCTTCGTGGCGGAGTTTATAAATACGCGTCGATGTAAAAATACTGCGATAATAGAGAGTTTCCAAGATCATATCTATCTTGGTATGTTCATCATTTCTAATCCAAGGATTTCCATTTCATTGAGATAACTTATGATCATCATCATATGTTTTCTAACAGAAGTCCCTACTTTCATACGACAGTTCATAAACTTCCGAACCGCTTGTTGCCTAGCTTGATGCCCTTTCCCTCCAAACATCTCTTGGAGATTGTAGAGAATTTCATAGGCTGACCTAATATCACGAAGTTGTTATTGAAACACATTGTTCATCGATGCTAAAATATAGCATCTTGCAATCTCATCGGATCAGAGGCAGGCCGCAAAGGCGTACTTGTCCTCTTGAGTCAAATCATCATTTGTTTCAAGATTTTGTGTTTACCATAATGAAAACCTAGTCTTTTGACTAGTTTGAAAATTTAGAGACATGGTTAAACTAGCTTAATTATATATGTAGTTTAACTTGATTATCGAATGTTTTATATTATGTTGATTGCTTTATTTTGTGAAAATGATTAATATGTTAATATAACAAAAAATTGAATTCAAACAAATAAAGAGAACACTTCAATAAACTTATTTTCTCAAACGCCTTGATCCGACGTACGTTTTAATTATTTTTCAATTTCTGGTCAACTTGATATGGCTCAGTAAAATAAACATAACGTTTTTCTCGAAGATGTAAAATTAGTAGTTCTTGAACAAAATTAAAGGTACGGTTATTAGCTATCAAATGCAATTGGTTTCAGTTCAATCGGATACCCATCGTGTCATTTATGACATTTTAAGTCCGATATTTACGGTAGTCCGCGAGTTCAAGATTTTTAATCCGGATTTGCGACTCCTAAGTTCTTCCCCTCTTCTTGATGCAACTGTGGATTATCGACATTCACGCGCTCAAGCACCATGAAGATGCCTTGAAGTAAGATGACAAGAAGACAAATAAATTAGTTTTAGGGAGATTTAGAATCTCAAAACCTTTCAAGTGCAAAAGTGAGACTTTGTATCTCACACACTTTAGGAAAAATTAATTAGAAAAAAGATCCGAGTATGTTCCTTGTGCCATAGTGCATAAACACTGTTCTCCCCTCACTAATATTGATTTTAGGGCTCTTTTTCTAGTGTTCCACTTAAGGAAACATGTCTCAAAATCTACAAGAGAAGATGTGCCAATTCTAAAAACTAAGTGAAAAGGTTGTAATTGTTATTTAGAACCCACGATCCCCACCACCAATGATAAGTGAAAATACCGCCTGATTCAGAGTCACCCTTGTGGCCCTCTCTTTAATGAGAGTACTCAACTACGCTTTGCTCTTAACATTGCTTGTAGAGCTACGTTATAAAATGAAACAATGAGACAAGGCTTCCCATCGGTGGATTGTTTTCAAAGTAGATCTTTTGAACTAAGTGCTTGGTTACACACTTAGACTCACTCTCTAGTAATCCTCTCTCGAGGCCCTATGAAAAGATTTGAGTTTATAATTTTTTTTTTAAGAGGGCTAGTCAAATGTTGATGTATTGACATCATGACTAGCATTAATGATGTATCATTTACTTATGGAAGGCAACTCTTTGCGGCCTTCTCTCGAAGAAGTAAAGTGTCTTTTTCGTTCATAACACCTCTTGATTTTCCCTGTCAAACTTAAACATTTAAAATCCTAAACAAAAGACTAATCATAAATTGTTTCAACATTTAGCAACATGTCCCTAAACCCTCTCTCTACTTTCCTTTCTTCAAATAAATTGGAATCGGAAAACTACGTAGATTGGAAATGTAACCTAGAAATCGTCCTTACTATGGACAAACACACATGGGTACTCACCACCCTATGTCCTCCTGAAACGAATGATGATTGACTCAAGAGGAAAAGGACGCTCTAGCGGCCTGAATTCGATTCGATGATATTGCGAGGTGCTATATTTTAGCATCGATGAACAATGTGATTCAACAACAACATTGTGATGTTGATTCGGCCGGAAACATGCTCTATAATCTCCATGAGATGATTGGAGGCCAAGGGTGTCAGGTTAGACAACAAGTGGTTCGACAGTTTATAAATTTTCGTATGAGAGGTGGGAGTCCTGTCAAAGAACACATGATGTTGATCATAAGTTATCTCAATGACATTGAAATCCTTGGATTTGAGATTAACGGAGATACCAAAATAGATATGATATTGGAAACTCACCCTGAATCTTTTGATACTTTCAAGCTGAACTACTCCATGAATAAGCTAGGGGACACGGATACCGAGCTAATGAATGAGCTTCACACTGTTGAGGTACTCTGGCATAGGAATTTTCATGCCTACCTTAAGACTAAAGGGAAATGTAATGTACTAATTAGTGAAGCTTGTCTAAAAGTTGATAATGTATCATCTTTGATTCTTGATTCCGCTGCTACTAACCATATTTATTGTTCCTGGAATGGGTTTAAGAAAAGCAAAAGCTTATAGGATGGCGACTTTTGTTTCAAGTGGGGTGATGGGAGCTTAGTGTCTGCTAAGGTTGTGGGATTTGTGACATTGTCTTTTGAAGACAAAATTTAAATTTGAATAATGTATATTTTGTTCCTTCCTTTGGGAAAAACTTAATATCAGTAGCTCAAATATTTTAGCAAAATTATTATTTAAAGTTTATTGATAATGGAATTCGAATTTCTTTTTCCAATGTATTTGTCACCGATGCTTGTATAATAATGGTTTATACTATCTTTATAAACCACTGAAATAGATAATGGTCTAGTTCGGGAACCAAAGAGGCTCAAACTTAATGACTCCTTTAATCTAAATACATCAACACGTCTTTGGCACTTAAGACTTGGCCATATAAGTCTACATAGGATTGAGAGACTTGTGAGGGACGGTCTGTTGGAATAGGTCTAGGGTTAAGAAAAATTATCATTAATCATATTAATTGTGGAATAAAAAATTTATTTACAAGTAAACTATTTTACTAACGTAGGCAAAGTTCATAAAGGTCAATTATTCATTCATGACACAATATTTGATTTTCTCTTCCCCTTTCTCTCCTAAGTTGACTGGTCATGCATTGTGCATTGCTGAAAAAATTTGTTTCCTCCCTTAACACATTTGTTTCCTCCCTTAACACATTTGTTTCCTTCTCTAGGAAATTCATTTGCCTTTTTCTTTTGGGTAATTATCTTTAAAATTAAAGGGAAATAAAATTTTTCTCTTTGATGTATGTAGGCCGAATTCTATAGCTAGGGAAGGGGCATCTAGATGTTTCCTTATTTCGTTTAAGACAATTCTTAAAATACCCATTGTAGAATTATTATTGCACAAATAATGAAATTAATTTCTGAATGCCTCAAAAGACTTTTTGGCTTTAAAAAATAATTTATATTTTCATCATATGAAAATATTCAATATGTTGACATTCACATCAGTTTATATTCATGCGGACAAAAATACCCTTTAGACATTTTCCAAGAAAAACTCTAGTTCAACATTGTTTCTCGGAAAATATCTAAAAGGGTATTTTGTCCAGATGGACATAAAATGATGTGAATGTCAAAATAAGATTTTGAAGATTTTCATATGATGGAAATATAAATTAATTTCTAAAGCCGAGAAGTTGTTTGCGGCATTATGAAGTTAATTTCATTATTTATGCAATACTAATTATACATTAGATATTTTAAGAATTGTCTTGAAAGAAATAAGGAATCATCTAGAAGCAACCCTTAGAAGGAATTTCGGCCAAACATCAATTGAGAGAATGAAATAATATCTCTTATTATTTTGTCCATTATTTTAGGTAATTTTCCAAAAGAAAAAGAGGAAATGAATTTCTTTGATAAGGAAATAAATGTATGTAGTGAGGAAACAAATTTTCCTCACTAATGCTTGCATATGGCCGGCCGTGTTGATACTTAAAGATGAGATAAAATCATATATTGTGTCATGATACACAATAGGAAAGAATAATTACCATTTATTATATTTCCTTCTCCTATAAATAGAGTCTCACATAGAGATGTGAAATAAGTTTTTCTCTTGCTCTCTCTTGTATTTGGCCGACCACTCCTCTCTCTCTCTAAAATATCTTAATTTTGGCAACTAAGTCCTCATTAGACTTAGGCTTAAATTAGCTCTTTAATTCATAGACTTGTTCTTGAGTTATTGTGTTTAATTGTGCCCACATACAAATCCTTCAAATACTCTATACACTCTTGTAATAGAAACCTTAAGTTTCTTGAGTTCACGATCAGGTGTGACGGAAACGAGTAAGACGAGATGATCTACAAGAAAGGTTAGTAACAAATAATTAAATAATGTTTTTAAATAATATGATGTTCATGCACTTTGCCTAGATAAGTAAAATTATTTTACTAGTAAAGTAATTTTTATATTCCATCATTAACTTGTTAATGATAATTTTTTGTTAGCCCAAACCTAGTCCAACACCTGAAACCATGAAGAGGTGATCCAAAGTTCTAGATGTCAATGGGGATGCATGTTATGCCTTTTGATAGGCTTGACGTTACCTAGAGCGACTTCTTCTATTCGACGTTCCACTCTTTGGAAATTTGTCGGCTTTGTGCTATGTGACTCTTTGGAATCGGAATCTTCCCTTGAAATCCGAATATTCCTCGATCAAGTGTTTTTAGGCCGGTGATCTTCTTCATTTGGGTTATACATGTCTTCTAGTCGCGGGTACTCGATGGATTAGAACTACTAGTGTTTTAACTTGCTTTTCATACTGATGCCTAGCACATTTTCTAGATTCGTAGACTTATCTTCAGAAGTTTCAACTTCTTTTCCCAATTTTTGGATGAATTGGTTCTGTTAATGAGTTACAATTTCACTCTGAATAGTTACCTTTTTGGCTCGGGCATGATCCGCTAAGACTTTATTTTTCCTTTCTAGGAGTTCAAGATGTTCTTGCATTTCTTTGAACAGTTCCGAAAGAGTGTGTTGAGGTGGAATTTCTTCAATTTCCTTAGTTGTTAGAGGTAAAGTCCTAATATGGTGCTCGATTTGCTCACGCTGCGTCTGTCGACGATGATCCTCCGACTCCGAAATCAGCAATAATGATGAACTTGCCATCAATTTAAAGCTACAAAATCCCTCGTTCTGACGCCAAATGTTGATAAAAAGGTAAAACAATGTCTCGACGAAAACAATTAATATGAAAAGAAATGATAATCTGATATTTATATTTTGGTCGGATTTTTCTTATATAAGATTAGTTTTCACTATAAGAAGTATGTTTCAAAGAGTTTCTATGATTAGTCTTTTTTTGTGCCCAAAACGTAATTTTTTATGATTAGTCTTTATTATGCCAAACACTTATTCATCATTTACAATCTAAGATCAACATTCTGCACTTATCTTATGTGCATATTCGTTTCTCTTTATCTTGCACCGAATACTCTTGTTACTCGATCGAGCCTATATTGAGTGAGGTGACATAAAATTCCGGTCATACCAGTTTATCTTCTTCTTTTTTTAAGACAAACTTCGCTTGCGGTGGGGATTGAACCCACGCCCTACAACTTGAAACGGGTGTGCATTACCACTGACTATCCTCGTTAGCATGTCTATCTTCTTTATTTAGAAACCAAGAATTTCATCAGGCCAGTTTAATTTCTTGTCTTGATCATTTAAAATATTCGTTGTAGTAGTGACCTATATTTTACAGTAAAATAAGCGTAAATTATATGCTTTTGTTGTTTCTAAAGAAGAAGATTGATTCATGAAGGGAAACCTGCATCGCAAGCCCAGCTTTCATGTCTACGTAATCGGCGCCTAAATCTAAAAATTAGGCCATTTAATGTGCGGTTAACGTGTCTCGATGGTATCTACTTCCAACTACTATTTGGACCCACTTTTCTCTACCTTTTGTTTGTTTTTGTTTTGATACACTGTTTTCTACTTTCACAGCACTGTTTTCTATTTTCGCAAAGAAAAAGGAAGAAAGAGTTATACAAAATAAAATTTGAAAATAATTAATATAAGAAAATATCAAAGTTTTAAATTATCTGTAAATACCACAAATTAAAATTGTCAATGCCTTTTTACCACAAAAATTAAATATTTTAACTGTTATTACAAGTAATTTTATTCAAATGAACTAATTCTAGGGTCAAATGCTTTTTGTAATCTGACCATTTTAATGATTGTATCTAAATAAATTATTTAGTTAAATCACCTAAAAGATAAACATTTTTTCGAAGGCATAAAAGATAAACTTGTTCTGCGTATTTAGTAGATCATATGAATAATATATGTACATATCTTGTTTTAAAAGGAAACATCCCTCATGGACTTGCACCTATATATAACACATACATCATATGATACTTATCTGCTTAGTTATTTCACAAACATTCACGTATAAAAAATTTCTTAAAATTATTCATGTAAATAAGAAAGAAAAAAAAATCATCCTAGTCACATGGTGCCTTCGTGGTAATAACTACAACAACAACACCACCACCACCACCCCAACACATGAATATATCATTCCCTTCCTTTTAAAAACCCGTCTAGACGTCTCCAAACTCTCTTCATACAAAAATCGAAGCACATTTACATAAACTCTCTCCCTCTCTAACCCCTGTCTATTTATTTCTCCCCGTCTCTCTGTCTCTCATGAGTCCTCACGGCTTGTTTGAGCCGGTCTCAAAATGCAGGAAGGAGGACCGGTCCGAGCAGGCCGTTGCAGCGGACCTAGACGGAACACTCCTCGTCTCATCAAACGCGTTCCCTTACTACATGCTCATTGCCCTTGAAGCCGGAAGCCTCGTCAGAGCTCTAATCCTCCTCCTCGCCGCGCCATTTATTTTCTTCGCCTACGTTTTTGTATCGGAAGCCTCGGCGATCAAAACACTAATCTTCATTTCCGTTGCGGGACTGAAGATCAAGGACATGGAGATCGTGGCCCGTTCGGTGCTTCCCCGGTTCTACGCCGACGACGTCCACCCGGAGGGCTGGAGGGTCTTCAGCGCCTTCGGCCGGAGATTCATCGTCACTGCGAGCCCTCGGGTGATGGTCGAGCCCTTCGCCAAGGCATTTCTAGGTGCTGATAGAGTCTTCGGGACTGAGCTGGAGGTGACTGAGTCGGGGCGAGCCACAGGGTTCGTGAAGGAGCCCGGAGTTCTTGTCGGAGAAAACAAGAGAGAGGTTCTTGTTAAAGAGTTTGGCAAGTCCGACATGCCTCATTTGGGACTCGGAGATCGAGACTCCGACCATGACTTCATGTCTCTTTGCAAGGTATGCAACTATTTTCTTGATATTCTTTTTGTTTTCGATTTCAATACTAATCAAAATTGATCTCTTGTTATTATTTTTGATTCGGTGAATCTCTTGGAATAACATAATAGCCGTAGTTCAATTTTTAGCTATATATACTTCAATATGCTCAACCATATTGACTTCCCTTGTCTTCTTTTCGCTATACAGATTTTGCCTTTGATAACTTTTGTAGGACTCATATTATGGCTGATTTGTTGTTGTTTATCGACCTCTTGTCTGGTAATTTATTAACTCGAGAAATTTATGCAACTGTTTTTCATATGTTTGATAGAAGGTCAAAAGTACAGACATACTATCATACTATTTTCGTGCCAAAGATCATGTTCTTATGAGAGCTATCACATTCATCTTTTTAGAGTCTAAGCCGTACGAGCATAAGTATTCGAATTACACGAGTTGCGGTATATATATGTGTGTGTATTTGAAACGATCGTTTTAGGGAACGCAAATGGTATTTTATCATTTACGATAACTATATTAGATTCCCAATTACTTAATTTATTATTTTACTTATTTAATATAACTTCATAAAATAGTTGTGGGTACTTTTTTTTTTACCAATTAATTCCCACCCTTCACCATCTCCATGGGGATGGTCTATATGGTGGATTTTTTAACCCCCCACTTTTCGATCATTCTTCATCAAATAATCTAGATGAATATAGCAAAGAAGGAATCTATTTGTTGCTTACTAAATCACATGAAATTTTACTAATCCGAATTTGCAACATAGAAACAGAAAGGGGTGCATTCCATTTAGATTTAAGGGTACTTCGTAAATAATATAAAAAAATAGTGAATTTCTACCATTATTATGATATCCCGCATTTTTTTATACAAATGATCTGTTATATGTGTCAACGGTTTCTCAAAGTTTGATAATAATGAAGAAAATTATGTGAAGTAAATGAGAGAAAACAGGCCATCCGCCTACACCTTCTACGTAATAATATAGCATATAAATAAGCTTTATGATTAGTCAGTATAAGCCAAAACATTCGGGTGTATATCTGTAAAAGGTACAGTAGGTGTAAAACTACGATCTGTTGGAGAAGTTGTTTGAAGTAGGAAATAAGTAGGTTGCCAAGGAAAACGTACACGTTTCTGTTATTCCCATTTTATGAACAAGATATTATGACTATTTATTAGCGTCTTTTTTTTAACATTAACTGCAGTAAAAATAATGTTGTAATTTTTTAATTGTAAACCACGTATACACTACGATATTTTAGTCAATGTGGCATATGACAATGTTCTAGTGTTAAGTATATTTTACCTATTCTCAAAAAAAAAAAAAAAAAAGCTATGACAAGATTTTAGTCAATAGTGTGTACATTTAACGCTTCTCTATGTCCTACTATTGTATTTTCAAAGTCGACATCTAGTACCATATATAAGGATCTAATGCTCTGTGTACAGATATTTCCCTCCATCGGAAATTATTTATTTTTATCTATAATTAGCTTTATCTTTTATAGGTCATCGACAACACGAACCTAATATTGCACATGGACTAGTATATTGGGATGATAACTTTCATTTAGAAGACGTCGCCAACCCTTGAATATTAAGATTTTGTAGAATAGTTACAATAACGCATAAAATTATTCAATAGTTAATCCTGTAATTATTCATTAACACTTGAAATAAAATTAGTGGCGTCATTGACTAATGTTGGGAACTTCCACAGGAAGGATACATGGTGCCAAAAACAAGGTGCGATCCAGTACAAAGAAGCAAGCTTCTAACACCGGTGATATTCCACGAAGGCCGTCTGGTCCAACGGCCGACCTTTGCCACCTCAGTGTTGACCTTTCTATGGCTTCCAATCGGAACCGTACTGGGCATCCTCAGAGTGTACCTGAACATCCCTCTCCCAGAGTCCGTTGCGTGGTACAGCTACAAGCTTCTTGGTATCAAAGTGGTGGCAAAAGGCAGGCCTCCGCCTCCTCCGAGGCCGGGCCGCGGTGGCCACCTCTTCATCTGCAACCACCGGACTGTCCTAGACCCGGTCGTCGTCGCCGTTGCCTTGGGACGCAAGATCAGCTGCGTTACTTACAGCATAAGTAAATTCACCGAGCTCGTTTCTCCCATCAAGACTGTCGCCTTGTCCAGGGAGCGAACCAGGTACTAATTTAGATCCCATCATAATCCATGCCTTTTAGAGGGATGTAGTGTTGAATAGTATTTTCTTGTGACTGTCTAGCCATATACTCCACCTCTAATATTATTTACCGTCTTTTATTTTCACCATATATTTGTTACATTATGTATGCTGAATTAAATAGCTGGTTTAGCTAGATTGGTAAGTCAAAATAAGATTTACAAAATAAGTAAGGTTTGTTCAAAATTATTCAAGTATTAATAATGTGTAATAATCAAGTTTTAAATTATTTTACTTAGGATTATTTGTTTCAAATTGATAAATTGTTCATTGTAATCGTCAAAAAATTAATATTTATGTCAGTTTTTTTTCAACGATGGGTACGATGTGGAAAAGTTTGACTAAATTGTAATTTTTTATATTAATTATACTCTAATATGCCAGGGACGCCGAGAATATAAAGCGGCTGCTCGAGGAGGGTGATTTAGTAATTTGTCCCGAGGGCACGACGTGTCGTGAGCCATTCCTTCTAAGGTTTAGCGCCCTGTTTGCTGAGCTCACCGATAGGATCATCCCTGTGGCGATCGACACGAAGCAGACTGTTTTCTATGGCACGACCGTTCGAGGGTACAA
Organism: Urtica urens; assembly: GCA_958296335.1. Classification (NCBI taxonomy): domain Eukaryota; kingdom Viridiplantae; phylum Streptophyta; class Magnoliopsida; order Rosales; family Urticaceae; genus Urtica; species Urtica urens. The sequence goes on from OY282520.1 coordinate 36,571,813, forward strand.
GTTTTTGGACCCATATTTTGTGTTCATGAACCCTAGACCCACCTACGAGATCACTTTCATGAGCCCTTTGCCGTCCGAGTGGACTTGCAAAGGAGGAAAATCCGCCATCGAAGTCGCCAATTATATTCAGAAGGTTTTGGCAGGGACTTTAGGATTCGAGTGCACCAATCTGACTCGGAAGGACAAATACGCCATGCTCGCTGGGACAGATGGCAGGGTCCCATTGCCCAAGAACGATAAGGCTGAGAAAGAAGAAGACAAAAAGACTATTAAATAAGTAATTTACTCCATACAATTATATTTGTGTACTCTTTTCTTTCTACGCATGTTATTATAATTTTAAACTATATTTTTTTCATATACTTTCGTACTTCAATATAAAAAGTTGGTTGTTTTAATTTTTAAACTGAGTCTAAGGTCCGGAAATCAACCTCTTATTTGTTTATAGTGCTAATGGAGATCAAAAAAATAAAACTATAAGTTCACATCTAGAAGTGAAAGTTTTGCACTATTTGTTTAAAGTAAAATAGTCAGTCAACCGTCGTTGCCAGCAGTGGACATAACTACGTTTCCACAGTTTATGAGAGAAACAATTGTCACTGTCTGATAGCTTTTGTTGGAGTAAATCAATTTTAAAAATAAGCCCACCAATCAAAATGAGATATACGGTTCTCATTTATTATCACATGTCAATTTATTATGAATAAAATATGGTATTCAGCATATATGTACAAGTATCAGAATAATTCTCATCTACATTTACATATGTATTGCATATTCTATTGTCCCTACCTACTTCACCTTGCATCATACCATCGTGCATAATATTGATTTACAATAAAGTTCATTAATTAACACATGACAACCGGTCCATACAATACAACAACATTTTGCAGCTGGTGGCTTCTTCAGTAGATATGAGCTGTAGTGAGTTTAAATGCAACATTTAATGGTTTAACTCTAAATGGAAGAAATGAAGGAAAGAAAAGAAAATGAAGATTTTATATCTGATTTTAGGGCAAATCGCGATTACTCGCCGCAGCGAGGATTAGGCACCGCTGAGGCGAGACTAGTTCTGGGCAGAAAAAAAATCTCGCTGCAGCGAAATTTAGGCACCGCTGCAGCGAGAACTTTCCCAAAATGCTTACACTAGGAGTTGTGGGAACATCTCGCTGCAGCGGTGCCTAAATCTCGCTGCAGCGAGTTTTTTTTTCGCCCCACTCCCACAACGCTTAGGGTAAGCGTTGTGGGAAATTCTTGATGCAGCAAAATTTGTACATAACTGCGGCGAGTATCCCACAACGTTTACCCTAAGCGTTGTGGAAGAGTTCTTATCCGCCAATTTTCCACAATGGTTAGCTTAAGCGTTGTGGGAACATCTCGCTGCGGCATAATTTGTACTTCGCTGCGGCATGATTCCCACAACGGATACAAATAAGCGTTGTGGGAGAATTGTTATCCGCCAATTTTCCACAATAGTTAGGTTAAACGTTGTGGAACTTAAAGATCTCACAACGCTTGTGGATAAACGTTGTGGGAAATCGGTCTTCCCACAATGGTTAATGACAAACGTTGTGGGATCTCTGGTTCTCACAACGCTTATTCTTAAGCGTTGTGGGGACCCATTGTGGGATCCAACATTTGTAGTAGGGATTATGTATGTATTTCTAATCTTTAATGTATCTTTATATATAAATACATATATTTATATATTCAAATAAAAAAAATCATACTAGAATGTGTGAGTTGTATTTCATTAAGGAAAAATATACAACCTAAAGGAACTGACACAAGGTTTTTGTGGATGATAAGCGACTCTAGTGAAAATACATACAGCAAAAATACTATGAAAACTAGTGATTTAATATATAAAATTATATATATACATGTTGGTAACAAGCGACCTCTTGACTGTTGTATTGGATGAATCGAAACCCGATCAAGTCGTCAAAATAGGCGCACAACTCTCACCTGAGAAGCAACTCCTACTAACGGCATTCCTCCAAGAATACAGGGACATTTTCGCGTGGACCCATGCTGACATGCCCGGATCGACCCCGAGATCATGGTTCACCATTTGAACGACGATCAAAGGATAACCGGGCGAATACAGCCCAGGAGAGCATTCAGTGGGGAAAGGTACCAAGCCATTGGTGAGGAAGATGATAAACTTCTCGCGGCAGGATTCATAAGGGAGGCAGAACATCCCAGATGGGTTTCCAACGTGGTTATGGTGAAAAAAGCAAACGGCAAATGGAGGATTTGCATCGATTACAAGGATCTCAACAAGGCTTGCTCGAAAGACAGTTTTCCACTGCCTAGAATCGAACAACTTGTTGACGCCACCGCGGGTCATGAATTTCTAAGCTTCATGGACGCTTATTCTGGTTACAATCAGATCCGCATGCATGGTCCAGATCAGATAAAAACCACTTTCGTCACCGATCGGGGACTATACTGCTGTAAGGTCATGCCTTTTGGTCTCAAGAATGCAGGGGCTACGTACCAACGATTGGTGAACCGCATGTTTGCCGACCAAATTGGGAAAACAATGGAAGTCTACGTCGACGATATGTTCGTTAAGAGTTTAAGGGCTGACGATCATATCAGAGATCTCAGGAATATGTTTTCCATCCTGCGACGTTATAGAATGAAGCTTAACCCAAACAAATGCGCTTTTGGAGTCGAATCCGGAAAATTCTTGGGTTATATGATGAGCAATAGGGGGATAGAGGCCAACCCCGAAAAGATCGAAGCAATTCTGAACATGAAGTCCCCTACCAAAATCAAAGAGGTGCAGAGCTTAACAGGTAGGGTTGCAGCATTGTCACGTTTCGTGTCAAAGGCGACGGACCGTTGCCAACCGTTCTTCAAGGCCTTGAAAAAGGTCAATGGATTTGTTTGGACAGAAGAATGCGAACTGGCCTTCCGCGAGCTGAAAGCCTATTTCAGTTCCGCGCCATTCTTGGCAAAACCCAACGAAGGGGAAAAATTGTTCGTATACCTCGCAGTGACCAAAAGGGCAATAAGCACGGTGTTGGTGGGTGAAGAAAATAAGATTCAATGGCCAATCTACTATGCGAGCAAGGCGCTCCTCGACGCCGAGACCAGATACCCAGAGATCGAAAAGATGGCATTGGCCTTAGTCACAGGCGCGAGGAAGCTTCGGCCATACTTCCAATCTCACCCCATCATCGTACGTACAAAGTACCCCATAGAAAAGGCGTTACAGAAAGCCACATCCTCCCGGATGGCCATATGGTCTCAAGAGCTGGGAGAATATGGAATAGATTTCCAACCAAGAACCGCCATCAAAGGTCAAGCCTTGGCCGACTTTGTGGCCGAATTCACAGGATCCTCCTCGATAGGGGACGATGTAGAAGTCCTCGGAGAAAAGAGAAACGACCTGACCACGAAAAGGCCAATGATCCCAGAAGGCCCGCTATGGGAACTACACGTCGATGGTGCGTCGAACGCCCAAGGCGCTGGCGCTGGCATCATACTTACGAACCCCGATAGGGAAGAGATCAAATATGCCATGCGATTCGAGTTCAATGCTTCGAACAACGAGGCCGAGTACGAAGCTCTAATCATAGGCTTGGAGTTAGCGAAGAAACTCGACGCTAAAAAACTGCGTATCCATTGCGACTCGCAATTGGTAGTCAACCAAGTCAAAGGAGAATACGGTGCTAAGGAGCCGAGCATGATGGCATACCTCGCCAAGGTTATAAAACTATTGGAGTCATTCCTATGGTTCGAGATAATCCAGATTCCCAGAGCGAAAAACGTCCACGCCGACGCCCTGGCCCGTTTGGCATCTGGGATTGATGAAGGGGGGATCGACGATGTCCCAATAGAAAAACTGATGAGGCCATGTATCTCAAGAAATGATGTGGGAACGATCGAACAAGCACCACAAACGACATGGATGACGCCGCTTCTAAAGTACCTCCAAGGGGGGGAGACCCCCGAAGGGAAAGAAGAGGCCCGAAGATTGAAGAATCTGGCGTCCAAATACGTACTGAGGGAGCAGACACTCTACAAACGAGGATACTCCATGCCGCTCCTCCGGTGCCTATCCGAAGATGAAGCGAAAAAAGCGCTGCATGAAGTACACGAAGGGGTTTGCGGGAACCATTCGGCCGGACAGTCATTGGCTTTGAAATTGCTCCGAGCGGGGTAGTTTTGGCCAACCATGAAGAGGGACGCTCACTCGTGGGCCAAGAAGTGCGACAAGTGCCAGAGATTCGGACACGTTCCAAGACAGCCTCCGGCACCTTTATGCCCGGTCATCGTACCCCAACCTTTCGCCAAATGGGGGGTCGACCTCATCGGGGAATTACCCACGGCCCCAAGACAATACAAATTCGCAATCGTGGCAGTAGATTACTTCACAAAGTGGGTCGAAGCAGAACCACTCGCCAAGATCACAGAGGCGAACACGACAAGTTTCATGTGGAAAAACATAATATGTCGCTTTGCGGTTCCCGAGTCGATCGTCACCGACAATGGGAAACAATTTGACAACGCACGCCTTCGGGAGCTGTGTGAACAATTGAGGATTCGTAAGACCTATTCGTCGCCTCGACACCCTCAAGCTAATGGTCAAGTCGAAGCAGTCAACAAGACAATCAAAGAAAACTTGAAGAAAAGGCTAGAAGCGAAAAAAGGGGCTTGGGCGGAAGAGTTACCGACAGTCTTATGGGCATATCGAACCACGGCACGAAACGCTATCGGCGAAACCCCGTTCGCATTGGCATTCGGCGTCGAGGCCGTGATACCTTTAGAGACAAGTACCCCCACCTGTCGGGTTATCGATTACGACAGCGACCGAAATGACGAGGCAATGAGGATGGAACTAGATCTCATCGACGAAAAGAGGATAGGCGCGTTATCACGTTTAACTGAACAAAAGAGGAAAGTAGAAAAGTACTACAATTCGAGAATCAAAATAAGGAAATTCACAAACGGAAGCCTTGTTCTCAGGAGGGTTTTCCAAAACACACAAATCCCGGGAGCCGGAGTCCTGGGACCCACCTGGAAGGTCCATATCGGGTACGTCAAGCCACTAATAACGGCACTTACGAGCTGGAAAATCTCGAAGGTCTCGTCTTCACCCACCCATGGAATGCCGAGCACTTGAGACAATATTATCAGTAGGCGTCAATTAAAGGACGACCCCTTTTATTATTTTTTGCAGTTTAAATTCATTGTATGCATGGTCCATGACCCGTGAAGTGTAACATTTTTCTTGACAATGAATAAGAAATACGCCTCATAACAATTTATTTATAACCTTTGCAAACTTCTAAATAAACTCGGGGGGCTACGACGTAGTCCAGGTCCTCACATAACCCGGTTCGCGCCAAGCGACCGCGTACTCGCAAGACCCGCTAAAGGGCCAACATCTGCGCACCGGATGGCATAAGACCGCGCACTCGCACGCCGACAGGCAGCAAGTCTCGCAAAACCCGCTAAAGGGCCAACATCCGCGCACCGGATGACCAGGCACTCGCACGCCGACAGGCAGCAAGTCTCGCCCACCGTATGGCGTATGCCAAACGGCTATGTCTCGCCCACCGAAAGGCATGGGCCCAAAACATTCTCACATTATGACAAAAATAAGTATCAAAGGAAGGTTCTCATGCCAAATAAAAATCACCAAACGAAAATGTTCGTAAAGACACGTAAAAGGAAGCAAGCACTAAACACATGCGCAAAATGGATAAAAAGAAAAATAATCACTCGGAACCAAAATCTACTTGTTCCTCGTCAACCGGAGCGCCGGACCCATCAGTAGTCTCCCCGTCGGGGGGACGGTTCGTGGACTGGGCGACCTCTGAAGGAGCCCCAAATGGCGCACCATTCAGTCGAGGAGCGTCATCCAGCGAGGGGAACATCGCTTCAAAGAAGGAAAAGGTTACCCCCCGGGTCACATTCTCCCTCGCGACAGCATCACAAACGCGCACGACAGCCGCGTGGCGGGCCTCCTCCAAGGCTAGATCCCAATCATCTTCCAGGTCGGCCTTCGACTTCACAGCATCATCTTTCTCCTCGATGAGGGCCTGCATCTCGAGGAGTAGGGAATCTCTCTCCCTCTCGGCTTGGACACGGGAGATCTCGCTAGTCATCAATTGAGCATGGACGATCTTCAACTCCTCATCTCGGCCCGAGAGCGCCGTTTGGAGTTTCTTCGTCTCGCCCAAAAAGGTGTCTGCCGCCTGCTCCGCCTTCTCTCGGGATGTGCGATCCTCTGCTCGCAACTTTCTTTCGGCCTCCAACTCCGCGCGAACTCTTCGCAGCTCCCCCTCTAGGATGTGGAACTCCCGGACAGGTCGAACCTCCGTCAAGGCGGCGGCGTGATCAGCTGTCATTTTTTCGGCATCTTTCTTCATGACCGACATCCTCCGCAACAGGTCTCGGAGGATCTCGTCACCCCGTTCTTGTCGGGCAAGCATCTGTCAAAACAACGATGAAGGCACGTGTGCATTTGTAAGTAAAAAGAAATGACTAATGGACAATGCAAGGCTATGTGGAATTAGGCGTACCTTGCGAGCATCGCTAATCCCATTCTGGAAGTAGTCAAGGTCACCTGTAGTCAGAAGACCCTTGAATTCCCGCAAAGGAGAGTCAAGGATTCCCCGAGAACATTGGCCCCGTAACGCCTCAGCTTCTCTCATCAGATTGGATTCTGCGCCGCCCGACACGCTCGAAGTGTGGACACGTTTCCCACCAGATGGTTCCTCGACGAATGAGGCCGGTACTGGTCGTTTGTTCGACGAAAGCATCTCACCCCGAACGCGGGTCGGGGATCTCCCACGGCGGGCCTCGATGCGAGATCGTGCCGCAGCCACGGCCTCGGCGGTAGGTTTCCCCTCGGCAGACAGGCGCGAGAACGATTGCGAGCCATCGTATCTGAAATAATAAACATAGTCGTTCGTCAGAGGAAAAATAACAACAAATAATGCAAATTTAGAGTATCAACTCCCTTGAGAGGAAAGAGATGGATAATACCCCCCAGATCGGGAGGCAAGGGAGGCTCGATTGCCGCCTCAAGGTCGAAACCCCCGACGGGCCCTTCGTTCGACGTGAGATCTGAAGTTACCTCCTGACTAGGGATGAACCACCCGGTGGTTGCCATGAGATCAGCGGATTCGAAAAGCACACCTTGCCTCCGTGAGTCTGGAATAGCTCCGATCACCTGGGCAAGTTCTGAATCCTCGGTGTTGCGATCCGCCGAGAAATCGGCAACGGGACCAAAAGTTAGTGGTGCCGTCCCAAAAGCAGATTCAGATACCCATACCCAAGGATAACGATTCTTGGTCGACAACCTCGTAAGAAGGGGGGATTTCTTACGGTGTTGAACCTTATAAAAGCCCGGTTTCCCCGACACGCCATGGACAGACATAAGATTTCGGATCTCGTCGGCAGTCACACCCCGACCTCGTGCTCGGTGTAGCATCATGTGATAGGCGGCTACCATGCGATAAAACAGTGGCGACATCTGAGACGCGTGGACTCCCAATCGGATTAATAACTCTCGGATCACGGGCTGGAAGGGTAACCGTAGACCCCCGCGAAGACTAGCCTCGTGAATGGCCGCGTATCCTAATCGTGGGCGACTCGGGAGATCATCTGGCAAGGGCCGCAATAGCGAAATGGAAGTCGGTATATGGAACCGTCGCCTCAAACTTGTGAAGCTCGCGAGAGAAAGAGAGCTCGGGAAATCGACCCCGGAACAATCAAACCCCTCTCGAGACATCGACTCCCCGATCGGAAACGACAAGGCACGTTTCTCCTCTTGCGCAGTCAAGGTAGCGGGTGTGACCAAGTCGAGGTCGCGGTCGGGTGATTCGCCGGAGCCCTCGACTCCGGAGACCCGAAATAGCTCGGGGGGCACCTCGAGGTGGGGACTCGGTGATCCCGCGCGATTTTGGGACACCACATGCGTCGCCAACAAAATAGAATCCTGCAGACTCTCGATACCGTTCGCGTCGTCACCGTCGGCCTTATCCTCGACGATAACCGCTCTCGCTCTCGCGAGAGAATCTCCGGGTTCCGCATGATCATCACCAGAAGAGCTTTCGACCAACCTTGTTAGAATCGGCGTCTCCGCCCCCATACCACACTCGCCGGCGTCTTCCCCGACGCTAGCACCCGCTTGGGGCTCGTCACTCAAACCTGTGTGGGGGTCGCCACCCGGATCGGTGCGGGGCACGTCGATGCCCAGATCTGCACGGAGCACGTCGCAACCCAGACCCACGCACGGGTCGTCGCCCGCCTTCCGCAGGACGCATCGCTGCCCAGGACCACGCACGGGTCATCATCCAGCCCTGTGCAGGACGTATCGCCGCCCAGATCCGTGTGCGAACCATCTTCCGGCCTCGTGCTGGGAGCGCCGCCGCTCAGACTCGTGTGGGGCACATCGTTGCCCAGACCCACAAGGGGATCGCCGCCCGATCCCGCGCCAAGCGTGTCACCGCCCAGACCCGCGTGGGTCACGTCGTTGCCCAGACCCGCGTGGGTCACGTCACTGTCCAGACCCGCGTGGGTCACGTCTTTGTCCAGACCCGCGTGGGTCACGTCTCTGTCCAGACCCGCGGGGGTCACGTCGTTGCCCAGACCTGCGTGGGTCATGTTGCTGCCGAGAGCCGTACGGGGATCATTGCTCGATCCCGCGCCAGGCGTGTCACCGTCCCGACCCACGCGAGCATCGCCGCCCAGACCCGCGTGGGCCTCGTCGCCGCCCAGAACCCTGCAAGGTTCACCGCCCGAGCTCGCACGGGGCCTGCCACCCAGATCCACGCGAAAACCGCCACCCGAACCCCCACTAGTCTCGTCGCTCGGGTTCACGGAGGACGGGTCGCCGACCTCCCCGACTTTCGGTGTATTTTGGCACGCTCGTTCAGCCTCTTCCCCGTCGGTCAACCACGTCTCAATTGAAGAAAAATTCCCTTCTCCCATGGCAAAAACACCCGTGCACGGTGAAGAGGAGGGAATGGGGAGAGGTTTCGGGGGAGATGAGAATTGGTTCCAGAATTGTTCTAAGTCAATGTTTTGGTCCCCGAGAAAGGGAAAAAGTTCATCCTCGATGGACCCACTTCCTGACGCGTGGTCGGCCGGATCCATGTGCACGTGGCTGGGAATGACGTCAAGAATAAAACAAATGTGTTGAAAAGGCTTACCAAAACAAGAAGGGGCGTGGTAATCGGGGACGGATGAGCTTGAGTCCACCACACGATCTCCGTTCAAATGGTGGACTCGGGGGGCTAGTGTTGTGGGCACTAAAAGGTACGACGGTTCGACGGAAACACCGAGAAGGGCGGAAGTATGCCCTAACCAACATCTAGGGCATGTTCATTCGGCCAAGGGCCGAGTAAAGCCTTCCCCCAGCCAAAGGGAGGCTCAAGCCTTCCCTAGGCCCGTCCAAGGGCCGGCCCAAGGGATTCCCTCGGCCAAGGGGAGGTCCAAGGCCTTGCCTCCTTTCACCCGGCCAAGGGGAGGCCTAGGGGTTTCCTTCGGCCAAAGGGAGGTGTAAGCCTGCCCTAGGCCCGTCCAAGGGCCGGCCCAAGGGTTCCCTCGGCCAAGGGGAGGTCCAAGGTCCTGCCTCCCTTCACCCGGCCAAGGGGAGACCCAGGGGTTTCCCTCGGCGGAAGGGAGGTGCAAGCCTACCCTAGGCCCTCCCAAGGGCCGGCCCAAAGGTTTCCCTCGGCCAAGGGGAGGTCCAAGGCCCAGCCTCCCTTCATCCGGCCAAGGGGAGGCCCAGGGGTTTCCCTCGGCCAAGGGGAGGTCCAGGAAGGCTCCGCCGGCCAAGGGGAGGTCCAAAGTTTTCATTTCACCCGTCCAAGGGGAGGCCCAACGCACTGTGATCGGCCGAGGGCCGGTTGATGGTTCTTCTCCGGGCAAAGGTTGCCTGAAGTCTTTTCCCTAGGTGGGAAGGGTCTTCAATGCCTCCAAGGCATGACTTATAAATAGGGGACACGGCTCCCAATGACAGGTAACAAACATTTGAGTACTGAAACGCTGCTGAACTCGTACTTCACTCGTTTCTCTCAAACCTTAAACCTCTAAACTCCTAACCTTCTTATCCACCTCAATCCAACTAATGTTGAGCGTCGGAGAGGTAAACAGAGGCACCCCCTCTGTTTCCCCTTTGTAGTTCATTTGATTTCTTGACATTTCAGATACCTGTGTAGAACGAACCTCATTGACAGCTAAGGGACGACTTGGGATACCAAGTCTGACACGCTAGAACCCGGACGCGATCACTTGGTCTGGCCTTGGGTCGAACCGTTTTTGGTTCCTAAATCATTATCCAAAAATGAGCGACAACAGTTTCATCTAACCCGACGATTGCTTTCATAACGTTGTTTCGTTGGATTCGTGCTGAAACAATATTGAAGCAATAGTATCACACTATTCTTTGTTATGAGAGTGTGAACGAATAAAACGGGCCTGATATTCATCGAATAGAACATTCTTTGAATAAAACATGTGACATGTACAGACATCTCACTTTATGTTTTTCTTATTCACAAATAACAAATGAGTTAGTTAAATAATAACTTAGGGGTAAAATGGTTATTTTATATTCCTTTAAGTTAATGATACACGCGAAGGGTAATGTCGTAAAATACTCTATGGATCGTCTGATTTTTTTTTCTTCACATCAAACGGAAAATAAACGCATATGAACTTAGAGAGTTTCAATATTAGTCCTTTTTTGGAATCGACTAATATTAAGAATTAAAAGTTGGAAAAGGTTTTTGTACATTTGAGTCTGATCTTTATTCTAAACCTTCGTTCATGTGGGTCCATAAGGTATCAGTGATAGACTCTCGGACGAGATTCATTGTACTAGAACGATTGATTTTGTCATTGAATGTAAATTGTGATTTACGCTAAAAGAATTATTTTCTAAGTAATTAAATAAATAATTTGATATTTATTATTAAATTTATTTAATGAATCATATTATGTTATTATATTTGTAATAATATAATTTGATGATTTATATAAATAAAAGATGAAAATAAATATTTTCTCGTCTCGTACTTTTTCAGAAGTATGAAAAGAATTAATGATTTTTCATTAAATAAATGAGATGTTCTAAATTAAGTAAATATTATTTTAAAAATAAATCAATTATAATTAGGGAATGTATTTAATAACGGCCGGAAATGTTTATTAAATTATGGCTGGGTATTAAATTAAATGACTCATCAAAAGGTTGAATAGGGCTTAAGTTTCTATTGGGTTTGAACTAACTTAAGTCCTCCCATAAAACCCGAGATTAATATCATTGAATCACTTTTGGTTTTTTAGTGATATTTTTTTTGCAGAGAATAATCCAAGATCGAAGAAAAACGAGCTAGGCGCATAGAAGGCTTTGCCAGCCAACCAGCCTGCAAGTTAGTCAACCGGCAAGCGAGTCTTATGTGCTCTTGTGCTCCTACGCGCGTTGTGTCTCTCTCCCGCTTGTTCCACTCCTCCAGCAAGGTGCACAGGTGTGGAACTCTAGCTGTGCGCGAGGATTAGCCAAGCTCATTGGCCCATGCGCGACCGGCCAACAGCAGCTGTCCAGTGAGCCAAAGTCTGCCCATTCCGGCAAGACATAATCTATCCAATCCGGCGAGCCTGAGACTTCCAGCCCTTTTCCATCTTGTTCTCTCGTGCACCTTGACATTCTCAACGCATCTAAGCGCCTCAATTCAAGCGAGTATTTGACGAGGCATTCCGGCGTAAGCAAGCAACGCACGAGGTTGTTTACAACCTCACATGTAAGTCTCCTAAACGAATTGGAGTTGCAAATGTATAAATGTTATAGGTTGCTAGTGTGTTCAATTTGTTGATCAATATGTTTAGAATAAATTGTTTATTGAAATATTAGTATTTTTTTAATGTCTAGGTTAATTGAATATATTAAAATGAGTTTCAATATATTAGATCTTATTATATATTTCTGCCATATTGTGATATGTTATATGATATTTTTGGTTAAACGTTAACTAGTTTCCAACATTAAGCCCATCCTCAAATATCTTAAGAGAACTAGGGATATAATGCTTGTTTACACAAGTAAGGACCGTGACATGTTAAAGTCAACATCTGGTTCAGTGTCCACTCTCAATGGAGGAGCGATAGTCTGGAGAAGGGTAAAGCAATCTAATATCGCATACTCTACTAAGGAACCTGAATATATTACAGCTTCCGAGGCAGCCAAAGAAGATATTTAGCTTAAGAATTTCTTAGCCAAACTGGAGGTTGTTCCTAACATGAACAAGCCCTTGCAACTCCACTATAATAACACTGGAGTGATTGCAAACTCAAAGGAACCTCGCAGCCCAAAGAGAGAAAAGCATATAGAGCGAAAGTACCACCGGATTAGAGAGATAATTTGAAGAGGCGACGTGGTAGTCATGACGATCTTGATGTTATACAACATCGTTGATCCAATGACGAAATGATTTTCCGAATGTTTGTTCGTGAAACACATAGAGGGAATGGGCCTGAGAAATCCGCCATATCTTCTCTAGCTCAAAGTGGGAGATTGTTAGGAACTCTTGCCCGCTTGAGAATATACTTACGCAAATTCTCGTTGATATTATAACAAAATAAAGTTTAACATTTATGATTTACTCGAGTTGAAATGTTTATTTCTTATGTATTAAGATTTGTAGAAAATTCATCATCCCATAGTATCTGTATCAAACTAAGTCACGTGTTGGGCACTAAAGTTCAGGCGTTGTGCTAAAACGAGGTCGATGATATACGCCTGGAGAGCTATATCGCAAGTCATATATGTGGACCACATGAGTGAAGGCTGATCACTATGTGGGTGCATTCTACACTTGTGGTAAGCGTATGACCTGGACAAGCCTTAGGGTAGATGTGTTTTTTAAGGACCTTTACGATGTATTAACCGAGGCCACTGCAATGGTCACTATGAAACTTGATCTAAATGCTGAAGTGTTCATGGACACTGAATCATGTTTCGGAGCTCTTTAACTCATTCGCTATAATGTTATTCATTCTAATAAGAACTTATGTCTTGGGAGTCTTCCCCTCAAAGTCTTCTTAGAGCATGATTGGACTGGGAAGTCATTTACAGACACAGAATCCAGCCTCCCTGAAAGGAGGTCGATGATCACTCACTTAAGGGTTGATTCCAGAACTGATTGATTCTGTGCACTTTCGAAGTAAGTTAACGTTTGAAAGAATCTTTCGTCGGGGAAGCAAAATTCCTTAGGGTTGATGTGTATCAAGAGAAGTATAACATAATAAATTAACTTCTCTTGGCACGGGCTAAACCTGGAGGATCTTAATCAAAACGTGACTATATTAGTGGACACTCATCAAAATGAGTAAATATAATTCTAGTATTAAAGAAGGGTTCAGTCTTTGATCACACGGTGGAGTATTGATAATGACTAGATGAATCGATAAAAAAGACATAGGACTATATCGTCTTTTTTATCGGGTTGTCATTAAGCTTCTACTATTAGGTCCATAGTCCTCGATTCGGCTCTGATAAATGCGGATAAAAACTTTCGAATAATATTGTTTAATCACTATGTAATCTCACTGGCTATAATGGTGAATGACAACATTAATTCTGGAAAACGGGTATTCGCAGAATTAACTAAATGTTTATAGAATAACTAATTATTTATTATTGGATCAAACAAATAAATAACTAATTAGATTTTAAGCAAACGGGCCTTGAAAATTCAAGGGATGGGCTTGGGAGAGGCTTGGCCAAAAATCCCCTAGGGCAACCCTAGGGGTGGCCGATTATGCATCCCCCTTTCTCTCCTTAGATTTTTCTCAAATGAGAGAAAATCTCTTCCATAGATATTGATCTGATGGTTGAGAGAGAGTTTATATTCACTGTTGAGATCTAATGGCCCAGATAAATTCAAGGGAGAAAATTTCTCTAGAAGGAGAGAATATCTCTCAAAAGGAGAGAAAATCTCTCTGCGGTTAACTTCTACCTAAATTCTATAAATAGGGATAGAATGGAAAATGAAAATTCACATCGTCCATTCAAGGATACTCGACCAACACTCTCTCTCTTTTCGCCAAATTTTCTCTTCCCATATTCCCTGGAATTGCTAAATTCCAATCCTAAAAAATAGGAGCGAGATCCCGAAACAATCTGGTTTCGAGATCTAAGTGAGATCTCGACTATGCCCACTCATCTTTCTTATTCGTATCGAATATTAAGTTTCGGAAAACTACGGTGTCATCCTCGAGTACTAAATCGGGCGAAAGAGTTGTGAAAACATGAAGACGGAACGAGCATTGGTTTGGAGCATTCTATAGCTGAGCCAAAATCCATGTAAGTTTTCTGATCGCTTCTTTTATTAATGTCATTGTTGTAATCCGACGATCGGCGAGAGACGGATCTGTGATGAGGAGATAAAATGGGACCGAAGGGCTGCCCTCCGAGCCACAGAGCACAACCGGCCACAAAACTTAGGGGCCTAGGGCCGGCAGCACTCCTTGGTTTCCTTAGGCAGTTGCTTGGGAATTGCTGCCCCGGTCAAGCCCTACCTCGAGGATGATCTGGGCTTTTTGCCCGGATGCCATATGGGCCTTGTCACCAATTCGATAAGAGGCTAAGTTGGGGAGTATTTAAGAAGTCCTACTGTCTCACCTTCTCAACTGGGAGCTTTTCCGTGAAGGAATGACTTTAGGTTAATCAAGACTAGATATCACACTTTACCTAAAACGTAAGCTTTATCGAAACATATGTTTTTAAGGGTAGCTTAGAAACACTTGAGTTTTTAATATGATTTAGTAAACTCGTACTGGATCACCTAGATTAATGTAAATGTTAGGAAAATTAAAATACCAAAAGTGTATTGAGTCTTAGGACTCCAACATTGATACAACACCATGACGATCAAAGATCCCTGCCTGACTAGCGCCCTTTTAAGGGATGGATGATCTCTTCCTCTGGACAAGCTTTGCTGATTCCAATACCAAGGTTGTGTTTTCGACGATAGGTGGGAGGGTTGATATATGCGTGTACTAGCTATGTTATTGCGTAGGACTTGAATTTTCTCACTAGAATGTTGAATCGACTCATGTAAGAACCAATTTGTGGTTACTCATATGGCCAGAGTATTCCTATAAATTGGTAGATACTGCGCATAGTTATGAAGGCTAGAAGAACTATTACTGCTCAGTAATATGAGTCGGAACTCATGTGTTGGAAGAGATGACCAGAAGAAGGTTATTGATTTGCATATCGATGTAATATAAATCTCTCATAAGTCCTTATTGTAATTTGCTGAAAATTAATTGTTAAATCCTAGATCGATTCCAACATCATGTTCACTATGTGCACTCTGTTACGCCACCATAGTGGAACAGACTGTGGCTATTGGTGATTACCGTGGATACTAAAAACATGTTCTTTTTATATATTGGTATTTTTCCCCTTGTTTATGAGCATTATGGTTTTATTTCCTAAATATATATTATGAATGTTAACTTTTCAAAATATTATTTATGTACTTATAGTTATACAATTTCAACATGACTTCCAATCTGTTAAAAGAAATAATCGATACAAAGATGCAAGTGAGAAAGTGTGTCATCAACTACATAAAGTCGTTAACCGATAGAATGGTTTTAATCGGTATGTGTGGCACACAGATAGACGAAACTACTCAAGTTAAGATTCTTCTTGAATCACTCTCTAATGAGTACTCCGACTTCAAAGAGGACTTCAGAGGAAGGTTCTCTAAGTATGTCATGAACACATTGTTGTTAGAGATGCCCATAAGAAAATTATTTATTTACATATCGATGTAATATAAATCTCTTATGAGTCCTTATTGTAATTTGCTTATAAAATTAAATAAATTTTAAATGTTCATTCATTCCTTTTTGTTTCTTTGAAGATTTATGATATCCAATAGTCTTATAGTCGTTAATCAAACGTAACAACGTATGAAGAGACAAATGTAGATTTGCGTGAACAAACTCTTCATGGTTTTAAGATCAACGTGAACAAACTCTTCATCGTTTGCTTAAAACAAGAAGATTATTTATTTACATATCAATGTAATATAAATTTTTCATGAGTCCTTATTGTAATTACCTAATTAAATTAATAAAAGTTGAATTCATTCATTCCTTTTTTTATTTTTTTTTAAGATTTATGATATCGAATAGTCTTATAGTCCTTAATCAAACGTAACAACGTATGAAGAGACAAATGTAGATTTTCATGAACAAACTCTTCATGATTTCCTTAAAACAAAATATTCACAATCTTAAGATCAACGGACTATTGATCCTAGTATGATTGTTGAAAGAATCTAAGATGTCTGGTTAATAGGCATAGAGAGTTGGGAACTCTATAGTTCTTCCAATGTATCTTCCGAAGATACTGAATTTCTAGTGCACCTTTAGAGACAATGTAAGAACAAACCATTTAACCTCTATAGTCTCAAGGTCACTACATATGAATCGTATCGTGCTTACCTTAATCCTGAAAATGTGACATGTCATTTCATAACTTTAATATATTCATTTGCGAAAGATACACTTTAGATCCAAGTTTCTAAACTATATAAGCTCTATTATTGATGTATTGGATTTTGAAGTTGACATGAGTATACTTTGTAAAATTCTCATAGATATGGATATTATGTGCTCTGAAATGCAATGTAAATCACCTCATTCTTTATTACTTGGATTGTGGATAAATGAACCGCGCGTTATCCAAAATTAAGTAACGACTTTATTTGGATGAAACAATGTGACTTGTTTGCTCCTTGTTAATGCATTGTTTCTAACTTCTTCACAAGTAACAAAGGAGTTGAAGAAATAAAAACTAGAATGGTAAAATGGTAATTTTACAAATCTCATCTAGTTGATGATATTCATGAAGAGTAATCATAGATAACATTCAATGGATCTACTCAATATAATTTAGTTGAATTTGAGTAGAAAAGAAATTCATTTGAACCGATAGCTTCTCAGTGTCAACACTTTATTGGAGTTAGATGACATTAAGCTAATACTCGGAAAAAGTTTGTGAAATTTTGATTTCAAGTATAGTAGCTCAGTCGTTGTTCATTTGGATCTATAAGGTCACTATTACAGGTCACTATTACAGGTCATTACAGGTCAAGTGTTCAACTACACGTTTTCTCGGAAAATGTCTAAATGGTTTTTTTTTCCACATGGACATAAAATGATGTGAATGTCAAAAAGAGATTTTGAATATAATGATGGAAATATAAATTACTTTCTAAAGCAGAGAAATCGTTTGAGGCATTAAGAAATAAATTTCAATATTTGTGTAATATTAATTCGACAATGGGTATTTTAAGAATTGTCTTAAAAAGAAATAAGAATGCATCTAAATGCTCATTCACTAGTGTAGAGTTCGGCCAACATCATCAAAAGAGGAAAGTAATTCTTTGCCTTTAACTATGAAAATAATTACCCAAAAGGAAAAGAGGAAATGAATTTTCTTGAGAATGAAACAAATATGCTAAGTGAGGAAACAAATTTCTTGTATACACAAGGGAAAGAGGAGAAAATAAAATGTTATTTCATGAATACACAATAGGAAAGGGCAATTACCCTTTCTTGTAGATGTAAAAATAAGTGTTCTTCCTCTTGTTCTCTCATTGTGGCCAACCATTCTCTCTCTCTCTCTCTCTCTCTCTCTCTCTCTCTCTCTCTCTCTCTCTCTCTATCTATCTATCTATCTCTCTCTCTCTCTCTCTCTCTCTCTCTCTATCTATCTCTCTCTCTCTCTCTCTCTCTCTCTCTCTCTCTCTCTCTCTCTCTCTCTCTCTATCTATCTATCTATCTCTCTCTCTCTCTCTCTCTCTCTCTCTCTCTCTCTATCTATCTCTCTCTCTCTCTCTCTCTCTCTCTCTCTCTCTCTCTCTCTCTCTAAAATATCTCTTTTAGTTTGGCACCTAAGTCCTCATTAAACTTAGGTTTAAATTAGTTCTTTAGCTCATCGACTAGTTCTTGAATTATAGTGTTTAATTGTGCGCACACACAAATCGTTCAATTCCTCTATAGACTCTTGTAATAGAAACGTTAGGTTTCTCGAGTTCATGATTAGGTGTATAGGTAACGAGCAAGACGAGACGATCTACCTTTTCTAAGGCTTCTCAAATATCAAGATACAAGAAAGGTTAATAAAAAATAATTAATAATGTTTTTAAATAATATGATATTCATGCACTTTGCCTAGGTTAGTAAAATTGTTTTACTAGTTTATAAATTAATTTATATTCCCTCATTAACTTAAAAATGATAATTTTTTTAACCCTAGACCTATTCCAACAAATTCTATCAAAGCATAGGTAAAAGTATAAGCATGTACATGTTATTTGAAATCATTATACGAAAATTGTTTTCAATATTTACTTGAATAATGATTTTGCTAAGACTAGAGCTTAGACAATTTTAATTTTTTGGTGCGACCTCTAAAATTAAATTGGTATTGATTTTCCAGTTGTTCAAGATGCTATATAAAAACTTTAAAAAAAAATTCAAAGATTTTATGTTTAGCATGCTCGAAATCAATTTTTTGACAAGTTTGTAAATTGTTATTGGCCCGATGAGCGACGATGACATGATAGAACCTCTCACTCAGCCAAGGGCTGTCCCAAGCCCTCTCACTTAGCCAAGGGCTGTCCCAAGCCCTCTCACTCGGCCAAGGGCTGTCCCAAGCCCTCTCACTCGGCCAAGGGCTGTCCAGACTCTCCCTCACTCGGCCAAAGGCCGTCTTAAGCCCCTTGGCTCAGCCAAAGGCCAACCAAATCTCTTCACTCAGCCAAGGGGCCTCAAAAATGTCTCTTGGTCGCTTATAAATACGGGGCACGACCCCCGAGACAGGTAATCCATTTTTTGGGAATTGGAACGCTCCTGAACTCGTACTTCACTCGTTTCTCTCTAACCTTAGCCCTCTAAACTCTTAACCTCTTTATCCACGTCAATCCCACTAATGTTGAGCGTCGGAGAGGTAAACAGAGACACCCCCTCTGTTTCCCCTTTGTAGTTCACGTGACCTCTTTGCATTTCAGGTACCCATACAAAGTGAACCTCATTGACAGCTAAGGAACGACTTGGGATACCAAGTCCGACACGCTAGAGCCTTAACGCGGCCACTTGGTCCAGCCTTGGGTTGAACCGTTTGAGGCTCCTAAATCATTGTCCAAAAACGAGCGACAACATAAATTTGTGTACACTGTTAAACTAGTTTATTGCACTTCTAGTTTAAATTTGTTATTGAATGTTTTATATTATGTTGTTTCTTTTTATTTTGTGTAAATCATTAATATGTTAATATAACACACAATTAAAATAAAAAACAAATAAATAAAAGACTTCAATAAACTTCTTTTCTCAAACACATTGATCCGACATACCTTTTAATTATTTTTCTATTTCTGGACAACTTGTTATGGCTCAGTAAAATGGGCATAACTTTTTCAATTTTTGAAAATTAGTGGTTCTTGAACCTAATTTTAGGTACGGAAGTTAGCTATCCAATGCAATTGGTTTCAGCTCAATCTGTTACCGGACGTGTCATTTATGACATTTTAAGTCTGAGGTATACGAAAGTCCGCGAGTCCAGGATTACTAAATCCGAATTTGCGACTCCTAGTTTCTTCCCGTCTTCTTGATGCAATCGTGGTTTATCTACGTTCACGCACTCAACCACCATGAAGATGCCTCGAAGGAAGATGACGAGAATACCAAGAAATAAATTTTAGGCGATTTTGAATCTCAAAAAAAAATAGTGCAAAAGTGACACTTAGTATCTCACACACTTTCCTTAGGAAAAATAAAATAAATAGAAAAAAAAATCGAGTAAGTTCCTTGTGCCTTATTGCATTAACACTGCTCTCCCCTCAAAAATAACGATTTTAGGGCTCTTTTTCTAGTGTTCCACTCTATCTCTCGTTACTCTAGGAAACAAGTTTCCAAAGTACAAAAGAAGATGTGCCAATTCAATAAACTAAGTGGGAAGGTTGTACTCGTTATTTGCAAACCACGATCCCCAACAGTAATGTTAAGTTAAATTGTCACCAGATTAAGAGTCACCCTCGTGACCCTCTCTTTAATAAGAGTACTCAACAATACTTTGCCCTTAACACCGCTTGTGGGGATACGTTCAAAAGTGAAACAATGAGACAACGCCTCCCCTCGGTGGATTTTTTTCAAAGTAGATCTTCTTGAACTAAGTGGTTGGTTACACACTTAGACTCAATCTCTAGTAATCCTCCCTCGAGGCCCTGCGAAAAGATTTGATTGCAAACTTCTTTATAAGGTTGCTAGTCAAACAATTGATGTTAATGATGTGTCATTTACTTATGAAAGGCGACTCTTTGCGGCCTTCCCTAGAAGGAGTAAATTTTCTTTTTTGTTCATAACACCTTTGGATTTCTTCTGTTCAATATTAAACATAAAATCCTAAATAAAAGACTAATCATAAATTGTTTCGAATTTCAGCACCATGTCTCTAAACCCCCTTCTCTACTATGTTTTTCACAAACAAACTGGAAGGTGATAACTACGTAGATTGGAAACTTAACCTAGACATAGTCGTTACCATGGACAAGCACAAACGGGTACTCACCACCCCATGTCCTCCATAAACAAATGATGATTTGACTCAAGAGGACAAGGACGCCCTTGCGCCTGGCTCAGATCCGATGAGATCGCAATATGCTATATTTTAGCATCGATGAACAATTTGTTGCAAATACAAAATTGTATTCAGCCTACGGCATGCTCTTCAATCTCCAAGAGATGTTTGGAGGGCAAGGGCGTCAGGCTAGACGACAAGCGGTTTGACAGTTTACGAACTATCGTATGAAAGCAGAGACTCCCGTTAGAGATCATATGATGATGATCATAAGTTATCTCAATGAAATGGAAATCCTTGGATCTGAGATTGATGGAGATACCAAATAGATATGATCTTGGAAACTCTCCCTGAATATTTTGATACTTTCAAGCTGAACTATTCTATAAATAAGCTAGGGTACACTGTTACCGAGCAAGTGAAGGTGCTTCATAACACTGAGGGACTCTTAAGGAAAAAGAGGGCTAATGGAGAGGCTTACGCTACTTAGCAAAAAGTATTTACCTATGAATCTAAGAAGAGACGCAATAGAGCCGTGAATAAGAATCCTAGCAAGGTTCAGAAGAAGAAGGTGTCCCGGCCCATCAAGGTGGATAAAGTCTAAGGACAACTGTCACCATTGCAATGAGCCCGGACATTGGCATATGAAATGTCCTACCTACCTCAAGGCTAAAGAGAAACGTATTGTACTTATTACCAAATATTGTTTAGTAGCCAATATTGTACCTGTTGTCTCTTGAATGGGTTCATGAAAAGCAAAAGCTTAGAGGATGGCGACTTCTTCTTCCAGTGGGATGATGAGAGTTTGGTGTTTGCTAAGGCGGTGGGATCCATGACATTATCTTTTGAAGAAAAAACTTCAAATTCGAATCATGTGTATTTAGTTCCTTCCTTTGGGAAAAACTTAATATATGTAGCTCAAATTGTTGAAGAGAATTATTATTTAAGTTTTATTGATAATGAAATTCGAATTTCTTTTTCCAATTCATTTGTCACTGATACTTGTATGAAGAATTTTTTATACCATCTTTATCCTACACAACCTTTGATGTTAGACACTGAAATAGATAATGATCTAGTTAGGGAACCCAAGAGGATCAAACCTAATGACTCCTCTGATATTTGGCACTTAAGATTTCCATATGAGTCTAGATAGGATTAAGAGATTTGTGAGGAACGGTCCACTCAAAGCCTCTGCAATAAGCTCATTGCCAATTTCTGAATCCTGTATAGAAGGAAAAATGACCAAGAGACCATTCTCTGATAAAGAACGAAGAGCCACTGAGTTACTGGAACTAATACATTATGATGTATGTGGTTCACTCGAATTCAGACACGGGGAGGATACGAATACTTTGTTACCTTTAACGATGATTACTCAAGATATGATTTTCTATATGCTCAAACACAAATCTGAGACCTTTAACGTATTTAAGTTTTTTCGGGCTTTAGTGGAAAAGAAAACTGGCAAACATATCAAAACCCTTTGATCTAATCAAGGTGGTCAGTACTTGTCTGAAGAATTTTATGACTTTCTTAAAGAAGAAGGTATCGATTCTTAGTTTACAACGCCTGGAACACCTTAAGAAAAGGGAGTGTCAGAGAGAAGGAATCGAACTCTGATGGAGATGGTTAGAATAATGATGAGTTACTCATCACTCCCTAATTCCTTTTGGGGATATGCCCTCAAAACTGTTGCATACATTATGAACCAAGTTCTGTCTAAAACGGTCCGTGGTACTGCTTATGAACAATGGACTGGGCGTAAAGTTATTTTAAGACACATCAATTTGGGGTTGTCATGCACATGTGCTAAGGAAAAAGTGTAGAAAGTTAGCTAGTAGGTCAGAATTATGTGTGTTTGTTGGATATCCAAAGGAAATTTCTGGCAGCACTAATGCTCGTTTCCTTGAGGAGGACTTTATGAAGAACACAAAACCTAGAAGCAAAATTATTCTTTAAAAAACTTGGGTGAGGACACTTCTACCTCGTGTGTAAGAACTGTTCTTACCCCAACTGAAACGCAAGCTATCAAATCAGAATCTCGTCAACTAGTACTTTGACGTAGTGGGAGGGTTTCTGAAAACCCAACAGGCACCTGTCTTATGGCAAAACTCTCGTAGCAGTCTTTGACATGGATGACCATGTTTCCTACAGCCAAGCAATGGCTGTTTCTGAATCTAACCTTTGGCTTGACGCCATGAAAGGTGGGATGCATTCGATGTATGTCAATAATGTTCGGAAACATGTAGACCTACCTGAAGGGGTCAAACCCGTAGGGTGTAAGTAGATCTATAAGAAGAAAATGGGTCTGTATGGGAACATTGAGATGTTCAAAGCACGATTAGTGGCTAAGAGTTTCACTCGAAAATAAGGTATCAATTATAAAAAAATCCTTATCGCCTGTTGCAATGCTTAAATCCATTTGTATACTTCTATCCACAGCTGTCTCTCTCAATTATGAGATCTGAAAAATGGATGTCAAGACTGCCTTTTTGAATGGCTATCTGGACCAACGCATTTTCATGGCGCAGCCAGACAGTTTCGTGGAATGATGTCAAGAGAACAAGGTTTATGAGTTCTTATATCCATTTATGGATTAAAGCAAGCATCTAGGTCATGAAATATTAGATTCGATGAAACTGTAAAAAGCTTCGACTTTGAACAGTTAATAGATGAACCTTCTGTTTATAATTTAACACACAAGGGCAAGGTTGTGTTTCTGGTTTTATATGTCGATGATATATTTCTCGTTGGTAATGACATGGGTAAATTATCTGAGGTTAAAATCTAGTTACTAAGAATTTTAACATGAATGATCTAGGAAAAGTTGCGTACATTCTGGGGATTCAAATATATCGAGATCGAAAGAACCGGACACTGTCTCTCTCCCAAACATCTTATACAGATAAGGTGATGGATCGCATAGCTATGGAAGATTCTAAGATGGGACAAAACCCTTTTATACATGGAGTCTCACTCTCTAAAGACCAGTCTCCCTAGACTTCACAAAAAATTTGAGAACTGGAGAAAGAATCCCTATGCTTTGGTCGTAGGAAGTCTCATGTATACGGTGTTGTGAACTATACCAGATATATGTTTCGCTGTTGGCATAGTTAGCCATTTTCCAATCAAATCGTGGACCTGAGCACTAGGTTGTTGTTAAGCAGGTTCTTAAGTATCTTCGGAGGACTAGGAACTTGATGTTTACATATTCAGATACTGACTTGACTATGATAGAGTATACATATTCCAACTTTCAGAAGGATAGGGATTCCAAGAAATCCACTTCAGGATCTATGTTCATCCTGAATGGTGGATCTATTGTTTGGAAGAGTATCAAGCAATCTTGCATTGCTAACTCAACCATGGAAGCAGAATATGTGGCTGTTTGTGAAGCATCAAAAGAGGTTGTATGGCTTAGAAAATTCCTTAAGTATTTGGAAGTCGTTCAAATGACAACGAGCCCATCACACTTTATTCTGATAATAGTGGGGCTATTGCTAACGCAAAGGAACCTAGAAGCCATAAGCTCTCTAATCATATTGAGAGGAAATACCATTTAATTAGAGAGATTGTGCAACAAGGAGACGTGGAGGTGAAGAAGATCTCAACGGTGGACAACCTTGCAGATCCATTCACCAAGGCCCTATCACACAAGGTCTTCGACCAACATCGAGACAGATTCGGCATGAAGGACTACTCTCATCTTCTTTGAGTCAAGTGGGAATTTGTTGGTAGAGATGCTCACAAGAAGATTATTTATTTACATATCGATGTAATATAAATCTATCATGAGTCCATATTGTAATCTCTCATAACTTTTTTGTTTAATTGAAGATTTATGATATTCAATAGTCTTATAGTCCTTAATCAAACATAACAATATATGAAGAGACAAATTTAGATTTGCGTGAACAAACTCTTCATGGTTTGCTTAAAACAAAATATTCAAAATCTTAAGATTGTTGGAAGAATCTAAGATGTCTGGTTATGAGGCATAGAGAGTTAGGAACTCTATAGTTCTTCCAATGTATCTTCCGAAGATACTGAGTTTCCAGTGCACCTTTAGAGTCAATGTACGAACAAACCATTTAACCTCTATAGTCCCAAGGTCATTATGTATGAATCGCATCGTGCTTACCTTAATCCTGAAAATGTGACATTTCATTTCATAACTTCAATATATTCATTTGAGAAAGTTACACCCTTGATCCAAGTTTGTAAACTAGATGCGCTCTATTGATGATAATGGTTTTGAAGTTGACATGAGTACACTTTGTGAAGTTCTCATAGATATGGAATTCATGTACAAGATTTCTGAAATGCAATGTATATCACCTCATGCTTTATTACTGGGATTGTGAATAAATGTACGGTTAGTCTCCAAATAGAATAAAGGATTCTTTTGGTTGAAACGTTGTGACTTGTTAGCTCCTTGTCAATACGTCGTTTCTAACTTATTCACAAGTATTAAAGGAGTTGAGGAAATAACAACTAGAAGGGTAAAATTGTAATTTTGCAAATCTCATCTAGTTGATGATATTCATGAAGGATAATCATTCGATAATATTCACTGGATCTTGCTCATCACAAATAAATAGATTTTTAAGTAAAAAATATATTCATTTGAACCGAGAGATTTTCTGTGTGAACTTTGAGTTCGAGAGTCTTAGTTAAAGCTTTCTTCATTTGGGTAAGTTTTGTTCATATGGGTTCATGAAGTCACTATCATAAGTTCAATTGTTGAACTAAACGTATTTTTCGAAAATGGTCTATAAGGGTATTTTCGTTCTTAAGGATAAGTGATGTAAAATATCAAAATAGGATTTTGAATGTCAAAATAAGATTTTGATTTTTTCACAAATTGATTTAAAGTCACAAGGTTGGAAATTGGTTTTCAAGGTTAGTGAATTAAATTTTGTAACATGTTATTTGGATACCGCGCGGTTCATTTATTCACATCCAAGCAATAAAGCATGAAGTGATATACATTGCATTTCAGCAATCTTGTACATGAATTCCATATCAATGAGAACTTCACAAAGTATACTCATGTCAACTTCATAACCCAATATATCACCAATAGAGTGCATCTAGTTCACAAACTTTGATCTAGAGTGTAACTTTCTTAAATGAATATATTGAAGTTATGAATTTACATGTCTCATTTCAAGATTAAGGTAAGCACGATGCAATCCATGCATAGTGACCTTGAGACAGAAGATGCGTTGGGATTGGTGCACACAAAGGAGATATTAGACATTGAAATACTTTTGTATTTAATTATTGTTGAGACATTAAATACTTGTTAGCTTTTCTTCAATACATTGTTTCTAACTTATTCACAAGTAACAAAGGAATTGTGGAAATAACAGCTAGAATGGTAAAATGGTAATTTTCTAAATCTCATCTACTTGATGATATTCATGAAGGGTAATCACATATAATATTGAATGGCTCCTCTCAACATAATTAAGTTGAATTATAGAAGAAATTAAAGTCATTTGAACCGAGAGATTCTCAGTGTCAACTCTCTAGTGGATTCAGTTGACATTAAGCTAATACTCGAAAAAGGTTTGTGAAATTTTGAGTCCAATTATAGTAGCTCAATCTTTGTTCATTTGGATCCATAAGGTCACTATTTCATTTTAGTAGGATTGTTAAACTAGAAGCTAAGTCAAAATAAGTTCGAGTGTTCAACGAGACGTTTGCCTGGAAAATGTCTAAAGGGTTTTTTTTGTCCACATGGACATAAAATGATATGAATATTAAAATGAGATTTTGAATATTTTCATATGATGGAAGTATAAATTATTTCAAAAGCTGAAAAGTCGTTTGAGGCATTATGCAATTAATTTCATTATTTGTGCAATATTAATTGTACAATGGGTATTTTAAGAATTGTATTAAAAGAAATAAGGAAGCATCTAGAAGCTCCTCCCATAGTAGAATTTTGGCCAAACATCATAGAGGATATAAATTATATCTAGAAATTCATTTTCGTTGAATTATGAAGATAATTGCCAAAAAAGAAAAGAGGAAATGAATTTCTTTGATAAGAAAACAAATGTGTTAAGTGAGGAAACAAATTTCTCTCACTAATGCACATGTGGGGCCAGCCATATTGATAGAGAAAGAGGAGAGGAAATTAAATATTGTGTCATGAATACACAAAAGGAAAGGGTAATTACTCGGGATTGCTCTAGAATGATATGAAATGAGAGAATAGGATCTTGGAGTCCCTATTTATAAATTTTTGGAGTGAGATCTAAGGTTTTTCGACCAAAAAACAGGTTAACATTGCATTAATGAAAAAATTCTCTCAAATCTTAACTTCTGTTTTTGTAAAAAATTTCACACCGCAAACCATACGCCTTGTCCTGCACGGCGCGCCTATCCACCCACGTGGCGCGCGACTTGCATTTCTTAAACTGGCGGTCCTCGTGGCTTGTCCACGAAATGTCGATTTGATGCGCGAAGTTTTCGTCAGATTTCTTTCATGAAGCTCTCTTTACCTGAAAAATCTAGCAAACGACACAAAACATAAAATATATTCGAGAAAAAGTTTGGTTTTGGTCGGAAAAATAGGAGTCTTCTACTTTAACGAACGCACTTTCACAGTTGAACTGTTGCGCAGTTACACTTCAACTCCCATAACTACTTATAAGTTATTTGTGGAATTAAAAAAATTAGAAATGAAATTCGTAACAAAAATATATGATTTATCACAACTAAGCTAAACTTGACGTGAAATCTCAAAGGTCCAAGACGAGCTCAAAATGCCAAGACTCAAGCCTGAGTCCGAGTCCGAACCCGAGCCCGGCTCGGCATGGCGACACGCTCGCGTGCGTGTGCGCGTGAGAGGTTAAGATGAACCTACCCACAGTTTCCTCTTTTGGACTTTTTTTTATCACCGTAGAGGATTATGATTTATAAACAGCACACTAACATACTTACTTAACCAATGTGGGACTATTTCCACTCACTTCATGAACACATACCAAATGTGTTCACTATGTATACTTTCAGCATCAATTTATCACTTATTATAATATTTATTTGGAAAAAAATACTTAATCTTATACATGTCTCGATGAGGAATAAGAATACAAAAGATTTAACTAATTCTGATGGGTGGACCTCACTCAAATATTAGCCAAACAATCACTTTTACACTAAATTATAAAATACTCTTATACATCATTATTCCAATAAAAACTGTTTATAACTGTAAAGAGTAACTTGTAAGAGTATCCAATCTCATTCACAATATTCCCTCCTGAGATGCTCATCATGCTTATGTACTTGATTTTAGTCGTTAAAAAAAGTTTTTCTAGAAAAAATCCAGTAAAAAGGATATGGTCAAACTGTCATGTATGGCATCTTCATAAATTTAATAATTTACGCATATTGATGTCAGACATGTTTTTGAACATTAAAGTGAGAATCGCTTGTCTAGGGAGATTTGATGAGTTATTGCATGAACGAACATTTGGGATGTTAAGTATATTATTATTTTCTATCTCATGAGTAAGAAAATAATTTCAGAGGGATATGTTTTGTTTTGTCAATGTTGATAAATCTTTCTTTCAATTGAGTGATGCAAGCGGCATTGTCTTCATTAACCATGATTGGATCATCAATTGATGGAAAACCACTTGAAACTCTAATATGATGCGATATGGATCTCAACCACACGCACTCCCAACTTGTCATATTGAGCATTTGTTTTTTTTTTGGAACTTCAACAGATTTGCAATCCATCAACACATGAGCACATATCCAGATGGCGATATTCCTTTACGGGGATCTGAAAAATCTCATTTATATGCATAGCCAATTAAAAAATGTTTTGTATTGTTAGGATAAAATAATGGTAAATCAAATGTTCTTTGTAGTCAGTTAAACACATGTTTGATCCTATTCAAGTGTCTTTCTGTAATAGCTGAGCTAAATCTTAGTAATAAGTAACAACACACAAGGGTTCCAAAGATTCTTTTATTTTTAAATACAAAGTTATATCGATTTCCATTACATATATCTGGAGATATGTACGCAACGAGATCACACAAACACAATATCCATGCGATTTCTTCAACATTAAACAAGGTATTTTGATCTAGCGAAAAGTTCAATATCCATGTCATTTCCCAAAACAAAAATTCGATCCTGGTTTAAATATACCACACAATACTCACACAGCATTTCGTTTCCTCAGAGCCTCTCCTCTACCCATCCGGTCGTTTTCTAATTACAAAAATATTATTATTTTATAGTTCTCACCTGAAAACCGAATCCAGTCCCCGCAGAATATAAACCAAAGGATCTTTTCTAAACATTTTGCCAAAAAATAAAGCAAAACAAAAGAGAACCTAGTGCTAACTAGCCACCTCATTTGCTGTCAGTGAAATCGGCATCAATGACATCTCCGTCGGGGCCTTTTCCTGATGATGGATCCGAAGGCCCGGCTTCAGCACCTGGCGCAGGTCCGGCCCCAGGGGCAGCACCACCGGCACCAGGCTGGTTGTATAGGGACTGGCCAATCTGCATGACCTCTTGGTTCAGGGCGGCCATGGTCTCCTTGATCTCTTGTGTAGAACCCCCATTAACGGCTTCTTTAAGCTCTCCAAGTTTCGCCTCAACCTTCTCTTTGACCTCTCCAGGAATCTTCTCGCCAAGCTCCTTCAGCTGTTTCTCAGTCTGGTAGACGACCGACTCGGCCTGGTTCTTCGTGTCAATGGCCTCTCTCTTCTCTTTATCCTCATTTGCAAACCTTTCAGCTTCACTAACCATTCTTTGTACCTGGTACAATATAAGGGAGTCATCAACAGAAGCTCTTTTCTCACAAACCAGTTGGATTAAGACCATACCTCGTCGCTGGGCAATGTACTTGCACCGGTGATGGTAATGTCCTGCTGTTTCCCGGTACCCTTGTCAATGGCAGTGACAGAGAGAATGCCATTGGCATCAATGTCAAATTTGACCTCGATCTGAGGGACGCCACGTGGCGCTGGGGGGATTCCATCAAGACGGAAACTTCCAAGAGACTTGTTGTCTCGGACAAATTCTCTCTCGCCCTGGAGGACGTTGATCTCGACACTAGTCTGACTGTCTGCGGCCGTAGAGAACACTTCTGATTTCGAGGTCGGCAGAGTCGTGTTCCTTGGGATGATCTTTGTCATCACTCCGCCAAGGGTTTCCAGACCCAGAGACAATGGTGAGACATCCAAGAGAACAATGTCACTCACGTCTCCCGCCAATACACCAGCCTGGAATCAGAACACAAGGAATCCAAATGAGGAAGTCATATTATTGCTGAAATGTTCAGAAGGTGTCGTTATTATACTATTTGTCTCGAGTCCTCACCTGGACTGCAGCACCTAAGGCGACAACTTCATCAGGATTGACTGTGACATTTGGCTCTTTTCCAGTCAACTTCTTGACGAGCTCCTGAACAGCTGGGATACGGGTTGATCCACCGACAAGGATCACTTCATCCAGGTCCTTGAATGCAAGTTTAGCATCCCTCAGGGAGTTCTCGACTGGTGTTCTGAGCCTGATAGATCACAAAGATGAGGTTAGTTACTCTAAACTGAGACTGTCTGGAAGAATATCATGAAAAAAAGATACCTGTCTAGAAGGTCTGAGCACAACTCCTCAAACTTGGCTCTAGTAATGGTGGTCTCAATGTGTTTAGGACCGTCGGCAGTGGCAGTAATGAAAGGCAAGCTGTGAACACCACAAAGACAACGTTGAGGTGAATGAATTTCTCTTTATCGAGAGAAGTGGAAAAGAATAAATACAATCACTTTATTCACACACCTGATATTGGTCTGGGTCAAAGATGACAGCTCCATTTTGGCTTTTTCAGCCGTCTCCGTAAGCCGCTGAAGAGCTTGTTTGTCCTTCAACAGATCAATCCCTTCATCTCTCTTGAAGGTTCCAGCGAGCCAGTCAACAATCCTCTGCATCAAATTAGGTGAAAGTAGAGCACCATTACAATTTATTCAAGTCCATCAAATCATATCAAATGAAGTAATCACAGCATCACTGTATATACCTTATCAAAGTCGTCACCACCCAAGTGAGTATCTCCAGAAGTAGATAGCACTTCAAAGACTCCATCACCAACTTCCAAAACTGCAACGAAAGAAGACCATAAGCAAAAGAAAATATACTCATGCAACTGCATAAAGATGTCCCGAGATATTTACCTGACACATCGAAAGTACCACCACCAAGATCAAAAACCAAGATAGTCTCGTTGCTCTTCCTCTCAAACCCATACGCCAGAGAAGCAGCAGTAGGCTCATTAATAATCCGGAGAACCTCCAATCCAGCAATACGACCAGCATCCTTAGTAGCCGTTCTTTGGGAGTCATTGAAGTACGCAGGAACAGTGACGACAGCCTTAGTCACTTTGTCGTTCAAAAATTTGGAGGCGTCATCAACAAGCTTTCTCAAGACCTAAATCAATGTAGGGTAAAAAAATACTTAAATTTATTTAAGAGGTGAGCAGAGCCTATTCATAAACCAACAACATTCAATCAGACATCGAATAAGGAAAATCAATGCGACATAGAGTTGGATACCTGGGCAGAGATTTCCTCGGCTGCGAACTGCTTGCCGATGGCAGGGCAGTCAAGCTTGACATTTCCGTTCTCGTCCCTAACGACGCGGTAGGAGACCTGCTTGGACTCTTCATCGACCTCGGACATCTTGCGTCCGATGAACCTCTTGACGGAGAAGAAGGTGTTCTCGGGGTTGACCACCGCCTGGCGCTTGGCGATCTGGCCGACGAGCCTGTCACCGCTCTTCGTGTATGCCACCACCGAAGGCGTTGTCCTCTGCCCCTCCGCATTCGTCACGATCGTCGGCTTTCCTCCCTCCATAGCCCCAACGGCCGAGTTCGTCGTCCCCAAGTCGATCCCTACCACCTTCTCGCTCACCACGCGGAGTGGGCGGAATCGCCTCGCCCCGCCGCTTCTGAGCGTCAGGAACGATGCCGACGGCCGAGCGAAGCTCCCCAGCCTCTGACTCTGCCCTACGAACACCTTCCTCGACGAGAAGTCACCGAGTATGTTTATCTGAGCCGCAGATGTAGACGACGCCATATCTCTTGCAAAGCTCTTCCCAGAAAAACTAAACACTAACCCGAAATTTGAACGACCTGCGAGGGGCTGCGTTGAGTTGTGTGGTTGAAGAGTGTGAGGAGATAAGTGTGTGAGAGAGTTAGGGTTTGCGCATTGATATATAAATAAGTATATTATATAGGAAAGGTAGAAGGAGAGAGTGAGGGTTAGGTGGTGCCACGTGGCGTGATTCTAGAACGATCGTTTCGTCTTTCATTCTCGATGATGTTTCTCAACCATTCGCCACCGTTCATTATGAAGACCTATGTTCTCGTGATGGCAGAAAGTTCGAGGTTGTTCGGGTTAGTATGTAGTATGTACTATGCAGTAAGAGAAGAAAATAAAACCAAACAATTTAAAAAGTAAGATAAAAAGGTCACAGTGACCTTAATTCTTATCCGAGATTTTCGTCAAAGCTCTTTTATGTAACTTTCGAGCGATTTCAAAAAATCTGAAAATAAGCGTAGCGATTTCTTACATTTCCTTCTAAAGAACCAAGAAAAACTCCGGATGGGCCTTGGCCTACAAAAATTGTTGGGTTTCAATCCAACGAACAGTAAATTGGCCCACAAAAATTGTTGGGTTTCAATCCAACGAACCCTAAGTTCAAGTAATACTTGAATTTAATAACAGTTACAATTTTGATTCTCATATCCGACAAATTATCCTCGGTGTTAATTTTTAACAGTTTCACAAAACCAGTTAATATCAAATCCCTGATGAAAAGGAATTTGACATCAACATGTTTTGTCCTCTCATGATAAAGACGATTCTTACTAAAGTGAATTGCAGACTGACTATCATAATAAATTATAGCATTATCTTCAATCAATTTTGCTTATTTTTATAAGTCATGTACCCATACAGCTTCCTTAAAAGAATTACATGTTATCAACACGATAAGGGGCGACGGCGCATCGAAATCTCTGAAGGGCCACGCGGCTGACCTAGCCGGCGGCCGTCCCAGCTCGTTTGGCCAATGGCCGGCCCAATTCACTCGGCCAAAGGCCGAGTGAAACCTTTGCCCTGCTCGCTCTCTTTCACTCGGCCAAGGGCCGAGTGAATAAGCCATTGGCCGGCCCAATTCACTCGGCCTTTGACCGAGTGAAACCCTCGCCCCGCTCGTTCACTCTCACTCGGCCAAGGTCTTAGGCAGTCCTCTCACTCGGCGAAGGGCCTTGGGCAGCCTTCTCACTCGGCGAAGGGCCTTGGGCAGCCTTCTCACTCGGCCAAGGAACTGCCCAACCCTTTCTTCACTCGGCCAAGGGCCTTGGGCAGCCTTCTCACTCGGCCAAGGGACTGATCAACCCTTCCTTCACTCGGCTAAGGGCCGAGGCAACCGTCTCACAGTTTTTAGCCCTTGATCTGGCCAAAGGATGTTCGACAAGTTCCCTTTGGTTGCCTATAAATACGAGGCTCGACCCCTCGAGACAAGTAATTTGAATTTGAGAACTGAAACGTTGTTGAACTCGTAATTCACTTGTTTCTTTCAAGCTTAAATCCTCTAAACACTTATCCCATTTATCCACCTCAATCGCACTAATCTTGAGGGAGAGCCAAACAGAGGCACCCCCTCTGATTCCCCTTTGTAGTTCACGTGATTTCTTTACGTTTCAGGTATTCACACGAGGTGAGCTTTATTGACGGCTAAGGGACGACTTGGGATACCAAGTTTTACACGTTAGAGCCCGAACGCGACTACTCGGTCCGGCCTTGGGTCGGGGCTCCTAAATCGTTGTCCGAAAAAGAGCGACAACATTTTGGCGCTAGAAGGTGGGGGAGAAGGATTCTTTCATTTCTCACAGATGATACCTTGATCCCCGTCGGCAACCTCCGGGAAAATGAGTCAAATTCATGTCGCGTCCACAGGCACTCGAACGACGAATACAAGTTACGGCCTCCGAAGTCTCACCGACCGACTCGGCGGACAGTCTCGTGATAACGAGGACCGACCTTGAGGCTCAAGGGACGACCCTGATGTCGTGCTTTGAGATGACACGACTCGGTGGCTCGCAGAGATTTTGGACCGCCTCGGCGTGGATAACTCGCTCATAGCCAACCTTCTTTGTTATGATATCAATAAAAAGCTCGTTCCGAGACGACTCCGACCTCGAGTACGTGGGAGAGTCACGAACCGACGAGGTGACGCCTCGCCCACCCGATCTCTCCAAGAAGGGGCAAGCGAAATACCACTCGCGCATCTGCGGCCGGTGGCACAACAACCAAGGTCACGATCCTGAGGCATCGCGTCTTTGGCTCGCAGAGGCGGTCGGACACGACCCCATGTCGAGGAAGGAGCCGTCTAGAGGGACGAGGGAATAGACAGCTGCGGGACTCGACAAACGTTTTGGCTGCAAGCGACTTCGCCTCGCCGCGAACCGAACGTGGATCTCAAGGAACACAAGACGCCCTAGAGGAACTCTCGAGGGGAGGACCTTCATCAAAGGCTCAACTCCCAAAGAGACACGTTGCCCGCTGCCACGCTTGGTCAGCCAAAAGCCAACGTTGCGGACCAGACATCCAACGTGCGTCAGCGGGCTGCCCTAGTTACCCCCGCTGTCAGCCCGGTCAACGATCTCGATATGGTAACGATGATTCAAAGCCTTCAAAATCAAATCATTGAGATGAGAGAATCTGGAAGGCACAGGCCCTATGGAGGGATCGAGGAATCTTAATCTCCATTCTCCGCCCAGATCTTCGCGTAACCATGCGGAGAAAATTTCAAATAGCCTTCAATTCCCCCTTACGATGGGCGCACGGATCCGAACTCATCCAAAATTACGAGATGTGGATGTCGATACAAGGCCAATCGGATGTCGCCTTGTGTCAAGCCTTCAGCCTGACCCTCACCGGATCAAGATTCCAATGGTTCAGAATTTTGACAAAAGAAGCCAAAACTCACCTCCTATCCATCCGACGGGATAGAGATGAAACCCTAAGACAATATCTCACTCGCTTCACGAAGGAGTCACACAAGGTTGAAGGGTTTGACGACAAGGATACGATCACGACGATCACTGAGGGATCCCGCACGAGTGACTTCTTAAAATCCATCGTGGGACCACGAGACATGGCAGACCTAATGGCGAGCGCGAGCACATTCATGGGGATCGAGGACTATCTCGAAGGTCGAGATGGTCGAAATCCAGTGGGCAGCACGGTCGTCGCCTCGGGGATCATGGGAAGGATCACGCCAACTCTCGAAAAAGGAGGAATAAGGGAGGTCATGCTCTCGGCAATCGTTCTGTCCAGGGGCCCAAGCATTCGCATCCCGACAGCTTCCGAAAGTTCTCAGCCTTTACCCTGTTGAACACTCCCCAAGAGCGAATCTTGGCTCTTCATCGTGACAAATTGGGAAGCCCAACCACCCTCAGGAAGGACCCGGCAAAGCGAGAGTGGTACGTGCGGGAGGTCTCCCAAGGGAAAGGCACGCACTACATCAATCACATGTACGAGACACCACCCCTGGTCGGATTTGAATCCATGTTCTTCACCGGACAGGAAGCAACAAAAATCCTCCATTCTCATAATGAAGCGATCGTAGTGACGGCTCCGGTCGCAAACAACCTCGTTTGGAGGATCTTAATCATCAATGGCAGTTCCGCCGAAATTATATTTAATTCCGCCCTGGACTAAAACCAAACCCGGTCTCGACCCCACTTTTTGGTTTTTCCGGTGAAAGAGTTACGACGGAAGGCATCTTCGACCTCCCTGTCACTTTCAGGACGTCGGGAGGGCTTGAGGCCACCCACGTCGTACCTTTCCTAGTCGTCGACCAGCCATCAACTTATAACATCATCATCGGTCGATCAACTCTCAACCGGTTGAAGGCCATAACATCCACGTACCATTTGATGATGAAGTTTCCGACTGAAGAAGGAATCGCCACCGTGACCGGGGACCAGGCCATGGCCAAGATGTGCTATATCCAAGGCGTCGACATGAAAGGCAAAAAAATGGTGAACACCCTTTTCCAACTCGGGGACGAGTTACCATGCGAAATAAAAAACGGCGGCACTTTCGGCGAGTTGGACAAGAGGGAAGAAGCCGAAGGGCGAAAGGTGGAGACACCGAACGATCTTCTCCCCATTATGTTAGACGATGCGAAACCTTATCAAGTCGTCAAGATAGGCGCCCAGCTTTCATCCGAAATCTAGCAGCAACTCACGGCTTTTCTTCAGGAGTACAAGGACGTCTTCGCATTGACTCACACCGACATGCCTGAGATCAACCCTGAAATCATGGTTCACCGCCTGAATGACGACAAGAGAGTAACCGAGCGCGTCCAGCCGAGGTGGACGTTTAGCGGGGAGAGGTATCAGGCCATCGGCGAGGAAGTTGACAAACTTCTTGCAGCCGAATTCATAAGGGAGCCAAAGCACCCCAAGTGGGTATCCAATGTTGTAATGGTAAAGAAGCCGAACGACAAATGGCGAATATGCATCGGCTATAAAGACCTCAATAAGGCATGTTCAAAGGACAGTTTCCCTCTCCCTAGGATCGATCAAACAACTCGTCGACACCACGGCAGGCCATGAGCTATTAAGCTTCATGGATGCATACTCTTGTTACAACAAAATTCGCATGAACGGCCCGGATCATATCAAAACCACCTTTGTCACGAATCGCGGTTTGTACTGCTACAAGGTCATGCCTTTTGGTCTCAAGAACGCAGGAGCGACGTATCAACGGCTGGTGAATCTCATGTTCGCCAATCAGATTGGCAAGACAATGGAAGTTTATGTTGATGACATGCTGGTGAAAAGCCTCAAAGCTCACAAGCACATCGAGGACCTCATGGAAATGTTCACAATCTTGCAACGATATAAAATGAAACTCAACCCAAACAAATGCACATTTGGGGTCGAGTCTGGGAAGTTTTTAGGATATATTCAAAGAGATCCTTGACATGAAGTCTCCCAACAAGGTCAAAGAAGTGCAAAGCTTGACAGGGAGGATAGCCGCTCTAACACGATTTGTCTCGAAGGCGACCAATAGGTGCCAGCCTTTCTTTAAAGCTCTAAAGAAAACCGACGGGTTTGTGTGGACAAAAGAATGCGAGACGGCGCTTCGCAAGTTGAAGGCCTATTTCAGCTCCCCCTCGTTCCTCGCAAAACCTAAGAACGGCGAAACATTGTTCGTATACCTCACGGTGACCGCTAGAGCAAACATCACAATCCTGATACGCGAAGAGAACAAGGTACAATGGCCAGTATACTATGCAAGGCACTCCTCGACGCAGAGACTAGATATCCGTAGATCGAAAAATTATCATTGGCTCTCGTCATGAGCACAAAGAAGCTGTGACCCTACTTTCAAGCGCACCCGATCGTGGTACACACAAAATACCCCATCAAAAAGGCATTACAAAAGGGGACATCGTCTTGAATGGCCATATGGTCTCAAGAACTAGGTGAATACGACATAGAATTCCAACCTAAAACCTCCATCAAGGGCCAGGCCCTTGCCGACTTTGTGGCTGAATTCACAACTGTATCCCCGACAGGGGAAGGTGAGGATATCTCTAAAGGCAAAGAGCGGGAACATGCCCACCAATCTAAGAAAAGACTGATCGACTCGATAGGGCCGATATGGGACTTACACGTTGATGGCGCGTCTAATGCCCAAGGAGCTGGAAAGCATTCTCGGGTCGGGACGAAGAGCTAAACATCGTTCACGCCCAATCAATGATGAGCGAAATCTCTCGGGTCAAGGCCGAGAGGGAGAGAGACTCCTTGCTGTTGGAGATGCAGGCCCTCATTGAGGAGAAGGACGACGCCGTACGATCAAAGGGGAACTTAGAGGATGATTGGGACCTAGCCTTGGAGGAGGCCCGTCACGCGGCCGTCGTGCGCGTTCGTGACGCGGTAGTGAAGGAGAATGCGACCCGCGAGGTCACTTTATCCTTCTTCGAGGCGATGTTCCCCTCCATGGACGACGCGCTATGCCCAGATGACTTGCGTTTTGGAGCTCCCTTAGAGGTTTCTCAGTCGACGAACCGTCTGCCCGACAGAGAGACTACTGACGGGTCCGTTTTGGAGCTCCCTTATGAGTGACTGTTTTATTTCTACTTTCGCTTTCGCGCACATGTTTAGCGCTTGGCATTACTTATGCATCCATAAACTCGTTTGTTGAACTCATTTATTTATCGAATGTCATTTTTCGCTTTTAAATTTTTTGCTTTTAAATTTGTCGCTTTATTGTGCTTTGTGATTCTCGTTGCATGAGATTGTTCCCGCGCGAGAGCGTTGCACGGGCGATTGGCCCAGGTGTGGACGAGGTTGCTCAGAACCTGACGTTGCCTTTCGGCGCATGGGAGCCTTTCCACAGTGCGTACGATGTGCACCCGCCGACCTCGTTCCGCGAAGGTGTAACATGTCTAGCGCATATTTTCTTGGCATAGAACATCCGGTGCGCGGATGTTTCCCATGTGCGCGGGTGTAACTTGCTTAGCACATGCTTTCCTGGTATCGACTATTTGACGCGCGGATGTGGTTGCCCGAGGCGGGTTCCATGCAAGAGTGTTGCATGGATGGTGCATGTCTTTCATTCCCAATGTTCCAGTGCGTGGATGGGAGTTTCAAGGACTCGCTACCTTTCAGCGTGCGAGGATGTGGCTTACCTTCTTATTGGTTTTGCCAGCCCAACGCGCGGACGCAACCGTCGGAAGTCCTTTACATTTATAAAAGGTAAAATGTGCGAGAGCATCGCATTGTGTAGGGTGTAACTATCCCATGGCCCCAAAGTTTATTGAAATACTCATTGAGGTTTTTAATAATTTATTCTAGGCACGATTTTTTTTAATAGAACATAATCTTATTTCATAGCATGACCGAGAAAGATTACATTTTTAGGTCGTTAACCTTCAATACAAGTTTGAATTGAAGATAACAGAGGTAAAAAGACGATGAAGCGCTGCTTCTTTTCCGAGTCGGACCTACTGGTAGTATTGTCTCAAATTCTCGGCGTTCCACGAGTGAGTGAAAACGAGCCCTTCGAGGTTTCCAGTTCGTATGTTCTACCGCGGATGGCCCGGCGTACGCGATACAGGCCTTCCCAAGTGGGTCCTGGGACCCCGGCTCCCTGAACTTGGGTATTCTGAAAAACCCTTATGAGGAAAAGGCTTCCGTTTGCGAACTTCCTTAGTTTGACCTTTGAGTTGTAGTACTTCTCGACTTTTTTTTTTGCGCCGTAAGGCGTGAGAGCGCACCCGCCCTTCTCTCGTCGATGAGGTCCAACTCGAGCCTCATTGCCTTGTCGTTGGTGTTCTCACCTTAATTGGTGACGAGGTAGGTTTGCAAGCATGTCTCGACGGGTACCACGGCCTCGATGTCGAAAGCCAATCGAATGGAGTTTCGCCGGTTGCGTTTATCATGGTGGTTCTGTATGCCCAGAGAACCATGGGCAATTCTTCGGCCCACGCTCCCTTCCTTGCTACCAACTTCTTCTTCAAATTTTCTTTAATCGTTTTGTTGATTACCTCAACCTGTCCATTGGCTTGGGGATGCCGAGGGGAATAGTAGGTCTTACGAATTCCCAATTTCTCGCATACGTCTCGTAGGCGCGCATTGTCGAATTGCTTCCCATTATCGGTTATGATTAATGCAGGTAACCCGAAACGACAAATTATATTTTGCCATATGAAACTTGTCATGTTTGCCTCTGTGATTTTTGCAAAAGGTTCCGCCTCAATCCACTTTGTGAAATAATCGATTGCCACAACCGCGTACTTATATTGCCATGGCGCCATAGGCAACTCGCCTATGAGATCAATTCCCCATTTCGCAAAGGGTCGAGGGACAATGATCGGGCATAGCGGCGCCGGAGGCTGTCTTGGAATGTGGGCAAAACTTTGGCACTTATCACACCTCTTGGCCCATTCGTGCGCGTCCTTTTTTAAGGTTGGAAAAAATATCCCGTCGGAAGCAACTTCAGGGCCAGTGATTGGTCGGCCGCGTGGTTTTCGCACACTCCCTCATGTACTTCGTATAGCGCCTTCTTTGCCTCGGCCTCGGACAATCATCGGAGGAGGGGCATAAAGTATTCCCTTTTGTAGAGGACCTCCTCCCTCAACACATACTTAGACGCCAAACCTCTAAGCTGTCAGGCTTCCTCTTTGACCTCTAGGATCTTCCCCTTTTCGAGATACTCCAAGAGTGGCGTCATCCATGACGGTGGTGGAGCTTCGTCGATTGTTCCAACATCACTTCTTGAGATGTACGGTCTAGCCAACATTTCTACCGGGACACTGCTATCTGCCTCCCCGTCTATCCCGGAAGCCAAGCGCGCTAGGGCGTCGGCATCGACGTTTTATTCTCGGGGAATTTGGATCACCTCGTACCATGAGAGTGCTTCTAGGTTCTTGTGTGCTTTTGCCAGGTATGCGACCATGTTTGGCTCCTTGACCGCGTATTCACCCTTGAATTGGTTGACGATTAGTTGCGAGTCGCAATAGGTGCCCAGATTCTTGACATTCAGCTTGTTTGCCAATTCTAGCCCAACAATTAGAGCCTCATACTCTGCTTCGTTGTTGGAGGCGTTGAACCCGAACCGCATAGCATATTTCATTTTTTCCCTATCGGGATTCGTGAGTACGAAGCCAGCGCCAAAGCTTCTTTGTGTCGCCCAGGAAAGTATCGGCCGCTCGCTCCGCCTTCTCCCGAGATGTGCGATCGACCGCAACCAGCGACCGCTCGGCCTCCAGCTCCGCGCGGATCCGCCGTAGATCCCCTTCCAAGACTTGAAATTCTCAAACGAGACGGACCTCTGCTAAAGCAGCAGCATGGTCGGACGCTGCACTTTCTGCGTCCCTCTTCATGGCTTGCATCCGCCGCAATAAATTGCGGAGTATTCGGTCACCCCGCTCTTGTCGAGCAAGCATCCGGTGGGGCAAAAATATGCGCACATATAAAAAAAATATAACAACAGAGTACGGGGCGGGTGACTCATACCTTTCCAGGCATCGCTGATTCCATTCTGGAAGTATTCGAGATCACCCGTACTCAAGAGGCTTTTGAACTCCCGCAGTGGTTGCTTGATCGAAGAGAGCACCTCAGCGCTGACCCGTGTTGACGACCTCCCGTGGCGAGCCTCGATCCGGGAACGTGTCGTAGCCACAGCCTCATCGGTGAGCTCTATTGGAAAAAGTCTAGGGTTAAAAAAAATTATCATTAATCATATTAATGGCGGAATATAAATTTTCTTTGCAAGTAAACAATTTTACTAACCTAGGTTAAGTGCATGAATATGTTATAAATTAAAAAAATCATTTAGAGTACTTGTACTAACCTTTCTTGAACATTTAAATTGAAGCGTCTCGAGAAAGGTGGATCTTCTTCCTTGGCTCGATTCTTTCACGTCTAATGTAGAACTCGAGAAACCTAAGGTTTTTATTACAAGAGTCTATAAAGTGTTTGAAAAATTTGTGTGTGGGCACAATTAAACAATATGAACAAGAAAAATTCTTAGATCATAAGCTAATTCTCTAGATCAAGTGTGGATCTAGGTGCCAAAATAAAAAGGAATTTATGTAGCTAGAGAGAGAGGTTGGTCGGCCACAACCCAGAGGAAAATAGAATGAAGCCTTATTATCACATCTCTATGTGAGGCTCTATTTATAGGAGGAGGAAAATCTATAAAGGCAATTATTCATTCATGAAAGAATAACGTATTCATGACACAATATTTGATTTTCCATTCAGAAATTCAGAAATTCAGTCTTGATATCAATTTGCCAGATCTCGTAATCGAGAGCGGCAACTATGGATAGAAGTATACAGATGGATTTAAGCATTGCGACTGGCGAGAAGGTTTCTTCATAATCGATACCTTCCTTTTGGGTATAACCCTTAGCCACTAGTCACGCTTTGAACGTCTCAACGTTCCCATCCGGACACCTTTTTCTTCTTATAGATCTAGCCATTGCTTGGCTGTAGGAAACAGGGTCATCCATGTCAGCGACGGCTACGAGGGTATCGCCATAAGACATGTACTTGTCGAGCTTTTCAGAAACCCTCCCACTACGTCGAATTACTACTTGACGAGGTTTTGAAATGTTAGGTTGCGTTTCAATTGGGGAAAGAACAGTTCTTACAGATGAGGTAGAAGCTTCCTCATCCAACTTTTATTCAAGCACAATTTTGCTTCTAGGTTTCGTATTCTTCATATAGTCCTCCTCAAGGAAACGAACATTACTGCTGAAAAATGTTTTGTCGTCCTTGGGACTATAGAATGTGAAACCTTTGGTTTCCTTTGGATATCGAACGAGCATACATAATTCTGATCTACTAGCCAACTTGCTAGGCTTTT
Organism: Urtica urens; assembly: GCA_958296335.1. Taxonomy (NCBI): domain Eukaryota; kingdom Viridiplantae; phylum Streptophyta; class Magnoliopsida; order Rosales; family Urticaceae; genus Urtica; species Urtica urens. The sequence continues at coordinate 36,613,897 of OY282520.1, forward strand.
GCCTTAGCACATGTGCAAGGTAACCCCGAATTCTAATGCGGTTTAAACTAGCTTTACGCCCAGCCCATCGTTCATAAGGAGTACCAGGGACCGTCTTAGATGGAACTTGGTTCAAAATATATGCAGTAGTTTCGAGGGCATATCCCCAAAAGGAATTAGAGATTGATGAGTAACTCATCATTGATCTGACCATATCCATCAAAGTTCGATTCCTTCTCTCTAACACTCCGTTCTGTTGAGGTATGCCAGGTGCTGTAAGCTGAGAAGTGTTACCTTCTTCTCTAAAAAAGTCATCAAACTCTTCAGACAAGTACTCACCACCTCGATCGGATCAAAGGGTTTTGATCTATTTTCCAGTTTGCTTTTCCACTAAAGCCCGAAAAACCTTAAATAAGTTAAAGGTTTTGGATTTGTGTTTGAGCAAAAAGACAAATCCATATCTTGAGTAATCATTGGTAAAGGTAACGAAGTATTTGTATCCTCTCCGTGCCTGAATTATGAGTGGACCACATACATCAGATTTTATTAGTTCCAGCAGCTCAGTGACTCTTCGACCTTTATCAGAGAAAGATCGTTTGGTCATTTTTCCCTCTTTACAGGATTCACAAGTCGGAAGTGAGTCTGTTGTAGATACTTTGAGTGGACCATCCCTCATAAGTCTCTTAATCCTATCTAGATTAATATTACCAAGTCTTAAGTGCCAGAGATATGTAGATTTTATTAGATCAGAGGAGTCACTAAGTTTGATCCTCTTTGGTTCCCTAATTAGATCATTATCTATTTTAGTGTCTAATAGCAAAAGTTGTGTTGGATAAAGATAGTATAAACCATTCTTCATACAAGCATCAATGAATAATGAATTGGAAAAATGAAATACGAATTCCATTATTAATAAACTTTAAATAATAATTCTGCACAACAATTTGAGCGACATATATTAAGTTTTTCCCAAAGGAAGGAACAAAATATACGTTATTCAAATTTAAAGTTCTTTGTTCGAAAGACAAATGTCACGGATCCCACAGCCTTAGCAGACACCAAGCTCCCATCACCCCACTTGAAGCAGAAGTCACCATCCTCTAAACTTTTTCTTTTCCTAAACGCATTCAAGGAACAACAAATATGGTTAGGAGCAGCGGAGTCAATAATCCACGATGATACATTATCAGCTAGTAAACAAGTTTTGGTAATAAGTACAACACCTATCCCTTTAGTCTTGAGGTAGGCAGGACAGTTGCTACGCTAGAGTCCCTCAGCGGTGTGAATCTCCTTCATTAGCTTTGTAATAGTGTACCCTAGCTTATTAATGGAGTAGTCAGCTTGAAAGTATCAAAAGATTCAGGGAGAGTTTCCAAGATCATATCTATTTTGGTTTCTCCATTAATCTCATATCTAAGGATTTTTATATCATTGAGATAACTTATTATCAGTATCAGGTTTTCTCTAACAGGAGTCCTAGCTTTCATACGACAATTCACAAACTGTCCAATCGCTTGTTATCTAGCGTGACGCATTTGCCCTTCAAACATCTCATAGGGTTGAAGAGCATGGTTTAGGCCGATGAATATCACAATGATGTTGTTGCAACATATTATTCATTATTTCTAAAACATAGCATCTTACAATCTCGTCTGATCGGATTCAGGCCGCTAGGGCGTCCTCGTCTTCTTGAGTCGAATCATCATTCGTTTCAGGAGGACATGGGGTGGTGATTACTCATTTGTTCTTGTCTTTCGTAAGGATGATGTCTAGGTTACGTTTTTAATCTATGTAATTTTTTGTTCCAGTTTATTCAAGGAAAGGTTGATTGAGATAGTGTTTAGAGACATGTTGCTAATTGTTGAAACAATTTATAATTAGTCTTTTGTTTAGGATTTTAAGTTTAATTTTATTTAGACAAGAAAAATCCAAAGATTTTATTATCAAAATGACACTTTACTCCTTCGAGGGAAGGCCACAAAGAGTTGCCTTAATAAGAAATGACACATCATTAATGCATAGTCATGATGTCAATACATCAGGGTTTGACTAGCCACCTTATAAAAAAAGTTTATTACGAACCACTTAGTTCAACAAGATCTATTTTGAAAACAATCTGCCGAGGGGAGGCCTTGTCTCATCGTTTCACTTTTGAACGTAGCTATAAAAGCAATGTTAAGAGCAATGCGTCTATGAGTACTCTGATTAAAGAGAGGGTCACGAGGATGACTCTTAGTCTGGCGACATATGCACTTGACATAGTGTTGGGAATTATGGGTTACAAACAATAAGTACAATCCTCCCACTTAGTTTTTGAAAAAAAGGGATTGTGGGTTGCAAACAATAAGTGCAACCCTCCCACTTAAATTTTGGAAAAAAGCACGTCTACTCTTGTACGTTTAGGAAACACGTTTCCATGAGTAAAGAGAGATAGAGTGGATCACTAGAAAAAAAGAGAGCCCTAAAATCGATATTTGTGAGGGGAGAGCAGCGTTAATGCACTAAGGCACAAGGAACATACTCGGATTTTTTTGTCTATTGAATTTAGTTTATTAGGAAAGTGTATGAGATTAATAAATCGTCACTTTTGCACTTGAAAGTTTTTTAGATTAAAAATCTCCAAAAACTAATATCATCGTCTTTTTGTCATCTTCCTTCAAGGCATCTTCATGGTGGTTGAGTGCGTGACATCAGAAAGCCACGAAAGCCTCAAGAAGAGGGGAAGAAGCTAGGAGTCGCAAAATCCGGATTCAAAATCCTGGACTCGCGGACTGACGTACACCGTGGATCTAAAAGGTCATAAATGACACATCTGGTATCCGATTGAGCCGAAATCAATTGCAAAAGAGTTATGCATGTTTTACTGAGCCATAATAATTTGTTAACAAATTGAAAAATAATCAAAAGTACGTTGGATCTAGGCGTAATTGGAAATATGTTTATTGAAACATTTTAATTGTTTGTTTTGATTTCAATTTTGTATTATATTAACATATTAATAATTAACACAATATAAAACAAGCAACATAATATAAAATATCCAATAACAAATTTAAACTAGAAGTGCAATAAACTAGTTTAAACCACAAATATTCAAACTTGTCAAAAAATTTATTTTGAGTATGCTAAACATAAAATAATTAAAAAGTGTTATTAATATATTTAAATAGCATATTTAACAAGTGGAAAATCAACAAAAAAAAATTAATTTGAAAGGTCGTACCAAAAAAAATTAAAATTGTGTAAGATATAGTCTTTGAAAAAATCATTATTCAAGCAAATTTAAAAAACAATTTTCTTATAATGATTTTAAATAACATGTACATGTTTATACTTTGACCATAGCTCTAATACCATTTTTTGGAATAGGTGTAGAGTTAAGAAAAATTTATCATTAACACATTAGTGGGGGAATATAAAAATATCTTTTACTAGTAAAACAATTTTTACTAACCTAAACAAAGTGCATATATATGTTATAATTAAAAAAATTATTAAATAATTTGAATATAACCTTCCTTGTATCTTCAAACTTGAAGCGTCTTGAGAAAGATGGATCGTCTTCCATGGATCGATTCATTCACGTCTCGTCTTGAACTTGAGAAATCTAAGGTTTCTATTACAAGAGTCTATAGAGGTTTAGAAGGATTTGTGTGTGGGCACAATTAAACAATATGAACCAAGAACAATTCTTGGATCATAAGCTAATTCTCTATATCAAGTATGGATCTAGGTGCAAAATAAAAAGGAATTTTTTATAGAGAGAGAGAGAGTGATGGACGGCCAAAGAGCAAGAATGAGCTTGAAATTCACATCTCTATGTGAGCCTCTATTTATAGGAGAAGGAAAATCTATAAGGTCAATTATTCATTCATGAAAGAATAATGTATTCATGACACAATATTTGATTTTCCCTTCTCCTTTATCTCTCAATATGACCGGCCACAATATGGAAGGAATGAGAAAATTTGTTTCCTCACTTAGCTTATTTATTTCATTATCAAGGAAATTTATTTTCTCTTTTCCTTTTGGATAATTATTCCTTATAATTAAAGGAAAATAAAACTCTTCTCTTTGATGCATATTGGTCGAATTCTATAGCTAGGGAAGGAGCATCTAGATGCTTCCTTATTTCTTTTAAGACAATTATTAAAATAACCATTGTAAAAGTATTATTACAAAAATAATAAAACTAATTTTTTAAGGCCACAAACAAGTCTGCTTTAGAAAATAATTTACATTTTCATCGTATGAAAATATTCAAAATGTTATTTTGACATTCACATCATTTTATGTCCCTATGGACAAAAATACCCTTTAGTCATTTTCCGAAAAAACGTCTAGTTTAACAATCCTACTCTAATGACCTATAATAGTGACCTTATGGATCCGAATGAACAAAACTTGAGCTTCTATACTCGGACTCAAAAGTTCACAAACTTTTTCTGAGTATTAGATTAATGTCAACTGACTCTATTAAAGATTTGACACTGAGAGTCTCTCGGTTCAAATGACTTTATTTTCTACTCAAATTCAACTTAATTATATTGAGTGGATAAATTGAATGTTATCAATCTTTATCCTTCATGAATATCATCAACTAGATGAGATTTATAAAATTACCATTTAACCCTTCTAATTTTTATTTTCTCAACTCCTTTGTTACTTGTGAATAAGTTAGAAACAATGTATTGATGAGGAGCTAACAATGTATTGATGGAGCTAACAATATATTTTTTCAAATGAAGTCGCTACTTAATTTTGGATACTGCGCAGTTTATTTATTCACAATCCAAGTAATAAATCATGAGGTGATATATATTGCATTTCAGCAATCTTGTACATGAATTCCAAATCTATGAGAACTTCACAAAGTTGGTTCATGACATCTTCATAACTTAATATCTCACCAATTGGTCTTGTCTAGATCACTTAATAAATCTAGAATTTGACTTTCTCAAATGAGAATATTAATGCTATTAAATGACATGTCTCATTTCAGGATTTAGGTAAGCATGATGAAATTCATACATAGTGACCTTGAGACAGAAGAGGTTAAGTGGTTTGTTCTTCCATTGTCTATAAAAGTTCACTGGTCAATTCAGTATCTTCGAAAGATATATTAGAAGAACTTTAGAGTTCCTAACTTTCTATGCCTCGTAACCATACATCATAGATTCTTCCAACAATCGTACTGGGATCAATTAGTCCGTTGATCTTTATATTGTGAATATATCGTTTTTAACCAAACCATGAAGAGTTTGTTCATGCAAATCTACATTTGTCTCTTCATATATTGTTAGGTTTGATGAAGGACTATAAGCCTATTGAATATCGTAAATCTTCAATCAAACTAAAAGGGGAATGAAAGAACGTTTCAACTTTTATTAGTTTAATCTGCAGTTTACAATAAGGACTTTATGAAAGACTTATATATTACATCAATATGTAAATAAAGATTTTTCTTGTGGGCATCTCTGCCAACAGCCTTTCCCCGTGCCATGCGCGCGCGTGGACGATTTCGAACCATGGAATCTGAAAAGAAAAGAAAGAAGAGGCCAGAATGCAAAAAGAGAATGAAAATGAAGGGCGATTGCGCCCCTGAAAGTAAGTATGTGGTTAGTACCGCCCAAGTCGGGAGGGGAGGTAAAGTCAACCTCCGCCTCAAGTTCAGGATCCCTAGTGGACCCCTCACTCGAAGCGGGCCCCCGAGAGGCCTCCTGACGGGATACAAACCATCCGGTGGTCACCATAAGATTGGAAGATTCGAAGAGCTGCCCTTGCCGTCTCGAATCCGGGACGGCTCCAATCACAAGTGCAAGTTTGGAGTCCACAATGCCATGATCCGCTGGAAAGTCTGCGGCGGAGCCGAAGGTTAGCGGCGCTAACTCGAAGGCAGATTCGGATACCCACACCTAGGGATAACAATACTTGGTAGAGAGTTTGCTGAGGATGGGGAACCGTTTACGATATTGAATCTTGTAAAAGTACGGTTTCCAGGCACATCATAAACAGACACAAGGTAACGGATTTCGTCGACCGTCACCGCCCGACCTCGCGCCCTGTGTAGCATCATGTGGCATGCCGCCACCACAAGGTAAAATGAAGGGGACATCTCCGACGCATGGACGTTCAGCCGAACCAGCAGGTCTTGAATCAGTGGTTGGAAGGGCAGCCGCAGTCCCCACGAAGACTCGCCTCATGGACGGCTGCTTATCCCGACCGCGGGCGACTCGAGAGATCATTGGGTAACGATCGCTGGGTGGTTACCCTGGTGAAGGCGGCCGCTAGGTTGGGCGTCCCTTCACGCGCGTCGATCCGGGCATCTCCCTCTGTGCTACTGAATGCCCAGGCAGGCCCCACCGCGGCCGCATCCTCTTGGGGGGCCTCTTCATCGGTAGAAAACACAATGGCGAGCGTGTGGGCAGAGATGCCCACAAGAAGATTGTTTATTTACATATTGATGTAATATATAAATCTTTGTAAAGTCCTTATTAAAAGATTGTTTATTTACATATTGATGTAATATATAAATCTTTGTAATTTGCTGATTAAATTAATAAAAGGTGAAACGTTCATTCATTCCCTTTTAGTTTGATTGAAGATTTATGATATTCAATAGTCTTATAGTCCTTAATCAAACATAACAATGTATGAAGAGACAAATGTAGATTTGCGTGAACAAACTCTTCATGGTTTGACTAAAATGATATTTTCACAATCTAAAGATCAACGGACTATTGATCCTAGTATGATTGTTGGAAGAATCTAGGATGTCTGGTTACGAGGCATAGAGAGTTAGGAACTCTGTAGTTCTTCCAGTGTATCTTTCGAAGATACTGAATTGACCAGTGCACCTTTAGAGACGGTTAAGATATAACTAGAATAATCTAGAAAAGTCTCATAATCTAGTATTGTATAGAATTATCTAGAATAACTTAGTATGTTAATGTATAGTCTAGTGTAGAATACTCTAGAATTAGAATAGTCTAGAACTCTATTACATATCTTTGTACCCCTATAAAAAGGGACTTTCATTTTAATGAAACTACACAACTTTTCTCCAAATTCTTCTTCCATATTTTCTCTAATTACATGGTATCAGAGCCATACTAAATCATTCCTCAGAAAATTAAAATTCTTCCTAAAACATTCAAATCCTTCTTAGAATATTCATATCCCTCTCAGAAAATTCATATCCTCCTAAAATTATACCTTATCTAAAATTAGTCATTGTTTAGACTCTCGACCAAGTCTTTCTTGATACTTCAACCACGCTCCAAAGTCTTCCGCTGCACGTGCAATCTACACTCTACTTTCTCGTCGCCGACAACCCTGCTCAATTCAAATGGCTGAAAAGACTGAACAAAAAGTGGGTGGTGTATCGGAGATGGTACCCGTACTTTCAAGGATCACCGACCATAAGTTGAACGGTTCAAACTTCCTCGATTGGAACAAGACCATTCGTTTGTTCCTTCGGAGTATTGACAAAGACAATTATTTGACCGATACCGTTCCGAATGATGAGTCAAACCAAGCATGGCTCCGCGAAGATGCTCGCCTCTTCCTCCAAATTCGCAACTCCATTGATAGCGAGGTAATTGGTCTGATCAATCACTGTGAGTTTGTTAAAGAATTGATGGATTACTTGGAGTTTCTATACTCTGGAAAAGGAAATCTATCTCGTATGTTCGAGGTGTGCAAAGCCTTCTATAGGGCTGAGAAGCAAGACCAATCACTCACCACCTACTTCATGGAGTTCAAGAAAACATATGAAGAGCTCAACGTCCTTCTCCCTTTCAGCACCGATGTGAAAGTTCAGCAGCAACAACGCGAGCAAATGGCCATCATGAGCTTCCTTGCAGGACTTCCTCCGACTTATGAAACCGCCAAGTCTCAAATTATCTCAGGCTCCGAAATTACCTCTCTTCAAGAGGTATTCAGCCGTGTTCTTCGCACAGAAGGATCCTCATCTAACCCTGTCACTGGTGCCTTACTCTCTCGTAACAAGTATGACTCGAGCAACACACCCAACTACAAGTCTAGAGGCCCATGAAGTTTTGATTCTTATCCCAAACACACTGGTATGATCACTTGTCGTTATTGCAAAAGGCCTGGTCACACTATACAAGAGTGTCGAAAGCTCCAGTACAAGAATCAAACGAACCCGTCAGCTCAAATTGCATCTTCCTTCGACAATTCAGTTCGTGTCTCTGTCGAGGAGTATGCCAAATTTTCCGAGTACCAAGAATCATTAAGGACTTCAAAACCCTCTGTTACTGCTATTGCTGAATCAGGTAACCCGAATGCGTGTCTCATTTCCTCATCTTCCAAATGGGTCATAGACTCTGGTGCCACAGATCATATGACAGGTAACTCAAAACTCTTCTCCACCTTTACACCCGATTCCTCAACATCCACGGTTACTTTAGCCGATGGATCTCCTTCAAATGTTATTGGATCCGGCACCATCACACCTACTCCTTCTTTGTCATTATCTCATGTCTTGCATTTACCAAACTTCTCATTCAACCTCTTGTCCGTCAGCCAACTTACAAAATCACTAAATTGCGCAATCTCATTTTTCCCAAACTCTTGTGTTTTTCAGGATCTCATGACGAAACAGATTATTGGTAAAGGACATGAATCTGGAGGTCTCTATATTCTCGACACATCCAAATCCATTGCTTGTCCCAGCATCACATCCGCTTTTGAAGAACATTGTCGTCTAGGTCACCCATCTCTTTCTCTTCTCAAACAGCTTTGTCCTCAATATAGCTCTCTTTCGTCGTTAGACTGTGAGTCATGTCAGTTTGCTAAACATCATCGTTTTAGTTCTATTCCTAGGGTCAATAAGCGATCTAGCGCTCTTTTTGAATTAGTTCATTCAGATGTCTGGGGTCCTTGTCCAGTTATTTCTAAACCGGGTTTTCGATATTTTGTCACTTTTGTGGATTACTTTTCTCACGTAACTTGGTTGTTCTTAATGAAAATTCGTTCAGAATTGTTCTCATTATTTTGCTCTTTTTGTGCTGAGATCCGTACTCAATTTAATGTGTCTGTTCGCACCCTTCGTAGCGATAATGCCAAAGAATACGTCTCAGGTCAATTCCAAAATTACATGACCCAAAATGGCATCCTCCATGAAACATCGTGTGTTGATACTCCATCTCAAAATGGTGTTGCCGAACGCAAAAATCGACACCTTCTTGAAACTGAACGAGCCCTGTTATTCCACGCAGGTGTTCCAAAGTGTTTTTGGGCTGATGCCGTCTCTACTACATGTTTTCTTATCAACCGTATGCCATCATCAGTCCTTCAAGGTGCGATTCCTTACAAAATCTTGTTCCCTAATAAGCCTTTGTTTCCAGTTAATCCAAAGATCTTTCGTAGTACATGTTTTGTTCGAGATGTTCGTCCAGGTCTCACTAAATTAGATCAAAAGTCCTTAAAGTGTGTGTTCTTAGGATATTCTTGTCTCCAAAAAGGGTATCGATGTTATTGTCCTTGTCTTCACAAGTATCTTGTGTCTATTGATGTTACCTTCCTAGAACACTTACCATACTTTACATCTGAGAAACCGGTCTCGCCACCACCAGAGGAAGATAATCTTTTAGTCTACTCCATCACTTCACCAGACGTTTCATCACCTTCACAAGTGACTCCTCCAATAGCATCTAACCCCATTGACATCACTGAACCCGGTCCTAGTGTTGCACCACCTCAACCACCCATTGTTTACACTCGTTGTGTACGTCCAACACCACACACACTCATTAATCCTCCAGAGACATGTCCTACACCGATTCCTTCATAATCAGATCCACCTCTGACCGATGACCTTCCCATTGCGTTGCGGAAAGGTAAACGACAATGCACTTATCCCATCTCTTCTTCAATTTCATACAATCTTCTATCATCATCTTCATATGCATTCGTTTCGTCCCTTGACACAATTACTACCCCTAAAACTGTTCGGGAAGCCTTAGAACATCCAGGTTGGCAGAAAGCAATGACAGAGGAAATGAATGCCTTAGATGACAATGGTACTTGGGAGCTAGTTACTCTTCCCCCAGGGAAACGGGCTATTGGATGCAAATGGGTTTTTACGGTTAAAATGAACACAGATGGAACGGTTGCTAGACTAAAGGCTCGCTTAGTCGATAAAGGTTTTGCGTTGCAAAATTGACATCTGTCCGACTTTTCATCTCCTTGGCGGCAACTCATGATTGGCACATTCACCAACTCGACATAAAGAATGCATTTCTGCATGGTGATCTACATGAAGAGGTTTATATGGAGCAACCTCCAGGTTTTGATGCTCATGGGGAGTATGGCTGTGTGTGTCGTCTTCAAAAAGCGTTGTATGGGCTAAAACAAAGTCCTCGCGCTTGGTTTGGAAGGTTTAGCCAGGCCCTTGAACAATTTGGGCTTCGAAAGAGCAAATCTGACCACTCTGTGTTTTTCAGAAATACGAAAGATGGTGTCATTCTACTAGTTGTTTATGTTGACGACATAGTAATTACAGGAAGTGACACTACTGGCATTTCGTCTCTCAAAGCCTTCCTCCACACGCAATTCCAAACGAAGGATCTGGGCTCGTTAAAATACTTTTTGGGTGTTGAAGTATTGAGAAGCAAAAAAGGCGTATACTTATCCCAAAGAAAGTATGTACTTGATTTGCTTTCTGAGACAGGAAAATTAGGGGCTAGACCGTGCAGTGCTCCAATGACTTCCAACATGCAACTTACGAAGGAGGGAGAGATAATGGATGATCCTGAACGTTAAAGAAGATTGGTCGGCAAGTTAAAATACCTCACTGTTACTCGTCCAGACATTGCATATGCGGTCAGCATAGTAAGCCAATTTTTGGCATCTCCAACAGTCACCCATTGGGCAGCATTAGAGAAAATCCTGTGTTATATGAAAGGAGCACCAGGACGGGGGATTCTATACTCGAATCAAGGACATACTCAAATTGAATGTTTCACAGATGCAGATTATGGAGGGTCCAAGATAGATAGAAGATCGACAACTGGATATTGCGTCTTTTTCGGGGGAAATTTGGTTTCATGGAAGAGTAAGAAGCAACATGTGGTATCAAGATCTAGTGCTGAGTCTGAATACAGAGTCATGGCACAAGGAACATGTGAGATAATATGGATACATCAGCTATTGACAGAGTTAGGCTTCAATATCACTTTACCAGCAAAATTATGGTGCGATAACCAAGCTGCCAATCATATCGCATCTAATCCAATTTTTCACGAGAGAACAAAACACATTGAGATTGATTGTCACTTTGTTCGTGAGAAGCTCCAACAAGGCTTGATCTCCACATCATACGTTAAGACACACGATCAAGTAGGAGATATCTTTACAAAAGCTCTCAATGTGATACGGGTCGAATATCTTTGTTACAAGCTGGGCATGATCAACATATATGCTCCAGCTTGAGGGGGAGTGTTAAGATATAACTAGAATAATCTAGAAAAGTCTCATAATCTAGTATTGTATAGAATTATCTAGAATAACTTAGTATGTTAATGTATAGTCTAGTGTAGAATACTCTAGAATTAGAATAGTCTAGAACTCTATTACATATCTTTGTATCCCTATAAAAAGGGACTTTCATTTTAATGAAACTACACAACTTTTCTCCAAATTCTTCTTCCATATTTTCTCTAATTACAGAGACAATAGAAGAACAAACCATTTAACATCTTCTATCTCAAGGTCACTACGTATGAATCGCATCATGCTTACCTAAATCCTGAAATGAGACATGTCATTTCATAGCATTAATACTCTCATTTGAGAAAGTCAAATTCTAGGTCCAATGTGTGATCTAGACAAGGCCTATTGGTGAGATATTAAGTTATGAAGATGTCATGAACCAACTTTGTGAAGTTCTCATATATATGGAATTCATGTAAAAGATTGCTGAGATGCAATATATATCACCTCATGCTTTATTACTTGGATTGTGAATAAATGAATTGCGCAATGTCCAAATTTAAGTAGCGACTTTATTTGGATGAAACAATGTGACTTGTTAGCTCCTCGTCAATACATTGTTTCTGACTTATTCACAAGTAACAAAGGAGTTGAGGAAATAACAACTAGAAGGGTAAAATGGTAATTTTATAAATCCCAACTAGTTGATGATATTCATGAAGGGTAAACATAGATAACCTTCAATGGATCCGCTCAATATAATTAAGTTGAACATGAGTAAAAAATAAATTCATTTGAACCGAGAGATTCTCAGTGTCGACTCTTTACTGGAGTCAGTCGACATTAACCTAATACTCGGAAAAGGTTTGAGAACTTTTGAGTCCGAGTATAGAAGCTCAAGCTTTGTTCATTTGGATCCATAAGGTCATTATTACAGGTCATTAGAGTAGGATTGTTAAACTAGAAGCTAAGTCAAAATAAGTTCAAGGGTTGAACTAGACTTTTTCTCGGAAAATGTCTAAAGGGTATTTTTGTCCACAAGGACATAAAATGATGTGAATGTCAAAATAAGATTTTGAATATTTTCATTTGATGAAAATATAAATTATTTTCTAAAGCTGAAAAGTCGTTTAAGGCATTATGAAATTAATTTCGTTATTTGTGCAATTATAATTCTACAATGGGTATTTTAAGAATTGTCTTAAAAGAAATAAGGAAGCATCTAGATGCTCCTCCCCTAGGTAGAGTTCGGCCAAGATAGTGCATCAAGAGGAGAGTCTTATTTCCTTTTTCTTATAAGGATAATTACCCAAAAGAAAAAGGGAAATGAATTTCCTTAAGAAGGAAACAAATGTGCTAAGTGAGGAAACAAATTTCCTCACTAATGCAAGGTGTATGGCGGGCCAAACTAAGAAGGAAAGGGGAAGAGAAAATCAAGTATTGTGTCATGAATACATTATTCATTCATGAATGAATAATTGACCTTTATAGATTTTTTCTTCTCCTATAAATGGAGCCTCACATAGAGATGTGAAGGTTAAGCTTTTTCTTGCTCTCTCCCTCATTTGGCCGACCCTCTCTCTCTCTCTCTCTCTCTCTCTAGAAAATACTCTTCTTATTTTGCACCTAGATCCATACTTGATCTAGAGAATTAGCTTATGATCCAAGAATTGTTCTTAGTTCATATTGTTTAATTGTGCCCACACACAAATCCTTCTAAACCTCTATAGACTCTTGTAATAGAAATTTTAGGTTTCTCGAGTTCAAGATTAGGTGTGAATGTGACGAGCGAGCCAAGGAAGATGATCTACCTTTCTCAAGACGCTTTAAGGTCAAGCTACAAAGAATGGTTCGTATTCTAGTAAATTAAATAATTCTTTTAATATATAACATGTATATGCTTTTCTAGGTTAGTAAAAAATTGTTTTACTTGAAAAAGAAATTTTTAAATTCCGCCATTAATTTGATTAATGTTAAATTTTTCTTTAACCCTAGACCTATTCTAACAGAGCACCCCTCCACGCGCGGCATGCCGAGTGTCTCCCCCGGCGCCGCTGAACGCCCTGGCGGGCCCTACCACGGCCGAGCTCTATCGGTTGGCCTCCTGGTCGACGGAAACCACCATGTCGGTCGGCCCTTCGCACACGCCAAGCCGGGTGTCTCCCCCGACGCGCTGAACGTCCAGGTGGGTCCCATCACGGTTGCGCCCTCCTGGGCGGCCCCTCATCGACAGAGACCGCCCTTGCGGTTGTTATTTTGCGCGTGGCAGTCTGGACACCTCCTTGGCACCGACGCCTGGGTCCGTGTGCTTATCGTCGGCCAAACTCACACAGACATGCCTGATAGCGCGCGCCTCCATCAACCGGCGATCCCAGACGATCGCGCCCCTCTTCGTCCCTTTCGGTCAACCAGACTTTGATTGAAGAAAAGTCACCCTCCGCCATATCCGGAACTTTTTCGCCCAACGAAGACGAGGAAGGCACGGTGAAGGAACCCGATGGAGAAGAAAATTGCTCATAAAATCGATCCAAATCTATGTGTGGATTCCCAAGGAGGGGAATTCTTCTTCAGCGGCCCCACTCATTGTCACGTGGTCGGCCGGTTCCATGGCATACGTGGCTGAGGATGACGCCAAGAAGAGACAAAATAGAGAGGAGTGAAGGGCTTACCAAATTAATTAAAGACGCAGTGAGCGGCAATGGATTACGACGATCGTCTAAGTTCTCCACACGAACACCGCTCGGTGACAAACTGGAGGGGTTAGTATTATCAACACGATAAGGGGCGACGGTGCAGCGAAATCTACGAAGGGCCACACGGCTGACCTAGCTTGCGGCCAGCCCAATTCACTCGCCCTTAGGCCGAGTGAAACCTTTGCTCTGCTTGCCCCTTTTCACTCGGCCAAGGGCCGAGTAAATCAGCCATTGGCCGAGTGAAACCCTCACCCCGTTCATTCCCTCTCACTCGGCCAAGGGCCGAGTTAATCAGCCGTCCGGCAGCCCACTTGGCCAAGGGACTAGGCAGCCCTCTCACTCGGCCAAGGGTCTTTGGCCGCCTTTTCACTCGGCCAAGGGTCTTTGGCCGCCTTTTCACTCGGCCAAGGGACTGCCCAACCCTTTCTTCACTCGGCCAAAGGCCTGGACAGCCCTCTCACTCAGCCAAGGGACTGCCAACCCTTTCTTCACTCGGCCAAGGGCTTGGGCAGCCCTCTCACTCGGCCAAGGGCCTTGGGCAGCCTTCTCAATCAGCCAAGGGACTGCCCAACCCTTCCTTTACTCGGCCAAGGGCCGAGGCAATCGTCTCACGGTTTTTAACCCTTGATCCGGCCAAAGGATGTTCGACAAGTTCCCTTTGGTCGCCTATAAATACGAGACTCGACCCCTCGAGACAAGTAATTCGAATTTGAGTACTAAAACGTTGTTGAACTCGTAATTCACTCGTTTCTCTCAAGCTTAAAACCTCTAAACACCTAACCCTTTTATCCACCTCAATTGTAGTAATGTTGAGCGTCGGAGAGGCAAACAGAGGCACCCCCTTTGTTTCTCCTTTGTAGTTCATGTGATTTTTTACGTTTCTGTTATTCACACAAGGTGAGCTTCATTGACGGCTAAGGGACGGCTTGGGATACCAAGTCTGAGATGCTAGAGCCTGGTCGCGATTACTCGTTCCGGCCTTGGGTTGAACCATTTGTGGCTCCCAAATCGTTGTCGGAAAAAGAGAGACAACCTTACATATTTCTATTCGGGACTGCAAATTTGATTTCCATGAAGTACAATTTTTTCCTAATGTAAAACAGAAAGAGGTAGTGAATTTCCTAGAGTGTCTATCGCCACCATGATCACATTAACATAACCAACAAGTTCTGATTGTCCATTTTTTTAGCATAACATAATCTAGTATCAAGAGTATTAATGACATAAGTAATAACCCATTTTAAAACAGTCCAATGATTATTTCCAGGATTTTACGTACATGTACTTAACTGTGTAATAGCAAAAGATAAATCAGGCCTAGTGCTAATCGTAGCATTCATCAAAGATTTGATGGCATTAGTATAAGGTATATCTTCCATTTTTATGATTTTAGAGTGGGTTACAAGACATTGAGTTTTATTAAGTATAAAGTGACGAGTTAAAGGCATACAAACAAACTTAGCATTAGAATTTCGAAATTTAGCAACAACCTTTTTCAGATAAATTTTTTTGGTGAATTTTCAATTTAAATTATTTTATATCTCTTTCAATTATCATACCCAAAATTTTCTTAGCATGCAAAAGTCTTTCATATAAAAAACAGGGTTCAAATCCTTTTTCAACAGAATAATCTTATCAATGTTATTACTAATCAATAACAAGTCATCTACATAAAGCAAGATATAAACAAGATTGTCACACAGAGAAGAGAAATAGAAACAACTATCATACCCGCTTCTACAAAAGTCAACACTCAATACAAAAGCGTCAAATTTTTTATACCATTGCGTTGGACTACGTTTAAGGTCATATAATGATTTCTTAAGCAAACACACATGTTCAGGTGTTGTATTATCCTCAAAATATTTAAGTTGTCTTATAAAGATTTCTTCGTCTATATCACCATGTAGGAAAGCATTTTTTGTACATCAAGTTGTTGTAATTCAAGATTCATATAATCAACAACAAAAAGCATCATTCTAATTGTTTTGAATTTAACAACATGAGAAAATATTTCAGTAAAATAAATTCTACTCTTTGAGTATAACCTTTGGCCACTAATATACCCTTATATCTAGGTGGATCAGATTTAGTGAATCCTTCTTTAATTTTATACAACCAACTACACTCCACCAGTTTATGAGTACCAGGTTTCTTAACAAATATCCAAGTCTTATCAATGTGTAAGGAATTCATAGATTCTACCATAGCTTCATGTAATTACTTTTATCTTTAGAACTTATTGCATCTAGATAATTTTCAGGTTCAACATTTTGAGTTTCATGAGTGGATACTAAAGAAGTAAAGCCAATATTTATCATAGGAATATCTAGCAGGTAGCCTAATGTGTTTCCTAACTCTGTCCCTAGTTAATTGATAGGTTTTAAGTTCATTTTGGTTTGACCTATCAATATGCTCCACCTGAATAGAGTGCTCAAGATTTTCATCTTGCTCCTTAACAGGCATTGGACCATCTTGATGATCATTTTCAACATTATCAATTACTAGTTCAGGTTTAGGATAATGTTTTTATCAACCAGATTATTAGGCTCTACTTCAACAATATTAGATAGGTTATTAGACTCAGGTGAATTATTCAATACAACGTTAGATTTACAAGGAAATAAACTTTCATAATAAAACAATATCCCTACTGATTATAATTTTAACTCTCCATGATTCTTTTTCCCACACTATATACCCTTTAGTTTCATTTGTTGGTGACTGATACACCTTAGAAACCATATTAAATATAAAAGAATATTAATTACGCTCACATTAGCCAATTAATAATTATGAATTCTAAATAAAATCTAGATTTATTGATTTAATATATATTAGGAAAGAAATTTAGTAACCGATTTAAAAAAATTCGTTAGAACACATACATTGATTTTGACTCAGCTACATAAAGCTCTGATCCAACGTGTGCTCTGTCGTCATGCTTCACCTGACCTGAGTACTTGAGGATGACACCATAGTCTTCCAAAACGTAATCTCCGAGACGAATAAGAAAGATGAGTGGGCACACTCGATATCTTACTAGACCTCGAAACCAAATGCTTTGGATCTCACTCCTATTTTCTAGGAATGGAATTTGCAATTCCATGGGAATTAGAGGGAGAGATATACACGACCTTAATGGGGAGAGGGAGCCACGAAATTCTCTCAATGAATTTAGGTTTATATCGAATGATTTTTCCCTTCTCATCAACTTTTTTTTATCGCATTTAGAAGAAAATAAACTATGTGAGATTTTCTCTCCTTTTTTAGAGATATTCTCTCCTTCTGGGAGATATTCCCTCCTTGTAGAGATATTCTTGTTGGGATTGGTGCCCTAGAAACAGCTGCTTACATTCTGAACCAGGTCCCATCTAAAACGGTACCTGGCACACCCTATGAAAGATGGAGTGGTAGAAAATCCGTTTTACACCATACTCGCATCTGGGGTTGTCCAGCACATGTGCTGAGACAAAAGACTAGCAAGTTGGCTAGTCATTCAGAAGTATGCCTTTTCGTGGGATATTGCAAGGAAACAAAAGGGTACATCTTCTATAGTGCTGCTGATCAGAAAACGTTCGTTAGCACGAACGCTAGGTTTCTAGAAGCAGATTATATGAAGAATTTAGTACCGAGAAGCAGACTTGTGCTGAAGGAACTCTTGGGTGAAGTAGCTGGTACTTCACAAGATAGGACGGATCCTATTCCAACAGTGGGAGAATCAAATTCGGAATCTGAGACTCCTACGCTTCATCGTAGTAACAGAGTTGTGAGACAACCTGTTCGATACATAGGTATCGGAGAATCTTTTACTGCAGTCGCATACAATGAAGAAGATGATCCGGTCACCGGATTGCCTCGCCTGACTGGGATCCCCTCGCCGGATTGCCTCGCCGGACTGGGATCCCCTCGCCAGATTGCCTCACCGGATTGCTTCGCCGGATTGGCACTGGAAGGCCAAAACTTGCCGGAATGGACGTTGAACATCCTGGGAGAGAGCCCTCGCCGGATTGAAACCTAAAAATTGATTTTTGGCTTTCTAAATGTTTTTAAAAACAATTTTTACAAGATTAAAATAGCACAGTACAAATCAAACAACACGAGTGGAAAATCAACAATAATAAAAGAGGAATTATTGAGATTGAAAGTGTGGGCTTTCAAGAACGATTAGGAATTTTAGAAGAAGAATTGAAAACACTTTTCTCTCTTGTTCTTTCTTGGGATTTCGGCCGAGTATCTCTAGGGAGAGAGATAGAGGGGCTGCCGAATTTACTAGGGTTAGGGTTAAGTGATTAGGGTTTCATTAAGCTTTATTTATACTGTTATAAATGGGCTTAAGCTGGGTCAAACTCATGACCCTACACTTAAAGAATTCGGCCAACTCCCTCTCTCCTACTCGTCCAAAAATCTTTCATTTTGATCCCAAATATATTTGATTTATTTTCTAAAATTCATTTAGAACTCTCATTATTATTTAATGACACATCATTAAATTTATTTCATAGTTATCGAATACGTACGAAATGAGAAATAATTTATTTTCTTCTTTTAACAAATTCAATCACTCGAGAGTGTCATCATCAATATAATAACATTTTGTGATTCAATGAACAAAATAAGGAACTAGTTATTTATTGATTTATAAGAAAATAACTTTCTCGGTATAAATCACAATTTATACTTAATGAGTAAATCAAGAATTCCAGTTCTTTTAATCTCTTACAAGTGTCTATCATTGAGACCTCATGGACCCACATGAACGAAGGTTTAGAATAAAGATTGGACACAAAAGTTCACAAACCTTTTCCATCTTTTAATTCTTAATATTGGTCGATTCCACTAAAGGACCAATATTGACAATCTCTCTGTTCATATGCGGATATTTTATGTTTGATGTGATAAAACCATTTCTCACACGATCCATAGACTATATTACGATATTACCCTTCATGTGTATCAGTAACTAAGAGGAATGTAAGATTACTGTTTTACCCCTTGAGTTATTATTTCACTAACACCTTTGTTATTTGTGAATGAGAAAAACATAAAGTGAGATGTCTTTACATGTCACATGTTTTAATCAAAGAATGAACTCATTCAATGAATACCTGACCAGGTTTATTCATTCACACTCTAATAACAAAGCATAGTGTGATACTAATGCATTTGCATTGTTATTACATGAATTTCATATCTATGAATCATGTAACCCAACATCGCATCCTTGTGACACCAACAGTCGGGTCAGATGCAACTAAAACTTAGTCATTGCCCATTCACGAATCAAATGTCAGAAAGTGTAATGTCAATTACATATTCACTTCAAGATTAAGGTAAATATCATAATACTCCTTCAGTTGTGAACTTGAAGCTTCGAGTGTGTAAACAGTTTTGTCTCGAGCTTCTAAGTGTCACATGTCTTGTTCAATATCTTCAATAAGATACCAAGCATGAATCATAGAGTCACAACTCTCTATATCATAAGATGAGATATCATGATTCATCCAAACAATCATTACTAAGACTCGATTGCTCTATCGATCTTTAGATTGCAAACAAATGTTTCAAACTTGTCACAAGGGGCTATCTTGTTAAGTCTGTACTTAACACCATTTTCTTTTATGATAGTTTTAGAGCATAGCTTAAACATAACTAAACACAATCTTCAAAAGAATGAACATTTATTCAAATCAATGTTTCAGCAAAAATTAAATACACAAAGTATTTCAATGTCTAAAATCTCCTTTGTGGGCACCAATCCCAACAACTTCACTAGTGGAGACAAAACTCTAGGAGGTTTACCATCTTGTCCACTATGGCTTAAGATATCTTAACCATCCCGGTCTCGATGGTGTCATCGGAGGATGTGTTTAGTAGTGCGCGGCGCATCATCGACGAGCGAAGATGCAGTCTGAAACCAGAGATGGTTGAAGCAATCACATGCAAAAAGGATTGACTTCTACACAAGAATCGAGCCCAAGAAACATTTCACTGCTTTGACATTCTAGACGTTTTTTATTTTGATATTTCTACATTGCACATGAATGATTAGTTTTATTTACTTGTAGTACAATAAAGGGAATTCTCGACCCTTGTTTGGGATAATTTTTTCTATTTTAATCGATGCAAGAGATACTCTTTTTCCTTATCGTCGCACATTTTAAGGGGTCGGTTAGGTTTTTAAGGAGGTCTGTTTAAAAAAATTAGATTGTCTACATTTTGTAATTTATTTTCTCGTTTGATACTAATTCGTCATAAGTTATAAGAGTAAATTATGTGTCTTTACAATTAAAAACATTAATATAAAAACCTATCTTTTTCGTCCCTCCAAAAAACCCCTACAAAACGTTTATTTTTTCTTTTTAATTTTTTTAAATATTAACGGACCGGACCAGAATGTCCGGTCCGTTAAGGGTCCGGTCCATTACCTTAACAGACCCGACCAGGTCCAGTAGTCACTACCAGACCTTAACGGACTATCGAACCGGACTGCCCCGTCCGGCCCGTTCGTCCAGGTTTACTTTGATCCATGCCATAAATTTTAAGAACTTTATCCATAAGTACTATTCGTCTCCCAATATGAAAAATTTAATGAACAGGTTTATGGTATCAGAAGAGCATCATTGCCTCCAATGTCTCTAATCAAGAGCACAAATCCCTAGTTTCATCTTAGCTAATTAAAGCTTGAACTCATTCATAAATCAATTTATTGATCAATCTAATCCATTAAGTTGAAGACTTACTGGCATATTTTATAAATTGGGTTTATAACATCATTTAAGTTAGCTTGATCGTTCGTGATATTTCACGATTAAGTCTTTCATTCAATGAAAGATGTTGTTGATAACATTGAGGTAACGAGGATCCTTTGCAAGGATGCTTATACTTTATCATTGATTTTATTCACACGGAAAGTATTTATTTTTTTCTTAAATTCTATTTATCAATTTGTGTGCCAAGATAATCACAAATTACTCTTTCAAATTATTTAATAGCATGTACGTTCCAATTAAGGATGTCATCATTAAAGATGAATTTAATCATGTGAATGATGTTACTATTTATTGAAAAACAAGTGGTTAGATTTGTAACCTCCCACTTAATCATTGCACAATGGTGATTAGAATCCAACTAAGGATGCTCCCACTCGATAATTTGATAATTAGTGGCTAGGTTCCTATAACTAGATTCGAATTAAGGTGTTGGAAATTGGCTAGCGATTACCCTATTAAATCAAGAAACATATCAAAATATGGCGGAGATTCATAATTTCAATCCTAATATGTGAAACTCATTTCGTAGCATATTCTATAATCATGGCATTAAAAATAACCATACATGTCAATAATTTCTAAACATGTCAACAAATCTAATCAAGCACACTAGCAACCTACAACAATTATACTTTGTAGATCCAATTCGTTAGAGAGACACTTACGATTTTCATCGATCAATTTGCAAGTCATCCTTCCGTCTTCTGTCTGCATCATGCATCTACTCCTTGGCTTAAATCTGCCTCATACGCGCACACATCAGCTTCGATTTGCCTCGCGTGCGCGCGCCTTGGCCAAGAACTGCCTGGTCGGATTGGCCTCGGATGAGCCTTTCTTGGCCGAAAGTTTTCTTGGTCGGAATGGCCTCGTATGTGCCTTCACAGGCCCTGGTCAGAATGGCCTTGCGTTCACCTTCCTTGGCCGAGACACCTCTTAGTCGAATTGGCCTCATTGCGCCTTCGGGAGGAAAGAATTCACCTTTGCTTCTTGAAAAGAATTGGCCGGCTATATATACCAAAATTCACTCAAACTACAAGAAGTTGATTCAACAATATAACTCTAGAATATTTGGGAGATCAAGAGGGTGTGCTCTTTGTGTGAGCAACGGGAGAAGGGGAAACTCAAATGATCAAATGATTAAATTTTTGGCAAACAATTTTGCTTTCTCTTTCTCTCTATGGTGTTCGGCCAAGAGTCTCACAAGGGGGGAGGGGAAAAACCTCTTGGCCAAGTATTATAATTAGGGTTAGGCTTTTGAGAGAGAAAGCCTCCTTTTATATCAGAGAGGGCGGGCTTAAGTTAGGTCAAAATCGAAGAATGGTTTGTTAGTCAAACTTAAGCCCATTAATCCTTTTTAAATGAGATTAAATAATATTCTAGCCCATATATCACTATATAGTATCGGCCATATCATTATTTTTATACTCTAAATTTATTTTATTTATTTCTAATATATTATTTAATTTAATTAGAATATCTCATTGATTTAATGATTTGTCATTAATTATGTTCATATTATGCAAAAAAGTACGAAACAAAAAAGAATATTTATTTTCATCTTTTATTTATTTGAATCTTTAAATTGTATTAGAGAAATTGTTTAAAGTTCCACTATATTTAGTTGGTTTTCTCAAAATCCATTAAAATTTCTTTTTTTCTCGAAATACTAGTATAAAAGACCAAAATACGTCTAAAATAATTATTTTACATTTTATTCCATATTCATATTAACTGGTTATTACCTATTTTAAAAAAAATTAAATTAAAAAGGCTAAAAACCCATCCACCTTTTCAATTTTTTTATTTTTATTTTTATTTTTTGGTCGGTAGTGTAGGTAGGACATTTGTGTTAGTTTTATTTTTTTTAAAGGTATTTGGTATTTTCAAGTGAAAATTACTTGTATAGTGGGAAATAATTATGTTTTGGTGTATTATGGGAAAATGAATATAAAATAGTGGTAATTTGGGCTATTTCTCGTAGTATTTTTATCATTATAATGATACATTAAGATTCATTAAATAAATGTAATAATAAATAATAAATAACCCAAAAGGAACCTTGTGACGTGTCATCGGATGTCTCGGGTCAGCCCCGCACGTTCTCCAACATTTGGCTAAGTCCGAGATGCTGCCTTTCTTGTCTTCCGGCCTCAGGATTACAAATTAAATAAATAAAACTTAAATATTCCTTGCAAATTGAGGCTCACAAATTAAAAATTTAAAAATTAAAACGGTGACCATAACCGAAAACAGTCACAATAATATTAAATCACATTCAAAAAACACATTCACAAGCATTCACAATGCAATATTAAATTATACAAAAATCCAACACCAAACTAGTCAAACAATTTAAAAAACTAGTCATAGAAATCCCAATTTTAATGCCTATACTAGCACTGATACCATTTTTTGGAAATTAATTAAAATCTAATCAAGAATATTATATAGCATATCACTATATGACAGAAAGTATATTATATGATCTAAAATATACTAAAAGTCATTTTAACATATTTAATTAAACTAAGCATTAAAAATTACTAAAATTTCAATAAACATTTTATTCTAGACATATTGATCAACAATTATCTCTCTCTCTCTAGAATTCTTGGCCAAGGGAGACTCTCGCTCACTATGGTACTCGGCCAAATGATGAATTAGGGTTGAGAGTAAAGTTCGTGTCTATTTATTTAATGGATAACGAGCCTAAGTCAAGTTAAGCCCATTAAGCCAACTTAAGCCCGTTAATAATTTTTAATGAGTTTAAACAATTTCCCATCCCATAAATCAGAATCTATGAAGAGGTTAAATGGTTTTTTCTTCCATTGTCTCTAAAGGTGCACTGGTCAATTCAGTATCTTCGAAAGATATACTGGAAGAACTATAGAGTTCCTAACTCTCTATGCCTCAAAACCAGACATCATAGATTTTTCCAACAATCATATTGGGATCAATAGTCCGTTGATTTTTAGATTGTGAATATATCGTTTTAATCAAACCATGAAGAGTTTGTTCACACAAATCTACATTTGTCTCTTCATACATTGTTAGGTTTGATTAAGGACTATAAGGCTATTAAATATCATAAATCTTCAATCAAATTAAAAGGGAATGAATGAACGTTTCAACTTTTATTAATTTAATCAACAAATTACAATAAGGACTTTATGAAAGATTTATATATTACATCAATATGTAAATAAACTTGTTTTTTGTGGGTATCTCTGCCAATATTTTTTTTTCCTTTAATGTCCAGATTTACCATAGTGATATTCTTGTTTAAGTATAATTCTTGTTATATTTATTTTTCCATTTATGTCCTTTGTCATTAGCATTGTTCTTCTTATTTACAAACATATTAGAAGCATATTTGAATTTAAGGTTTTTATGTTCTTGTTCTCCCGTTTTAAGAGCTGAATAAAACAGATCATAAGAGGGCACAAATATAGAGTTCATCCTTGACAATTTGAAAGTTGTCAGAGATACAACTCATCAGAATCATAATAGTAGTAACAGGGTCTAAATCATGATAAGTGTTTTTCAAAACCAGAGTTCTTTTAAGAAATTCTTCCAAATTTTCATTAATTGTTTTACCGGTATCCACTTCAAATGTAAGCAGAGAAGCCTTAAAGTAAGCTATGTTAGGAGAAGATTGTTTAGAGTAAAGTGAGGTCAATTTACTCCACAGAGTCAGTAGGGGTAAGAAAGCCATATACCTTCCTTATTACCTCGTCGGAAAGATTTTAGTATAAGGAGGTTGTAAGCCTCTTCGTCAATCTCACTCTTTTATTTTTTTTGGTCTTCAGACCAAGACTTCAGCTTTGGCTCGAGCGCAATCAGGACTCAATGGTGAGACAAGAGAGCACAGTTCTTCATGCTCTAGACACTGAAGTCTGACTTCCCGTCAAACGTGGTTACCTCGACGTTGTTGACTCCCATTTTTTTCCCTAACAAAAAAACCAAGAACACAAGCAGCGCAAAGAAAAGAAAACAAACATCAAATCGAAATACCAGAATCTATGTTCAAGAAGAGTAGAGAGCCAGATCGAATGTACAAACCCCAAAATCAAGAAAAATAAGGTTTTAGGGTTTCGAACAAAGGGTAGATATTTATAAAGAAGCTCTACCACTGTAGCAATTTCTTACCCAAATAACCATTCAATCTAACCTACCAGAACATGCAAGAATCGAATCGACATGAACTAAAAAGAAAAAGAAAATAATGGACACAAGAGTTTTTTTTACAGTGCTTTGGACAATCGACCTACATGCTGTTGGAATTTATTTAACAAATTAAACAACTAAATTATATTACACATCTTATGTGGCGGAAAAATATAATTTGATCTATATATATTAAAACTATTTTAATATATTTAACAATCTAGGCATTACATTTATTGACAAGTTGATAAACAATTTATCAAAACATGTCACACAACTATTAGAACACACTAACAACCTATATAAACTATTTATATATTATTTAGGAGTCCAAATCGTGAAGAGAGACTTACAATTAGGATTATAAATAATTCTGACGTTGCTCGCTAACTCCGGAAGGCCACACCGAGTCCAAGAGATGGAGAGACCCTCATCGGACAGGACTGGACACGCCTTTGCCGGACTGGGAAGTCTCGCCGGACTGGGACCTGGACTCTTTCGCTGGACTGGGACCTGGACGCTTTCGTCGGACTGGAGTCTGCAGGAGGCCCACCGGATAGGAAGCTGGTCGCCGGACAGGAGAATCCTAGTCGGACAGGATCTGCTGGTTGCCGGACATGGGGCTCACCGGACAGGGGATCGCCGGATAGGGGCTCGCCGGATAGGGGCTCGCCGGACAGGGACTGCTGGAAACCTGGTCGCCGGCCTGGGAGGACAAGAAGGATCCGGCCGGCTGGAAACTTGCAAAAATCTTTCTAAAACAATTTTAAAAACAATTTTCTTAATTGTAAAACACACCAAACACCACAAGTGAGAATCAACAATAAAACACGACGGATATATTGAGATTTAGAGGGTGGGCTCTCATGAACTCTCGAGAATTGATTTAGGAAGATGAAAACAATTTTTTCTCTTCTCTTTTCCTTTGGGATAATCGGCCGAGTGTCACACAAGAGAGGGAGAGAGGTTTGCCGAAAATAATAGGGTTAGGGTTAGCCTTAGGGTTTTTGCTTAATATTGGTCGATTCCACTAAAGAACCAATACTGACACTCTCTTTGTTCATATGCGTATATTTTCCGTTTGATGTCATAAAACAATTTTTTACACGATCCACAGACTACTTTGCGATATTACCCTTCATGTGTATCACTAACTAAGGGGAATGTAAAATTACCGTTTTACCCCTTGAGTTATTATTTCACTAACTCATTTGTTATTTGTGAATGAGAAAAACATAGAGTGAGATGTCTTTACATGTCACATGTTTTAATCAAAGAATGTTCTTATTCGATGAATACATGGCCAGGTTAATTCATTCACACTCTCACAACAAAGCATAGTGTGATACTAATGCATTTGCATTTTTCCAACATGAATTCCATATTTGTGAATCATATAACCCAATATCACATCCTTATGACACCAACCGTCGCGTCAGATGAAACTAAAACTTAGTCATTGCCCATTGACAAATCAAATTTCATGAAGTGTAATATCAATTATATATTCACCGCAGGATTAAGTAAGTACCAAAGTACCCCTCGTATGTGATCTTGAAGCTTCGAGTGTTTATACGGTTTTATCTCGATCTTCTAAGTATCATAGGTCTTGTTCAATATCTTCTATAAGATATCAAGGATGAATCATAGAGTTACAACTCTCTATATTACACGATTAGATATCATGATTCATTCTAACAATCAATACTTAGATTCGATTGCTCTATCGATCTTAAGATTGCGAAAAAATGTTTAAACTAGTCACAAGGGGATATCTTGTCAAGTTTGTACTTAGTAGCCCTTTCGTTAATGACAGTTTCAAAGCGTGGAATTCATACATAAACACAAGCTTAATAAAGAATAAATATCTATTAATATTAATGTTTCAGCAAAATCAAATAGAAGTGTATTTTATTGTCTAATATCTCCTTTGTGGGCACCAATCCCAACACATACATGTTGAGGTATTCTGAAGTAGCTCAATGTGCACTTTCAAAAATTAGTACAACACTCAAA
Organism: Urtica urens; assembly: GCA_958296335.1. Taxonomy (NCBI): domain Eukaryota; kingdom Viridiplantae; phylum Streptophyta; class Magnoliopsida; order Rosales; family Urticaceae; genus Urtica; species Urtica urens. Next base: position 36,640,982 of record OY282520.1, read on the forward strand.
ACCTCACCGACTCTCAATCTCTCGATCACAATCACACCTCTCAATACAATGGTTCTTTATCTCAACTTCATACAAGGAAACAACAACCTTACACCAAAGATTGCTCAAGAACACAAGCTCAAGGAGAAGAAACCGAGAGAAAAACCTAATTGATGGGTCTCGGCATAAACAAGAGAGGGTCTCGGCATAAACAAGTGTATTTTATTGTCTAATATCTCCTTTGTGGGCACCAATCCCAACAATAAAGTTTGCAATATCAGACAAAATAAAACTCGTCTATTTGTTATCAACATCATATCAATGCAATGAGTGACAATGGTGTTTTGTAAAAGTTAAATTTATTCATCAATTTTAGTCTCGCTTTTTTATACAGTGAACTATTTTTCGTGATAATTTGGATCAGTACGTGCTTCTCAATATCATTAAGCACCTCACACAAGATGCGGAACCTCCACGTAGATAATATCTCCAAGTCTAGCGAGGAACTCTCGTCAAGTTCTTTTCATTATTGTTTATAAATTTTCATCTTCTCATACTTTAATTGCACAAAGTGTTTCACACATCTATCTGTTGGCAGGGATGCCCACAAGAAAATTGTTTATTTACATATTGATGTAATATATAAATATTTCATAAAGTCCTTATTGTAATCTACTGATTAAATCACAAGATTCTTTCATTCCTCTTTTAGTTTGATTGAAGATTTATGATATTCAATAGTCTTATAGTCCTTAATCAAACCTAACAATGTATGAAGAGACAAATGTAGATTTGCGTGAACAAACCCTTCATGGTTTGATTAAAAACGATATATTCACAATCTAAAGATCAACGGACTATTGATCCCAGTATGATTGTTGGAAGAATCTATGATGTCTGGTTACGAGGCATACAGAGTTAGGAACTCTATAGTTCTTCCAGTATATCTTTCGAAGATACTGAATTGACCAGTGCACCTTTAGAGACAATGGAAAAAAAACCTCTTCTATCTCAAGGTCACTATGTATCAATTGCATCATGCTTACCTAAATCCTGAAATGAGACATGTCATTTCATAGTTTTAATATTTTTATTTGAGAAAGTCAAATTCTAGATCCATTAAGTGATCTAGACTAGACCAATTGGTGAGATATTAAGTTATGAAGATGTCATGAACCAGCTTTGTGAAGCTCTCATAGAAATGGAATTCATGTACAAGATTGCTGAAATGCAATGTATATCACCTCATGCTTTATTACTTGGGTTGTGAATAAATGAACCACGCGGTATCCAAAATTAAGTAGCAACTTTATTTGGATGAAACAATGTGACCTGCTAGCTCCTCGTCAATACACTGTTTCTAACTTATTCACAAGTAACAAAGGACTTGAGGAAATAACAACTAGAAGGGTAAAATGGTAATTTTATAAATTTCATGTAGTTGAAGATATTCAAGAAGGGTAAACATAGATAACATTCAATGGATCCACTCAATATAATTAAGTTGAATTTGAGTAGAAAATAAATTCATTTGAACCAGGAGAGTCTCTTTGTCAACTCTTTAGTGGAGTCAGTTGACATTAAACTAATAATGGAAAAATGTTTGTGAACTTTTGAGTCCGAGTATAGAAGCTCATGTTTTGTTCATTTTGATCCATAAGGTCACTATTACAGGTCATTATAGTATGATTGTTAAACTGGAAACTAAGTCAAAATAAGCCCAAATGTTGAACTAAACTTTTTCTCGGAAAATGTCTAAAGCGTATTTTTGTCCACATGGACATAAAATGATGTGAATGTCAAAATAAGATTTTGAATATTTTCATATGATGAAAATATAAATTATTTTCTAAAGCCGAAAAGTTGTTTGAGGTATTATGAAATTAATTTCATAATTTGTATAATAATAATTATACAATGGGTATTTTAAGAATTGTCTTAAAAGAAATAAGGAAGTATCTAGAAGCTCCCACCTAGGTAGAATTTTGGCCAAGCATCATAGAGAAAAGGAAATTATTTCTAGAAATTCTTTTGCCTTTAATTATAAAGATAATTACCCAAAAGGAAAAGAGGAAATGAATTTCTTTGAGAATGAAACAAATGTGCTAAGTGAGGAAACAAATTTTCATCACTAATGCCATAGAATGGCCGGCCATGTACAATGAGAAAGGGGAGAGAAAATCAAATATTGTGTCATGAATGCATAATTGGAAAGGGTAATTACGCTTTTTTGATTTTCTTTATTTTTCTCTTATAAATAGATAGAGGTTCACATAAAGATGTGAGAATAAGTTTTTTGCTCTTGTTTCTCTCATTGTGGCCGACCAACCTCTCTCTCTCTCTCTCTCTCTCTCTCTCTCTCTCTCTCTAGAAATTCCTTTTTATTTTGGCACCTAGATCCACACTTGATCTAGAGAATTAGCTTATGATCCAAGAATTATTCTTGGTTCATATTTTTAAATTGTGCACACACACAAATCCTTCAAACATTCTATAGACTCTTGTAATAGAAACCTTAGGTTTCTCGAGTTCTACATTAGATGAGAAGAAATTGTGCCAAGGAAGTAGATCAACCTTTCTCAAGACGCTTCAAGTTTGAAGATAGAAGAAAGATTAATATTCAAGTACTTTAAATAATGTTTTTAATTTATAACATGTTCATGCACTTTGCCTAGGTTAGTAAAATTGTTTACTTGTAAAGAAATTTTTATATTCCGCCATTAATATGATTAATGATAATTTTTCTTAACCTTAGACCTATTCCAACACTGTCATTCTTCTTTATTTTAGCTATGTGTAACATCATTCACCATTGTTTTCTAACTTCAAAAGGTCAGGTCATCTCCAACAACCAGACTAACATCATATTTGGTGTAAAAAATGACTCCAACCATATTGCATTTAACACCAAATATGATATTATGAAGAGTATCACGCCGTGTTACTGCTCACCCAGAAAAAGCTTTTTATTTTTATTTTATTTTTAATCTTTTTGTATATATAAAACATTATAATCTTTATTAAAATATTTATTAATAAAAAGATGATATAAATTTAATAATATAAAATGATGAATAATATTTTCGGTGTGAAATTTAGTATTGTGATTGGAGATGAAAAAACTTTAACACCAAATTTGATGCTAAATTGACACAAAATGTGATGATATGGGTTGGAGATAGCCTCAACTATCACACGCTTCACATTATTTCCAATTCGTTTCCGCTCAAATACAGTTTCATAGGAGTCACATTACCACTTTTGAAATGAACTCCTTGAATTTCTTCAAGTATGTTGCCGACGCACTCAAAGATCGGAAGAAATATCATTGTTTTGCATGTAAATCGTTAGCGAACGATCAACGATTTGGAAAAGTCGTTGAATTTCGAAGATGAAAAGTTACTTGCCGAAACGAAATATTTTAAAATTTTGATTGAAAATGTTACATAAATGTCACAATTTTTAAGTATTTAAGGAGGAGGAAAAATGACTCATTGCTATTTTTGCCGAATAATTTGTCGACTAAAAACGACAAAATGCATAAATGGATTGGTTTTTGCCGGCAACTTTGGGTTGCCGGTAATTCAAAGCTTGAAGCATGGAAGAAAACGGCCCATAAAAATGATTGGGCTGAGAGACTGAGACTGTCTTCATTTTTCCAAGCCAATAAGCAACACGCAACGCATATGCTCAAACCTCAGCATAATCCCATGGCAAGCATCCAACAGTACCTCCTTCCAAATCGAATATCCGTTTCCAAAAGTCCATTCTCTCTCCAGCATTCCTTTTTTTTTTTTTTTTTAAATTCTCTTCTTAACTGTCTCTAAACAGTTTCGTTAGTTAATACCAAAACCCCACCTTGTATATTTTACTCTATAACCCCAATCAATAATCATCACCATCGCCATCATGATAACTTGTTCTCTCTCTGTAATTCCTCCCCTCTCTCCTATAAACTTCTCTAGAGCAACGACTTCTTGCTCTACTTCCCACTCTTCCATTTTCTCGACTACCGCTTGTCTTTTCGTGAGAGAATCAAGGAGAAGTTTAAAGCCTGTTGTTGTAAGAGCTAAAGAAAAGGCGAACATGGCAATCGCAGGTGTTAGTTCTGAAGACGAGGGGGAGGAAGAAGAAGAAGGTCCTCCATTGATGGACCCAGAGATCAATTCAAGCCCTCGTCGCATTGCGCTCTTTGTCGAGCCCTCTCCTTTTTCGTGAGCTTTCTAGCCTTGTCCTTTGTCTTCTTAATTTTTCCGTCAAGTTTTCGTGAGAAGTTCGTAGCTTTGCTATTTGCTCAACCACGCCGAAAGTTGTGCATTATCTAAGCAGTCTAAGTAAGTCATGGTCTTACTCATTTTATAAATTCATAGCTATTCAATTGTGTAGATACTTGTTTCTGAAGTCTATGGGAATTCAGCGAACTTATTTCCCTTTTGTTCAATTTTCTCAAGCAAAATTTACTCAGTGGCTTATCTTACCATGTACGTTCAACTATGACAATTGTGATTAGGTGTTCACCATATTTTCTGGACATTTATGATTCTATGGCATCAGGTGGTTAGATAATAAAGCCATATGCGATCTGTGATTCAACGTTTTTTCAAAATTAAAGAATCTATTCAGTGTCAAACTAATAGGTCTCCTGTTGGATCTTGTATAGAGTACCACGTACAAAACCTCATTGGCAGTGATATTATCAACTTATAAAATATCTCCTTGTAGTTTTTTTCGCTCTGTGCTTTTGATTATTTTTGTGTATATAGGAGGCTCAACTAACATGGTAGCTCTTTAAGCTTTTGGTTTTGTTTAAGCTCGTTGCCTCAATTATTTTTCTTTTTCTGATATCCGATCTTCTTACTTTTCTGTTTGGATTGTATTTTACTGTTTCCCACGTGTAATAAGCAATACCATAAGCTTGACCAAGATACCATTCCTATTTGGTGAAAGAGAAGCTCTGGTCTTGCATAACATATTTTAGTTAATTTATTCCAAAGATTTTTTTTGTGTGCACTCGATTATAAATTGTTCAGAGTAGGTCGAACTCTCAACCCTATATGTTATTGTATTATGTCTCTTTATGATGGTTTCTTAGCCTGCAATAAATTATGAGTTTCATAGAAGCTTTTTTATTTCTGGGAGAATGAATAGAACTGATTGCTGCCTATGATTTTATACTATAGTACTTGGTCATTAAGTGGAACAAATTTCAAACTCTAGGGATCATATCTAATACTTACTAAACTAGTTACATGATAATATATCCTATTACCTAAAATAGACTTTTTTTTAAGGAATACCTGTAATAGACTTTATCCTAAGAGACTTTTGACATTATTAGGAGGGTAAACTGTTCACAATTTTTGTTTTTAACCAAGTTTTTGTATAAACAGGTCATTAGTGTTATGGGAAGAGTTATTCCAGTTAGTTGTTTTTTTTTCTTTAGCGTAAAGATTGTAATGGCGGAGATTGGTTCATTTCTCCAATTGCGAATAGAGATTATGAATGATATTAGTGAAATTCAATTCTCATGGGTCCTATTAATGTGTACCTGACTGGAATTCATTTTATCCATCTTGCAGATACGTGTCGGGATACAAAAATCGTTTTCAGAATTTTATCAAGTTTTTGCGCGAAATGGGTGATGAGGTATGGTATATCTGGGTTGAGTAATACACTTGAGCAGTCGTTACAAAACTGAAGAATTTGTCGTTTTTGTTTACCCGGATTGGCTACAGAACTAGTTTACTCTTATGATTGTTCTACTTCCAAAAGTGTCTGTGCATGGGTTAATGGAGAAAATAACTTATTGAAATGATGTAGGTGATGGTTGTGACGACCCACGAAGGAGTACCGCAGGAATTTCACGGAGCAAAATTGGTTGGGTCACGGAGGTTTGATACATCTTTTTAATATTTCTGAACTGTGATAAATTCATGTTTGACCTTTTTGTATTGTTTTATTTAAGTTTGTTTTTATTTTGATATTATATCTCTACTTTCAAGAAGTAATTTGATTTCCCATTCCTCGTTCAGTTTTCCTTTCCCCTGGTATCAGAATGTACCCTTGTCCCTGGCGTTGAGTCCGAGAATCATCTCAGAGGTTGCTCGGTTTAAGCCTGACATTATACATGCCTCGTCACCTGGGATAATGGCAAGTATATATTTCTCCCTAGTCCAATAGATTACTTTCTAGTTTTACAAAAATAAAAAACACTTATGAAGAAAACAATTCTCAGGTTTTTGGAGCTCTTGCAATCGCAAAGCTGTTGTCCGTTCCTATCGTAATGTCCTATCACACACACGTACCAGTGTATGATATATATTTAAATTTCTCTCGTTCTCTCTATCTCTCGTGAAATTCTAATACGAAACTTCCTACAGTTACATCCCAAGATACACATTTAGCTGGCTGGTGAAACCGATGTGGCTTATTATAAGTACGTAAAATCTTTTCTCGCCCTGTTTTATGAATAACAGATCTTATAGTAGCCCATTTGATCAACACACTCTGGTTGTCTTGTTATCAGAATTTCTTCATAGAGCAGCTGATCTTACTCTGGTTCCATCTGCTGCAATTGCACTAGATCTCCAAGCAGCAAGGGTGACAGCAGGTTAGAAAACAAGGTCTATTAACCTTTGTTTTGGCTACATTTCTTTAGTTTATTGGTAACAGTGACTTCCGTGATACGCTGGGTATTTTGCAGCTAATAAGATCCGTCTTTGGAACAAGGGTGTAGATTCTGAGAGCTTCAATCCTCGTTTTCGCTCTCATCAAATGCGTTTGAGATTGACGTGAGATCTTTCATCAATAAGTTTTTTCATGCCATTACATTGCACCAGAGTAAACTCTTACTCTTACTCTGTCTGCTTTTTATTATTTGTTTATTTAGGGATGGTGAACCTGAGAAGCCACTGATTATTCATGTGGGGCGACTTGGAGTTGAAAAAAGCTTGGATTTTCTCAAGAGGTATATTCATTCTTTAAAACAGGATTTCTGTAATTCTATTTAAAAATAAATTCTTTTTAAGAAGAAGTACAAGACTAGTGGACTAAGGGAGAAGAGCTCAAGGAGAACAGGCCACCCCAGGAATGGGAAAAAATTACAAATCAATTCCATTCAAACCTTAGTTACAAGGAACTCGTGCAATTCTTTGTCAAAACAGCCATAGAGTAACTCGGGAACTCTTTGCTAACCGAGGATAGCCATTACCGTATATTTAAAGTGATGATATATTGAAAATCGCTATAAGAACTGTCCCCCTGGCAACTCCTTGGCAAAACTCATGTTTGCTGAGTTGTTGCTCACATGTCTTGAAAAACACATTTGTCTCGGTTTCCGCATCTGTCGTGTTCTAATGTTGCTTTATATTTTAGCTTTTTCCCAATGAAGGTGCACCAAGTGTCTGTGCGTCGGATCAAAGGACATTCTCTTTGCACGTTTCCTATAAGAGAGAATTTCTTCTACTTGTGTACTCCTACACAAAAAAAAAGACATTCTCTTTTATAAGAGAGATAAAAAGGATGTCTCTTGATCGGAAGCAGAGACAACTAGTGCACATTCATCAGGCAAAAGTTAAAAGGTAAAGCTAACAGGACATACACAGCAACCAAGCCAAAGGTTCTCTTTATGACATTTAAGCAACAACGTAGTTGACATGAGTTATGCCTAGAACGAAAACTGCCAATACCATTCTTCTGACATTACGCAACTAACTTCATAATCACCATTGTCATACATTAAAAATTAGTGTGTCATTTTCCTGCTCGAGACTGTTATTTTCCGCCCAAGTATTACTAAAAATGGATTTATAAGTAAAGACCTTGTCATTGTCCACAAAAACCTTCTCTCAATTTTATGTGTCAAAGTACCTCTAAACTATTGACTTTATGGTCCTTTTGGTCCTATAATTTGCAATAAACTCTAATGCCTAATTTACTTTTATACTTTGATAAAGTTTAGTAGCTTGTTGATCTTAGATTAAAAAGGTTAATGAAAACAAAACATTAGAAACTCTTTAACTTTTATTCATCTTAAAATGACGATCCAGTTAATGTTATATCTGTAGGATGTACCTATGGTTTAAATATGTTTAGGCGTAAAATTTCATTCTGTGTGCATGGCTGGTCCAGTTTGTCTAAATCTAGTATTCAAGTGGGACTGGACTGTTTAAGAAAATAAAACACTGAATTGAACATTTTCGGACCGATTGGGTTCAGGCCGGATGAAACCGATTTGAAAAATTTAACAGGAAAGTAGCTATTAAAAAAAGAATATTAAGATAAACTTATTAGTCTTAAACACGAAGTTGCAGCTTTTGACATATGCAAACTTGATATGCAGTGTGATGGATCGACTTCCAGAGGCAAGAATTGCATTTATCGGTGACGGACCTTACAGGTATACGCGCAAGGGATTTGAACCCGCCTCAATCAATCTCTTCCTTGCTGATAGTAATATTAGATCACAATTCTTGTTTTCATGTAATATGGCAGAGGGGAGCTGGAAAAGCTGTTTGCAGGGATGCCAGCGGTGTTCACGGGGATGCTGGGGGGGGAGGAGCTGTCGGAGGCGTATGCGAGCGGGGACGTGTTTGTGATGCCGTCAGAGTCGGAGACGCTGGGCCTGGTGGTGTTGGAGGCGATGTCGTCGGGGGTCCCGGTGGTGGCGGTGCGTGCGGGGGGCATCCCCGACATCATCCCGCCCGAGCACGAGGGCAAGACGAGCTTCCTCTTCTCCCCCGGCGACTTGGACGACTGCCTCGCCAAGCTCCTTCCTCTTCTGCGGGACCCACACCTCAGGGAGGTCGTCGGGACCGCCGCTCGCCTTGAGATGGAGAAGTACGACTGGAGGGCTGCCACGCGCATGATACGCAACGAGCAGTACGCTGCCGCCATCTGGTTTTGGCGCAAGAAGCGCTCCCAACTCCTCCGCCCCTTTCAATGGTTAACTACTCGCATTTTCCCCGAAGTTACTTGTCCGGGAAAGAACTTGAATTGAATGTATGAATAATTCCTTTTTTCTTTTCAATGGTTTCAGGAAGAAGTTGTGGGATATTGCTTGAGATGCTTGCAATATATATATATATATATATGTGTGTGTGTCTGTGCATATAGTTTCCTTTTCTCTAATGTTATCATAAACTTGTCAAGAGTATGGGTGAATGCCTAATAGAGGCTGATGTAAATCTACCAAAAAGAGAAAATGATGTTTGCGTTGGATGATAGACAGTTCCTTTGAAAATTGGAAGTATTGTTTGTTATTTTGAGTGGTAGTCGTCGAATGTGTGTCCACTTCTAATTTTTAGGTATCATTTGCCAAGTAATTTTTTTCAATTTGTAACTACGATTCATGCGCCGGTTCTTGTCCGATTTTTTATAGTTATTATAGCCTCCTTCTGATCGCATGTTTGCAGAATCTAGTCATTAGGATATGACTGTTTGCGATGATGAATTTATAAATGGCTGGATGACCAGCTTGGGAAATTAAATATAAAAATTGGTAGAACCAGTGAAACCTGTCGTTAGCGAAAAATTTATTAAGCGGGCGGTCCAAATCGAGAGGTTGAGTTTGAGTTGACTCGTCCTTTATTATTAGTATTCTCTTGTCGTATGCATGTGATCGCTGTCAAAGGAATTGTGCTATTGTATTTCTCATTCGGGTACTTAAGGAAATAAGGAGGGATGATAATATCATTAGTCAGGTCTGCGTGGAAAATAACTCCTCACAGATCATTGCATACAGACCTTAGACATTGGAATGATGAAATGCAAAATTATTGTTGTATAAGTTTTGTGATAAGATGATGGATGGTAAGGTTTTCAAGGAGAGAAAGAGAGGGGTGCAGGTGCAACAGGCTGGTATTCCCTAACTAAAAAAAAGGCGTTCTTACACACTTGCAAAATATACAAGGAAAAAGAAAGGCAGTGGGATGGAATCATGTATGTGAGACGTATTGAGTGAAGTCGGGGTCGAGGAGGAGGGCGGCCATGGCGTGGGGGGAGAGGACGACCTCGAGATCGACGCTGCCGTCGCCGTGGCGGGCGGGGAAGGCGGAGATCTTGCCGTCGAACTTGTTGGCGCTGCCGCTGCGGACGGCAAGGGGTTTGCCCCAGCCAAAGTCGTTGTTGAACATGGGAAAGCGCGGGGAGCTGCCCATGGTGATAGAGGCGCCGTCGGAGTTTCCGAGGGGAAAGAGACGCGGCTCCACCTCCCAGGCTGCCACGCCCTGCCGCACCGTGGCATCGTCGTGCGCCGCCACGTTGCGGTGGAGCAGAGCTGCGCTGAAGCCGAGCCCCCTCGAGAGGAGTTCCGACGTCTTGCAGCACGTGGGGATGCTCTGGATCGCGTTCCCGAAGTAGTGCGAGTCCATGGCCGGTGCCACCCGGTGCCGGCAGTTCACCGCCATGCGGAACGTCGTCACCTTCTCTCCGCCGATCCTCCTCGCCCGCGTCACCGACCGCCAGAGCTGAGCGCACAGAGACTGGAACGACGAGATCTCGCCCCGGTTGTCCTCGTTGGCGCGCAGCTTCAGCTGGCGGATCGCCTCTTTGCTGAAGTGGAGGATCCTCTCGCGGAGGGCCTCGTCCGCCGCGAAAGTCACCGCCGGGCCTCCGGGTGGGAACCGCAGGACCGCGGGGGAGTCGAACACCGTGTCCCGGCTGAATTCCGCCGACTTCGTGATGAACTTGCGCTTCGGCCCGCGACAGATTTCAGCCAGCGTGTTGAAAAAGTGCCAGAAGGAAGTCCCGTCCGTCACAGCGTGGTTGGCCGACACTCCCACGAACACTCCGTCACCCAGCTCAGTCACCTGGACGGCCATGAGCGGGAGGGAGTGCCCTGTGTAGCTCAGCGTCCGGTCATACGCGAAGAACTCGCGGAAGCACTCCGGGATGTCGGACTCCGGCGGGAGGATGCCGTCGACAGAGATGTGGCTAGCCTTCGCGTGGATGAACTCCACTCCGGCGTCGCTGCACACGATGCTCACGTGGCCGGCAGCGTCCGTGCAGAGACGGCCGGCGAGTGGCGGGAAGTGGGACAGCGCAGCAGCGAGGGACAGGCGGAGGTCGTCGACGAATTCCGCCACGGTGCTCGGCGGCGCCGGAAGGAGGACTCCCTTCTGGATGTACTGACATGACAGCATGGGCAGATCCGACACCGACAGCTTCAGTGGCTTCATCACCGAGGCCTCCTCGGGAACCACGGTTGATTTCGACACAATCGTCACTGACGAGGAAGGCATATTGTTTAAGATTTTAATAATGACAACAATAAAACTTGTTTATTTTTCTCTTTCTTTCAGCACTGAGACAAAACAGGCCGACAAGATGGGTTTTTATAGAAAGGGAAGAAGGTGGGAAATAACTAATATGGCCTGTGTGTGTCTGTGTGAGTTGGATACATGCACTTGCCTTTCCATATAATGGTCAATTTCATCAGGAGTTAAGGATTGCCCACTACATAACTCATACGCCAAATTTTTTTTTTTTCGAAAATTATTTTAAAATTAAAAAATAACCTAACTAATATAAGACACATGCTTCATTTTATTTCATGAGGGAGAAGACATGCGTTGGACTCAATTATTTTAATATTTAATTAATTATGTAGCTTAACAGTAATCATTTAGCTATTTTTCTTTTCTTACCTGGTTCAATCATTTACGTAAATATAATTTTATTATCTCTCTTTGTGAAGTGAATTTAAATAGAAAGAGAATTTAAATAGAAAGATTAGATTAAATAGGGAATACTTAATTTTGGAATTAGTTAATAGACAGCGTTTTAAAATTACCGACACATCTGCAAATGTTGGATCCAAAAACCAACTTTCAACAACCCTTATTAGTAAGAATTGCAAATTCGGAAATCGCACAACTCTTATCACTAAAGGTTGTGGAAAGTGATTGATTTCGGCTTATTCCACAATTCTTAGTGCTTAATTCCAGGGTATTACACAACCCTTAGAATATCGGTTGTGGAATATACCTTATAATACAATCGTTATTCTAAGAATTAAATGACTCAAATTTGATATAGGTAGACTTAAATTAAAGTACGTGTAGATAGAGCAGTACGAGCTGAAAGGCTCCCATACTATTTGGAGGGCTGACCCCTATCTATCGTCGTAGAAGCTGTTCCTATCGTGTACTTATCTGATTCCTTAGGCTCGCTGACCCATTCTCAGATGGTTTTCACTCAAAATTTGTGTCCTTTGGTACTCCAATTTCATATGCTTTAGCTAAATATTCAGAGCAAAACTCAACAACCTCCTCAGCTATATAATTTTCCATGATACTCCCTTCTGGCGATCGTAGTTCTTCCCATAACTCTTTAATGCTTTCATGTAACGCTCGATTGAATACATCCACCGTAAAAACACACCTCCACATAATTTCAATTCACGTACCAAATTAACAATTAAATGAACCATGATGTAAGAAAATTATGGTGGGAAGATAATTTTCAACAAGCACATAGTTTCACAAATTCCGACTGCATTGTTTCTAAGCGAGTTGGATCAATAACCTTTGAACATATTTAATTGAAGAATACACATATTTTGGATATTGCGAACCTCACATCTTTTGACAAAACTCCCTTCAAAGCAAGCGGTAACATTTGTTATAGCAACACATGACAATCGTGAGTCTTCATTCCAATAAGTTTTAGATCTTTTAAAGATACGAACATTTTATAGTTTGAAGAATGACCATCGGGGACTTTGTTAGATTCAAACCACTTACACAATTTTTTTTCTCCTCCCCAGATAGAGTGTACTTTTTCGTTGGTATTTTTGTTTTTTTTTTCACTCTCCTCGTCGGCATGCAAAACGCTTCTTATATTCATTTCCTTGAGATGCATTCGAGATTTTATCTAGTCTTTCGATTTATTTGGATCATCAAGTAGCGTACCAATGAAAGATTTACATACATTTTTCTCGATATGCATAACATCCTGATAATTCCGAACATATAATGTCTTCCAATACGGAAGGTTGTAAAAAAATTGAGTTCTTCTTCCAAGGATTCTCTTGGAACGACTCTTTAGTACTAGAACGCCGCTTTCTTTTATCGAGCACTTCATTGACGTTTTTAACAATTTCGAAGACATCTTCACCAGACAATATTCTAGTAGGGGGCCGTTCTTCCATATTTCCATCAAATGCCTGTTTCTACCTTCTATACGAGTGATCTCTCGGTAAAAAAAATTCTATGACCAAGAAAAATAGTTTTCTTACCATGCTTCAAACGAATGGAAGATGTATCTTTCATGCAGATCAGACAACCAATCGAGCATTTCACATAGTATCTTGACAAATTTTCATACGCTAAAAAGTCGTTAATAGTCCAAATCAATATTGCTCTCAAGAAGAATGAATCTCCACGGTAACCGTCTTTGACATCAATCACTTTATCCCATAACATCTTCAAATCATCGATCAATAGTGCGAAATACACATCGATATCATTTCCTTGTTGACTCGGTCCTGAAATCGGAAGCGTTAACATGAAGAACTTCCTCTTCATACACAACTTTGGAGGGAGACTGTATCACAAGAATAACCGGTAAAACACTATATTTACTACTCATCATGCTGAAAGGGTTCATGCCATCAGATGCTAAACCAAGACGCAAATTCCGAGGTTCAACACTGAAATATTTGTACTCCAAATCAAATGACTTCCACTGTGAGGCATCATCAGGATGCCTTAACATACCATCATCGATACGTTTTTCGAAGTGCCAAACCATGTTCTTTGCGTGTTTGGCAGTATTAAACATTCGTCGGAACCGTGACATTGGTGGTATGTACCACAATGATTGAAACAACAATATAAAACAATATAAAAAACATAATCATTTGTAAAACAAGTAATTATTACGTACATACCTTGATTGGAACTCTTTTGATCCCGTCACGTGACAATTTACCTTTTTTTCCACATTGACTCTTTGCACCTCGGACATTCATCTCGATCTTCATACTCATGTCTATATAAAAAAAATCATTTGGGCACACATGGAATTTCTTACTTCATACACAATGTGCCCAAAGTATTCTTTGCCTCATATATATTTTGCAAAACTTTATTGTCTTTCGAAAATGCTTCTTTAAGTGTTTCCAATAATAGAGTAAAACTAGTGTTTGTCCACCCATCCGACGCTTTCAAATGAAATAAAGTAACTAAAAATGACAACTTCAAGTAACTTGTACACCCTTCATATAATGGTGTCTCCGCATCATTCATCATCGACTCAAACAACTCCGGTCTTTCCACAAAATTGTTCTCCAAATCATTCATCAAACCGCACATATCATCAAAGTCATCATCTTCAACATCATTATTTCTATGGTAGAATGAAATTCCTCACCATGATATTACCATACTTGATAATTAGTCATTATTCCGTAAACTAACAAATTAGTTCGAACAATACGAAGAGAAAAATGTCTATGATTTCCACATTTCACACATGGATAACAAATTGATTCCAAATCATCGACATTATCTTTAACGAATTTTTAAAACTCATTTACACCATTTAGATTTATCTCGCTTAACCTATTCTCTAATATCCATTGTCTAACCATCTTAGAAAAATCTTAATTGTAACAAGAAATATTCAGATTTTTAATAAATAATAAGAAAATATTCAAATTCATAACAAGTTAAAGAAGAACTTACAATATATAGATGTGTAGTTGTGAGTTGTAATCGAGGATGACACAAAACGGGTCAAAATGTTGTTTATAATGTGTTTTCGAATGAAGTTTTGAGAGGTCTAAGTGCAAAACGCTAGAAAATAATCATTTAAAGCAGTCCAGGTCAGAGGCACATCGGCCCCCTGTGCACGTCACCACAACGCTATGTCCCACAACGGATCCGAAAGGTTGTGGAACCTGGGGGAAGAGTTGCGAAATTTGCGCCGCGGTGACGTTCACAGAAGGCCGTGGAGCCGTCAAACCCAGGTCAAGGGGCCGCAGCCCTATTTTTCGTCGCTGCGGCACAGGTTAGTTACCGAGACCTCTAGCCTCTGGAAGTCATATGCGCCGCGGCGATGCTCCTTCTGGGCCGCGGCACCGTGGTCTAGGTTTACACGCGCCGCGGCCCTGAATAACGTCGCTCCGGCGCCACTGAGTTACCAAGAGCACCCAGACTCTAAAATCAGTGGCACCACGACGATGCTCTTCCGGGGCCGCGGCTTGTATATCTGCGTTTATCTGGGCTGTGGCCCCGTATACACGTCGCCGCAGCGCCCCTTCCACAACCCTTCCCCCTAAGAATTGTGAAATTCCTAAAATTCGTGAAAATTTCAATTTTTCCATAATCTCGCACAAATTTTGCACAAAACAAAAATTTCGACTCTTCTTCATTCTTGTTCTCACTTCACTCTCACTCTCACTCTCTCTTCCCTCTTCTCTCTCTATCTCTCACTCTCACTCTCACTCTCCTCCACCCGCCCTCCGCCAGCCCACACCCTTCGCCCACGCCCACGCCCACCGCCCACGCCCTCTCTCCCACCGCCCGCGCCCTCCCTCCGCCCTCCGCCCTACGCCCACGCCCTCCCTCTCTTAGTCTCCCTCTCCCTCACTCTCACCCTCACTCTCCTTCGCTCGCCCTTTGCCAGCCCACGTCACCCCTCCGCCAGCCCATGCCCTCCGCCCACGCCCTCCCTCCCTCCGCTTGCGCCCTAATTCCGCCCTCCATCCATGCCCGTCCTCCGCCCTCCTCCCACGCCTCCCTCTCACTCTCACTCACTTCACCCTCTCTTTCCCTCCGCCCTCTTTTCACACGCCCACGCCCTATCTCTCCCTTCGCCAAAAAGTTCACCTCCATCCCTCCATGGCTTCTCATCACATTGGTTAGTTTTTATGCTTTCTATTACTAGTTTTTGTTTGAAATTGATATATTTTGTGTTTGGATTGATAGTATACGTAGATAATAAATCATTTGATAATTAGTTTAGGTTCATACAATTGAGATATTGAAATTATATTTAAATGGCGTTTATAGATTCAATGTTGACTACAACTACTACTATTTCTAGCGTTTAGGTAAATAATATGTTCCACTTTCCACCCGTTATTGGAGATTGAAAGAGAACGATCAAATAAAAGAGAGGATTTGGAACGAAACATGTGAAAGATTTTTTATTCCAATAGAACATAAGCATGATGGCCTCATAAGAGTAGGAGAAGCCACAAAACTATTTCATCACGAGTTATATCACAATCTTCTCAAAGACACAATCAACGAACATGTGTTTTGAAATTTTACACGAGTGTCACCGAGGAAGATTGGGTGAAGTTTGTTGAGTATAGACGAAGAAAAGTTTTCAAGCAAACGTCGGAGCAAGGGAACACTAATTTCGCTAAAGTGGAATACAAATCTCGATGTGGCCGAGATGGATATCAAAAACTAGATCAACAAAAGGTTGAGATTTTTCATTTATTTATTTTGTACTCAATTTTTTACATTTACTATATGATTAATATGAAAACTTCTTAATTAATAGCACGACAAAACCGAGAAATGGGCAACGGTAGAAGAATTATGGATTGACTCGCGAAAGAAAGTCGAGATAGATGGAAAAGAGTTCAAGAATGATAAAGATCAACGAATGGCAGAAGCAATTGTAAGATCTTTAATTTTGTATGTTATTTTAATAAAATTTTTATTTACAAATAATTATATATGTATGTAGAAAAAATTATCTCAACAAGCAACCGAAGGTACTTTCATCTTGGAAATGAAAAAAGTATCTTGCAAGAAGCTATGGGAACAAAGAAATATGTCTGCGGTCAATCCAAACATGTTGCCAAGCGTTCTAAGTACTTTGTTCCTCCAACTCCAAATGAAGAACTCTACAAGATGCGTCTCGAGGTGATGGAATTTAAGTGTTGGCAAAGCTAGTGTCGATCAAGTTGAAGATAATATCAATGCAAGTGCCGTTGGTGAGGAAGAGATGGCTAGAGATCAAGAAGAGTTTGTCGAAGAGGTCGTCTCTTTAGGTAATATTTATTCATGCTTATTTATTTATTTATTTTGAAAATATTATTTATTTTCGGTATTAAGTCGGTGATTTTCATAGGACATGCCGATGTACATAATCATCCAAAAATCGATCCAATTATTGTGGAAAAACTAACTAGTATTCGGGCTAGTTGCTCATTGAATCCAACCACGCCGGTGACATCGTATTCGAAGAAAGCTTCAAGTGTTTTCTCTATGTTGATGATATCGTGAAAGGTAAAACAATTCATGTTGCAAATGGGCGAGTCTATTTGAACGAGGCGTAGTTCACTTCTCGCATTTGAAGGAAGGAAATGCACGGGTGAGCGATTAAGGCGTTTTAGTTAAAATAGTCAAAATTGCCGATCCCCACTGAAGAAGCTCTAACCGTAGAAAATGTCATGGGGGTTTTGTCCCTTGGCCGCGACGATTGGTAGAAACAAAGACGACAAAAGAGAGTCGCGGTCCATACATCAAAGACTCAAAACTCGATTCCTCGACTCAACCTTCTCCCGACGATGATATGAAAATTAATTACAAGGTAATATATATATATATATATATATATATATATATATATATATATATATATTAACTTACTCTTTACATATGTATTGATTAAAATACGTTGTTCGGAAACAACGTCTGAGTTTTCCTCTCATGGCCACTCGATGAAAAATTGTTGCTCCAAAAGCGAAATCCGAGTTTGCCCCTCGAGACAACTCGATGAAAATACGTTGTTCCAAAACAATGTCCGTGTTTGTCTCTCAAGACCACTCGATGAAAAAACGTTGCTCCAAATGCGACATCCGAGGTTGCCCCTTGAGGTGACTCGATGAAAAATGTCACTCTAAAAGCGACATTCGAATTTGTCCCTCGAGGAAACTCAATGAAAAAATGTCGCGCAAAAAGAGATATCCGAGTTTTAACCTCAAGGCGACTCGATGAAAAAATGTCGCTCCAAAAGCAACATCCGAGTTTACCCCTCGAGGCAACTCGATGAAAATACGTTGTTCAGAAACTACGTTTGAGTTTGCCTCTCACGGCCAGTCGCTGAAAAAACGTCGCTCCAAAAGCAACATATGAGTTTGCCCCTCGAGGCGACTTAATGAAAAAATGTCGTGCCAAAAGAGATATCCGAGATTTCACCTCGAGGCGACTCGATGAAAAAATGTCGCTCCAAAAGCGATATCTTAGTTTGCCCCTCGAGGCAACTCGATGAAAATACGTTGTTCCAAAACTATGTTTGAGTTTGCCTCTCACGGCCACTCGATGAAAAAACATAGCTCCAAAAGCAACATCTGAGTTTGTCCCTCGAGGCGACTCAATGAAAAAATTTCGCTCCAAAAGAGACATCTAAGTTTGCCGCTCGAGGAAACTCGATGAAAATACGTTGTTCCAAAACAACGTCCGAGTTTGCCTCTCATGGCCACTCTATGAAAAAATATCGCTCAAACAACGTCTAAGTTTGTCTCTCACGGCCAATCTATGAAAAAAAGTCGCTCCAAGAACAACATCCGAGTTTACCTCTCATGGCCATTCGATGAAAAAAAGTCGCTCCATAAGCGACATCCGAGTTTTCCGCTCGAGTTAATTCGATGAAAATACATTGTTCCAAAACAACGTCCGAGTTTGCCTCTCACGGCCACTCGGTGAAAAAACGTCGCTCCAAAAGCAAGATCCGAGTTTAATCCTCGAGGCGACTCAATGAAAAAAAGTCGCTTCAAAAGAAACATCCGAGTTTGCCCCTCGAGGCAACTCGATAAAAATACGTTGTTCCAAAACAACGTCCGAGTTTGCTCCTCGAGGCGACTCGATGAAAAAATGTCGCTCCAAAAGCGACATCCGAGTTTGCCCCTCGAGGCAACTCTATGAAAATACGTTGTTCCAAAATGACGTCCGAGTTTGCCTCTCTCGGTCACTCGATGAAAAAACGTCGCTCAAAAAGGGACATCAGAGTTTACCTATCATGGCCACTCAATGAAAAAAAGTCGCTCCATAAGCGACATCCGAGTTTTTGCCCCCGAGGGATATAGATGAAAATACGTTGTTCCGAAACATCGTCCAAGTTTGCCTCTCACGACCTCTCGATGAAAACACGTCGCTCCAAAAGCAACATCCGAGTTTGCCCCTCGAGGCAAGTCAATGCAAAAATGTCGCTCCAAAAGCGACATCCGAGTTTGCCCCTCTAGGCAACTCGATGAAAATACGTTGTTCCAAAACAACGTCCGAGTTTGCCCCCCGAGCAGACTTGATAAAAAAAATGTCGCATCAAAAGCGGCATCTGAGTTTTTCCCTCGAGGGAAATCGATGAAAATATATTGTCCCAAAACATCATCCAAGTTTGCCTCTCACGACCACTCAATGAAAAAACGTCGCTCCAAAAGCAACATCCGAGTTTGCCCCTTGAGGTGACTCAATGGAAAAATTTCGCTCCAAAAGCGACATCCGAGTTTACCCCTCGAGGCAACACGATGAGAATATGTTCTTCCAAAACAACTTCCGAGTTTGCCCCTCGAGAAGACTAGATGAAAAAATGTCGCACGAAAAGCGACATCCGACTTTTTCCCTCGAGGCAACTCGATGAAAATACGTTATTCCAAAATAACGTCTGAGTTTGCCTCTCATGGCCACTCGATGAAAAAACGTCGCTCCAAAAGCGACATCCGAGTTTACCCCTCGAGTCCATACGTTGAAAATACGTTCTTCCAAAACAACGTCCGAGTTTGCCCCTCGAGAAGACTCGATAAAAAAAAAGTCGCATCAAAAGTGGCATCCGAGTTTTTCCCTCGAGGGAAATCGATGAAAATATATTGTTCGAAAACATCGTCCACGTTTGCCTTTCACGACCACTCGATGAAAAAACTTCGCTCCAAAAGCAACATCCGAGTTTTCCCCTCGAGGCGACTCAAAAATGTCGCTCCAAAAGCTACATCCGAGTTTACCCCTCGAGGCAACACGATGAAAATACGTTCTTCCAAAACAACGTCCGAGTTTGCCCCTCGAGGAGATTAGATGAAAAATGTCGCACGAAAAGCGACATCCGACTTTTTCCCTCGAGGCAACTCGATGAAAATACGTTGTTTCAAAACAACGTCCGAGTTTTCTTCTCATGGCCAGTCGATGAAAAAATGTCGCAGCAAAAGCGACATCCGAGTTTGCCCCTCGAGGCGAATCAATGAAAAAAATTCGCTTCAAAAGCAACATCCGAGTTTGCCCCTCAAGGCAACTCGATGAAAAAATGTAGTGCCAAAAGAGACATCCGAGTTTTCACCTCGAGGCGACTCGATGAAAAAATGTCGCTCTAACAGCGACATTTGAGTTTTCCCCTCGAGGCAACTCGATGAAAATACGTTGTTCCAAAAAAACGTCCGAGTTTGCCTATTATGGCCACTCGATGAAAAAATTTCGCACCAGAAGCGACATCTGAGTTTGCCCCTCGAGGCAACTCGATGAAAAAGCGTCGCTGCAAAAGCGATATCCGAGTTTTCCCCACGAGGCGACTTGATAAAAAAATGTCACTCCAAAAGCGACATCCGAGTGTGCCCCTAGAGGTAACTCGATGAAAAAATGTCGCTCAAAAAGCGACATCCAAGTTTGCCCCTTGAGGCAACTCGATGAAAATATGTTGTTCCAAAACAACGTCCGAGTTTGCCTCTCACAACCACTCGATGAAAAAAGTCATTCCAAAAGCAACTTCTGAGTTTGCTCATCGAGGCGACTAAATGAAAAAATGTCGCACCAAAAGCGACATCCGAGTTTGCCCCTAGAGGCAAATCTACGAAAATACGTTGTTCCAAAAAATTGTCCGAGTTTGCGTTTGAGAAAATGTCTCTCCAAAACAACCTGCAAGTTAGTCTCTCATAGCCAGTCGATGAAAAAAAGTTGGTCCAAGAGCAACATCTGACTTTACCTCTCATGGTAACTCGATGAAAAAAAGTCGCTCCATAAGAAACATCAGAATTTTTACCTCGAGGGAAATCTATGAAAATACGGTGATCCAAAACATCGTCCGAGTTTTCCTCTCACGGCCACTCGATGAAAAAACGTCGCTCCAAAAGCAACATCTAAGTTTGCCCCTTGAGGCGACTCAATAAAAAAATGTCGCTCCAAAAGCGACATCCGAGTTTGCCCCTCAAGTCAACTTGATGAAAATACGTTGTTCCACACAAACGTCCGAGTTTGCCTCTCACGTCCACTCTATGAAAACTGTCGCTCCAAAAGCGACATCCGAGTTTGTCCCTCGAGGAAACCTGATGAAAATACGTTGTTCCAAAATAATGTCAATTTCGCTCCAAAAATGACATATGAGTTTTCCCCTCGAGGCAACTCGATGAAAATACCATGTTCCAAAACAACGTCCGAGTTTTCTCCAAAAGCGATATCCGAGTTTGCCCCTCGAGGCAATTTGATGAAAATACGTTCTTCCAAAACAACGTGCGAGTTTGCCTCTCACCGCCACTCGATGAAAAAACGTCGCTCAAAAAGTGACATCCAAGTTTGCCCCTCGAGGCAACTCGATGAAAAAATGTCGCTCCAAAAGCAACATCCGAGTTTGCCCCTTGAGGCAACTCGATGAAAAAATGTCGCTCCAAAATCGACATCCGAGTTTGTCGCTTGAGGCAACTCGATGAAAATACGTTGTTCCAAAACAACGTCCGAGTTTTCCTCTCACAGCCACTCGATGAAAAGATTTTGCTACAAATGCAACATCCGAGTTCGCCCCTCGAGGCGAATCCATGAAAAAATGTCGCTTCAAAAACAACATCCGAGTTTGCCCCTCTAGGCAACTCGATAAAAATACGTTGTTCCAAAAAAACGTCCGAGTTTGAATCTCATGGGTTCGACCGTAATGCTTCTACGTTTGACCTTCGAGTTGTAATATCGCTCGACCTTCCGCTTTTGGGCTGCTAGACGGGTGAGTGCGTCGGTTGTTTTTTCATCGATAAGGTCGAGGTTTACCCGTATTGCTTCTTCGTTTTCCCCTTCATGGAAGGCTTCGATTCGAAATATGGGGAGTGTGCTCTCTTTCGAGACCACGACATTGACCCCGAAGGCCAGGGCGGACGGGGTCTCCCCCGTCGCGTTTCGCGCCGTAGTGCGATAGGCCCACAATACGAAGGGCAACTCTTCTGCCCAAGCGCCCTTTCGAGCCTCTAATTTTTTTCTTTATATTTTATTTTATCGTGCAGTTGGCTGCCTCCACCTGGCCATTAGCCTGCGGGTGCCTCGGGGAAGAGTAAGTTTTGCTAATCTTGAGCTGCTCGCAGATTTCGCGCATTCGCGCATTGTCAAACTGTAGACCGTTGTGTGTCACAATCGATTCTGGAATACCATGACGACATATTATGCTTTTCCAGATGAAGTTACTTGTGTCTGCCTCCGTTATCTTTGTTAGGTGCTCGGCCTCGACCCACTTGGTGAAGTAGTCGATTGCTACTATGGCAAACCAAAACTGCGTCGGGGCCATGGAGAGTTTGCCGATTAAATCGATCCCCCACTTGGCAAATGGTCGGGGAACGATGATGGGACACAATGAGGCCGGGGGTTGTCTATGTACATGGGCAAACCTTTGGCACTTATCGCACCATCGGGACCAGTCATGCGCGTCCTTTTTCAAGGTCCGCCAAAAATAGCCCAACCTCAAGAACTTCATGGCCATTGACTGTCCTGCCGCATGGTTTCCGCACAACCCCTCGTTGACTTCTCTCATAGCCTGCTTTGCCTCGCTCTCGCGAAGGCATTGAAGGAGCGGCATTGAGAAACCTCTTTTATAAAGCACTTCTCTGTGCATGGTATATTTCGATGCCAAGTGCTTTAGCTTCTTGGCATCTTCACAACCGTCCCGCGTGACACCGTTCGCAATGTATTCTTTTAGGGGAGTCATCCAAGATGGGGTTGAGAAGTCGCTAACCATTCCCACATTGCTCCTTGAAACATAGGGCCTGGTTAGTACCTCGATCGGGATCTTCACGTCTTCTCCCTCGTCAATGCCCGAGGCGAGGCGCGCCAAGGCGTCTTCCTCAACGTTCTCTTCTCTAGGGACTTGGATGATTTCAAATCATGCTATAGCTTCAAGGTTTTTGAGTTCTTTGGCCAAATACGTGACCATATTGGGTTCTTTGGCGGTGAATTGGCCTTTTACTTGATTCACAATCAATTGCGAGTTGCAAAAGATGCGCAAGTTTTCAGCGCCGAGCCGATGAGTAAGTTCCAAACCGACAATTAAGGCTTCGTATTCTGCCTCATTGTTAGAGGCTTTGAATTCGAAGGGAAGGGCGTATTTTAGTTTTTCCCCGTCAGGGTTGGTTAAAACTACTCCGGCGCCGGCCCCTTGGGCGTTGGATGCGCTGTCGACGTGTAATGCCCACATCGGGTCTATCGGCTTGGAGCCTCGTTGTTTTGGTAATTTCAGTGCGGGGTTCGCGGGCTCAATTTTGACTCTTGGTGTGAGCTCTGCCACAAAGTCTGCCAGTGCCTGGCCCTTGATGGCAGTCCGCGGTTGGTATTGCACCCCATACTCGCTGAGCTCTTGCGACCATATGGCCATCCTCGTCGAGCAGCCCCGCTGTAACGCCTTTTCGATTGGGTGGCCGGTTCGCACAATTATTTGGTGTGCTTGGAAATATGGGCGTAGCTTTCTAGCACTCATGACTAATGCCAGTGATAGTTTCTCAATCTCTGGATACCGGGTTTCGGCATCTAGGAGAGCCTTGCTAACGTAATAAACTGGCAATTGGCTCTGCCCCTCCTCACGAATGAGGACCGCGCTAGTGGCCCTCTCGGACACTGCGAGGTAGAGCACGAGCGGCTCATGGTTGATGGGTTTGGACAGAAATAGGGGCTTTGTGAAATATGATTTCATTTCACGGAACGCCCTCTCAAATTCGAATGTCCATTCGAACCCATCCTTCTTCTTCAATGCTTGGAAGAAGGGTTGGCACGTGTCGGTTTCCTTGGAGACGAATTCAGCCAATGTCGCGATGCTTCCCACCAAAATTTGCACCTCTTTGGGCTTTGGGGGGGGGGGGGGGACTTCATCCCAAGTATGCCGGTGATGTTTTCGGGGTTGGCTTCAATTCCCTTCTTACTGACCATGTAGCCAAGGAACTTTCCCAACTCTACTCCGAACGCGCATTTATTGGGGTTTAGTTTCATCCCATATTGGCAGAGGATTCAGAACATGGCCCTGAGGTCGTGGACATGGTCGGGAGCCAGTCGGCTCTTTACCAACATATCGTCCATGTAAACCTCCATGGTCTTGCCGATCTAGTCAGCGAACATGCAATTTACCAATCGCTGGTAAGTGGCGCCGGCGTATTTGAGGCTGAAGGGTATTACCTTATAGCAATAGAGACCTTTGTTCGTCACAAAGGTCGTCTTTATTTGGTCGTCCTCATGCATCGGGATTTGGTTATAGCCTGAATAGGCATCCATGAAACTGAGCAAATCGTAGCCTGCTGTCGCGTCCACAAGTTGTTCTATCCGGGGGAGGGGGAAGCTATCCTTTGGGCAGGGTTTGTTAAGATCTTTATAATCTATGCAAATGCGCCACTTCCCATTAGGTTTTTCAACCATCACCACGTTTGACACCCATTTCGGGTGTTCCGCCTCCCTTGTCTACCTCCTCCCTGCTAAATGCCCTTGCTGGACCCGCTCGGGTACATTGCGGTCATCATTCGGACGATGTACCATAATCTTCGGGTCTATGCCCGACATGTCCGCAAGTGTCCACGTGAAGACATCTTTGTGCTCTCTGAGGAAATAGGCCATCGTCTCCTACTCTTTGGCGGACAACTGGGCGCCAATCTTGACCATTTGGTAAGGTTTAGCGGGGTCCAGAGCTATGGTGACGAGGTCATCGAAGGTCTCCACGTGCCGACGCTCGATTTCATCACGCTGATCCAACTCTCCGAAGGTCCCTCCTGCCTCGGGTTTGCACGGAAGTTCGTTTGTGAGCTGGTATGTTGTGGGCACCGTCGCCTCCCCTTTGGGTTTGGCGGTCTCCTCCTTGACGGCCCGCACATGGCACGTTCGTGACATGGGCTGATCCCCCATCATGAATGCAATCCCTCCATCGGTAGGGAATTTTTATCATGAGATGGTAAATCAAGGTTATGGCCTTTAAACCGATAAGGGTCGGTCGACCGATTATCATGTTATAGGCTGTTGGCTCATCTATAATTAAGAAGGTCACGATCTGAGTGACCTCCGCGCTCGAATTTTATTGGTTCCGTCCACACCTTTTCTCCTGAAAATCCATAGATGGGGGTGTGTATCGGTTCGAATTTTATTCGCTCTAGTGCTGATTTATAGATTATATCTACCACGCTGCCGTTGTCAACTAAGATACGTTGGACCTTATTGTTGGCAACCGTCGCGGATATGACAAGAGCGTCGTTATGTGGATGCAAGATCCTTTTTGCTTCAGCCTCGGTGAAGTGGATTTCTTTGAAAGAAGTTGTCGGAGGGGCGAGTTAGCGGAGGGGTGACTTGAGTGAGATTGATACTGTTCCTCACTCTCTCATTAGTCACCGCCCTCAAATATCTTTTCCGTTGATTAGTTGACTCGCAACACTCAAGTCCTCCGGTGATTGTTCAAACAATGTTCATTCCGGGGTTTTCGGGCCCGTCGCTAATGGTAGCGACGGCGGCGGCCTTTTCCTTGGCCGGCCCTTTGCCTTGATTTGGTGGGAGTTCTTCCGGGATTGTCACCCCAGCCGCCCGCATGACAAACTCTTTGAGTGTACCATCTTGAATAAGGGCTTCTATTTTCCGTTTTAGCTGGAAATAGTCGGAGATCATGTTTCCATGATCCCGATGATATTCACAGAATTTACTCTTGTCCCGTGTCGCGGAACCTTTTCTCAACAGCATCGGGGACCCGAGCTTGTCTCGGTAAAGAGCCAAGATCCAGGCCGGGGATGTGTTGAGCAGGGTGAGAGCTTCTCCCTGAAATTAGTCAGTAAAAGGCCTCCTTGGTTTGGACGAGGGGTCGTCGTGGCCATTCCTCCCATGCTTTCCCCGAACGTCGGGCCGTTCGTTGGAGCGGTGGCGACTGACACGGCCACCACTTGTTGTCGTCGGTTTTTCCCGACGACAATGAATATAAATATATCGCCTTTGGACGACCCCGGGCCCGGCCACCGGAGGGCGCCACGGGCTCTCTCAACGCATCGGCCGGTCCCGACACGCCCCGATTAGCCCTTGGCCGGCCGTGAGACGTCCCCAGCCGACCCTGGCCCGCCTTGGCCGGTCCCGACATGCCTCTGCCGGTCCCGGCACGCCTTGGCCGGCCCTGGCACATCCTGGCCTGTCCTGGCAGGGCCTTGGCCGGCCCTGGCCCTCCCTTGGCCGGTCCTGACACTCCCTGGACGGCCCTGTCACGCCCTCGGCCGGTCCTGACCCGTCTTCGGCGCCCATGGTCGATTGCCTCGGCTATAAATAGCCCAAGACGCCTCTCACAAAAGGTAAAAAACAAAAAAAATAGCGAAAAGAGAGAATTCCGCCCCGAGAATTCTCCCTAGATCCGAGACTTGAGCTTGGAAACGACGTTGATTTCAGAGTCTCCGTTTTCACCTCGCCTCGTCGATCTCCCCTCGTCATCTTACAAACTCCACCCACATTACACTAATGTTGAGCGTCGGAGAGGTAAATAGAGGACCCCCATCTGTTTTCCCTTCTTAGTTCACGTCTGTTTACTCTTTTCAGATAACAGAAGGACTCGAAGATCACACGACAGCTAAGAGACGGTCCGAGACATCGGATCTGACACGCTTAGGCCGAAGCGAGGGTCACCCGCTCTGAGCGAGGATCTGACCGCTTAGGTCTTTGAACGTTGTCCAAATTTCAGCGACAATATATTGGCGCTAGAAGGAGGGGAGAGTTTCTCAACCGTAAAACTCGCTCATTCCATGTCTTTCCATTTCATCTCCTTTCTTTTCTGCTCATTTGAAAATGAGTGACGTTCCGGAAACTTCCGCAGCTGCCCGATCGAGCAATCTTCGTTCGAGCTGCTAGCTCACGATATGAGTTTCGGCGACTCCCCCACAGAGGAACCGGGCAACAACCTGGGACAAGGGGTTTGGAAAACGACATCCCCGCCCCTCGTGAGAACAAAGAGGGCTTGAGAGACGAAACCAACCACCGCTTGACGGAATTGTTGGCTCGACCGGGGGTGGATAGAGGCCTACTCATGAACCTCCTCGGATACGAGGAGGGAGGCAGTTTGACTCAGGATGAAGATTACGCCATGGACGATGCCGTCTCGGAGACAAGCGAAATTTTGGCGCTCACCCGCTCGCCCGTAGAGAATGCGAGCGACGATCCATTCGACCCGCAAGCCGAGCTGCGGCAGGAGGTTTCGCGACGGGAGGGTTCGAGCAACCCCCGTCCCCGGATGGCGCAAGGCGCTTTGCGGAGCGGGCAGTCTCGGCGGGCGCGCCGAGCATCCTCCCGACGGGGCGTGGATAGTCGGAGGGCCCGTCGCGAAGACCGCCCGCATCCTCTTGGACCTTCGCGCTCCGCCGAGGAAGATCTGAGGACCCACCTTAATTCGCGGCGGGGTCCCCGAGGGGAGGACTTAAGGAGGAAATTGGTCGCCCGCCGGGCCATTGCCTGGGCTACCACCCTCGGAAATCCTCCTCCGAACGCCTTGGAACAAGGGTCCAATGAGCGACAAGTCCCTACGCCAATTGGACCAGAAGCGGAAAACGGGCTCGAAATGATGACCATGATTCAGGGCCTCCAGAATCAGATCATCGAGTTGCGGGGGGCAGGCTCAGGAGGTTCCAGGCCGTATAACCGTTTGGAAGGATCATACTCGCCTTTTACGGCAGCAGTCCTCGCGCAACCCCCGGGGCGGGGATTCAAACTCCCCACCGTGCCACCGTATGACGGACGTTCTGACCCCAATTTCCATATCCAGCACTATGAGACTTGGATGACAATGCAAGGACTCTCGGGGGCAACACTTTGTCAAGCTTTTAGCTTGACACTGGCCGGATCAGGATTCGAGTGGTTCCGGAACTTGAAGCCAGGCAGTATTGGCTCGTTCCGCGCCCTCAGGGAATCTTTTCTCGCTCGATTCGCCACGATGGTCGCGCAGAAAAATCCAAAACGCATTTGTGGATGATCAGGCAAAAACCAGGCGAGAGCTTGCGTGAGTATCTGGCTCGGTTCACCGAGGAATCCCACAAGGTGGAGGATTTCGATGACCGAGACGCCATCGTAGCCATCACGGAAGGCTCCGAACCGAGCGACTTTTTAAAGTCGATCGTAGGAAGGGTCCCAAGGGACATGGCCGAGCTCATGGCATGCGCTCGAATGCACATGGGGGTTGAAGACTACCTTAACAACCGGATGGGCGAGGGTCACAGGGATCATTCTCGATCAAACGATCGCCCTAATGCTCGAGGACAGCGGGGGAGGAATAACAACGTCTCCAGGGATGACCCTTTACCTCGACCGAGGAAGCCGTTCGCTGATCAATTCCGGGGGGAAGCTCTTACCCCGCTCAATACATCCCCGGCTCGAATTTTGGCCTTTCACAGGGACAAGCTCGGGTCCCCGACGCCATTGAGAAAAGGTTCCGCAACACAGGACAAGAGCAAGTACTGCGAGTATCACCGGGATCACGGACACGTGACCTCCGAGTGTTACCAATTAAAACGACAGATAGAGGCCCTAATTAAGGATGGCAAGCTCAAAGAGTTTGTCATGAGAGCCGCAGGGGTGACAATCCCGGAGGATCGCCCATCTGCTCAGAATGGGGGCTCGGCCAAAGGAAAGGCCCCAGCCATCGCCACCGTTAGTGGCGAGCACGAAAATCCCGAGATGAACATTGTGAGAACAATCGCCGGGGGGCTTGATTGCGGCGAATCAAGCAATCAGAAGAAAAAATATTTGAGGGTGGTGACCAACGAGAGGGTCAGAAATGGCATCAACCTCACGTATGTCGCTCCCCCACCTACTCCCTTTGAAGACATCCGCTTCACCGAGGAGGAAGCGAGACGAATACTCCATCCGCATAACGACGCTCTCGTCGTGACTGCAACGGTGGCTAACAACAAGGTTCGACGAATCTTGATTGACAACGGCAGCACGGTGGACATAGTATTCAAATCGGCGTTTGAGCAAATGAAACTCGACGGAGTAAAACTCTCCCCGATCCGCACCCCATTATATGGCTTTTCCGGGGAAAAGGTGTGGACGGAGGGGTCAATAGATCTCCCTGTCACCTTTGGAACCCGAAGTAGCACCGAGGTCACTCGGATTGTAACATTTTTGATCGTCGACGAACCAACGGCCTACAATATGATAATTGGAAGACCGACCCTGGTAGGCCTCAAGGCCATTACGTCAATATATCACCTCATGATGAAGTTTCCCACCGAGAGGGGAATCGCATGCATGGCAGGGGATCAGGCCATGGCACGATCGTGTGACGTACATGCCGCTAGTGACAAAATCGCCAAACATGAGGGAGCGAGGGAGGTCTGCACCGTGTATCAACTCAATGACGAACTCCCATGCAAACCCGAGGAGGGAGGAACGTTCGGTGAGTTGGACCAGCGCGACGAGATCGAGCGTCGGCGCATGGAACTCCGGACGACCTCGTCACGATTGTCCTGGATCCCTCCAAACCTGACCATGTGGTCAAAATCGGCGCACAACTCTCCGTCGAAAGGCGGGAATTGATGGCTTCCTTCCTCAGGGAACATAAAGATGTCTTTGCATGGACACACGCGGATATGCCGGGCATTGACCCGAAGGTCATGGTACATCGCTTAAATGACCATAACATACCCGAAAGGGTTCAGCCCAGGAGGGCGTTTAGCGGGGAAAGATATCTCACCATAGGAAAGGAAGTTGAAAAACTCCTCGCCGCCGACTTCATAAAGGAGGCGGAACACCCCAAGTGGGTGTCGAATGTGGTGATGGTAAAAAATCCCAACGGGAAGTGGTGAATTTGCATAGATTACTAAGATCTTAACAAAGCCTGCCCGAAGGATAGCTTCCCCCTTCCTCGGATAGAGCAACTCGTGGACGCGACAGCAGGCCACGAGCTCCTTAGCTTCATGGACGCCTATTCAGGCTACAATCAAATCCGGATGCACGAGGACGACCAGATAAAAACGACCTTTGTGACGAACAAAGGCTTGTATTGCTATAAGGTCATGCCCTTCGGTCTAAAAAATGCCGGAGCAACCTACCAGCGTCTCGTCAACTGTATGTTCGCCGACCAAATCGGCAAAACCATGGAAGTCTATGTGGACAACATGTTGGTAAAAAGCCGACTGGCTCCCGACCACGTCCACGACCTCCGAACCATGTTCACGATCCTCCGAAAGTACGGGATGAAGCTGAATCCCAACAAGTGTGCATTCGGGGTCGAATCGGGAAAATTCCTCGGCTACATGGTTAGTAAACGGGGAATCGAGGCCAACCCCGAGAAGATTACGACTATCCTCGAGATGAGCTCCCCGTAGAAACCCAAGAAGGTCCAAAGTCTGGCGGGGCGGATTGCAGCGCTAGCCAGATTCGTCTCCAAGGCCACCGACAGGTGCCACCCTTTCTTCCAATCCCTAAAGAAGAGAGATGGGTTCGAATGGACTGAGGAATGTGAAAGGGCGTTTCACGAGATGAAGTCATACCTCGCGACCCCCCCATTCTTGGCGAAGCCCGTCGACCACGAGGTCCTCATATTGTACCTCGCAGTGTCTGACAGGGCCACAAGTGCAGTCCTTATACAAGAAGAAGGCTAATGCCAACGACCAGTCTACTACGTCAGCAAGTCTCTCCTGGACGCCGAGACTCGGTACTCAGAGATCGAGAAACTGTCATTTGCATTGGTCATGAGCGCGCGAAAGCTGCGTCCATATTTCCAAGCACATCAGATAGTGGTGCGCACCAGAAATCCTATCGGGAAAGCCCTACAGCGAGGCTCCTCGACGAGGATGGCGATTTGGTCACAAGAGCTCAGCAAATACGGGATAAAGTTCCAGCCACGAGCAGCCATCAAGGGCCAAGCTATGGCTGACTTTGTGGCAGAGTTCGCACCCGCAGAGAACGAAGTCGAAGCAGACAAGGCCACGTCGGACCTCTCAAGGAAAAGAGACATCGGGCCGACAGGCCCGACGTGGTCTCTGCATGTCGACGGCGCTTCAAACTCCCGGGGGTCTGGCGCTGGGGTGGTTTTGACTAATTCTGACGGGAATAAATTGAAGTACGCCCTGTGCTTCGAATTCAGCGCTTCCAACAATGAGGATGAATACGAAGCCTTGATAGTCAGTTTAGAGCTAGCTCGCCGATTGGGGGTCAATAACTTGCACATCTTTTGCGACTTGCAATTGATCGTGAATCAGGTAAAGGGCGAATACCCCGCCAAGGAGCCTAACATGATCGCGTATTTGGAAAAAACCCTCAAAAACCTAGAAGCGATAGCTTGGTTTGAAATCATACAGATTCCCCGAGGAGAAAACGTCAAGGCCGACGCATTAGCGCGCCTCGCCTTGGGGATTGATGAGGAAGAAGATGGCAATGTTCCTATTGAAGTCTTGACCAGACCTTACGTTTCCAGAAGTAACGTAGGGACGGTCGGCGACTCCCCGAATCCATCATGGATGACTCCGCTAACGGAATACCTCGGAAACGGCAAATTTCCCGAGAACCGCGACGATGCTCGAAGGTTGAAAGGCTTAGCGTCGAGATATACCATGCGTGGGGACACACTATACAAGCGCGGTTTCTCGATGCCGCTCCTGCGTTGCCTGGAAGAAGCCGAGCCGAAGCGGGCAATGTGCGAGGTGCACGAAGGGTCGTGCGGAAATCATGTCGCAGGACAATCAATGGCGCTGAAGCTCTTGAGGTTAGGCTATTTCTGGCCAACTCTAAAGAAGGACGCGCACAATTGGGCCCGGCAATGCGACAAATGTCAAAGGTTTGCCCATGTACCTAGACAACCGCCAGCCCCCCTTTGCCCCATCATCGTCCCTCGACCATTCGCCAAGTGGGGGATTGATCTGATCGGGGAACTCCCCATGGCCCCGAGACAATTCCGGTTTGCCATAGTTGCAATCGACTACTTCACAAAGTGGGTCGAGGCAGAACCGCTGGCAAGGATCACCGAGGCAAATACAACAAACTTCATCTGGAGAAGCACAATATGCCGACATGGGATCCCAGAATCCATCGTGACCGATAACGGACGACAGTTCGACAACGCCCGGCTGCACGAGTTGTGCGAGTAGTTGGGGATAAGCAAAACTTACGCTCCCCACAGGCACCCCCAAGCCAACGGCCAAGTGGAGGCAGTCAATCGCACCATTAAGGAGAACTTGAAGAAGCAATCGGACGCCCGAAAAGGCGCCTGGGCTGAAGAACTCCCGTTTGTGCTATGGGCCTATCGGACCACAGCTCGGAGTGCAATGGGGTAAACCCCATTCGCCCTTACCTTCGGGGTCGAAGGAGTGATCCCGATAGAGACCACGCTCCCCACGCTTCGCACCGAGGCCTTCCACGAGGCGGAAAACGAAGAAGCAATGCGGGCAGAACTCGACCTAATCGATGAGAAAAGGTCTGACGCACTCACCCGTCTTGCCACCCAGAAAAGAAAAGTCGAACGATACTATAATTCGAAAATCAAGCTACGAAGCTTCGCAAACGGGAGCCTATTACTGAGAAGGGTGTTCCCGAACACCAAGGTACAAGGAGCCGGTGTCCTGGGTCCAACATGGGAGGGGCCATACCGGGTTCGAAAAGCCATTCACAACGGCACTTACGAACTCGAAAATTTGGATGGCCTCGTATTTACCCACCCGTGGAACGCCGAGCACCTAAGGCAGTACCACCAATAACGGCGGCAGATCTGCGTCCAACAACATTTCATGTAAACACAGTAGCTGTCGTAATTCAATTTAGTCCAAGTGTACTTTTTTGAACATCGAAATAAAAGCGTCTTTGTGTCATCATATGTTGCTCTTAAGTTTCTAATTTTTTTTTTAATATCAAAATTTCATGATACTTGGGGGGCTAGGGTACTTTGGTCGCAACATCGACAAACCCAACAAAAAATGGTAACAAGGCCACAACCTTGCATCTTGTCGCCCATGGATCTGAGGAAAATCGACGAACGTCGGGCCCAATCCTAAGACGATACTCGAATTCCTTTTGAGTGAAATGCACGCGATTCCAACTAAGGATAAATTGTAAACCGATCGGTCATCGATCAAATCGTAAACCCTTGGTCATCGATTGCGCCAACCCTCGGGATTCCCCATCCGCTGTAGAATGCAATCGTAAGCCGACATGCCATCGATGAAAGCATTCACAGGTAAAGCACTCGAAACACGGTCCTAACGCCGATGTAAACGAGCCCGGGTGTCGCCTCACAAATGGATTGTAAATCGGCAACGCAACCACCGCCCGCAAAACTCGAATTCCTGAAAGAATTCGGACGAGAGAGCTGACAAGATTTCCAATCGTCGACCATACGGAGCGCGCGACATTCCGGAAGAGAAAAACAAAACAAACTTCAATATATGGAGATGTGGTCTTCTTTAATAAAAAAAGAAAGGTCTACAAAACAAAGTGAAAAGCGCTAAACAAATGGCGCAACCAAAATGAACAGCCTACTCGAGGCCACAATCAGCACGTCCCTCGTCGACTGGAGAAGGTGCCCCGCCTGCGAAGGCGATGTGCCAACGGAGGAATGAGTAGTATCTGCTGCGCGGGAGTCCGTGAGATCGTCGGCGTCCGCGTCATCCTCCAACGGCGGGAACATGGAGTCGAAGAACGTGAAGGAAATCTCGTGCGAGCCGTTCTCCGCTATTGTTGCATCCCGGACCCGTACCGCAGTAGCATGGCGAGCCTCGTACAGAGCCACCTCCCAGTCCTCCTCGGCCCGAGCCTTGGAGCGTGCAATCTCGTCACGCTCCTTGGTGACGGCCCGCATCTCCGACAGGAAAGACTCGTTCTCCTGGAGTGCATCCTCGCGCTCGGTCTCGCACGCGGACAACTTGCCGCGAATCGCTTCCAATTCCGCGTCTCGAACCGCCACTGTCCTCTCGAGCGATCTTGTCTCGGCGGCAAAGGCGACAACCGATCGTTCCGCTTGCTCCCTCGAGGCCCTCTCCTCCGCCAGCTTCGCCTTCACGGCCTCGAGCTCCGCAACGACTTTTGCCACAACCTCGGCATGTTGTCGCTCCCTCTGGTCGTTCGATTCCGCCGACACGCGTTCGCGCCGAACGACCTCCAGCATCAACGACTCCATTCGTTCGTGGGGGGATAAGGCCTAAAGGGAACATCGTGTAAGCACATAACTAAAATGAAGAAGGAAGTTGGGAGGTCTACCTTTCGAGCGTCTCGAGTCCCCTGGCGGAAGAGTTCCATGTCGCTAACCACGACGAGCTCCTTGAAGCATCTCGGCGACGAGTCCACGAGGCCTCGCGAACTTTGGTCCCTCAAGAGTATGGCTTCCTCCATGAAGGACGACTCTCCCCCACCCGGTGAAGGTGGATCAACTAAGCGACACGAACTCAAGGGTACACCGCTCGCTGAAGAGACCGCGGGGCGCTTCCGCGAGGTGCCGCCCTCCTCCCGCGATGGAGCCAAGGTCTCGGTGGCCGCATCTGGTCGACCAGCGAGGAGGCGGGAGCGATCCGAGGAATGAACCCCGAAGCCCGACGATGGCGCATTGCCATTTCTCCGAACACGCCGTCGGGAACCACCTGAAACAGAAACAGCGGGCAACGTGAGAAAAACTTGGCAAACCAATAATAAAATGAGGGATACCTCGTACCACGAGGGCGATCGACCACATGAGTTTCGCTGTCTGATCCCGAATCAGAATCTCGCCGATCCCTTGCCCGAGGACGTGGTGGCGGAGAAACCGACGAAACGAACCACCCCGTCGTAGCCATCATGTCAGGCGATACGAAGATAGACGCCTGATGTCGGGTCGCCGGGAGCCGATGGACCGCTTGTCCAAGTTCAGTAAGCTCGGGATCGACCACCGGCGCGGGCACCCTCGCCGGTCCGAAGGTGAGGGGGGCGGTCCCGAATGCGGCCTCAGATACCCAGACCCAATGATATCGGTATTTCGAGGGCGTGTTGGTGACCACCGCGAAGTTTCTAGCGTGGTTCGCCCGATATGACCCGACTCGCGACGACACTTCCACGATCGGCAAGAACCCCAAGAAGTTGTCCGCCGTCATCGCTCGCCTCTTCTCGCGGAAGAGGATCATGTGGCAGGCGGCGACGAAGCGATATAAGATCGGGGCCATCTATGCCGGGTGAACCTCCAACCTGGAAAGGAGGTCCTGTAACATAGGTTGGACCGGCAATCGAAGCCCTGCTTGAAGGCTTGCCACATGTACGGCGGTGTAACCAAGTCGAGGATAGGTCATGCGATCGCCGGGGATTGGTCAAAGGATATCGAAGCAAGAGGGAATGCCGAATTCCTCATGAAGCCTCTGGAAGGCGGAAAGGGTCTAGACCCACGCGGCATCGATCCCGTCACAAGTGAAATCCCCCCTGACCCGTTGTGCCGTAATCGCGTAGGACATCGTCCTCTTGTCCTCTTCCCTCGCTGTTAAGGGACGAGTCGCGGTTGCCTCGGACGTTTCGCGACCAACTCCGACGACCGTGGGCAGAGTCCCCCGACTCGATGGCAGAACTTGAGAGGTGTGGCTACCCGACGGCGAACTAGGGGCCCCCCTGTCCGCCGAAAGGTCCCCGCCCGATGAGGAAGCTTCCTGGGCGGGGCCGGTCGGCCGTTCGATAGTCGCCCCGAGGCCGACCGGTAAGGCGAACCCCAGGCCTGGGTCGGTCGACCCCGAATCGACCCGGGTCGGACCGGCCGATCGGATTTCGGTCTGGGCAGGCCCGGTCGGCCGTAAATCGGCCTGGGTAGGCCGGCCGGCCAAAAATCGGCTGGGTAAGGGCCGGCCGGCACGAGTCTATAGAGGTTTAGAATGATTTGTGTGTGGGCACAATTAAACAATATGAACCAAGAACAATTCTTGGACCATAAGTTAATTCTCTAGATCAAGTATGGATCTAGGTACAAAATAAAAAGGAGTATTTTCTAGAGAGACAGAGAGAGAGGATCGGCCAAGAGCAAGACAAAAGCTTAACCTTTCACATCTCTATGTGAGGCTCTATTTATAGGAGAAGGAAAAATCTATAAAGGTCAATTATTCATTCATGACAGAATAATGTATTTATGACACAATATTTGATTTTCCCTTGCCCTTTCTCTCTTAGGATGGCTGGCCATACACCTCAAGCAATGAGGAAATTTGTTTCCTCACTTAGCTTATTTATTTCATTCTCAAGGAAATTAATTTCCCTTTTCCTTTTGGGTAATTATCCTTATAATTAAAGGGAAATAAAACTCCCCTCTTGATGCACTCTTTGTCCGAAATTCTACCTAGGGGGGAGCTTCTAGATGCTTCCTTATTTCTTTTAAGACAATTCTTAAAATACCCATTGTAGAATTATAATTGCACAAATAACGAAATTAATTTCATAATGCCTTAAATGACTTTTCGGCTTTAGAAAATAATTTATATTTTCATCATATGAAAATATTCAAAATCTTATTTTGACATTCACATCATTCTATGTCCATGTGGACAAAAATACCTTTTAGACATTTTCCGAGAAAAAGTCTAGTTCAACATTTGAACTTATTTTGACTTAGCTTTTAGTTTAACAATCCTATTCTAATGACCTGTAATAGTGACCTTATGGATCCAAATGAACAAAGCTTGAGCTTCGATACTCGGACTCAAAAGTTAACAAATCGTTTCCATGTATTAGCTTAATGTCAACTGACTCCACTAAAGAGTTGACACTGAGAATCTCTCGGTTCAAATGAATTTATTTTCTACTCAAATTCAACTTAATTATATTGAGCGGATCCATTGAATGTTATCTATGTTTATCCTTCATGATTATCATCAACTAGTTGGGATTTATAAAATTACCATTTTACCCTTCTAGTTGTTATTTCCTCAACTCCTTTGTTACTTGTGAATAAGTTAGAAAAAATGTATTGACGAGGAGCTAACAAGTCACATTGTTTCATCCAAATAAAGTCGCTACTTAATTTTGGATACTGCGCAGTTCATTTATTCACAATCCAAGTAATAAAGCATGAGGTGATATATATTACATCTCAGCAATCTTGTACATGAATTCCATATCTTTGAGAAGTTCACAAAGTTGGTTCATGACATCTTCATAACTTAATATCTCACCAATAGGCCTTGTCTAGATCATGTAATGGATCTAGAATTTGACTTTCTCAAATGAGATTATTAATGCAATGAAATGACATGTCTCATTTCAGGATAGGTAAGCATGATGGGATTCATACATAGTAACCTTGAGATAGAAGATGATAAATGGTTTGTTCTTCTATTGTCTCTGAAGGTGCACTGCTCAATTCAGTATCATCGGAAGATACACTGGAAGAACTATAGAGTTCCTAACTCTCTATGCCTTGTAACCAGACATCATAGATTTTTCTAACAATCGTACTGGGATCAATGTTCCGTTGATCTTTAGATTGCGAATATATTTTTTAGTCATACCATCAAGAGTTTGTTCACGCAAATCTACATTTGTCTCTTCATACATTGTTAGGTTTGATTAAGGACTATAAGACTATTGAATATCATAAATCTTCAATCAAAACTAAAAAGGAATGAATGAACGTTTCAACTTTTATTAATTTAATCAGCAAATTACAATAAGAACTTTACAAAGATTTATATATTACATCAATATGTAAATAAACAATCTTCTTGTGTGCATCTCTGCCAACAAACTCCCACTTGACTCAAAAAAGATGATTCTAGTCCTTCATGCCTAATCCGTCTCGATGTTGGTCAAAGACCATGTTGGATAGGCCCTTGGTGAAAGGATCTGCAAGGTTGTCCACCGTTGAGATCTTCTTCACTTCCACGTTTCCACGCTGCACGATCTCTCTAATCAAATGGTATTTCCTCTCAATATGCTTAGAGCGCTTATGGCTTCTAGGTTCCTTTGAGTTAGCAACAGCTCCACTATTATCATAATGAAATGTCATGGGCTTGTTGAAATTTGGAACAACTTCCAAATACTTAAGGAATTTTCCTAGCCATACAGCTTCTTTGGATGCTTCACAAGTAGCCACATATTTAGCTTCCATGGTGGAGTTAGCAATGTAAGATTTCTTGATACTCCTCCAAACAACATATCCACCATTCAGGATGAACACAGATCCTAAAGTGGATTTTCTGGAATCCTTATCCGCCTGAAAGTCGGAATCAGTATACGCTGTCATAGTCAGGTCAGTACCTGAATATGTAAGCATCAAGTTCCTAGTTCTCTGAAGATACTTAAGAACATGCTTAACAGCAACCCAGTGCTCGGGTCCAGGATTTGATTGGAAACGGCTAACTACGCCTACTGAAAAACATATATCCGATCTAGTGCACAACATACCATAGATGAGACTTCCTACGGCTGAAGCATAGGGAATTTTTGTCATGTCCTCAATCTCTTGTGCAGTCTTGGGAGACTGGTCCTTAGAGAGTGAGACTCCATGTCTCATTTTGACCCTTCTTGGAGTTCTGCATGGCAAAGCGATCCATCACCTTATCTATATAAGATGCTTGGGAGAGAGACAGGGTCCGGTTCTTTCGATCTCGAAAGATCTGAATCCCCAGAATGTATGCAGCTTCCCCTAGATCCTTCATATCAAACTGCTTAGCTAACTAGATTTTAACCTCAGATAATTTACCTACATCATTCCCAATGAGTAGTATATCATCGAAATATAATACCAGAGACACAACCTTGCCCTCGTGTATCAATTTATAGACACAAGGTTCATCTATCGACTGTTCAAAACCGAAGCTTTTAACAGTATCATCGAATCTGATATTCCATGATCTAGATGCTTGATTTAATCCATAAATGGATTTAAGCAATTCACAAACTTTGTTCTATTGATCACTTTCCATGAAACCG
This sequence comes from Urtica urens, assembly GCA_958296335.1. Classification (NCBI taxonomy): domain Eukaryota; kingdom Viridiplantae; phylum Streptophyta; class Magnoliopsida; order Rosales; family Urticaceae; genus Urtica; species Urtica urens. The sequence continues at coordinate 36,679,999 of OY282520.1, forward strand.
TCTTGTTGAGCTATGAAAATGCGCTCGTCAAGATTACCATTCAGAAAGGCAGTCTTGACATCCATTTTCCAGTTCTCGTAATCGAGAGCTGCAGCAATGGATAGAAGTATACTGATGGATTTAAGCATTGCAAGTGGCGAGAAGGTTTATTCATAATCGGTACCTTCTCTTTGGGTGTAACCCTTAGCCACTAGTCGCGCTTTGAACGTCTCAACATTCCTATCCAGACCCCTTTTCTTCTTATAGATCCACTTACACCGTACAGGTTTAACCCCTTCAGGTGGGTCTACAATTTTCCAGACTTTGTTGACATACATCGAATGCATCTCAAATTTCATGGCATCAAGCCAAAGGTTTGATTCAGAACCAGCCATTGCTTGGCTGTAGGAAACAGGGTCATCCATATCAGCGACGACTACGAGAGTGTTGCCATAGTACATGTACCTGTCGGGCTTTTTCAGAAACCCTCCCACTACGTCAAAGTACCACTTGACGAGGTTTCGAATGGTTAGGTTGCGTTTCAGTTGGGGTAAGAACAGTTCTTACAGATGAGGTAGAAGCATCCTCACCCAACTTTTCTTCAAGCACAATTTTGCTTCTAGGTTTAGTCTTTTTCATATAGCCCTCCTCACGGAAACGAGCATTAGTGCTGACAAACGTTTTTTCATCCTCGGGACCATAGAATGTGAAACCTTTGGTTTCCTTTGGATATCCAACGAACACACATAATTCTAACCTACTAGCCAACTTGCGAGTCTTTTGCCTTAGCACATGTGCAGGGCAATCCCAAATTCTGATGTGGCTTAAACTAGCTTTACGCCCAGTCCATCGTTCATAAGGAGTACCAGGTACCGTCTTAGACGGAACTTGGTTCATAAGGAGTACCAGGAGTGATGAGTAACTCATCATTGATCTAACCATATCCATCAAAGTTCGATTCCTTCTCCCTGACACTCCGTTTTGTTGAGGTGTGCTAGATGCTGTAAGCTGAGAAGCGATACCGTCTTCTTTAAGAAAGTCATCGAACTCTTCAGACAAGTACTCACCACCTCGATCTGATGGAAGGGTTTTGATATGTTTTCCAGTCTGCTTTTCCACTAAAGCCCGAAAAACCTTAAATACGTTAAAGGTTTCGGATTTGTTTTTGAGCAAATAGACAAATACATATCTTGAGTAATCATTGGTAAAGGTAACGAAGTATTCGTGTCCTCCCCGTGCCTGAATTCTGAGCGGACCACATACATAAGAATGTATTAGTTCCATCAGCTCAGTGGGTCTTCGACCTTTATCAGAGAAAGGTCGTTTGATCATTTTTCCTTCTATACAGGATTCGCAAGTCGGCAGTGAGCTTATTGCAGAGGCTTTGAGTGGACCATCCGGCACAAGTCTCTTAATCCTATCTAGACTAATATGACCAAGTCTTAAGGGCCAGAGATATGTTGATTTTATTAGATTAGAGGAGTCATTAAGTTCGATCATCTTGGATTCCCTAATTAGATCATTATCTATTTCAGTGTCTAATAGCAAAGGTTGTGTACGATAAAGATAGTATAAACCATTCTTTAAACATGCATCAGTGACAAATGAATTGGAAGAAGTAATACGAATTCCAGTATAAATAAACTTTAAATAATAATTCTGCACAACAGTTGAGCTACAGATATTAAGTTTTTCCCAACGGAAGAAACATAATACACATTATTCAAATTTAAAGTTTTGTCTTCCAAAGACAGTGTCACGGATCCCACAGCCTTAGCAGACACCAAGCTCCCATCACCCCACTTGAAGCAGAAGTCGCTTCCCTCAAAGATTTTGCTTTTCCTGAACCGATTCAAGGAACAGCAAATATGGTTAGTAGCAGCGGAGTCAATAATCCAAGATGATACATTATCAGCTACTAGACAAGCTTCGGTAATAACTACAATACCTTTCCCTTTAGCCTTGAGCTAGGTAGGAAAGTTCCTACGCCAGTGTCCGGGCTCATTGCAATGGTGACAGTTGTACTTAGACTTGTCCACCTTAGCAGTCCTGGGCATCTTCTTCTTCTGAACCTTGCTAGGGTTCTTCTTGTCGGCTTTATGAGATCTCTTCTTAGATCCAGAGGTGGAGGCTCTGTGCTCAGTAGCATGAGCTTCTCCAGTAGTCCTCTTTTTCTTTAAGAGTCCCTCAGCGGTGTGAAGCTCCTTCATTAGGTCGGTAACAGTGTACCCTAGCTTATTCATGGAGTAGTTCAGCTTGAAAGTATCAAAAGATTCAGGGAGAGTTTCCAAGATCATATCTTTGTTGGTTTCTCCATCAATCTCAGATCCAAGGATTTCCATCTTGTTAAGATAACTTATGATCATCATCATATGTTCTCTAACGAGAGTCCCTGCTTTCATACGACAGTTCATAAACTGTCGTACCGCTTGTTGCTAGCCTGACACCCTTGCCCTCCAAACATCTCCTGGAGATTGTAGAGCATTTCATAGGCTGACCCAATATCACGATGTTGTTGTTGCAACACATTGTTCATCGATGCTAAAATATAGCATCTCGCAATCTCATCGGATCTGAGCCAGGCCGCAATGGCGTCCTTGTCCTCTTGAGTCGAATCATCATTCGTTTCAGGAGGACATGGGGTGGTGAGTACCCACTTGTGCTTGTCCACGGTAAGGACGATGTTTAGGTTACGTTTCCAATCTACGTAGTTATCACCTTCCAGTTTGTTTGAGGAAAGGATAGCAGAGAGGGGGTTTAGAGACATGTTGCTGAAAGTTGAAACAATTTACGATTAGTCTTTTGTTTAGGATTTTAAGTTTAATTTTATTTAGATAAGAATAAATCCAAAGGTGTTATGAAAAATATGACACTTTACTCCTTCGAGGGAAGGCCGCAAAGAGTCGCCTTTAATAAGTAAATGACACATCATTAATGCATAATCATGATGTCAATACATCAGGGTTTGACTAGCCACCTAAAAAAAATTTGATCACTCAAAACTTTTCGCAGGGCCTCGAGGGAGGATTACTAGAGTTTGAGTCTAAGTGTGTAACCAAAAACTTAGTTCAACAAGATCTACTTTGAAAATAATCCGCCGAGGGGAGGCCTTGTCTTATCGTTTCACTTTTGAACGTAGCTATAAATGCAATGTTAGGAGCAATGCGTCTATGAGTACTCTCATTTAAGAGAGGGTCACGAGGGTGACTCTTAGTCCGGAGACATGTGCACTTCACATTAGTGTTGGGGATCGTGGGTTGCAAACAATAAGTACAACCCTCCCACTTAGTTTTTAGGAAAAATAAGGGGATCCTGGATTGCAAACAAGTGCAACCCTCCCACTTAATTTTTGGAAAAATGGCACGTCTACTCTAGTACATATAGGAAACATGTTTCCATTAGCAAACAGAGATAGAGTGTATCACTAGAAAAAAGAACCCTAAAATCAATATTTGTGAAGGGAAAGCAGTGTTAATGCACTAAGGCACAAAGAACATACTCGGATCTTTTTGTCTATTAATTTATTTTACGTAAGGAAAGTGTATGAGATTAATAAATCTTCACTTTTGCACTTGAAAGTTTTTGAGATTAAAAATATCCTAAAACTAATATCTTCATCTTCATGACATCTTCCTTCAAGGATTCTTCATGGTGGTTGAGAGCGTGAATGTCGGAAAACCACGATAGCATCAAGAAGAGGGGATGAAGCTTGAAGTCGTAAAATTCGGATTAAATAATCTGGACTCGCGGACTACCGTACACCTCGGACTTAAAAGATCATAAATGACATATCTGGTATCCAATTGAGATGAAACCAATTGCATTGGATAGCTAACTTACGTACCTTTAATTTGGTTTAAGAATCACTAATTTTTAAGGTTTGAGCAAAGAGTTACTCCCGTTTTACTGAGCTATAACAATTTATCCTGAATTTGAAAAACAATTAAAAAGTACGTCAGATCTAGGTGTAAAACGAAAGAGATTTATTTAACCATTTTAATTATATGTTTTGATTTCAATTATGTATTATATTAACATATTAATAATCAAACACAATATAAAGTAAACAACATAATATAAAACATTCAATAACAAATTTAAACTATAAGTGGAATAAACTAGTTTAAACTATGTAAACAAATTTTCAAACTTGTCAAAAAATTGATTTTAGGTATGCTAAACATAAAATAATTAAATACTATTTTTAATGTATTTATATAGCATATTTAACATGTGGAAAATGAACATAAATTTAATTTTAGAGGTCGTACCAAAAAATTAAAATTTTGTAAAATCTAGTATTTGAAAATACCATTAATCAAGCAATTATAGAAAACAGTTTTCTTATAATGATTTTAAATATCATGTACATGCTTAACTTTGACCATAGCTCTGATACCATTTGTTGGAATAGGTCTAGGGTTAAGAAAAATTTATCATTAACACATTAATGGCGGAACATAAAAATTTATTTTACTAGTAAAACAATTTTTACTAACCAAATAAAAGTGCATATACATGTTATGACTAAAAACATTATTTAATCTACTTGAATACTATTGTCGTCGGTTTTTCCCGACGACAATGAATATAAATATATCGTCTTCGGACGACCCCGGGCCCATCCACCGGAGGGCGCCCCGGGCTCTCCCGACGCACCGGCCGGTCCCGACGCGCCCTAATTAGCCCTTGGCCGGCCCTGAGACGTCCCTAGCCGACCCTGGCCCGCCTTGGCCGACCCCTGGCCCAGCCACCGCTTAGGTCTCTGAACGTTGTCCAAATTTCAGCGATAACATTTTGGCGCTAGAACGAGGGGGTAGTGTTTTCAATCTTGAAACTCATCCAATCCATCCAATCCACATCTCTCTATTACATCTCTATTCTTATCTGCTCATATAAAATGAGTGACGTTCTGGCGGCCTCCGCGGCTGCCCGATCGAGCAATCCCTTTGTTCGAGCTGCTAGCTCACAATATGAGTTTCGGCGACTCCCCCACCGAGGAACCGGGCAACAACCTGGGACTAGGGGTTTGGAAAACGACACCCCCGCACCTCGTGAGAACAAGGAGGGCATGAGAGACGAAACCAACCACCGCTTGACGGAGTTGTTGGCTCGACCGGGGGTGGATAGAGGCCTACTCATGAACCTCCTCGGATACGAGGAGGGAGGTAGTTTGACTCGGGACAAAAATTACGCCGTGGATGGCATTGTCCCGGAGACAAGCACAAGCTAGACATTCACCTGCTCGCCAGCGGAAAATGCGAGCGATGCTCCATTAGTCTCGCCAGTAGAGCAACAGCGGGAGACTTCACGACGGGAAGGTTGAAGTAACCCTCGGCCACGAACGGCGCGAGGCACTTCGCAGACTGGGCATTCTCGACAAGCACGCAGGGTATCCTCTCGACGGAGGAACCTCGGCGTAGATAGTTGTAGAACCCGCTGCGAAGGGCGCCTACCGCCGCTTAGGCCCTCGCGCTCTGCCGAGGTAGACTTGAGGACCCGCCTTAATTCGCGGCGGGATCCCCGAGAGGAGGACTTGTGGAGGAAGCTGGATGCCTGACGGGCGACCGCCGGGGCTACCACCCTCGGAAATCCTCCTCCGAACGCCTTGGACCAAGGGTCTAATGAACGACAAGTTCCCACGCCAGTGGGGCCAGTCGTAGGAACTGCAAACGGGCTCGAAATGATCACAATGATTCAGGGACTCCAAAATCAGATCATCGAGTTGCGAGAGGCAGGTTCCGGAGGCTCTAGGCCATATAACGGCTTGGAGGGGTCTTACTCGCCTTTCATGGCAGTAATTCTTGTGCAACCTCCCGGGGGAGGGTTGAAACTCCCCACCGTGCCTCCCTACGACGGGCGTTCCGACCCTAACTTCCACGTCCAGCATTATGAGACCTGGATGACAATGCAGTTGCTATCAGACGCAACACTCTGTCAAGAATTCAGCCTGCCACTGGTCGGAACAGGGTTCGAATGGTTTCGGAACCTGAAACCCGGGAGCATCAGCACGTTCCGTGCCTGTAGGGAGTCTTTTCTCGCTTGATTTGCCACATTGGTGGCACAAAATAAGTCCAAAACGCACCTCTGGACGACTTCAATGATCGGGACGCCATCGTTGCCATCACAGAAGGCGCCGAACCCAGCCATTTTCTAAAATCGATTGTGGGGAGAGCCCCAAGGGACATGGCTGAGCTCATAGCATGCGCTAGGACGCACATGGGAGTTGAGGATTACCTCAATAGCCGGAAAGGTGAGGGCCACGACAACCGTCCTCGTCCAAATGACCACCCCAACGCTCGAGGGAAGCGGGGGAGAAACCACCACGCCATCGAGATCGAGGAAGCCATTTGACGATCAGTTCCGGGGAGAAGCTCTCACCTCGCTCAATGCGTCGCCGGCTCGAATCTTGGCTCTTCATCGAGACAAGCTTGGGTCCCCGACACCATTGAGAAAAGGTTCCACAATGCGGGATAAGAGCAAGTATTGCGAGTATCATCGAGATCATGGACACATGACCTCCGAGTGTTACCAATTAAAACGGCAGATAGAGGCCCTAATTCAGGATGGAAAGCTCAAAGAGTTTGTAATGAGAGCTGCCGGGGTGACAATCCTGGAGGATCGCCCACCTGCCCAGAATGGGGGCCCGGCCAAAGGAAAAGCCCCAGCCATCGCCATCGTTAGTGGCGAGCACGAAAATCCCGAGATGAACATTGTGAGAAAAATCGCCGGGGGGCTTGATTGCAGCGAATCAAGCAATCAGAAGAAGAAATATTTGAGGGCAGTGACCAACGAGAGGGTCAGAAATGGAATTAACCTCACGTATGTCGCTTCCCCACCTACTCCTCTTGAAGACATCTGCTTCACCGAGGAGGAAGCGAGATGAATACTCCACCCGCATAATGACGCTCTCGTCGTGACTGCGACTGTGGCTAACAACAAGGTTCGACGAATCTTGGTTGACAACGGCAGCGCGGTGGACATAGTATTCAAATCGGCGCTTGAGCAAATGAAACTCGACGGCGTAAAGCTCGCCCCGATCCGGACCCCATTATATGGCTTTTCCGGGGAAAAAGTGTGGACGGAGGGGTCAATAGATCTCCCCGTAACCTTTGGAACCCGAAGTAGCGCCGAGGTCACTCGGATTGTAACATTTGTGATCGTCGACTAACCGACAGCCTACAATCTAATAATTGGAAGACCGACACTGGTGGGCCTCTAGGCCATTACGTCAATATACCACCTCATGATGAAGTTTCCCACTGAGAGGGGGATCGCATGCATGGCAGGGGATCAAGCCATGGCACGATCGTGTCACGTACATGCCGCTAGTGACAAAATCGCCAAACTTGAGGGAGCAAGGGAGGTCTGCACAGTGTATCAACTCAATGACGAACTCCCATGCAAACCCGAGGAGGGAGGAACGTTCGGTGAGTTGGACCAGCGCGACGAGATCGAGCGTCGGCGCATGGAAACTCCTAACGACCTCGTCACGATTGTCCTGGATCCCGCCAAACCTGACCAATTGGTCAAAATCGGCGTACAACTCTCCGTTGAAAGGGAGGAATTGATGGCTTCCTTCCTCAGGGAATATAAAAACGTCTTTGCGTGGACACATGTGGATATGCCGGGCATTGACCCGAAGATCATGGTACATCGCTTAAACGATGACCATAACATACCCGAAAGGGTTCAGCCCAGAAAGGCGTTTAGCGGGGAAAGATCTCTCGCCATAGGAGAGGAATGAGAAACTACTCGCCGCCGACTTCATAGGAGAGGCGGAACACCCCAAGTGGGTGTCGAATGTGGTGATGGTAAAAAAGCCCAATGGGAAGTGGCGAATTTGCATAGATTACAAAGATCTTAACAAAGCCTTCCCAAAGGATAGTTTCCCCCTTCCCTGGATAGAGCAACTCGTGGACGCGACAGCAGGCCACGAGCTCCTTAGCTTCATGGACGCCAATTCAGGCTACAATCAAATCCGGATGCACGAGGACGACAAGATAAAAATGACCTTTGTGACGAACAAAGGCCTGTATTGCTATAAGGTAATGTCGTTCGGTCTAAAAAATATCGGAGTAACCTATCAGCGTCTGGTCAATCGTATGTTCGCCGACCAAATCGGAAAAACCATGAAAGTCTACGTGGACGACATGTTGATAAAAAGCCGACTGGCTCCCGACCACGTCCGCGACCTCCGTACCATGTTCACGATCCTACGTGGACGACATGTTGGTAAAAAGTACGTGATGAAGTTGAATCCCAATAAATGTGCATTCGGGGTCGAGTCGGGAAAATTCCTCGGCTACATGGTTAGCAAGCGGAGGATCGAGGCCAACCCCGAGAAGATCACTGCCATTCTCGAGATGAGGTCCCCGCAGAAACCCAAGGAGGTCCAAAGTCTGGCGGGACGGTTTGCGGCGCTAGCCAGATTCGTCTCCAATGCCACCGACAGGTGCCACCCTTTCTTCCAATCCCTAAAGAAAAGAGACGGGTTCGAATGGACTACGAAATGTGAAAGGGCGTTTCGCGAGATGAAGTCATACCTCGCGACCCCCCCCCCCCCCCTCCCATTCTTGGCGAAGCCCGTCGACCACGAGGTTCTCATATTATACCTCGCAGTGTCTGACAGGGCCACAAGTGCAGTCCTTATACAAGAAGAAGGCCAATGCAAACAGCCAGTCTACTACGTCAGCAAGTCTCTCCTGGACGCCGAGACTCGGTACCCAGAGATCGAGAAGCTGTCATTGGCATTGGTCATGAGCGCGCGAAAGCTGCGTTCATATTTTCAAGCACATCAGATAGTGGTGCGCACCAGACATCCTATCGAGAAAGCCCTACAGCGAGGCTCCTCGACGAGGATGGCGATTTGGTCGCAAGAGCTCAGCGAATATGGGATAAAGTTCCAGCCGCGAGCAGCCATCAAGGGCCAGGCTATGGCTGACTTTGTGGCAGAGTTCGCACCCGCAGAGATCGAAGTCGAATCAGACAATGTCCCGTCGGACCCCCCAAGGAAAAGAGACATCGGGCCGACATGCCCGACGTGGTCTCTGCATGTCGACGGCGCTTCAAACTCCCGGGGGGCTGGCGCTGGGGTGGTTTTGACTAATCCCGACGGGAATAAATTGAAGTACGCCCTGTGCTTCGAATTCAGCGCTTCCAACAATGAGGATGAATACGAAGCCTTGATAGTCAGTTTAGAGCTAGCTCGCCGATTGGGGGTCAATAACTTGCACATCTTTTGCGACTCGCAATTTATCATGAACCAAGTAAAGGGCGAATACGCTTCCAAGGAGCCTAACATGGTCGCGTATTTGGCAAAAACTCTCAAAAACCTAGAAGCGATAGCTTGGTTTGAAGTCATACAGATCCCCTGAGGAGAAAACGTCGAGGCCGACGCGTTAGCGCGCCTCGCCTCGGGGATCGATGAGGAAGAAGATGGCAATGTTCCTATTGAAGTCTTGACCAGACCTTACATTTCCAGAAGTGATGTAGGAACGATCGACGATTCCCCGAACCCATCCTGGATGACTCTGCTAACGGAGTACCTCAGAGATGGAAAATTGCTTGAGAACTGCGACGACGCTCGAAGGTTGAAAGGCTTAGCGTCGAGATATTCCATGCGTGGGGACACGCTATACAAGCGCGGTTTCTCGATGCCTCTCCTACGCTGCCTGGTTGAAGCCGAGGCAAAGCGGGCAATGTGCGAGGTGCACGAAGGGTTGTGCGGAAATCACGCCGCATGGCAATCAATGGCCCTGAAGCTCTTAAGGTTAGGCTATTTCTGGCCAACCCTAAAGAGGGACGCGCACAATTGGGCCCGGGAATGCGACAAATGTCAAAGGTTTGCCCATGTACCTAGACAACCGCCGGCCCCCCTTTGCCACATCATCGTCCCCCGACCATTCGCCAAGTGGGGAATTGATCTGATCAGGGAACTCCTCATGGCCCCGAGACAGTTCCGGTTTGCCATAGTTGCAATAGACTACTTCACAAAGTGGGTCGAGGCAGAACCGCTGGCAAGGATCACCGAGACAAATACAACAAACTTCATTTGGAGAAGCATAATATGCCGACATGGGATCCCAGAATCCATCGTGACCGATAACGGACGACAGTTCGACAACGCCCGCCTCCGCGAGATGTGCGAGCAGTTGGGGATAAGCAAAACTTACGCTTCCCCTAGGCACCCCCAAGGCAACGGCCAAGTGGAGGCAGTCAATCGCACCATTAAGGAGAACTTGAAGAAGCGATTGGACGCTGAACAGGCGCCTGGGCTGAAGAACTCCCGTTCGTGCTATGGGCCTATCGTTCCACAGCTCGGAGCGCAACGGGGGAAACCCCTTTCGCCCTTAACTTCGGGGTCGAAGAAGTGGTCTCGATAGAGACCATGCTCCTCACGCTTCGCACCGAGACCTTCCACGAGGCGGAAAATGAAGAAGCAATCCGGGCAGAGCTCGACCTAATCGATGAGAAAAGGTCGGACGCACTCACCCGTCTTGCCACCCAAAAAAGAAAGGTCAAATGATACTACAATTCGAAAATCAAGCTACGAAACTTCGCAAACGGGAGCCTAGTACTGAGAAGGGTGTTCCCGAACACCAAGGTACAAGGAGCCGGTGACCTAGGTCAAACATGGGAGGGGCCATACCGGGTTCGAAAAGCCATTCACAACGGCACTTACGAACTCGAAAATTTGGATGGCCTCGTATTTACCCACATGTGGAACGCCGAGCACCTAAGGCAGTACCACCAATAGCGGCGGCAGATCTGCGCCCAACTACATTTCATGTAAACACAATAGCTGTCGTAATTCAATTTAGTCCAAGTGTACTTTTTTGAACATCGAAATAAAAGCATATTTGTGTCATCATGTGTTGTTCTTTAAGTTTCTAATTTTTTTTTTTAGTATCAAAATTTCATGAAACTTGGGGGGCTAGGGTACTTTGGTCGCAACACCGGCCGACCCAACAAAAAACGGTAACAAGGCCACAACCTTGCATCTGGTCGCCCATGGATCTGAGGAAAACCGACGAACGTCGGGCCCAATCCTAAGATGATACTCTAATTCCCCTTGAGTGAAATGAGCGCGATTCCATCTAAGGGTAAATCATAAACCGATCGGTCATCGATCAAATCGTAAACCGACCGGTCATTGATCAAATCGTAAACCTTCAGTCATCGATCGCGCCAACCTTTGGGATTTCCCATCCGCCATAGAACGCAATCGTAAGCCGACAGGCCATCGATGAAAGCATTCACGGGTACAAAACTTGAAACACGGTCCTAACACCGATGTAAACGAGCCCGGATGTCGCCCCACAAATGGATCGTAAATCGGCAATGCAGCCACCACTCACAAAACCCGAATTCCTGAAAGGACTCGGACGAGCGAGCTAACAAGATTGCCCATCGTCGACCATACGGAGCGCACGACATTCCGTAAGAAAAAACAAAGTAAACTTCAATATATGGAGAAAGGGTCTTTTTTTTAATCAAAGAAGAAAGGTCTACAAGACAAAGCAAAAAGCGCTAAACAAATGGCGCAACCAAAACGAACAGTCTACTCGAGGCCACGATCGGCATGTCCCTCATCGACCGGAGAAGGTGCCCCCGCCTGCAAAGGCGATGTGCCAACGGAGGAATCGTTGGTATCTACTGGGCAGGAGTCCGTGAGATCGTCGGCGTTCGCGTCATCCTCCAACGGCGGGAACATGGCGTCAAAGAACGCGAAGGAAATCTCGCGCGACCCGTTCTCCGCTATTGTGGCATCCCGGACCCGTACCGTTGCGGCGTGGCGAGCCTCGTACAGAGCCACCTCCCAGTCCTCCTCGGCCCGAGCCTTGGAGCGTGCAATCTCGTCACGCTCCTTAGTGATGGCCCGCATCTCCGACAGGAAAGACTCATTCTCCTGGAGTGCATCCTCGCGCTCGGTCTCGCACGCGGACAGCTTCCCGTGAATCGCTTCCAATTCCGCGTCTCGAACCGCCACCGTCCTCTCAAGCGATCTTGTCTTGGCGGCAAAGGCGACAGCCGATCGTTCCGGTTGCTCCCTCGAGGTCCTCTCCTCCGCCAGCTTTGCCTTCACAGCCTCGAGCTCCCCAGCAACCTTCGCCACAGCCTCGGCATGTGGCCGCTCCCTCTGGCCGTTTGATTCCGCGGACACGTACTCGCGCCAAACGACCTCCAGCATTAGCGACTCCATCCGTTCGTGGCGGGCTAAGGCCTAAAGGGATTACCGTATAAACATATAACTTATATGAAGAAGGAAGATAGGAGGTCTACCTTTCGAGCGACTCGGGTCCCCTGGCGGAAAAGTTCCACGAAAAAATCATCTTCGTTATTTGTTGGCATGTGAGAACTTACACTCGGATCGAGAAATAGAAAATCGTGATTTTTCTTTACCTTTTCTAACTTGAACATAGATGACTATAACAAACAAAATAATAATTTCATCAAGACACAAAAAATTAGATATTTATGAAAAAAAAACTTGTAAAATAAAGACATACTCCATGTATATTAATATGCATCCCGCGCCAATTTCGACGTACCGCAAAAATTCGGAAATATCATCAAAGCATATTGAAATCGGGATACCGGTGAGACTTGAAAGAACCATGATTACATCCCCTTGAGGTAACACGATTTTTTTGGCATGTTGAGTGAGAAATCAAAATTTTGCATTAATAAGCTCGTATTGAATTTTTTTACCGTCATCGGGACTTGGTTGATTCTCATTAGTCATTTTTTATTGTTATTTGACAACCGGACCGCGACTCCACTTTGCCGCATCAAATTACACCATCCTCTTTCGCCACTCAACGAACCCACCCATGACATCTACAACGGTGATAGCTTCTTCTGTAGGAATTTGCAATTTCGCTTTTTTAACCAACACTCCTAAAACACTTACTCGTATATTTTCTTCCTCCTTTGTGTAAAGTGAATTACGGCTCCATTATTGTACGCGCGTCAGTCCGTAACATGAATGACACCGATATTTGAAACATCATCAATAAATAGACGACATTCGACGTTTTCTTCTGAACTTGGAGTTACCGGCGTGGTCGGATTCAATGAGTTACCAGCACGAACACTATTTTCCTTATTAACCACTTGGAGATTTCCTTCGTCTTGAAGAATATCCATGCACGCATCATCGTGTTCTACAAAAATAAATAAACATTCATAGTGCTATACATAAACATCTAATTAGTATATACTAATAAGAATACACAAAATTACCTAAATTCGCGGTTGGTATAATTGGGACTTCATCGTTGACCATATCTTTGTCAAGATTGTGTATCTTTTCACTTGGTATCTCGTCGACATTCATATTTTTTTCCACATGCTCATGACTACGCTCCTTCACATTATCACAACTAGACATATACTCATTCAAATATATGCATTCATTTCCTCCTAATTTCCCCATGACTAATGACGTAAGTATATTTAATTGTTGTTGCATCTTTTTCTCATTTTCTCTCAAACTTGGAGGGACATAATACTTGAATCGCGTAGAGTGCTTCGATTGACCGCATTGGCAAGATGTTCCCAAGGCTTCTTGTATTATATTTTTTTTCCATTTTTCTGTCTCCAAGACCCTTCCGTTGCTTGTTGTGATAACAATTGCTATACACATATTATTGTTAGTTAACAATATAATAGTAATAGTATAAAATATATATAAGACTTACAATTTTTCCGCCATTTCTTCGGTTTCATTGTCCTTGAATGTTGCAACGTATTTCTTCCGCGAGTCAATCTACAATTCCTCTTCTGTAGCCCATACTCCCGTTTCATTATACTACGATAATACAATCGATTAACAAAGACTTAAGTAATATGAAGTAAATATAAATAAAATAAATCTAACCTTTTGTTGATCGAGTTTTCGATATCTATTTTGGCCGGTTCACGACTTGTATTTGATTTTCCACTATCCGATGATTGTTTGAATATTTAGGTTTTTCTGTACTCCACAGACTTATTTCAATCTTGTTCGGTAATACATGTGAAGAATTTCAATAGACAAGTCGGTCTCTTTAAAATGCTAGGTTCGTTGATTTTCTCTTTGACTAGATCATGATGGAAGTCATGACAAAACATGCTGCGGCGAGGACCTTTTGCTGCAGCCATAATTGAACATGGCTGCAGCAAGAATTTCATCCAAAAAAAGTTGCTCTCGGGTGAATTTCCGCCGCGGCGGTGTTGAAATGTGGCTGCGGCGAGATGACCTCCCTACAACAAGTTTTTTACATCGCTGCAGCGAAAATTTTAAATTTTTTTTTACTTCCTGGACCTTTTTCGCCGCAGCGATGTAGAAAATAAGCCGCAGCAAAGACATCCCGCTGCAGCGAATTGTTTTACGTCGCTACGGTGAAATATGATTCCACAACATTTATATGAAACGTTGTAAAAGATATGGCCGCAACGGTTTGATTTCCGAGCTGCGGTGAGAATTTTGGGACTATATAAACTCCTTAATTTTACGTCGCTGCGGTGAAATATGATTCCACAACGTTTATATGAAACGTTGTAAAAGATATGGCCGCAGCGGTTTGATTTCCGAGCTGCGGCGAGAATTTCGGGACTATATAAACTCCTTAATTTTACGTCGCTGCGGTGAAATATGATTCCACAACGTTTATATGAAACGTTGTAAAAGATATGGCCGCAGCGGTTTGATTTCCGAGCTGTGGCGAGAATTTCGGGACTATATAAACTCCTTAATTTTACTATATTTTACAATTGTTCTATTTCGAAAATCATTACAAAATCCTATTCGCCCGGATCTGTGTCATTCCCTCAACTAGATCACGTGTATACGTTCAAAATTTGTAAGTATTTATTAGTATTGATCTCAATTTTGTGTTGGTTTATATTATATGCTAATTAGGGCTGTATGATTTTCATGAAGATCTCAATATTATACGAAGATGAGGAATTGGATGTGGGAGAATAGATTACGTGAAATATATGAAAAAGGTGTGGATAATTTTTGTGATTTTGCTAGAGAAAATATGAAGGATGAGTTAATTCGTTGTCCTTCTATGCAATGTGGAAATCATAGACATTTTCCAATTAAGATTGTTCGAAACCATTTGTTTGCATATGGAATAATGACGTCGTATCAAATATGGTTTTACCATGGTGAGGTTTTTCTATCTACACCGACACACAAAAACGATGTTGACGAAGATGATGTTGATGATATGTGTGGAATGATGAAATATTTGGAGGATGATTTTGTTGACCGACCGGAATTATTTGAGTCTATGATGAATGATGCGGAAACACCGTTTTACGAAGGGTGTACAAAATTTTCGAAATTATCATTTTTAGTAACTTTATTTCATTTGAAGGTGTCGGGTGGTTGGACAAACACAAGCTTGACATTATTAATACAAATGCTTAAAGATGCATTTTCGTAGAACAATAAAGTGCCTGTGAGTATGTATGAGGCGAAAAAAACTTTGGGCACATTAGGCATGAAGTACGAGAAATTTCACGCGTGTCCGAATGATTGTGTTTTATATAGGATTGCGAATGAAGATCTTGATCAATGTCCGACATGTGGCGAGTCAAGGTGGAAGAAAGGTAGAATTCCTCGTGACGGGGTTAAAGGAGTCCCGATTAAGGTACGCAACTTTTTACAATTTAATTATTAAATTTCATGGTTATGATTTTTGTATTGATTAAATATTTTGCAGTCATTATGATACATTCCTCCAATGCCGCGGTTTAGACGATTGTTTACCAATGTCATACACGCGAAAAACATGGTTTGGCACTCCGAAAAACGTATCGATGATGGTTTGTTGAGACATCCTGCTGATGCTTCACAGTGGAAATCCTTTAATTTTGAGGATAAGGATTTCAGTCTTGATCCTCGAAATTTGCGTCTTGGTTTAGCGTCTGATGGCATGAATCAATTCAGCATGATGAGTAGTAAATACAGTGTGTGGCCGATTATCCTTATGAACTACAATATCCCTCCAAAGTTGTGCATGAAGATAAATTTTTTGATGTTAACGCTATTGATATCGGGACCGAACCAACCAGGTAATGATGTTGATGTGTATTTAGCAACATTGGTTGATGACTTGAATATGCTATGGGAGAAAGGATTTGAAGTCAAAGACGCTTACCGTGGTGATTCGTTCAATTTAAGAGCAATGTTGATGTGGACTATTAACAATTTTCCGGCTTATGGAAACTTATCAGGATACTCAGTTAAATGCTCGATTGGTTGTCCGATTTGCATAAAATAGACATCTTCCATTCGGTTGAAGCATGGAAAAAAGACAGTTTTTCTTGGTCATTGACGGTTCTTACCAACAAATCACCCGTATAGACGATTGAAACGAGCATTTGATGGAAAAACAGAAGAACGACTTCCTCCGAAGATTTTGTCTGGTGAAGATGTCTACGAAATGGTGAAGAACGTCAATGAAGTGCTCGGGAAACGAAAGCGGAATGCTTGCAGTAAAGAGTTGTTCGAAGATAATCCTTTGAAGAAAAAATCAATTTTCTACAACCTCTCGTATTGGAAGACACACTATGTTTGACATTCACTCTAGATCGGAATGAGAAGAAGAAGTTGTGCAAATGGTTCTATCAAGGTACCCGACTGTCATTCTTCAAACTATAAGAGATTTGTATTTTAAAAGATTCGTGACTCATTGGGATGAAAACTCACGATTTTCATGTGTTACTCCAACAAATGTTTCCTCTCGCTTTGCGTGGTATATTGTCAAACGATGTGAGATTTTCAATATCCAATGTATGTGTATTCTTCAACTCGATATGCTCAAAGGTTATCGATCCCGTTCGTTTGGATTACATGCAACAAGAGTTAGTGAAAACTTTGTGTATGCTAGAAAAGTTCTTCCCACCTTCGTTTTTTGACATTATGGTTCACTTAACCGTTCATTTGGTACGTGAAGTGAAATTATGTGGGCCCGTGTTTTTGAGGTGGATGTATCCAATCGAGCGTTACATGAAAGTATTGAAGAGTTATGTTAGGAACGACAATTAACCACAAGGGAGCATAGTGGAAAATTACATAGCAGAAGAGTCTCTTGAGTTTTCACTAGGAGAAAAAAGGCCTTTAGAAGCGACAAAAGTCGCTTACAAAGGCCAAAAAGTCGCTTCTGATTTTTCGCTTCTAAAGCCAAGTCGCTTCTAATATTTTGAAGCGACGAAATTAGAACCGACTAGTCGCTTCTATAGTCGCTTCTATAGTCGCTTCTAAAGGACCTTAACACCGACCAGAAAAGCGTGCGAAGAGATGGCGGAAAACCATTAGAAGCGACTAGTCGCTTCTAATTGTTACCCGCCATATTTTAGAAGCGACTTTAGATGCGACTTGTCGCTTCTTATTGTTACCCGCCATATTTTAGAAGCGACTTTAGAAGCGACTAGTCGCTTCTAAAACTGTAAAATCTAATTTTTAAATTTTTTTTTCCGGTTTTAAATATTAATTCAATATTATTATCATTAATTAAATTTAATAATATTGAAATTTACTAATTTAAATCAGATTAAACATAAACTAAATATAATCAAAAGTCGGTAGTAATATAATCAAACGTCGACAATGTCTAAAGTCGATAATAACATAAGTTCAACTAATTACAAAACCGAAAGTCGATATGTAATCCAACGTAAACCGATAAGTCTAAAATGTCGAATAAATTACAATCATCATCGTCATCCTTGTCCTGCGCGTCGTCCGCTGGGTCCGTGTGGAGGCTCGTCTGGTTCGGTGTCGGTGGGAGTCAAAGGTCGATCTGGTCTCTTCTCTGAACCCGAAGCGCCTGCATTGCCCTAATCGCCGACACGAAGTCCGAACTGGGCCATGTAGTGGTCCAAAGTCGCCCTAAACACGGGAGTCGGAGTGAAGTCTGGGGTCTGGCTCAAACAAGCAGCCATGCCAAACACAGCTTCTTCGAGAGCCGCCAGCTTCTCTTCCATATCAGAGGACGACTTCGAACTCACATTCCCTACGGAAGACGATGAGCAGTCGTGGGCTTGAGCTTCTAGCATGTTGGAGCGCGGAATTAGAGGCCCAATTCCCGTAGCCCAATCACGTCGCGTCCCGAGGACTTCGCTCATAGAAGTCTCCTCCAAATATGGAAAGCTCACCTCATGTCCCGACTCCCGAGCTTGTTCTTGTAGATCTGCCACCCGAGCTACTATCCGAGCCTACTTACACAATACAAATTAAAGTAATTATTAATAACAACAATTATAAGGTAAACTTAATTAATAACATATATACTTACATGATACTCTCCAGCAGCAGGCGTAGTCCACTGACCATTGGGAGTTGTGTGCATCCTCTCCCACGCACCGAGCGGTCCTAGCATCTGCTTGCCTTCTCCTACCCGCTGGATATGCATATAACACATTATAACTATAATATATAATTTGAAATTGAATGAAAATCTACTTACGTGACTATGACGATACTCATAAAGTGAGATCGTGCCCTATCGACTCTTCGTGGTCTTCTTCTTTTGATTCGCCGTATTCCGTTTGGACATGTCCTAGAGAATAACATTGGTTAGAAAATTATTTTTAAGAATAATTGATTAATATGTTTAATCTAATTTATACCTGGAACGTTTCTGTGGTCATTCTTTCAATAATCTCGGACCATTGTTGTTTCGTCAGACCCTTGGGCGTTCTCTAGAGCGCCTCCTCTTTGTCTCTGCCGCACTCAATCCGATAAACCGACTATATTTCAACTTTACGTCTCACAGACGCTTCTTCGCGTCGCAGATAACAGTCTTCTCGATAAGACTCGAGTGGCACGTTGCTGGAATAATGTCTCCCGACTCGTCCTCGTACACAAAGTCATACTCTGCATTTATACCAGACAAAATGGCTGCTACTTGTTGCGCCGAGACATCATTCCAGCTCGGCTTCGTCGGAGGGATGTGCTCTCGCACCAAAGCTCCAAGACTATTGGCAAATGTGCCAATGCGCTCTCCTTTTTTGACTCTCTCTTCATCACCTTTGCTGAGAGGCGGAAAAAATTGGAGACGGACGGGGTCGAATATAATCTTGACTTTCTTCCCTTTTCTAGCTCTTTGCGAGCTTTGACCCGTAGTCAAACCTCGTCCGGACAAAGGCGGCGGAGGCTCATCTCTTCTAGTCGACATATTGCAAAGCAAAAAACATAAATTAGAATTTTAGTTTATGAAATACATTAAATTTACTTTATATTAAATATAGTTAAACAATTTACTCAATCTTGCTCATCGTCACTTAAGAGGTCAATTTGATCTATTTCAAGATCATCATCAACAGTATCTCCAAGGAAACGGTCAACAGCGTCATGATCATCGTCGTCTATGAAGTTGTCGATAGGCTCATCTTCGATAGCATCATCAACTAGAATCGGTTCACAATTATCGTGAAGATGAGACAAACTCGCGAAATCAGTATGTTGTACGGACAACGGAACTACAGCCGACGATGAAACGTCAATGTCAGGAAAATGCCATACGAATCGATGATTACAATCTTCGACGACATTCCATTCCCCTTTTTCAAGATTTCGAGGATCAGGCAAGTAAAACACTTGTTTGGCTTGAGTAGCGAGTATAAAATGCTCGTCTGGAAACCATTCTTTCGCCACATATGCACTCGTCGTTCCACATACATTATCTTTGCGAATACATCTACGTGAATCATACTTGTCACCATACCAACGACACCAAAATAGTACCACTCTGCAATCATGTCGATAGTTCAGCACGACAACATCGTCCATCCTTCCGTAGAACGTGTAGCCGTCCACATGTATGCAAACACCACTATTTTGAGTAGTACGTATTGAATCGCAAAGAGAAGTGATAAATTTGACGCCGTTCACCACACAACTCGGATAAATGTGAATATTCAATAAAGGTCTGACCGACAATGCATACAACTCGTCAAACACATCAACTCCGCCAATTTTTGTCGTACACTTTTTTGGCGAACCAGACTCTAAATTCTTTTCGATGCGCTTCATCAACATCATAGCGACGTTCAGATTCCATGAGATTCCAATGCTCACTGTTTATACGTTCAAGAAGTTAGAGAAATAAAAAAAAACAAATTTATGACTGTATATGGATCAATTTATACGATTAAGAATACTCACGTCATATACGGATCAATTTCGGTACAATTTTTCATGATGTACCACTCTGCCATTTCTCTCGACTTGTCGTCTAACCGTGTCGGACTCATCTTCCCATAAGGCAAACACTTCTCGGATTGAAAAATAGAGAACTCGTGAGGCTGAACGACATCAGTCGAGGCATCTTCAAAGTACCTTGGAACGAATGCCAAAGCTTCTTCCACAACGTAAGCCTCAGCTATAGATCCTTCAGGTCTCGCTTTGTTTCGAACAAAATGCTTAAGTGTTCCAAGATATCTTTCAAATGGATACATTCATCTCATATGCACTGGACCACCTTCGAGAGCTTCCTCAGGGAGATGAATGGTGACATGAACCATGATCGTAAAGAAAGCAGGCGGGAAAATTATTTCCATCTTACACAATATCTCAACGATGGAGTTTTGGGCTTTCTCGAGATCCTCCACTCGTACCGTTCTTGAACAAATGAGCTTAAAAAAGCTTCCAAGTTCTGCAATCATCTCTTGGATTTGTTTCGGAACATAAGGACCAATACCAACTGCCAACAACCTTTGTATTATCACGTGCAAGTCATGTGCCTTTAAGCCGGTCAATTTTCCATGGGGAGTGACATTCTTTTTCAAATTCCCTGCGAGACCGTCGGGAAACTTAATTGACTTGAGAAACTCAGCAAACATTTTTTGTTGCGTAGGTGTGAGAACGTATGAAGCTTGTGGTTTAAACCACTTGTTTCCACGCTTATTTAAGTGTAAACTAGACTTAATCTTCAAGTCTTTTAAGTCTTGTCTCGCCTTATCGGTGTCCTTATCTTTCCCGTCAATGCTGAGCAACGTCCCGAGTAAGTTTTCGCACACATTTTTTTCTATGTGCATCACATCAAGGTTGTGTCTCAACGTCAAAGCAGAGCAGTAAGGTAACTCATAAAAGATACTTTTCTTGGTCCAATTTAGCTCGCTCTCGCCCCGCTTTCGTTTCGAAGCCATAGACTGCTTGCTCGGAATCAATTCAGGAAGACTGTTCAATTGCTCGAGAATCTGGCTTTCAGTCAACTTCTTCGGAGGTTTTCGTTTCTCGACACGCGTTGTGTAGTGACCACTGCATCTTCTCATCCGGTGACAATCGGGCAAATATCGTCGGTGATCGTAATACACGACTCGATTTCTAACGGAAAGCGATGGAGTGTCTTTGGTGCACGTCGGGCACGCAAGGTACCCTTGACCAGTCCACCCAGATAAACTTCCTCGAGCAGGAAAATCGTGTATTGTCCAGAGAAGTGCTGCCCGCAAAAGGAAGACATGATTATGGTTAGACCCATCTCGCACTCGAACACCCAATTCCCACAATTCTTTGAACTCTTCAACGAGCGGTTGCAAGAACACGTCAATGTCTTTCCCAGGCGATTTCGGACCAAGAATCAAGAGAGCCAGCATCAAGTATTTGGATTTCATACACAACCACGATGGCAAATTGTACGCCGTCAACACAACCGGCCACATGCTATATGATAGGCTCATTTCTCCGAAGGGATTGAAACCATCTGCAGCAAGTCCAAGTCGTACATTCTTCGGCTCAATGGTAAAGTTTGGATATGTTTCATCTAACTTCTTCCACGCTTTCCCATCAGCTGGATGACGTAGAACACCTTCTTCAACCACACGTTCTTTCGCGTCCCACTGCATTTCAATAGCTGTATGTCGAGAAGCGTACAGCCGCTTGAGACGATCTCTTACAGGAAAGTACCGTAAAACTTTACGCGGTACTTTTTTTCCAACAACCCATCTACTTTCGTTGCACACCGGACAAACATCTGCATCTTTCAAATCCTTCCAAAACAAGACACAGTCGTTTGAGCAGACGTCAATCATCTCGTAGCCCATGCCTAATCGCTTCAGCTTTGACTTTGCCTCGTAATGTTTTTCAGGAATTCTATTCCCAACAGCATGAGTAGGCACAAGACGAGCAAAGTCTACACTCAACGAGACGACGCGACGAACAACAAACGCGCAAATGTCTAAATACAAAAAAAAAGATAAAATTTAAACCGTAAGCCAAAATATAACTACAATAATTTTTAAAACAAACATATACCTTAAGAAGCAACGATGCGGGTTGAGGAGTTAGGTTGCAACGAGGAGAGGGTGCAGCAACAAACGAGCGGTACGAGACTGCGACGACAATAATAAATTAAAAATAACACAATATTAGACTAAACTATAACAATATAAGACTAATTATAAAACTAAACATACCTTTGCGGAGGAGGAGGGGAGTCGGAGCTCGGTGGTGGAGGCGCAGGAGAGGAGCACGGCAGAGGCCCAGTGGCGGAGCTCGGCGGAATAAGGGCGGAGAGCGAGAGGGAGAGCGGAGGAAGGCATGGATGTGGCGGCCCGGGGAGGAGGGCAGGGACGTAGCGGCCGCGGGAGGAGGGTGGGGAGGCGGCGGCCGGGGGAGGAGGCCGGGGAGGCAGCAGCCGGGGGAAGAGGGTGGGGAGGCGGCGATCGGGGTGGGGTAGGGAGGGGAGGAGAAGATGAGAAGGGGAGGAGGGGGAGAGACAGCGGCGGGGGAGGAGGAGGGACGGCGGCGGAGGGGGGTAGGGTTAGGGAGGACGGCGGCGGGGGAGGAGTAGGGAGGACGGCGGCGGCGAAGGAGGGGGTGGCTGGTCGGAGGGAGAGGGGAGAAGGGGAGGGACGGCGGGGAGAGCTGGGAGAAGGGGAGAAGGGGAGTGGAGGGACGGTGGCGGCGGCGGGAGAGGGAAGGCCGCGGCCGGCGTTGACTGGTCGGAGAGTGAGAGGGAGAGTGAGAGGGAGTGAGAGGGAAAATGAGAGGTGAGAAAATGAGGGAGAAGGGAGGCTCACGCGATTTAAAGCCCTAGGAAGATTAGAAGTGACATTAGAAGCGACTAGTCGCTTCTAATGTCTGATAAATACCAAAACGACTAGTCGCTTCTAATGTCTGATAAAAACCAAAACGACAGCGTTTTGATAAGTTGGGACATTCAAAGCGACATTAGAAGCGACTAGTCGCTTCTAATGCCCCAATATCTATACTTCGCGAAAGTTTTGGCGGAGGAAATTTGGAGCCAAAATTTTGGGGCATTAGAACCGACTAGTCGCTTCTAATGCACCAATATCTATACTTCGCGAAAGTGTTGGCGGAGGAAATTTGGAGCCAAAATTTTAGGGCATTAGAAGCGACCTTAGAAGCGACTAGTCGCGTCTAATGCCCCAATTTCTATACTTAGGGAAAATTTTGGCGGAGGAAATTTGGAGCCAAAATTTTGGGACATTAGAAGCGATATTAGAAGTGACTAGTCGCTTCTAATGCCCCCATTTCTATACTTAGCGAAAATTTTGGCGGAAGAAATTTGGAGCCAAAATTTTGGGACATTAGAAGCGCCATTAGAAGCGACTAGTCGCTTCTAATTCCCCGAGCCAATAATTTTGACAATTAGAACCAACTAGTCGCTTCTAATTGTCAAAATATTGATAATTTGGTTAAAATCGGGGTGATGAAGTTAGAAGAGACTAGTCGCTTCTAATTCTCAAATGTCGCTTCTAGTTAGAAGCGACTAGTCGTTTCTAATTCCCCCTGTCGCTTCTAAAGGTATCTTTTGTAGTAGTGTTTGTTCTGAATATTTAGCTAAAGCAAACGAAATTGGCGTGCCCCAAAATTTGAGTTTTTAGTCAAAATCCTTATCTACAGGTATCTTTTACTGGTTACACTTTATGTTTAGTTTAATCCATAAAATAAGTTTACATAACATAGATTTTATGTATAGGTATTTATTCTAGCATCGATCGCAAAGAATGGGAACCAGCCTCTCTTCACGTGTTACACAACTTTTCCGACATCATGCCATTTGTGGATATTTATATTAATGAATTGAGGGTGAATGATCCAAAGAAAGTAAGAAATGAAGAATGGTTACAAGGTGTGCACAACCGTTCGTTTCAAAACTGGGTAGGAACACGAATATTTGAGGAGTCGAAACATTCGTTTACATGGAGTAAACTATTTGCCGGGCCTTCTTCAATGTATACCAGGTACACTGCGTGGTCTGTTAATGATTTATATTTTATACAAGACATAGAGATAACAAGCATCCCGTTCAAAACTCTGGTGTTACATTCTATCCCGAGGCATTGCATGTTTCGTCGGCAAAGGATAAGAATCCAAAGCAAGGTTTTATGAATTACTACGGATACATTGAAGACATATGAGAACTTGATTATTGTGGGTTACAAGTCTCATTATTCAAGTGCAAATGGGCAGACAATAATCACGTTAAAGTTGACAAGGTCGGAGTTATCATTGTCGACTTTAGACGAACAAGTTATGAGAATGATTCATTTACGTTGGCCTCGCAAGAAAAACAAGTGTTCTATGTTTCAGATCCTTTCAATCCGGAGTTATCATTAGTGGTTCATATGAAAGCAAGAAATATTGATGAAGAGGAAGACGAAGACATGACTAGTATTCCTTCTTTTACATCTAGATTACCACCTGCCGACGAAGAGATTGATAATTTTGATGATGATGATGTTTCTCACTTACTGCGTACGGATATTGATGCTATTTTTTTTTTTTAATAATGTATCATTATAATTTATAATTCAAAAGTTTTATTTGATTTTAGGGGATTTTCGCTGCGGCGATCACCGCAGCCTTGAGTAAACTCAGTTGCAGCGTAGACAAAAATTTTTGATCTCGGGACCTTTTCTGTCGTAGCGATGAAGAAATCCGGCTGCAGTGGAGATTCTACACCGATGCGGCGGATATTTTGTATAAAAAAAAATTTTCTCACAGGAACTTTTCCGCCGCAGCGATGACGAAATCCAGCTGCAGCGGAACAATCTCGCTGCAGCCAAGTTTCTACACTACTGCGGCGGAAATTTTATAATGTTTTTTTTGCTCTCGGGAACTTTTCCACCGCATCGATGATGAAATCCGACTGCAGCGGAACAATCTCGCTGCAGCTACGTTTCTACACCGCTGCGGCGGAAATTTGGTTTAATTTTTTTTTTGCTCTCGGGAACTTTTCCGCCGCAGCGATGAAGAAATCCGGCTGCAGCTGAGACGATACGCCACAGCCTATGTTCTACAGTGCTGCAGCGGGATTAAAAAAAAAACAGATAAATCTAAAACATGATCCAAAAATATCACCTAAAAGTAAATTAAACACATCAATATAGAAATATCACCTAAAATAAGTCTTAACATAATACATAATATAAGTTTCAATATAAAACATAAATATAAGTTTCAACATAAAACACAAATAGGAAGTTTCAACATAAAACATAAAAACACAATCGTTCAACTAGTCTTAACCTAAAATATAAAACATAAAACCATTGATCTTCATTCGTCGTTGTTGTTGTTTTCTGGTTGTGGTGGAGGCGCTGGATATGGTGGTGGCATATATTTTGGCCCCTCCGGTGGTGGGTGGGGCCAGGAGGAATACTGTGGATAAGGAGGAAATTGTATCTTGTTATCTTGGTTGATGTCCCAACGAGCATAAAGAGTGTTCAGTTGGTCGATATGATTATGACCGTACTCCGACTGTTGGATCGCGAACTGTTGAAGGCGTTGGGAAACGCCGATGTTGAAGTGCATGCCGTGTGCAAGGTAGTTAATAGTACGAGGATCGATTACCTGAGGTGCTGGTAGTTGCAACATGGGCGAGTTTGGTGGTGGTCTCGCTTCCTCTTCCTCCTTCTCCTCGTCCTCTTCTTCTTGTTCCTCTCAAATTTTGTAGCGATCGGAGGTTGAATCCTTGATGGGTCCCATACAAGGCTTGATTGTGTCACTCTTCGAACGACCTACCCCCGCATTGAAGCAAAGAGCGGTGATGATGGTAGAATATGGTAGCCCGTGTCGTTCGTTAGCGTAGTTGATGTTTTTCATCCAATTGTAGATGAATCGACATGCGCTAATAGTGTAGCCTTTGAGGATGCACTCAAGAGTTGGAGATGATCCTCCCCCAAATTCGTGAAATGCTTGATCGGATAGAGGCGAGCACAAATAAAGTACATCCAAGCTTTGACTAACCTGGGGATATTTTTCAATAAAATGTAAATAATATATGACTAAATTATTAAAAACATGCTAACATATATGACTAAATTTTATTATAAGATGTAAATAATATATTAAAACACATTTTACATATTCATTAACATATGCTAACTTGGTGAGTTGTGAGCGCTTGAGTACACGTTTTCCTTTGTCAGTAATCCAATTCTCTCTCGAAACGCACAATGTTTCCGTCATTTTTTCGTAGTTGCATTTTCGCAACCAAAGATGATACTCCTCCATCTCAAAATCCATGTCGGATGTCTCGAGCAAATCGCTGATGGCTTCGATGTTGAAATTGACTTGTCTACCCCTGACCATCACAATATCTTCTTCAGCATCCTTAAGGTTGGCGTAGAACTCGTACACCATAGTCAAGTTTGCTTCGTCTCATGTTTGCGACAAAATTTGTCCCATTCAAGACCTTGAATGGTGTTGTAGATGAGCACTCCAATGTCGGTGTTTCGACTAACTTGAAATCCTCGCTCAAGGATTACACTACACCCCATGATAATGTCGTAGCGAAGCTCGGTATCCTTACTTGAAAATATTTGGTTGTTGTAGTCCACCTCAAGTGCCGCTTGACGACGACGCTTGGCTTTTCCTTTTTTCTTAGAAGCGCTAGCCTCCTTGGAAGGGCCAACACCCGATGCTTTATTTGTGTTAACCATTTTCACCTACACAAACAAAATTAATCAATTTATACATCACAATCGCATAAACAAGATTCAATATAATAAAATATTACATTTCATAAAATACATTCAATATTAACATGTAATTCTGATTTCAAAATTTCGGAAAAAATTAAGAGAATGCAAAATTTTCAATTTCGCCGCAGCAACAAATACAAACCGCCACAGCGAAAGTCAAGATTACATTGCAGCCGTGCATAAATCACGCTGCAGCCATGACACAATTTTTTTTTCTTCGAAAATCTCGCCAGAGCCTCAAAACTCAAATATCTCAACCATTAAATCTAGGTTATAAACTATCAACCTAAAAATGGAACTTACCTTGGTAGTTGGGCGAGAAGATCTTGTCGCGGGGAGGAGATGGCGGCGAGGAGAGAGGAGGAGGGCAGAACTTAGGCGGTGAGGAGGGGAGGAGGGCGAACTCGGGCGGCAAGGATCGGGGAGGAGGGCGAACTCGGGCGGCAAAGAAGAGGCGATATCTCGCGGCGGCGGGAAGAGGTGAGAACACGCGGTGGCGGGGAGGAGGTGAGATTAAGCGGCAGCGGGGAGAAGCAGAAAATCGCCAGAGAGGGTTGGAATTGGGAATAGTGGAAGAAATGTAGGAAAGAAAAGAAAACGAAGATTTTATATTTGATTTAGGGCAAATCGCGATTTATCGCCGCAGTTAGGATTAGGCACAGCTGCGGCGAGCCTAGTTCTGGGTGAAAAAAAAATCTCGCTGCAATGAGAAGTTTCCCACAACGCTTAATATAAGCGTTGTGGGAACATCTTGCTGCAGCGGTGCCTAAATCTCGCTGCAGCGAGATTGTTTTTAACTTAATCCCACAATGCTTAACCTAAGCGCATTGGGAACTTCTCGCCGCAGCAAGATTTGTACGTAGCTACGGCGAAGATCCCACAACGGATCCATTAAGCGTTGTGGAAGAGTTCTTATCCGCCAATTTTCCACAATAGTTAGCTTAAGCATTGTGGGAACATCTCACTGGGACATAACTTGTACTTCGATGCGGCATGATTCCCACAACGGATACAAATAAGCGTTGTGGGAGAATTGTTATCCGCCAATTTTCCAGAATAGTTAGCTTAAGCGTTGTGGAAATCAAAGATCCCACAACGTTTGTGGATAAATGTTGTGGGAAATCGGTCTTCCCACAGTGGTTAATGACAAACGTTGTGGGAAACCGGTCTTCCCACTATGCTTTGTTATGAGAGTGTGAATGAATAAACTTGGCCAGGAATTCATCGAATAAGAACATTCTTTGATTAAAACATGTGACATGTAAAGACATCTCACTCTATGTTTTTCTCATTCACAAATATCAAAGGAGTTAGTGAAATAATAACTAAAGGGGTAAAACGATAATTTTACATTCCCCTTAGTTAGTGATACACATGAAGGGTAATATCGTCAAGTACTCTGTGGATCGTGTGAAAAATTGTTTTATCACATCAAACATAAAATATGCGCATATGAACAGAGAGAGTGTCTGAATTGGTCCTTTAGTGGAATAGACCAATATTAAGAATCAAAACACGGAAAAGGTTTGTGAACTTTTGTATTAGGTCTTTATTCTAAAGCTTCATTCATGTGGGTCCATGAGATCTCAATGATAGACACTTGGAAGAGATTAAAAGAATCAGAATTACTGATTTACTCATTAAATATAAATTGTGATTTATATCGAGAAAATTATCCTTCTTAAGTAACTTAATAAATAATTAGTTATTTATTCTTAAATTTATTTATTGAATCATGGAGTATTATTATAATGATAATAATTCACTTGATATATTTTAAATAAATAAAGAAATAAATAAATAATTTCTCGTTTCGTACTTTTTGGAAAGTATGAAATTATTTTAATGAAATGTCATTAAAAATGAAAGTTCTAAATGAATTGAATTTAGAAATAAATCAAAATAATTTGGAAATAAATAAATTCAATATGGCCGAGTGAGATGATGAGTTTTGGCCGAGAATTACAAGTTAACGGGCCAAGTATTTGACTCAACTTAAGCCCACATAAAACAATTAATAAGTGAGCTTAAGCAGAAACCCTAAAAATAAACCTAACCCTAATTTCGTCCAACTCCCCCCCCCCTCTTGAGTCTCTCAGCCGAATTCCCAAAGAAAAGAAAGAAGAGGAAAAAAATTTCCTCGTTCTTGATACAATTCTTGAAAGCCCACCCTTTCAATCTTTAAATAATTTCTCGTGTATTATCCTTGATTCGAAAATTTTGGTGTTTGGTGTTTCTAATTCTGAAAATTGTGTTTTTAGAAGTATTTTTAGAAGTCCCAACAGTTTCAGCTCTTTCCCGCTGGCCGGATCTCCCGCACCTGCTCCCGCTGCTCGTCCTGCCTCCCGCGTGCTTCCATTCCGGCGAAGGCATATCTGCCCGGCGAGGCCTTCCTGCGCGTCCCCATTCCAGCGTGCCTTCCAGGCATGCTACCCATCAAGATCCCCGCAAGGCCTCCCATCCGGAGAGCCCTCCACGCGCCCGATCTTCCGGCCCGGCCAGCGTGCCTCCAGTCCAGCGAGGAGCTTCTACCCGGCGAGTTGTTCCCCGCGCGCCTCCCTGCTGGCCTGCCTGTCCCGCGTGCGTCCTTGCCTGGCAAAGGTCCTGTGCGACGACCCAGCGTGCCTTCCTTTCCGGCCGGCATGTCCTAGCGTGCCTAGGGCAATCCGACGAGCCTCCTCTCTAGCGTGGAATTGGCGTGGCCTTCCGACGATAGTGACCAACGTCGGGATAATTTATTATCCTACTTGTAAGTGTTTTCTCTACGATTTGGAATGCTGAATAATATATAAATTGTTTATATAGGTTGTTAGTGTTTTAAATGTTGAGTGATGTGTTTTAATAAATTGTTCATTAAACATGTAATTAAATTCTAATGGCTTAGTTTGTCCAAATATATTAAAATAGTTTTAATATGTTAGATCTAATTATATTTTTCTTTCACATAGGATGTGTAATGTAATTAAATTATTTAATTGTTAAATACATTCCAACAAAAAAGTCCGACGCACTCACCCGTCTCGCAGCCCAGAAGAGGAAGGTCAAAGGATACTACAACTCGAAGGTCAAACTCAGAAGCTTCGTGAATGACAGCCTGGTACTGCGAAAGGTGTTCCCTAATACCTAAGTGCAAGGTGCCGGAGTATTGGGTCCAACTTGGGGATGCCTGTATCGAGTTCGGAAAGTCATCCACAACGGCACATACGAACTCGAGAACATGGAAGGCCTTGTGTTCACTCACTCATGGAACGCCGAGCACCGGAGACAGTATTATCAATAACGGAGTTTACATATATGTAAACACAATAGAATGACTATCGTAATTCAATCAAGTCAATTCATGTACTTTTGAACATCGAATAAAGTCTCTTTGTGTCATCATCGATTTATTGTTTCCCATTTATAAAGTTTCAAACAAATATCTTATCACAAATTTCATGAAACTTGGGGGGCGGGGAGGAACCGATAACAAGGCATCGTGCCTTTGCATTCGGGAAAATTGAACCCCAAAAATAAAAAACACCGCGAGGCAACAATCCCGCGTCCGGAAGAGTCCGCAAAACAGTAACGAGGCAACAACCTCGCATCTGGCCCATGGATCTGTGGAAATTCGGCAAAACTCGACTGACAAACACCCGAGCCAATAATGAGCCCGAGCCTAAGGCCTGAACCGGATACCCATAAGGTGAATGCGCGAGACGCCACAACTGGAAATCGTAAACTGATAGGTCATCGATTGAGCCAAATCTCGGGATCCCCGTCGTAGAGCACAATCGTAAGCCAATAGGCCATCGGTAAAGGCTCACTGATAAAAGTGCTTAAAACACGGTTAGGGAATATAACCATACCAAAGAAAGCGAGCCTGGATATGACAATGTAAGTGAGGCGTAAGTAGGCGAGACCAGCTGTCGCTCCTAAGGATCCGAGTACCCTCGAGGTAACTCGGGTGAGCGGCCTAACGGATATCCCGCCATCGATCGCATCACGCGAGTGACATGCCGCCAACTCCCCGATCGTATAAGTCATCGGTCTGAAGGATCATTGATGGCGATGGAAAACCTTGATTGTTGTAAATTTCCCGACCAAGGGAGTGCGTCACAAGTTTGCGGCCATTGACGGCATGAGGGTCGAGTAAAAGAAACAATCACACGGGTATAATATAAAGAAGGCAGATACCGCAAAAATTCAAGCAAAGGAAATATCCGAAAGAAGTGTGCAAACTAAATCGAAATGCAAAAGCAATAAACGAAAAATCACGACCCAAGTGGTAACTCGGAAAAAAATTCGACTTGCTCTTCATCGACAAAGGAAAATGGCACCGGATGTGAGGGCGAAGTACCCACCGATGAACGCGCGGTCTCGTAAGGACGGGTGACCATCAGGTCGTCAAACTCCGCGTCACCTCCTACAGGCGGGAACAACCGTCAAAGAAGGCGAATGTCACTTTGCGCGCCCGATTCTCGGCAATAGTCGCGTCCCGGACGCACACGGCGGCGGCATATCGGGCCTCCTCGAAGGCCACCTTCCAATCTACGTCCAATCGGACTTTAGCGCTTGGTGTCGTTGATGATGGCATGCATCTCCCTCTAGAGAGACTCGCTCTCCCGAAAAACCTTAGCATAAACCGCCCGCTTGCAGCTAGCTCGGCATCTTGGAGGGCCACAATGCCTTCAAGCTTCTTGCTCTTTGCTAGGAACCCGCAGGTGGACCGTTCAATCTTCTCTCACGCCGCGCACTCCTCCCTCAAGTTCGCTTTGACGACAACCAACTTTGTTTGGTGGCGTCCTAGCTGGAAATGGCCTCGGCAAGGGCTTCGGCGTGCAGGCAATCCTTCCGGTCGCTGACCTCTTTTAGGATTAGTTCTCGGTGCGCCATCTCCTCTATCATCAGCTTGGTCCGCTCTTGGCGCATCAACAACTATAAGACGAATAACTATGTTAGTCGGAACCACAAATCAAAATGGGAAATGCCGAAAGAACTCCATGTCGCTAATCGCGACGAGGTCCTTGAAGCACTTCGGAGAAGAACCCACGAGACCTTGGGAGCTTCGGTCCCTTAGATCGGCCGCCTCCACCAACAAAAGGGAGCCCCCGTTAGGGCCCACAAATGAATTGATCGGGCGCCAGGCATTGGAAGGCGTCTACTGGCGGACAAGGCAGAAGGGCGTTTCCGAGGCAGGCCGTCCCCCGCTCCCGCATGGGCCGTCGGCGCGACGCGAGTTGGCACCCGCCTCCCCATGCTTCTGGTCTCCGCGGTCTCCGGCACGTTCGGAAAAGAATCTCGAGTGTCCGTGTCCGTGGGATTCCCCCTGGTAAAGCACCTGGAACAAGAAGGAACGCGGTTAGAAGACCCTAAAGACAACAATAAAATGTACGCGAGCCATACCACAGGAGGCATCGTCGTCGGAGCCCGAGTCGGGGTCCCGTCGCTCCCGCCACCATGATTAGGGAGGCAGAGGAACGAAGGAGGAAAACCACTAGGTGGAAGCCATCATGTCTGACGTTTCAAAGATGGAAGCTTGACGCAGGGCATCCGGAAACTTCTTAATCACCTTCCCAAGCTCGGTAAGGTCGGGGTCCTTCGCCGATTCAAGGATCCTGGAAGGACCAAAATTGAGAGGGGCCACACGAAAGGCCGATTCGGAGACTTACACCCAATAATAATGAAGCTTCGTTAGCCGTTTGTGACGATGCTGAGCTTTTTCCGGTGATATGCCTTGTACAACCCGACTCGCGCGGGAACTTCGGCAATAGTAAGAAACTCCAAAACCTCGTCAGCCATCACGGCCAGCCTCTTGTCGCGCAAGTACATCATGTGGCAAGCAGCGACCGCCCGGTAAAATGAAGGCAACATCTGAATTGCGCACCCCTAGCCGGGGAAGGATCTGTTGAACAACCGGCTGAAAGGGTAGTCGGAGTCCACAACAGAGGCTCGCCAGATGAACGGCGGCGAACCCCTCTCCAGGTTGGGTCGGTCGGTCATTGGCGAAGGGACGCAACACCTTGATGGTCATAGGAATGCCGTACGCACTACAAAGTGCTCGGAATTTCGCCAATGACGGGGGCAACGGGACGTCAACTCCTTCGCACGCGAACGACCCTAAGACCTGCGAGTCCGAGATGGGGAAAGCGCTCGTCCTCTCCGCTTCTTAGAGCACCGTCAGAGGCAGAACTCGCTCCTCTCCCGACGGGGAGGATGCCCCAGCAATAGTCAACTTTACATCGCCATTCCAGACGCTTGGGGAGTTTGGAGCTCCCTCCTGGGCGTTATGTGAGCCCAAGGTGGACGCCCGGACGTCCTCTGATGCTAAATCGGGGGCCCGGACATCCCCAAGGCCCCAAGCCGTGGCCTAGACGTCCCCCGAGCATAGGACGATGGCCCGAACATCCCCCGGTCCTGAGGCAATGCCCTGGACGTCCCTGGACTCCTTGGCGTAGGCCCGGACGTCCCTCAGAGGCTGAGGGGCCCGGACGTCCTTCGGAGGTGGGGCGGGGACCCAGACGTCCTCCAGGTGAGGGGCGGGGGCCCAGACATCCATCGGGCCAGGAACAATCCCCAGGACGTCCCCTCGCCTCCTTGCGAAGGCCCGGACGTCCCCCATGGGCTGGGCAGTGGCCTATGGGTCCTCTGGGTGGAGGACGGGGGCCCGGACGTCGAGTGGGCCTGGAACAATGCCCCGGACATCCCCCAAAGCAGGGATGGCCGACCGGCCACCCGGCAAGCGGAGCCTTGGGGCCCAGAAATACGCGAAGGTCGGGACCATTGGGTCGGGCCCGACGTGCTGTAGGATCTCTGGGCGGGACCCCTCCGCGCAGCCAAGGGGAGAAAAAGGGCGGCCGACGGTGCAGGTGCCCCCTCTCGACCGGCGCTCGCAAGTTCCGACCGCAGCACCAGTTTGCCTGGGGCCCTGGGTCCCCTCCACCGAAGCACGCGAGGTTGGGCTTGTCCCCGCTCGCTCGCGCATCCGACGCCGCTCCTCGGCCGACGGCGACCTCACAGGCTTCGGACAAACTTGGAGGAGGAGGGTTTTCCTGGGATCGGGAACAAGTTTCCGCGGCGTCATGGTCTCCGGCAAGGTGGCTCCGTACGCTCGTCAGGACGCCCACGCCCGACGCGCCTGACTCCACCGCCTCGAATTCCTTGGCCTCGCCCGACGATGTCCCCTCGACAAACCTCTGCGCCCGGCTCGCGTCCGACCAGCGTCACCGCTCTGACCTGGCATCGCCGCTCTCGTTAACGGAGTCCCCCTCGGATGCCATCCAGGCATACAACGTTTCGTCGTCAAAAAAGGCAGAAAAGGGGGAATCGACTCCCGTGGAAAAAGAAATAGGGAATGACGAAAAGTGGGTTCGTTTTCCTCGGGAATGAAAAGAAAAGACTCGACCAAATCATCCATCGACCCACCAATGGGGGATGGCGGAAGACTCATGCGGAAGAGGAATAATAAAAAAAAAGATATAATAAATCGCTGCTAAAGTTCGTAGAGGAACTTATATTACCTGACCGTCGCCCTCGTCTCGAGTGCCTAGGTCCACGTTCGCCGGCCTTGCCAGCCTAAAAATGTCTCCGACTCACATCTAAACGACGAGGAGAGTGTTCTGAGTTCGCCATTGACCTCTCGCTCAAAGAGAAACTCGGGAGGGGGGCTAATGTTGTCGATGTTATACGACGGACGTCGGAAATACGTATGATGTTTTATAGTGACTGTCCTAGGCGAACATCCCGGGGGGCGCTTGGCCTGCCGAGAACCTCCCCGGACGTCCCCTCAGGCCGGCCCGGACGTCCTCCTAGCTCTCAGGGGCCCGGACGTCCTCTTGGCTCCCGAGAACCTCCTCGGACATCCCCTCAGGCCGGCCCAGATGTCCTCCTAGCTCTCAGGGGCCCGGACGTCCTCCTGGCTCCCCAGACATCTCGACGTCTTCCTGGCTCCCCAGAGGCCCGGACGCCCTCTCGGCTGCCAGGGGCCCGGACGTCCTCCTGCATCCCCAAAGGCCCGGACGTCCTCTTGGCTCCCAAGGGCCCGGACGTCCACCTGGCTCCCCAGAGGCTTGGAAGTCCTCCAGGCTCTCCAGAGACCTGGACGTTCTCCTGGCTCCCAAGGGCCCGGACATTCCCCTGGTTCCCCTGAGGCCTTGACGTCCTCTCAGCGGCCTTAGGCCTGGACGTCCTCCCAACAGCCAACGGTCCCGGACGTCCTCCGGACTCCCAGCAGCCCCAGACGTCCTCCCACCTCATGGCGGCACGGACGTCCTCTTGGCTCCCAGAGGCCCAGACGTCCTCATAGCCGGACGGTCAGCCCCTGGGCGTCTCCCTAAACAGGCCCGGACGTCCGCTCAAGGTGGCCCAAATGTCCATTCACCTGGCGCGCCTAGGAGGGTATTGGCCGGCCCCTAAAGGCTATAAATATCCTCCTCCATTCACCAAGAAAGGGGTTTGATTTTGGGCATTCTTAAACGACCCAAAACAGTAAAACTCTCTCTCTCTCTCTCTCTTCCTTTCTCTACCGGCCATACCCTCCATGGGAAGCTGAGTTCGGAACAACTTCCGATCAAAAATGCTCCCTAAGATCCGAGATCCGAGCGACGAAACGATGTTGACTCCTTAGTCTCCGTGTCCGCTCGATCTTGTCGATCACTCCTTGTCATCCTATAAACTCCACCCACGTTATCCTAATGTTGAATGTCAGAGAGGTAAACAGAGGACCCCCCTCTGTTTTCCCTTCTTAGTTCACACCTGTTTTCTCTTTTCAGATAGAAGGAAGACTCGAAGACCCCAAGACAGCTAAGACATGATCCGAGACACCGGATCCGAAACGCTTAGGCCAAAGAGAGGGTCACCCGCTCTGAGCAAGGATCTGACCGCTTAGGTCTCTAAACGTTGTCCAAATTTCAGCAACACCACACATCCCCAACGTCTTAGACTCAGCTCTGTTCTATCTCGAACGTCTCCAACGTAGCTCCGCTCCATCTCCAACGAGGTTGGGTTCTTCTAGCTATCTACAAAGTTGTCTACAAAATTGTAACATAGTCTACCATGTACAAATTGAAGGACGCAATTAGAGAAGGGGAGGAGCAAGTTTTTGTATTCCATAGACATGCTAGCATAATCAATGGCGTTAGGACAGTCTTTTTGAATTGTGATCATGGGTTTTGCATGTTCCACCTACATTGTAAGTTGAAGACTGCTTTTAGAGGGATTACAAAGGAGGTCAAGTGGAAATTATACGGATCCGCGAAGGCATACCCTCAACGAGAATTTGATAGTTTCATGGTCATGTTGGATGCTAAAAATCGCGAAATACGTCGATATTTAGCCAATGAAGTTGTTTATCCAAGATGGGATCGAAGTATGCTTAGGGAAACCGATATGGTATCATGA
Source organism: Urtica urens (assembly GCA_958296335.1). Classification (NCBI taxonomy): domain Eukaryota; kingdom Viridiplantae; phylum Streptophyta; class Magnoliopsida; order Rosales; family Urticaceae; genus Urtica; species Urtica urens. Next base: position 36,716,314 of record OY282520.1, read on the forward strand.
TGAACAACAATGCGGAGTCAATAAATGCGTCGACTGTTAAGGTGAGACAATTCCCTGTTTTTAAGATGATGGATTGATAGAGAGAGAGGAGTATGAAATGGATTTACGAACATCGAGAAGCCGCTCCGAAAACCCAAACACTGCTTACGAAAGCATACCAACAACGAGCAGACAAATACAACTCATATGCTATGCATATGATGGTAAGTTATGGCTCTCCTTTATTTTTGGTTATGCAGTAAGTAGACTAGATTATAGACTTAATTATATATTGAATTGTTGACTGAATTGTAGATTTTTATCATTGATTATAGACTGAATTGTTGATTGGATTAAAGACTGAATTTTGTATTAGATTGTTGAATTGTGGAATTTATTATAGACTGAGTTGTATATTGGATTTTTAAATTGTAGACTGGATTATTGACTGAATTGTAGACTGGATTATAGACCGAATTGTAGACGGGATTGTAGAATTGTATATTTGATTGTAGACAGTATTGTTGATTGGATCATAGATGAGTTGTAAACTGGATTGTTGAGTTGTAGACAAGATTATAGACTAAATTGTACACTTGATTATAGACTAGATTGTAGACTGGATTGTAGAATTGTATATTTGATTATAGACTGAATTTTTGACCAGATCATAGACTGAGTTCTATACTGGATTGTAGAATTATAGACAACATTATAGACTTAATTTTATAGTGGATTATATATTGCATTCTGTATTGGATTACAGATTGAGTTGTAAATTGGATTGTTGAATTGTATGTTCGAATATAGACTTAATTGTAGACAGAATCGTAGATTGATCTGTTAACAATTAACTTCTATTTTTTCATGTACCTTATAGTTAAGGCCATCTTCTGTCGAATAGTTTGAGGTTGTGGACATAGTTGGAAATGTGTTTGCAGTTAACTTGGAGGATAGTACATGCTCTTGTTGACGATGGGAGATTCACAATTTCATTTTCCCACATGGAATAGCTGCATGTCGAGTTTGTAATTGTCTGGTAGAGCCACATATATCGAAGTATTATACTACTGCGTATTGGAGGGCTGCATACGAAGCTATACATCATCCTCACGACGACATATCAAGTTGGGATATTCCTAAGGAGGTAGAGAATATAAAAGTTATTCTGCTAACGCACAAAGCACCTGCTGCTAGTCGGCCAAAAAAGAGGAGAATACTCTCACAACGTGAAGACGCGACACGGCACCAGTGCACACACGTTGCGGTGCAATAGGTCATAATCGACAAAAATGCGATAGTGTTACTCATTTCTTTCGAGGATGAGAGAATGACCGGGATAAAGCAAACAATTGCGCATCTATTTTTGGGTATATTTATGTTTTTATCACATCCGTTGTTATTGTAATATCAAATACTCTCAAGTTTTTTGAATTTTTAGTTGATTAGGTAGAATATTGTGTTGTCTACAATGTTGTCTACAATTCTGTGTACAATCTTGTCCACAATTCTGTCTACAATGGTGTCTACAATTTTATCGAAAATGTTGTCTACTATTCTAGAAATCTGTGTACAATTCTGTCTATACAGCTGTCTACAATTGAGTCTACAAAGTTATCTACAATATTGTCTATAAAGTTGTCTACACTAAATATGATAAATATGATGTATCGGTATTCGGGATCTAAAATAACAATGATTGTTTCCGCTTATACATACATATCACAAAATCTACATTCTAGTGTCCGAATTGGCTCGCTTGGCAAACTTCAACCATCCATGTCGAAACAAATCTATGCATCGTCGGCATGAAGTTTACCTTGAAGGAGGCGGACCTGTTATATTCTATCCTAAAATGCTCAAAAATATTTAGGTATGAGAGAATAAGTGGGATGAAGGAAGCAAAAATCTGGACCTTGTGAGTGGTGACGGCCTTATGGTACTTGTTTTCGGACAGGGAGTCACACAAAGTCAACAAACGATCCGCGATGTTCACAACCACAAGGTACTAGTGACCAATATTGCACATACATATAGGTATGTAAATTTCTTTCACACTAACCCATGGCCACTTAAATCACATTGACTTATTGGTCGCCGTTACGTAGTCTATGACCCTATAATGTTGACTCCAGTCGAAGTCATCTTTATTCGCTGTCGCCATCCATGCTAACTAGCTCTGCTGAAGGTGTGAGGCAAAATCACATGTCATAATTGTGAAAGACGTTTCCAGCTCGCTGAACCACCTCTTCTTCCAGAGGTAGTACAAAACCACATCTATATGTTGCTAACAGTCAACAATTCAACCTACAATTCAATCTACAATACAGTCTACAATTCAGTCAACAATTCAATCTACAACACAGTATACAATTCAGTCAATAATTCAATCTACAATTCAGTCTACTATTCAATAAACAATTCAATCTACAATTTGATCAACAATTCAATCTACAATCCAGCCAACATACAAGTGAACTTTACGTACCTGATCAGACAACCATTGTGTAGGTTCCCAAAACGAGTAGAAGAGGGTTTTCAAAACCACCTCAACTTCGAAGAAGTTCTATTTCCTAGGTAACTTTTCCTCGTATTTCTTGAACCACTACATTTCCGCATTTTTGTTCCTAAGCTTGTCGATCTTCATCCAAGATATCATGATCTTGGCTTCTTTCGCGGTATGGGTAGTACACAGTAGAGAGAGCGGATGGTTGAGGGGCTTTTCCATATTTTTCACGAAATCTTTGTAAATTTTGTGGGGTGGGGACGGAGTATATCTACTCGGGGATTGAGTATTCCAGGATGGTCGGCTTGAATCATCTTGTATGACGATGGGATGGGACATAGTCGGGGCTGAATCATCGTGTACGACGATGGCATGCGACATTGTTGTGGTTGAATCATCGCATATGATGATGGGCTACGATGGCGTTGTTGCTGCATGTCTTTCTTTTCTTGAACATGATTGGCTCTCTATGTTAGAAAGGGAAAATATTGGTAGTATTTTTCCAACGACGCTATTTGTGTATTTGTCAGCCATTTGTTGGATTCATAACTCTCGTCTGAAGCAGGACCTACATTCAATAAATATACTTATATAAACTTTAAAACAAAAACATCAAAAATCTTGTCTTTGATGCTGTCTACAATCCTTGTCTACAGTTTGGTCCATATATATGTATACATACGAGTCAACAAATCATTATAAATCAACCAAATACCTTTGTTTTCTTTTTTTAACACTGTAGCTGCCCTCTAGTGCAGCATCCGTCCTTCCTAGGGCCTCATTTTCTCATTCGGCGTCATTATTTATGTTCGCCACTTCTTCTTCTTCGGCCTCGTTATCCACTGATTCTTCTTATTTGTAGTCCTCTATATGCTTCCCTTCATCGTCTTCTTCATGCTTATCTTCTTTGTCTTTTTTTTGTCATCTTTGTCTTTTTCTTTGTCTTCTTGTTCGTCGTCTTTGTCTTCTTGTTCATCTTCTTCTTCGTCGTCTTTATTTTCTTCTTTCTCTTCTTCATCTTCTTTCTCTTCTTCTTTCTATTCTTCATCTTGAAACACAACTGGTTCATCGGGCCAGGGGATGGCCATGGGCAATTGGTCGCAGACACTTTGTTTGAACTCTTCAAACATTTGCTTTATTTTCAACTTAAAACTTGTCGAATCTCCCTTCAAACTTTTGACAGTTTCTTCCACAGTCTTCAACAGAGCCTGCAAATAACCCCTAGTCAACAATTTAGTCTACATTCCAGTCTACAATTCAGTCTATAATACATCATACAAATCAGTCTACATTCTAATCTACATTCCGGTCTACAATTCAGTCTACAAATCAGTCTATATACTTACATCCGAATTGGTATTGGTAATAGATTCGATAGATGTCGGGGTTGGTGTTGTTGCAATTTTTGTGGCTTGGGATACAATTTGACAAGCCGAGACCTGCAAAACAAATCAAACATCATGAGTGTGCCAATAAAAACATTAAAATTACAAACTTATGAGATATACCTCATGTACGCTCACAAGGTTCTGGAAAGCAAACTTTGGATTTTGAAAATTGGTTTTCTGGAAGGCGTCTCCCACAACGGTCACTGCCGTCTTCCACCGCCGCATAAGCACTTGCTCGGAGATCAAGATCCTCCCGCAATAATGAAGCGCGGTCAATATGGGCATACGCCAATATCTGAATTGGGTACAAAAAAGAGGGAAAGTTGATTTTCCCCTTTGACGCCTCCTTCCCAGCGGAATTCTTGAGGAACTTCTAGGCAGCATCTGAAAAATACTTCTACACCACGTTCTCCCACGGGTGCGAGTTAAAATCGTCAAGATAGTCGACCATCTTCACGAATGTCCAATCAGGAACGTTTGTATGACTGGGTGCGCAAAGTAGCACGCCTATCAAAAAATGAACGACCTTGAACTTCACTTGCTTCTTAATATCCCACGCTATCGTAATTTGTAGAAAGGGAGTCAAGCCCGCTATGGACTTCATGGTCCCGTTCATCTTGACGTCGGAGTAGACTCCACTGTCAATGACGTCACAAACCGGGTGAACGGAATTATCAACTATTCGGAGACCGGTTATCTGCGTAAAATGTATAATGGTGAACGCCCTTGAGATGCCGCCGATCTCCATCTGTCAAAAATTCTCGTTCTCTACCCCGTCAAAAGTTCCAACCCTAGAGAAAAGTTTGTTTAGTATCCGCGACAAACGAATCACCTTCGGGAGGTTCAGGAACTTCCCGAAACAAGATTTTCCGAAGAGAGCCTTCTCCTCTTCGGACATTGCCACCTAGGCCTTGAAATTTTCAAACAAACCATAAAAACTGAATTTATGATCCGCTATACACTCCTCCTTGATGGCTCGTGTCCATCACTGAAAAGAAGGAAATAAATGAGATATGGATTATTTCTACAAATAGGTCTACAATTAGATCTACAAATAGGGTTCTATCTACAATGTTCTCTACAAATAGGTTTACAAATAGGTATACAAATTGTGTTCTATCTACACTGCTATCTACAAATAAGTCTACAATCTTGTATACTATTGTCGAAGAAATTTGGACAAAGTTCAGAGACCGAAGCGGTCAGATCCTCGCTAAGAGCGGGTGACCCTCGCTTCGGCCTTAGCGTGTCTATTCCGGTGTCCTTGATTGTCTCTTAGCTGTCTTGGGGTCTTCGAGTCCTTCATTTATAGGAAATGAGTAAACAGATGTGAACTAAGAAGGGAAAACAGACGAGGGTCATCTATTTATCTCTCCGACGCTCAATAATAGTGTAGTGTGGCTGGAGTTATAGGATGACAAGGAGGTATCGACAAGATCGGGCGAAACGGAGACAATTGTAGCTTGATCTTGAAGCGTCTTGGGAAAGGTAGATCTTCTCTTCTAGCTTGATTCCTTCAAACCTAAACAAGAACTTGAGAAACCTAAGGTTTCCATTACAAAAGTGTATAGAGGTTAGAAGGATTTAAGTGTGGGCACAATTAAACAATATGAACCAAGAAAAATTCTTGGATCATAAGCTAATTCTCTAGATCAAGTATGGATCTAGGTGTAAAATAAAAAGGAGTATTTTCTAGAGAGAGAGAGAGAGAGAGAAGGTCGGCCATGAGCAAGAGAGAACAAGGCAAAAGTTTAACCACTGAAATCTCTATGTGAGGTTCTATTTATAGGAGAAGGAAAAATCGATAAAGATCAATTATTCATTCATGAAAGAATAATGTATTCATGACACAATATTTGATTTATCCTTCCCCTTTCTCTCTTAGGATGGCCGATCATACACCTCAAGCAAGGAGGAAATTTGTTTCCTCACTTAGCTTATTTATTTCCTTTTCAAGGAAATTCATTTCCCTTTTCCTTTTGGGTAATTATCCTTATAATTAAAGGGAAATAAAACTCTCCTCTTGATGCACTCTTTGGCCGAAATTCTACCTAGGGGGGAGCTTCTAGATGGTTCCTTATTTCTTTTAAGACAATTCTTAAAAAACCCATTTTAGAATTATAATTGCACAAATAACGAAATTAATTTCATAATGCCTTAAACGACTTTTCGGCTTTAGAAAATAATTTATATTTTCATGATATGAAAAATATTCAAAATCTTATTTTGACATTCACATCAGTCTATGTCCATGTGGACAAAAATACCCTTTAGACATTTTCGGATAAAGAGTCTAGTTCAACATTTGAACTTATTTTGACTTAACTTTTAGTTTAACAGTCCTACTCTAATGACCTGTAATAGTGACTTTATGGATCTAAATGAACAAAGCTTGAGGTTCCATACTCGGACTCAAAAGTTCACGAACTTTTTCCGAGTATTAGCTTAATGTCAACTGACTCCACTAAAGAGTTGACACTGAGAATCTCTCAGCCAAGGGGCCTGGCGCTGAGGGGACGTCCGGTCCGGGGCCAAAGGGACTTCTGGTCGGTCCACCCGACTAGCCAAAGGGCTTGGCGCTGAGGGGACGTCCGGTCCGACGCCAAATGGATGTCTAGTTGGTCCGTCCGACCAGCCAAGGGACCTGGCGTCTAGGGGACGTCTTTTCCGAGGCCAAAGGAATATTTTGTCGGTCCACCTGACAAGCCAAAGGGCGTGGCGCTGAGGGGACATCAGTTCCGAGGCTGAACAGACGTCCGTTGGGTCCACCTGACTAGCCAAGGGGTGTGGCACTGAGGGGACGTCCCGTCCGAGGCCAAAGGGACGTCCTGTTTGTCCACCCGACAAACCAAAGGGCCTGGCGCTGAGGGGACGTCCGGTCCGACGCTGAGGGGACGTACGGTGGGTCCACCTGACCAGCCAAGGACCCGTACACCGAGGGAACGTCCGGTCCGAGGCCGAGTGGAAGTCTGGTGGTTCTATTTGACAAGTAAAGGGGTTCGCCGCATCAGACTGGTGTCCGGAGAGTGCCCGCTGGTATTAATTTGGACCCACGATTACCGAGGGTCGGAACATTGTTGATGTAGAAAATACGCCGACAACATTAGTCCCCCGAGGTTATCTTTGAACGAGCGATCGAGGATGAACTTAGAGACCGTGATCCATCGTCGGAGTGCAGCCATGGGACGTCCGCAGGTGTTTGGGGTTGGCGAGCGTGACAGAGGGCATTCAAGGCGGAGGCGGCGGTCATGTAATATAATGGTCTTTTTATTCGATTATTATTATACTTTTTATATTTTTTTTTCGCTATGGGTTCCCCGTCTTTTCCCACCAACGAGGGACTTTGGATGAATTTTTCGAATCCCTTTTGTCCCTACCCAATGAACACGACCTAGACTTTTCGTCCTTCTCTACTTCTTTTTCCCTAGGCGTCAATGTTCCTTCTCCCCACCATTTTGACGACAACATTTTGCTGAATTGGATGGCGTCTGAGGAGAATTCCACCGGGGGAGTAGTAGCACAGAGGCCGGGGCGATGGCCGTGGTCACGCTGGCCTCCGGTGGGGATTTTGGGCGAGAAATCACCAGCGAGGACACAGCCGAAGGCAACAACGCCGCGCGTGAAGGTGCGGCCTAATGAGATAGCCCTGCGTGCGGCGGCACGGGCTAGGGTGATGGCCCCACGCACGAAGGAGCGGCCTGGAACGATGCGCGCAGTGGTGCGGACCAAGGAGGCGGTGGTGCGTGCAACATCAGTGCGGGTGCGCTCGGCGAAGACGCGGGAGGCGTCAGGGCTCCGGACTCGACGGAAGTTGAGGGTGGGTTCACGGCTGGAACCCTAATATGCAACGGGCCCTGGGCGGTGGGTGCTCCTTGCGCGGACTTCCAGGCCCAAGGCCCTCAGGACGTCCGGGCCATTGCCGTGGGCCTGCACGACGTCCGGTCCGTTGTTGTAGACGCGCAGGCTGTCTGGTCCGACGTCCTTGACTTGTGGGACGTCCGAGACCTCGCCTTGGTCCCGCAGGATGTCCGTTCCATTGAAATTGGCCTGCACGATGTCCGGTCCGTTGTTGTAGACGCGCAGGCTCTCTGGTCCGACGTCCTTGACTTGTGGGACGTCCGAGACCTCGCCTTGGTCCCGCAGGACGTCCGTTCCATTGAAATCTACCCACAGGACGCCTGGTCCGTCGTGATCTATCGACGAGACATCAGGTTCGACGTTGTCAATGCGCAGACTGTTCGGTCCAACGTTGCCAATGCACAGGATTTCAGGTCCAACCCCCTTGACCCACGGGACGTGCGGTCTGATATTGCCGCCGCACAGGACGTCCGAGCTCTCACATCAGGCTCGCATGACTCCCCGTCTGACGCCGCCGACGCGCAGGACCTCCAGGCCCTCGTCTTGGGCTCGTACGATGTCCGATCCGTCGCCGCCGGCGCGCAGGACGCCTGGTCCGACGCTCTTGACCTGCTATGTGTCCGGAGCCTTGCCTTGACGACACTCGAGGAAGAGGAGAAGACTTGTTGTTTCCCGGTCATGAGTTCAAAGGTTCGTGGTTCCTTCTCATGCGATGGGATCGACGTGCCCTCGCCCCCGTCTCTACTGTCTCTCCGGGGTCCCGGACAGTGTCGATGTCCCGCGTGCTCTTGCGAGCGGTCGGTCGTCTCGTGACGCCAAGTTTTATAACCTCTTGGCGTCCTCGTAATTTTTCGGCAGGGTGCCGCTCACGATGTACTCCATTAGGGGAGTCATCCAACATGGAGTCGGAGAGTCGCCAACCGCCCCCACATCGCTTTTGGAAACGTAGGGTTGGGTTAGAACCTCGATCGGGACACTCTCCCATCGTTTTCTTTGTCACATGTTTTAATCAAAAAATATTATATTCGATGAATACCAGTCCTGGTTTATTCATTCACACTCTCATAACAAAGCATAGTGTGATACTAATGCATTAGCATTGTTTCAACATGAATTCCGTATATGTGAATCACATAATCTAATATAACAACGTTATGACACCAACCGCCGGGTCAAATTCAACTATAATTTTTCCATTTCCCATTGACAAATCAAATATCATAAAGTGTCACATCTATTATGCATTCACTTCAGGATTTAGGTAAGTACCAAAATACCTCTCGTATGTGGTCTTGAGTTTCTAGTGATTAAACAATTTTATCTCGAGCTTCAGAGTATCACATGTATTGTTGAATATCTTCTATAAGATATCAAGAATGAAATATAGAGTCAAAACTCTCTATATCACAAGATAAGATATTCTGCTTCATTCAAACAATCATTACTCATAATCGATTGCCCTATCGATCCTTAGATTGCAAACTAATATTTTAAACTATTTACAAGGGGCTATCTTGTCAAGTCTGTACTTACCACCCCTTTCGTTGATGACAGTTTCAGAGGGTAGCAAACATACATAAACACAAACTTAATCAAGAATGAATATTTAATTTGATTTAATGTTTCAGCAAAACTAAATACAAATGTATTTATAATTTCTACTATCTCCTTTGTGGACACCAATCCCAATAAACTACCACTTGACTCAAAGGAGATACGAATGATCTTTCAGCGTCTCCTCTGTGAACGATATCTCGTACCAGGTGATACTTTCGCTCTACGTGTTTATAGCGCTTGTGACTTCTTGGCTCGTTACAGTTAGCGATAACCCCACTATATCACAATAAAGTGTGATAGGATCGCTTGCATTTGGAACTACTTCCAAGTACATAAGGAATTTCCTCAGCCACACAGCCTCCTTTGCAGCTTCGCAACCTGCGACTTATTCGGCTTCCATATCGAGTCAGCAACGCAAAATTTCTTGATACTCCTCCAGACCATGGATCCACCATTCAAGGTGAACACAGACCCTAACGTGGACTTCCTGGAATCCTTATCCGATTGAAAATCGGAGTTGGTATATCCCTTCATATTCAGGTCACAACCTGATTATCCAAGCATATAGTTTCTCGTTCTCCAGAGATACTTGAGAATATGCTTGACAACAACCCAGTGCTCGGGTCTAGGGTTTGACTAAAACCTACTCACCATGCCCAATGTGTAGAAAATATCTTGCCTCGTGCAAAACATAACATACATGAGACTTCCTACGGGTAAAGCGTATGGAATATGTCTCATGTCCTCAACTTCTTGAGGAGTCTTGGGAGACTACAAGATCTTAACCTCTAATAACTTTCCTACATCATTTCCAGTGAGTAGTATGTCATCTAAATATAGGACTTAGAAGACCACCTTGCCATCGTTTATCATCTTATAAATGCATGGCTCATCTACTGACTGATCAAATACGTAGTCTTTCACAATCTCATCGAATCTGATATTCCACGATCTAAATGATTTTTTTTAGTCCATAAATGGACTTCCGCAACTCACAAACCTTGCCCTATTGGCCTTTCTCCATGAACCCATCTGGTTGAGCCATATAAATGCGCTCGTCAAGATTTTCATTCAGAAATGCAGTCTTGACATCCATCTGCCAGATTTCATAATCCAGGGCGGCATCAATGGATAAAAGAGTACGGATGGACTTCAGCATTGCAACTGGCGAGAAGGTATCTTCATAGTCGATACCTTCCTTTTGTGTGAACCCTTTCGCCACAAGTCATGCCTAAAATGTCTCTACGTTTCCATCTGTTCCTCTTTTCTTCTTGTAGATCCATTTACATCAAACATGCTTAATGCCTTCCAGTAATTCTACAAGTTTCCAGACCTCGTTGACATACATCGAATACATTTCAATGTTACTGGCTTCTTTCCATAGGTTTGTTTCGGAACTCTGCATCGCCTGGAAAAATGATATTGGATCATCTTCCTCCTTGTATGCGATAACAGTGAAAATCTCTCCGACACCCATGTATCATTCTGGTTGTCGTACAATCCTATTACTGTGAAAAATCACAAGAGACTCTGGTTCCGAATGTGGTTCTTCCACTGTTGGCATAGGACTCGTCCTATCTTGTGTAGTACCAACTACTTCACCCAACAACTCCTTCAGCACAAGTCAGCTTCTCAGTACATAATCCTTCATATAGTTTGCTTAAAGAAAACTACCGTTCGTGCTAACGAAAGTTTTCTAGTCAGCATGACTATAAAAGATGTACCATTTCATATGCTTTGGATATCCCACGAAAAGATATAATTCTGAACGATTAGCCAACTTGCTAGTCTTTTGTCTCAACACAGGTGCTGGAAAACTCAAGATTCGGATGTGGTGTAGAACAAATTTTCTAAGTTTTTGTTTGACGGAACCTGGTTCAGAATGTAAGTTTTCGTTTTTTAAGGCATATTCCCATAATGAATCAGGAAGAGATGAGTAATTCATCATCGATCTCACGATATCTAGCAGAGTTCGTTCCTTCTCTCTGACACACCGTTCTTATGTCGAGTGCCAGGTGCTATAAGCTGAGAATGAATGCCTTATTCTCTAAGAAGGTCTTCGAACTCTCCAGACAAGTACTCTCCCACTCGATCTGATCAAAGGGTTTTGATCTATTTCTCCGTTTGCCTCACAACCAAAACCGGATACTCTTTGAACATTTCAAAACTATTGGATTTGTGTCGCATAAGGAAAACGTGACCAAATCTAAAGTATTCATCACTGAAGGTTACAAAGTATTTGTAACCTCCTCTTGCCCGGATGTTAAATGGACCACATACATCACTATGTACGAGTTCCAACACCTGTATGGCTCTTAAATTCTTCGAAAAGAAAAATCTCTTGGTTTTCTTGCCCTTGAGATAGGATTCACACGTGGGAATGACTCCTACGCTTAGAGACTTCAAACGACCATCCTTTGTCAATCTCTTAATCCTATATAGGCGAATATCTCCAAGACGTAAGTGCCATAGATATGTGTCGTGGGTTTCATCACTATGAAACATCTTATGTTTCCCGAGTGAATCATCATTCCCTTCGGTATCCAAGATTGTCGGCTCATTTGGATATAGATAATATATCGATTCCACACGATGAGCTTTAGCAATGAACGAATCATCAAAAAAAAATTCAATACCATTATTGATTTTAAACTTGAATAATTGTTCTTCTAAACGACCAAAATAAACAAGGTTCATACTAAAATCCGGCACATAATAAACATTATTCTATAATAAAGTTATGTTCCCAAATATAAGCTTCAAGGTCACGATTGATCTTGCTCTGACATTCATTCCATTTCCCAAGTTGAATGTGTACTCTCCGTTATCTAAACGTCTGGTTTGCCTGAAACTATTTAAGTTACACAGAATACAGTCAGAAGCCCCGCAATATAATAGCCAGGTTGATTCTTTATTTGTGATGTAACACGCTTGAGTAACGAGACTCGTTTAGTTGGAGTTTTTAGGACCTTTCATCAACCTCTTAGAACCATAATTTGAAGCCCTATGTTCAGCAACATTTACTTCACCAAACTTCTTCTTCATCTTAGGCAGAAGTCCCTCGGCAATCTGCAACTCCTTCACGAGTTCAGTTTTAGCATAACTGTGTTTGTCCATGGAGTAGTTCAGACAGAAGCTATCAAAAGGTTTTGTTAGTCTCCAAGATAAGTTCCATCTTCGTCTCTCCATCAATCTTTGAACCAAGAATCTCCATATCGTTCAAGTGACCCACGATCAGTATCATGTGTTCCCGAACTGAAGATCCTGTTTTCATCCTGCAGTTCGTGAAACTGCGGATAGCTTGCTGCCTCGCCTGACGCCCATGACATCCAAATATGTCATGAAGATTGTAGAGCATCTCATATGCTATGGAAATGTCACGGCGAGATTGTTGGAACTAATTGCTCATAGATGGTAAGATGTAGCATCCAGCAATCTCATCGGACATCATGCACGAATCATAGGCGTCCTTGTCCTCTTCACCCGAGTCACTACTCAGAGCTGGAGGACATAGGGTTTGTGAGAACATACTTGTGCTTTCTCATCGTCTGTATGAGGTCGAGGTTACGTTTCCAATCAACGTAATTCTCACCTCGAGTTTATTCGAACTCAAAATCGTTTGAAGTGGATTAAAAGAAATTTTGCTGAATTTTAAATAAAGTGTGCAACCGACGTGTGGGCCTTTAATCAGGTCACTTTGATAACGGTTCACCGAGGGGAGACCCCGCATCATTGTTTATCTTTAAGGCTTGGTTCGTAACAATTTGATTAACTTAATGCTTCCGAAGTACTCCCATTAAAGGGAGGGCCACGAGGGTGAATCTTACTTCATCACACCTTAAGTCAATTAAATACACGTCGGGGAACGTGTGTTACTTTAACGATAAAGAACCCTCCCACTTAGTTTTTGGAAAAAATCTTATTTTTGGAGAACAGTTTACAATTGTTATAACTCTTTATTAATTATAAACTATATGAACGATTCATTTTAATGTAATATTGGCGTTCTACCCTATATGACATGTGAGGTGATTATGCTATGAGATTAAATAAAATAAGCATAAAATGTTTAACTCATCCTATGGTCCATTTCTAATTACAACCCATAACAAAACAATATTGAAAAATAAATAATTTATTATTCAATTGGAGTGGTCTCCAAAGGACTCCTTGTGACGTGTCATCGGATGTCTCGGGTCTGCCTCTACACGTTCTCCAACATGCGGCCAAGCCCGAGGTGCTGCCTTCCTTGTCTTCTTGTTGCCGGATTACAATTTAAATAAATACAACATAAATTTGTCCTCGCAAATTGAAGCTCACAAATTTAAAATTTAAAATAAAAACCCGGGACGATAACCAGAAAATTCCTAGGGTCAGAACAATGAGGATCCATCCACAAAACACACACACAAGCATTTATAACGCATTACAAATCACACGAAAAATGCCAACACCAAACTAGTCAAACCATTTCTAAACTAGTCAACAAATCCTTATTTTTAATGCTTTTACTAGCTCTGATACCATTTGTTGGAAATTAGTTAACGTTTAACAAATAGTATTATATAACATATCAACATATGGCGGAATTATATAATAAGATCTAAACATATTAAAACACATTTTAACGTATTAAACAACCTAGGCATTAAAAATTACTAACATGTGACTAAATATTTTATTCTAAACATGTTATCAACAAATTAATCACACTAGCAACCTATAAACACATTTATAATTTGCTTCGCAGATCTAATTCGTTAGAGGGACTTACATGTGAGGTTGTAAAAAATCTCGTGCGTTGCTAACTATCTCCGGAATGCCACACTACGAGTTCTCCGGACTAGAAGTCGAAGGTCGCCGGATTGGAAGCTGTCCGGCCGGCCAGAATTGTCCCCGCGACGCTATGACTTCCGTCGATGGAATTTGGACACGAAACTTTGCAGGATCGTGGATGAGACCTAGAGTAAGGTCCCTGTAAAATGGCATGACCTGGATACAAGCGAGTCGCTCGTGGTGGCCTAGGCACACCTAGAGTCCGGCTGGCCATTTGGCTGTCTGGACCAAAACTTTCCTGTGACGCTCTAGCTTCATCCGGAGGAATCTGACCAGTAAACTTTGCAGGAATGTGGAAGAGACCTAGAGCTAGGTCCCTGTATAAGGGCTTGCGCAGAAAGCTCATGAGTCGCCTATGGTGGCTCAGGCACTCCTGAGGTCCTGCGAGTGCTATTCGGCCGGCCAAAAGGCTGAAATGCGCCTCGTCGCGTTTTGCTCGATTTCTTCGCGTCTCGAGTGAATACCTGCGTGCACAAAGTCACTCAAACACCACAATAAGAGTCACAGATAATTCTCTTGAGTTTTTGGGTGATCAAGAGGGTGGGCTCATTTGATTGAACAACGGGAGAAGTGGAACACTCAAGAATCTAGATCAAAAATCAAGAAATGTTATCTTGATCTTTCTTTTTATCTCTAAATCTCGGCTAAGAACACCAAGAGGGAGGTCTGGTCGAAATCTCTACTCTCTTCGGGTTAGGGTTTCACAAAATCCCTTTTATATCTAAGAGAATGGGCTTCGGTTAGGTCCAAATCTAATTTTGGCCCATTAGTCAAACTTAAACACAGAGATCCTTTTAATGAGTTTAAATAATTTCCCGGCCTTATTCTCCTAATTATGGCCCAACAAAATTATTTATTTTCTCTAAAAAATATTTGATATATTTCTCATTTATTTAATGACAAGTCATTAATTCTTTTCATACTATGCAAACAAGTACGAAATGAAAAAATATTTATTTTCATCTTTTATTTATTTGAATCATCAAATTATATTATTATCAATATAATAACATAATACAATTCATAAAATAAATGTAATAATAAATAAACAATTATTTATTTAATTACATAGAAAATAATTTTCTTAGTGTAAATCACAATTTACATTCAGTGATCAATCTTCTAGTTCAACAAATCTCGTCCGAGAGTTTATCACAGAGACCTTATGGACCCATATAAACGAAGCTTTAGAATAAAGATCGGATTCAAAAGTTCACAAACCTTTTCCGTCTTTTAATTCTTAATATTAGTCTACTCCACTAAAGGACTAATATTGAAACTCTCTAAGTTCAAATTGTTGGAATTTATTTAACAATAAACAATATTAATTACAATACACATCCTATGTGGCGGAAAATTATAATTAGATCTATTATATTAAAACTAATTTTAATATATTTAACAACCTAAGGCATTAAAATTTATTATGCAATTATAAACAATTTATAATTCACAAGCTCAATCAAATAAAATTAAATTAATTATTTATATAACAATTATATAATTTATATTTAATTCTTTAATTGAGAAATTACTTACGTAAGAGGTTGTAAACAACCACGACGTTGCTAGGTATCGCCGGAATGCCACGTCACGCCCATAACCCGAGAAAACCCTCACCGGATTTCCTGGGAACGTCTTCGCCAGACTGGGAAGGGTCACCGGATTGCACAGCAGCTGGGAGCCTCGCCGGACTGGAATTCCTCGCTTGACAGGGAGCTCGCCGGATTGGAGAGCCTCGCCGGACTGGGCACTCGCCGGATGGGACTTTGTCGCCGCAGGGGAACACGCCTGACAGGGAGCTCGCCGGACTGGAGAGCCTCGCCGGACTGGGAAGCTTCGCCGGACTGGAGATCTATGGGACGCCTCGCCTGATGACCTCGCCGGATTAGACTCACCGGACTGGAGCGCCTCGCTGGAATCCCTTCGCCTAACAGGGAACCTCGCCGGATTGGATCTGCCTCGCCGGATTAAACCTGTCTCGCCGGATTGGACTCGCCTGACAGGGAGCCTTCGTCGGACTGGGTTTGGCTCGCCGGAATGGACCCCTGGAGGCTGGGAGGTCACCGGAATGCACAGAAAACGACCTAGGGACGTTTTAGAGGTCTGAAACCTTTTTAAAACAATTTTAAAAATTCCAAAACAATTTTCTAAATCATTCAAACACCACAAGTGATGAATCAACAATATTACACTAGGAAATATTGAGATCAAGAGTGTGGGCTCTTAAGAACAATTAGGAAATCAAAGATTGAAAAGGAAAAACAATTTTTTCTCTTCTTTGGTTTGGGGATTTCGGCCGAGAAACACACAGGGGGAAGGAGAGTGTGTGTGCCGAAAATACTCTAGGGTTAGGGTTTGTGATTAGGGTTTCTTAGCCTTATTTATACAGGTTATAAATGGGCTTAAGCTGGGTCAAACCCATGACCCTATTAACTTAAGTAATTCGGCCAAAACACTCTCCCCTTACTCGTCCATATCTTTGATTTTTGTTCCTAAATATATTTGATTTAATTTCTAAAATTAATTTAGAACTCTCATTATTATTTAATGACACATCATTAAATATATTTCATAGTTATCGAATAAGTACGAAATGAGAAATAATTTATTTTCTTCTTTTAACATATTTGATCACTAGAGAATGTCATCATCAATATGATAACATCTTGTGATTCAATAAACAAAATAAATAACTAGTTATTTATCGAGTTTCAAGAAAATAACTTTCTCAGTATAAATCACAATTTATACTTAATGAGTAAATCAACTTTTCCAGTTCTTTTAATCTCTTCCAAGTGTCTATCATTGAGACCTCATGGACCCACATGAACGAAGCTTTAGAATAAAGGACGGACACAAAAGTTCACAAACTTTTTCCGTCTTTTAACTATTAATATTGGTCGATTCCACTAAAGGACCAATATTGATAATCTCTCTGTTCATGTGCGTATCTTTTATGTTTGATATGATGAAACAATTTCTCATACGATCCACGGAGTATATTACGATGTTACCCTTCATGTGTATCAGTAACTGAGAGGAATGTAAAATTACTGTTTTACCCCTCGAGTTATTATTTCACTAACTCCTTTGTTATTTGTTAATGAGAAAAACATAAAGTGAGATGTCTATACATGTCACATGTTTTAATCAAAGAATGAACTCATTCAATTGAATACCTGGCCAAGTTTATTCATTCACACTCTCATAACAAAGCATAGTGTGATACTACTGCATTTGCATTGTTGTTACATGAATTCCATATCTGTGAATCATGTAACCCAACATTGCATCCTTGTGACACCAACAGTCGGGTCATATGCAACTAAAATTTAGTCATTGCCCATTGACGAATCAAATGTCACAAAGTGCAATGTCAATTACATATTCACTTCACGATTAAGGTAAGTATCATAATACTCCTTTAGTTGTGAACTTGAAGCCTCGAGTGTGTAAACAGTTTTGTCTCAAGCTTCTAAGTGTCCCGGTCTTGTTCAGTATCTTCTATAAGATACCAAGTATGAATCATAGAGTCACAACTCTCTATATCACAAGATGAGATATCATGATTCATGCTAACAATCAATAATAAGATTCGATTGCTCTATCGATCTTTAGATTGCGAACAAATGTTTCAAACTTGTCACAAGGGGTTATCTTGTCAAGTCTGTACTTAACACCCTTTTCGTTGATGACAGTTTCAGAGCATAGCTTAAACATAACTAAACACAATCTCATAAAGAATGAACATTTATTAATATCAATGTTTCAACAAAATATAAATACACAAAGTATCTCAATGTCTAATATCTCCTTTGTGGGCACCAATCCCAACACAAATCCGTTTATTTTCCGTTTGATGTGAGAAAACAATTCTTCACACGATCCACAGAGTATTTTACAATATTACCCTTCATGAATATCAGTAATTCAGAGGAATGTAAAATTACCATTTTACCCCTGAGTTATTATTTCACTAACTCCTTTGTTATTTGTGAATGAGAAAAACATATAGTGAGAGGTCTTTACATGTCACATGTTTTAATCAAAGAATATTCTATTCGATGAACATCAGGTCTGGTTTATTCATTCACACTCTCATAACAAAGCATAGTGTGATACTAATGCATTGGCATTGTTTCAACATGAATTCTGTATCTATGAATCACATAATCCAATATAACAACGTTATGACACCCACCGCCAGGTCAGATGCAACTATAATTTAGCCATTTCCCATCGACAAATCAAATGTCATAAAGTGTCACATCGATTATGCATTCACTTCAGGATTTAGGTAAGTACCAAAATACCTATCGTATGTGATTTTGAAGTTTCGAGTGATTAAACAGTTTTATCTCGAGTTTCAGAGTATCACAGGTCTTGTTCAATATCTTCTAAAAGATTTTGAGTCCGAGTATAGAAGCTCAAGATTTGTTCATTTGGATCCATAAGGTCACTACTATAGGTCATTGGAGTAGGATTGTTAAACAAGAAGCTAAGTCAAAATAAGTTCAAATGTTGTACTAGACTTTTTCCCGGAAAATGTCTAAAGGGTAATTTTTTTCGCGTGGACAGAAAATGATGTGAATGTCAAAATAAGATTTTGAATATTTTCATATGATGAAAATATAAATTATTTTCTAAAGCCGAAAAGTCGTTTGAGGCATTAAGAAATTAATTTCATTATTTGTGCAATAATAATTCTACAATGGGTATTTTAAGAATGATTTTTAAAGAAATAAGGTAGCATCTAGATGCCCCTTGCCTAACTATAGACTTCGGCCAACATGCATCAAAGATGAGAGTTTTATTTCCCTTTAATTATAAGGATAATTACCCAAAACGAAAAGAGTTAATAAATTTCATTGAGAATGAGATAAATAAGCTAAGTGAGGAAACAAATTTCCTCCTTGCTTGAGTATCATGGCCGACCACATTAGAAGAGAAAGGAGAAGGGAAAATCAAATATTGTGTCATGAATACATTATTATTTCATGAATGAATAATTGACCTTTATAGATTTTCCTTCTCGTATGAATAGAGTCTCACATAGAGATGTGAAGTTTAAGCCTTTTTCTAGCGTTCTCTTGATTTTGGCCGTCCCTCTCTTCTCTCTCGCTCTAGAAAATACTTCTTTTATTTTGGAACCTAAATCCTCATTAGACTTAAGCTTAATTAGCTTTCTAGCTCATAGACTTGTTCTTGAGCTATTGTGTTTAATTGTGCACACACACAAACCGTTCTAAACCTCTATAGACTCTTGTAATAGAAACCTTAGGTTTCTCGAGTTCACATTTAGGCTTGAAGGAATCGAGGTAGAAGAGAAGATCAACCTTTCTCAAGATCCATCTAAATCAAGGTACAAAAAAGGTTAGTATTCAAGCTCTCTAAATAATGTTTTAATTCATAACATGTATATGCACTTTGTTAGGTTAGTAAAAAATTATTAATGTGTTAATGATAATTTTTTCTTAACCCTAGACCTATTCCAACAATCACATAGGCGGGAATCGACTGAAGCAAAAACTTAATGAGAACCTCTCTGCATGCCTATGAAAGGGAGAGACCGTTCCAACTCTTAATCTTTTCCAAATCACGGTCTCTCACAAACCCAAAAAGCTCCGTCGTCCTCCAACTAGTAAACGTTGGAATACCTAAGTGTCGCTCGTTGCACTCCGTCCTCCTGACTCCTAGGATCTGGGCTAAAGCCTCCCCGTTCTCATTGCTAATATTTGTATCGAAGCAGAAATCGGACTTTTGAAAGCTCACCATCTGGCCCGACGCCTCCAAATAAGTCCGTAAAATGTATGTGAACCTGTCGTACTCCTCAGGTCTCACTCGACAGAAGACCATGCTTTCATTTGCGAAGAGAAGATGCGACACATGTAGATTCTGGAATTGGACTACTAAAATCGCTCCAGCATCCTCACTCGCTTGAATAGGCTTGAGAGACCTTCAAAACAAAAGAGGAATAAAAAGGGAGAGAAAGAGTCCCCCTGACAGAGGGTTCTAAAAGGAGTCACACTGCCTCGGGTGGAGGAATTGATTTTAAAGGAAGCTGGCTGAGGTAACGCATCTCATATTAAGGTGCACCCACTGCATGTTGTACCCTAGTCTCAACATCATTTACTCCAAGTAGACCCTCTCGACCGTGTCGAATGCCTTCGCCTTGTCTTGTGAGCCGCACACTTTTCCATTTTTGAAGCGTTTCCAGTTCATTTTGTTGAGAGCCTCGAATCCAATCATAAAATTATTAAAGATCAGTCTACCCCCTACAATCGCCCTCTGGGACTCAAAAATAGCATCCTGCATTGGGATATTAAGATGGTTGACCATACACTTGGCCAGTATCTTATAGATAACATTGCACATGTTGATCGGTCTGAAGTCACTGACTCGTCTCGGATCCTCTACTTTGGGGATGTGGGTAACCATGGTATTATTAATGGTGGCCACCTCATCCCCGTTGTTAAGAATTTCTAGGCAGGTCTTCAAGACCGACTCACCCATAACGTCCCAATATCTCTTGTAGAAAAGGTCGGGAAATCAGTCGCTCCCGGGGTCTTGATCGCATCCATCGAGAAGAGCGCCGTTTTAGCCTCCCCTGGCTCAAAAGGTTGCTCCAACTCAGCGTTCAAAGCCTCTGAGATCCTAGGTTGTACACCCAATGTCACTAACTCAATGCTCTGCGAAGAAGGCCTTGCCTAAGAGAAAATGTCACCGAAGTAACCAGAGATGATCCTCTTTATTTGAGTTTCTCCACTGTGCCAATCCCCATGCTCTTCCTACAACCCTCTCACGGCATTTGTCTTCCTCCTAGCACAAGCCTTTTTGTGAAAAAGATTTGCATTCTTATCCCCGCACCGCTTCCAGGACACTCTGCACCTCTGCCTCCTGTACTGCTCCTCCCTCTCTACTCTGGCTTCGAGCTATCTCTCATTCTGTCTGAAGGAATCCATGCAGAAATTCGGGCTTGATCGTCCCGCAATCTCGACTATCCTCTTCTGCTTCTCAATCTTGTCTCTGATCTCAATTTTCCTCTTGCCACCCCAGCGGGAGAGGCTCTTTCTTCACTAGCTGATTGCATTATCTAAGCCCGGCCTCTGATCACTACTTTGGCCAATCCACCAAGCTCTCCGGATCCGCTCGTCACATTCGGCTTCTCCTATCCAAGATTCTTCGAAGAAGAATCTCCTCGTCTTCCTGCTCGAACGACGATCTCTAAAACTCGCCGTAAGCAAAATCAGAGGTCTATGATCCGATCGCCAAAAACTCAAGTGCCGCACTGTGCGCAAAGGAAAGAGGTCGCTCCAGTCGCCTATCATCGCGTTTGCGGCCATCGTTCTCAAAGGGTGCCGCTCTCTCAATAGGAGCAACTAAAGTTGAATCTACTAAATTAGAAACTTCTAAAGTATGTGTAGCATAAAGTAAATCTCTATCTTCTAGGTCATCATGAGGTATAACTATAACGGTAGGTAAGTCTCTATGCTGTAAGAAATCATAAGCAATAGGGTCAGAAGGATAGAGTACTTGCAATTTGTCGCGGTGTGTGGAAAAGTGTCTCCAGACTCTAGAGGGAGGCCCCGCGAGCTGCGAGTCCCTACTCCCAATGGCATAGGTGGAAGAGAGTTGCCAAGAAGTCGTGCATGGGCTCACGTAGGCTCATGTGCATGCGTGTAGAAGAGACGTGTCATTTTCTTCAGGTTCTCGGCCCGACTTCTCACACTGCCCGTTTCGAACCTTGAATGATTTTCTCCCGAGCCCGCCACCACAAGGCAAAGGCCTAGATTCGAATCATGACTAGGCATGGGCTCCTCCAGCTCCATGATGAGTTTCCTTTTCATCTTCATTAAACCGGCCTCATCTTGCTTTCGAAATGTACCGAGGCCCATTTGGCTTGAGGGGAGTTCCTTGTTTTCAAAAAACGTGGACTGGCCCATTCCAGGGCAGACTTTGAGGACATCACACAGCTGAAGCCCATCAGCGCTACAGCAGCTTTCACCTGGCAATGATGGAGTGAATGTGGGGCCCATTGCTTCTTCTTCGGTTAAAAGAGTCCCCAAATTCTCCAGAGACACAACTTCTTTTAAAATACAATCTTCATATTCGTCCACAGAGACTCGAACCACCCCATTTCTTCTCGTGTCTACCCCACTTGCACGAGATGAGGGACAGTGGGTATGAACCTGGTTCCCAAGAGCGTGTCTACTTGTGGGCTTCTTCCTCTGCGTGATTATGGATTTTGCAGGGAGAGACACGCACTGAGACGCCAAAGGGGGAAGTTCAAAAGTAACTGTTGGACCCTCTGTGTGCAAGGGAACGAAAAATAGACATGGCTGAGCTGGCTCCTCCACGTCATCGACAACCTGAGCTTTGTCTTTCCACGTTAGAATGTGTTTTCTGGCCATCGGTGAGCATCTCTGAACTCCATCTCTCGTCGACTTCGAAGCACGTCCTTCCTCCAAAGGTGGGTTGGTCTTAGATCTGATGCTTCTAGCCTACGAGGGAGATAGTGGGGCTTTCTTCGTCTGGTCACTCTTCTTCTTCAATGGGAGGGAAGTTCAAGGAGTCCTAGACCGATGTTGCAGGCGAATATTGGCTTGTTATTTGTCTGAGTGATTGACATGTTGCTTCACCGGAATCGTCCCTGGATCCCTGGTTGATCGCGGGCCACTCACATCAAAACACGAGATGTGGGTAGTATTACCTGCCGAGGGCTGAGTGTGTGATTGACATGTTGCTTCACCGGAATCGTCCCTGGATCCCTGGTTGATCGCGGGCCACTCACATCAAAACACGAGATGTGGGTAGTATTACCTGCCGAGGGCTGAGTGCCTGTTTCAGATTTCCTTTGTCATCTTTAATCTTCAATGGTGTACTCTTGCAGAGGTTTGGTTGTGCCTGACCAGACCATATGAGAAACAAAGTGGTGGGAGTTTCTCGTACTTGAACGCTATCCATAAGTTTTTCCTCCGACCGGTATGTAACAACCGGGGCATATCGGAGCTGTGAGCTTGACATCTATCTTTCATCTGAAAAAGTCTTTCAGCACCGATCCGAAAGAGCCATTCCAGTGCAAGTAAGATATCTCTCCTCCTAATGTTGCACTTCTTCTCACTTCTTCTATGTTCTAGCCGTTGGTGGAACCCCATATAGTCTCATCCACAAGGACATGGTCTCGAACCTACATTCTATCTAGTCTCCAAATTTTGGCTAGACTTCCAAGAGTAGAAAACTTCCATTGAAGAACCAAGGGCCTAAGTCCAAAATTTTTTGTAGGTTTTCAGCAAAGCAAACTCCAAAGTGACGAGCAAAACCCCCTCAGCTCTGTCGAGCAACTTCAATTTCCAGCCCTTGGTATGAGATCATATCCTCTGCAAAATAATGTTCAACAGTTTTAAGGAACCAACCTTTGCGCCAATGATTTTCCGGAACACCGTAAGGCTGCTTTTCGAGTGCTTCTCCTCGGCGTCTTGACTAGATTTGACCTCCCAATCTTCCTTGTCCACTGTTAAACCTTCTGCTAGGGCTGCTAGGGAGTCAACTTTTGGAATAAAAGGTTTAAAAGAGTATTTTTTTTACCTACTATGTTAATGAATTTCGGCTAAATATTTGAGTGGGGTCCACTAATCCGAATTGGATAATTTTTCTATTTTCTTATTCCTTATTGCAACGAGTATAAGATTGAATATTTATTTTCTAAAATCAATTTTATAATGAATGAGAAATTGATGCTCTAAGCATGCTAAAAATTACATATGATACGTGTTGTTTAGAGAAGTGAGAGGTTGTGTAATGAAAAGAGTAACATATTGGTTGCGAGTGTGTGTTGGTGAAGTGTTTATAAAGGATTCTCGTCCTTAAGGTGACATATAAGTGTAAGGGAGGAGGGTGTGGGTGGGTTAGCTCTAACCCCTCGCGCGCACACACACACGTCCCGCCGCCGAGCCGAGCCGAGCCGGGCCGGGCCCGGGCCCGGGCTCAGTCTTGGGTCTTGGATCTTGGATCTTGGAAATTTAGGCTCTTCTTTGGCTTTCGGACTTCTAGGCCCAATCCTTATCTTTTTATTACAAAAATCACTTCTATTATGTTTTAATTCATCAAATAACTTATTCGTTATGATGGGAATTAACATATAACTTTGACTTGCGCCCAAACGGTTTTGGAACATTTTACAACCAAAATGATATTCATTAAGAGGCACGTTTATGGTCGAATAGGTGGCCATTAAGGGTGGTCAGTTTTGGCTATTCAAGTCATCAGAGTAAAGGGCATTGAGAGCCCTAAATGACCAGCTGAATGGTTTGTAACAACCTTGTAGTCTTGCCTATAAAAGGGAGGTTAAGCATCATTCTACACACACCAAAATATACATTGAGACATAGCATTGCTCTATCAAATCCTCCTCTCTCTTCCACTCCGAAATTTCTTTTCTTTTGTAGTCTAATAGAAGTTTAAAGTGGTGCTAAACTCGTCTCAAAGTTGTTGTATCCTGGGAGGCTTTCGCTCAATTTATCAAGCACATGTGGAGGGCAATAAAAAGTTTCAAGGAAACCATCCAATGGGCCTCAAATACTTTCTTCTTTTTATACTACTTCTGGTTTTGTGTTCATCTTATTTCCTTGTATTTGTCTTCTGTTTATTCTCTATATTAATCATAATATTTCTAACAATCTTGAAACTTTTTATTAGACATACTGCGAGGAAAGAATATTTACGTACCCCGACGAGTCGTTTATCATTTAATCAAAAATTTTGGTAATTTTTTTTTTGTCAAAGTATAAACGACGTGCCATGTGACAGCTTTTCATATTAGCAGACACAATAACGTTTACTTAACTTGATGTCTAGATTACGTATGCATAAAGCATAACAAGTCCTAAACATTAACCCTCTAGGCTTAGACACACATCAGACAATATAAACATTCATACTATATTTCTATTCACACACAGTTCACAAAACATTACTCAAAATAAGGCCCATAAAGTCAAACTAGTTCATATACGAGATCTTGCCTGTGTGGAGGGGCCTTCCAGTCAACCCGTTATTGTACCTACATATTTTATTCACAATCCTTACCTATATCACAAAAATAGAGTGATTTAATGCCCAGTAAGCTGAAACGATGCATATGATATGAATGTCAATTACAACTCAATACATTATTTTCACATTCTCTCATTTGTAAACTTTTCTTACTCGCGTGCATGGTATGTGTTGTAAGAGGTTCACCATGTCTTTTCTCGCATACATGCATGACTAACTCAAACCAAAACCACAAGATCCCATACTCAACACGGTTTGGCGGTCGTGGCCAACGATACACAATACTACATATGGCCCAACGACTCGTGAGACCAATCCTATCTCACGGGCCATGGTTAACTCCCCAATCCTAGGAGTTAACCAAACTGGTTCCCTGATCCTAGGAACCAGTCAAGCCATCCATGAATGACCCACAGCTCGCACCATTTTTACATAAACTTCATTTCTCATTTCAAACTATTTTCACTTTCATTTTATAAAATATGCACATGTATGCAAATGCAATCAACTAAACAAACACGTGTCATGTAAATGCAAACATACACACAACACGCAACACACAACAAATTATTTTTGTGATACAGTTCAAATGTTTCTACTTACCTTATATTAGTCTAGAGCTTACTTTACTAGTCTCTCTCACACAAGGCTCTCGATTCACCGAGATCCTGAATTAAATTAAAGATTGGTGGTTAATAACGAGTATTCACCACGCGTACATCATGACTCTAAGGAAACTTTAAGTCGAGCCTAAGTCCAAAACCATCTTAAATTTCCTATTTACACTAATCTTCTGTGCGTGTTGTCGCTGAAATTTGGACAATGTTCAGAGACCTAAGCGGTCAGATCCTCGCTCAGAGCGGGTGACCCTCGCTTCGGCCTAAGCGTGTCAGATCTGGTGTCCAGGATCGTCTCATAGTTGTCGTGTGGTCTTCGAGTCCTTTTGTTATCTAAAAAGAGTACACAGGCGTTAACTAAGAAGGGAAAACAGAGGGGGGTCCTCTGTTTACCTCTCCGACGCTCAACATTAGTATAATAAGGGTGGAGTTTGTAGGATGACAAGGAGGGATCGAAAAGATCAGGCGGAAACGGAGACTAAGGAGTCAACGTTGTTTCGACGCTCGGACCTCGGATCTTAGGGAACAATTCCGATCAGAAGTTGTTCCAGAATCAGCTTCCCGTGGAAGGTATGGCCGAGATAGAGGGAGAATGAGAGAGAGAGAGGGTAGTTTTCTCTTGGGAAAACTTGTCTACCTTGTTGAGAGGCCAATAGGAACTATTTATAGCCCTTGGGGAACCTTGGGTCGACCAAAGAGTGGCATGGACGAGCCAGGACTGGCCAGGGGCGTCCAGGACGAGCCAGGTTCGGCCAAGACATGCCAGGGTCGGCCATGACAGGCCAGGGTCGGCCAGGACGGGCCAGAGGCGGCAAGGACGGGCCAGGGGCGGCTAGGAAGGGCCATGGGCGGCCAGGATGGGCCATGGGCGGCCAGGATGGGCCAGGGGCGTCCAGGACGGGCCAGGGGCGGCCATGACGAGCCATGGTCGGCCAGGACGGGCCAGGGGCAGCCAGGACGGGCCAGGGGCGTCCAAGATGAGCTAGAGTCGGCCAAGATGGGCCAGGGGTGGACAGGACGGGCCAGGGACAGCTGTGGTGAGTCAGGGGGAGCCAGGGAGAGTCAGTGTTGGCCAGGGATGCGGGTGGGTCGATTCTTCCACGAAGGGAGGCCCTTGGAGTTCATGGTTACCCCCCTCGTAGCGTTGGACGTCTCACCATCCCGAGAGATTATGGGAAGGATATGTATTAAGTGTCGTTGCCGTAAATCCGACGACAACAGTGCGTATAATAAAATAAACACGGTCCAAAGACAATATTGAAATTAAGTTGAAAACGACACTACACACTACTTATGAAAGAAAGTGCATATCTCAAACTATAAAACTCCATTTCAATTCCTAAATGAAGTAGACATATGTAGTTTTCTAACAATATATTACAAGCCAAATTCTAATCATGAGAGCTATCTCTAAAACATCTTGTAACAATAAAATTTGCGGACTCGATTATCATATTTCACAGAAGCGACTTTAGGGGCGACATTGTCGCTTCTAAAAGACTAGAAGCGACAGTAGCTTCCAAAGCTATTTTAGGCGTCGAAATTAGAAGCGACAAGTCGGCCCTAAATTCACTTCTAAGGGTCCCAAAAACGTGGGAGAAAATGGTGGGAAAATTTGGCGGGTGACGTTTAGAAGCGACATTAGAAGCAATAATGTCGATTCTAAAAGTATTACCCGCCAAATTTAGAAGCGACATTGTCTCTTTTAAAACTCAAAATGAATTTTTTTTAATTTTTTTCCGATTTAATTGTTTTAAATATTAAATTTTAAATTTATTATTATTTAATTTAAATTTGTATGGAATAAAATTAAAATTAATCATAATTAAATATACTAATTAAGTTTAAATTAACGAAAACGAAATAAATATTAAGTCGAAATTTTAAACATTCAAATGTCGATAATTCATACACACACAAACTACTGAAAATCATAAACGAAATAGGTATAGAAAGTCGATAAGTCTACAACATGAATAAAACTAAGATCTTCTTATGCGTCCTCGACTTCGTCCTCCACATCTTCTGCTGGGTCCGGAAGGAGGCTCGGTGACAGGGTCTGTGGGAAATGATGAAGGCGAAGGCTCATCTAGGCGTTGACGTGGCTGATCCAGAGTGTAATGCGAAACCGAAGCGCTCGAGGGTCCGAACCGAGAAATTTATTGGTTCAATGTCGCACTGAACGCGGGGTCGACATTGATGCTCGGGTTTAGGCTCAAACCAGCGGCCAAGCCGAACACAGCATCTGTGAGAGCTGTCAACTCTTCCTTCTCATACGACGACTTCAAACTCTCGTTCCCAATGGAAGAAGATGAGTCATTGTAGGCCTTGGTTTCAAGCAAGTATGAGCACAGGATGAGTGGCTCAATTCCCGTAGCCCAGTCATGTCGCATCTCGAGAACTTCGATCATAGCAATCTCCTCGAAATTAGTCGTGTCCACCGGCTGTCCCGAAGCCCGAGCTTGCTCTTCTATATCAGCGACACGAGCTTTTATCCGAGTCTGCAAACACAATATAAAATTAATTTTTTATTAATAATTCAAACTATAATGTAAATTTAGAAAAATATTTATACTTACGTGATACTCTCTAGCAGTAGGTGTAGTCCACTGACTATTGTGTGTCGTATGCATCCTCTCCCACGCGGCGAGTGACCCTAGTGTTTTTCTCCCTTCTCCGACCCTCTGCATTTAACACATTATGACTATAACATATAACTTATGTAAAATATTTATAGTTAATTTGTAATTGAATGAAAATATACGTTCGTGACTGTGACGATACTCGAGAAATGAGATCGTGCCTTGTCGGCTCTACGTGGTCTTTTTGGTCTGACTCTGTTTTTTTAGACGTTTTATGTAAATAAACAATGGTTAGGGTAAGAAAACTTGTTTTTAAAATTAAAATGATTTATTAAAGGTTTAATCGATCTAATTGATTCCTGAAACTCCTCTGTGTCCATCCTATCTATCAGCTCATACTACATTTGGTTTGACATGCCTTTGGGTGTCCGCGCGAGAGCCTCCTCTCGATCTCCGCCGCAGTGAATCCGGTAAATCCGACTGTCCTTCGCCTTCCCTTCACGCAGACGCTTCTTCGCGTCGCGAATAATGGCCTTTTTGATGAGTCTAGAGTGGCACGCCACCAAAATGAGTTCTCCCAACTCACTCTCGTACACAAATTTGTCGTAAATTCCTGACAAAACCACCGCTTGTTGTTGCGGCAAGACGCTATTCCAATTGGGCGTCGGAGGAGGAATGTGCTCTCGCACCAAAACTCCAAGGCTGTTGGCGAACGTCCCAATTTGCTCGCCTTTTCTTACGCTCTCAACGTATTAAACTTAACATATTCAACTTATATTTAACATATTAAACATAACATATTCAACTTATAATTAACTTATATTCAACATATTCAAATTAATTCATCTCAACATATTCAACTAAACTTAAATGCAACATTCAAATCAACATATTTAAATTAACATATTCAATTAAACTTAAATTTTACATATTCAACTAAACTCAAATTCAACATCTTCAAATTAACATATTAAACTTAACATATTAAACTAAATTTTTAGTTATTTAATTATTACAAATATAACCTTGTGAGAGGAAACGAGCAGTGGAGAACTAGACAGCGGTCAGTACGAGGGTGCGATCAACTCGACCACAACGCGAAAATCTAAATAAATATTAAAAACCGTATTAAAACAAAACTAACAATTAATGCTATATAAAATATATTAACAAAACTAAGAAACGACTAACAATTACACTTAAATTTAACCAAACTAAAAAAAACTTACCGATAACTAGGGAATGAAGTGGCGGCCAGTGTCAAGCTGGCGGTTGGAAAATGGCTGACCGGAAAAGAGAAATTAGACCGGAACGGAAAAATAAAAAAATGAGACCGGCATCGCAGGTTCGGCCTGAGAGAGATGGGCAGAGGGGTGGCCGGAGAGAGAGAGACAGGATGGGCAGGAGAGAGAGAAGACTCGAGGGGGGGGGCGGAAAAGAGAGAAGGGAGGAGGGGCGGGAGAGAGATGGGCGGCCGGAAAAGAGAGAGAGATGGACGAAGGGCCGGGAGAGAGAGGGGTGGCCAGAGAGAGAGAGAGGAGGGGCAGGAGAGAGGGATGGGTGCAGGGGCGGACGGAGAGAGAAAGAAGAGGGGCGGTAGAGTGAGAGGGGCGGATGGGCAGCCAGAAAGAGGGAGGTGCGGCGGGGCGGTCGGAGAGAGAAAGGAGGGGCGAGAGAAAATCAGAGAGAGGGGAAGAGAGGGGAGGGTCGGGTGCTTTAAAAGCCCTAGGGACATTTGAAGCGACATTAGAAGCGACTAGTCACTTCCAATGTCCGCCAAAACCAAAACGACAACGTTTTGGTAAGTGGGGGCATTAGAAGTGACTTGTCGCTTCTAATGTCCCTCCGGTGAAATTTTGGCGGAAAGGTTTTGGAGTCACAAATTTTGGGGATTAGAAGCGGAGAAATCTATACTTAGTGAAATTTTGCGGAGAAATTTTGGAGCCAACTAATTTGGCTATTAGAAGCAACTAGTCGCTTCTAATGCCCAAACATACTAAAATATTTGGCGCGGAGGGTGCGAGCCAATATTTTTGGCTTTTAGAAGCGACTTGTCACTTCTAATATGTCGATTCTGACAATTAGAAATGACTATACGCTTCTTAAGGTCAAAGATTTTATTTTTCGGGAAAAATAAGGGTGTTTAGGTAAGAAGCGACTTGTCTCTACTAAAGGTGAAAAGCCGCTTCTAATTAGAAGCGACTAGTCGCTTCTAATGCCCCCCGTCGCTTCTAAAGGTCATTTTTGTAGTAGTGTGGACCACCCCATATACGGACGTGGTGTAAAACAGATTTTCTACCACTCCATCTTTCATAGGGAGTACACGGGACCGTCTTTGACAGAACCTGATTTAGAATGTAAAGCTTTCATTGTTAGGGAATTTCCCTAGAACGAGTCAGGAAGGGATGACTAGTTCATAATCGAACTCACCATATCTACCAGAGTTTGATTCCTTCTCTCTGACACACCGTTTCTTTGTGGAGTGCCATGTGCTGTAAGCTGAGAATGAATCCTTTCTTCTCTAAGAAGATCTTCAAACTCTGCATACAAGTACTCTCCCCCTCGACCTGAGAACCCGTTCGGTTTTCATTTTTGAGCTCTCTCACTATCCTTTTAGAAGCAGAGGTCGAGGCTCTGTGTTCAGAAACATTGAGCTCTCCCAACTTCTTCTTGTTTTTAGGGAGGAGTCCCTCAGAAGTCTGCAACTCCTTCATGAGTTAAATAACAGTGTATTCGAGCTTGTTCATGGAGTAGTTGAGACGGAAGCTATCGAATGATTCCGACAGAGTTTTCATGATCATGTAGATCTTGGTCTCTCCGTCAATCTCAGAGCCTAGAATCTCCATGTCGTTCAGGTGACCCATGATCAGTAGCATGTGTTCTCGAACTGAAGATCTTGGCTTTATCCTGCATTTCATAACACTGTGGATAGTTTGCTGTCGCGCCTGACGCCTATGACATCCAAACATCTCATGGAGATTGAATAGAATGTCTTGTGCTGTGGGCATTTCACGATGATATTGTTGCAACACGTTGCTCATAGATGCTAAAATGTAACATCTAGCAATCTCATCGGACCTCATTCACGCATCATAGGCGTCCTTTTCTTCTTTACTCTAATCAGAACTCGGAGGAAAGGGACATGGGGTCGTGAGAACGTACTTGTGCTTTTTCACCGTTAGTATGATGTCGAGGTTACGTTTCCAGTCAACGTAATTCTCATCCTCCGCGCCCTCCGCGTCCTCCGCGCCAAATATTTCAGTATGTCTAGGCATTAGAAGCGACTGGTCGCTTCTAATGTTGCTTCTAATGCCCAAATTATTTGGCTCCAAAATTTCTCCACCAAAATTTCACTAAATGTTGGAAATTGGGCATTAGAAGCGGCTAGCCTCTTCTAAATGTCGCTTCTAATGCCCAAAATCTTTGGCTCCAAAACTTTTCTGCCAAAATTTCACCTATGGGGACATTAGAAGCACATGTCGCTACTAATGTCCCCACTTACCAAAACGTTTTTGTTTTGGTTTTGAGACTCGAAGACCTAACCGGTCAGATCCCCCCTCGAAGCGAGTGACCCTCGCTCCGGCCTTAGCGTGTTGGATCCGGTGTCTTGGATCGTCTATTATCTATTTTGGGGTTCTCGAGTTCTTCTAGTACCTGAAACGGATGAATAAACGTGAAATAAGAAGGGAAAACAGAGGGGCGGTCCTCTGTTTAGCTCTCCCACACTCAACATTAGTTTGCGTGTGGGCGGAGTTGTTAGGATGACATGGGGGATATCGACAAGGTTGAGGGAAACGGAGGTGGTTGGACCAACGTCGTTTCGAGACTCGAACCTTGGATTAAAGGAGAATTATTTAGGAGAAAATTCATTACCTTTCATGGGAGGCAACTTTGGCTATTTATAGCCAAAATGGTTGTTGCAAAACGCCTTAGGTTGGTCAGGGCCGGCAAGGGGTGTGTCAAGGCCGGCCAAGGGCGTGCCAAGGCCGGGCAAGGCGGGTCAGGGCCGGCCATGGCGTGTTAGGTCCGGCCAGGGGCGTGCTAGGGCCGGCCAAGGCGGGTCAGGGCCGGCCAAGGTGTGTCAGGGCTGGCCGGGGCGTTTCAGGGCCGGCCAAGAGTGTGTTAGAGCCGGCCAAGGGTGTGTCAGGGCCGGCCAAGGAGGGTCAGGGTCGGCCAGGGCGCGGTAGGGCCGGTTCTCTAGCGCCGGGGGAGGTCGTAGCCCCTCCAACAGTCTTGTTTGCTGCGATTGGACTCCGGCCTCCGAGAGAGCTTTCAGGATTGATATGTATATATTCCGAGTTGTCGAAAAACCGACGACAACATTAGCCCCCGAGGTCAATGCTGAGCGTATGACCGAAAATGAACTCAGAATCAGGATCCTCCCACTATCGTTCGAACCCGACCTATGAAGGCGTGCCATGTTGTGACTTCATAAACTAAGGGTCTCTCGTGGCTTCTTGCATCTTGCGTAGCAGTCGCTTGATCAGAATTATTGTCTCCCTAAATGTCATTTTATGTACTGCTCCCGAGTGCGTTCTTTTGCCTTATTCTGGCGTGTGAGTTTTGCTGTGAGAGGCTAAGTTGGATGTCGCATTTGGAACGACGTATTTTCATCGAGTAGCCATTAGGAGATAGCTTGGGCGTCGTTTAGGAGCGATGTATTTTTGTCGAGTTGCCGTTAGGGGCTGACTCGGACGTCGTTTAGGAGTGACGCATTTTCGTCGAGTTGCTATTAGGAGCTGACTCGGACGTCGTTTAGGAGCGACGTATTTTCTTCAAGTTGCCGTTAGGGTCTGACTCGGTCGTCGTTTAGGAGTGAAGTATTTTCGTCGAGTAGCCGTTAGGGTTGACTCAGATATCATTTAGGAGCGACGTATTTTCGTCGAGTAGCCGTTAGGGTCTGACTCGGACGTCGATTATGAGCGACGTATTTTCATCAAGTAACGTTAGGAGCTTACTCGGACGTTGTTTTGGAGCGACATATTTTCATCGAGTTTCCGTTAGGAGCAAACTCGGACGTCGTTTAGGAGCGACGTATTTTCGTCGAGTTGCCGTTAGGGCCTGACTCGAACTTCGTTTAGGAGCGACATATTTTCATCGAGTAGCCGTTAGGAGCTAACTCGGACGTCATTTAGGAGCGACGTATTTTCGTCGAGTTGCCGTTAGAAGTTAACTCGGATTTCGTTAATTATCGACTTTGTTATTGACCCGCACTAGCCCCCCGAGTTTGGTGGATTCGTGGAATGACCATGAAACACAAATATGGAGAATACGACATAGGGAGAATAACAAAGGACATTTTTTGTTGCGAAACATAGAATTTGACCTGTTTTTGGGCTCGTAGCCTTGTTTGAGATACATAGGAAAGGGACATAGCATGTTGTAGGGTGAACTTGCACCCCCTTATGCCATCGAGCTGGCGGGTGAAGTTGCGGGAGAGCTCCCCACCGAGCTACTTGATTACCGAGAGCATGTGATGGATTCCTTGAGTCTTCCATCTTGAATCAGCGCCTCGATTCGCTTCTTTAGCTTGAAAAAGTCAAAGGTCATATGTCCATGATCCCAGTGGTATTCACAGAACTTGCTATGGTCCCGCATCGCGTAACCTTTTTCAATGGAGCAGGGGACCCCAGCTTATCTCGGTGAAGATCCATGATTTGGGCCGAGGAAGTACTCAGCGGAGTCATAACCTCCATTCGAAATTCGGCTATTAGTGGCCTTTTTGACTTTGACGGAGGGTTGCCATTGGAGACATGGTTATCCCTCCCCTTTTTTCTCCCATTGAGATATTCTGCTATCCTCATATGGGCCCTTGCCTTTGCCGTAAGCTCGGCCATGTCCCTCGGGACGTCTCCCACAATAGATTTTTGAAAGTCACTAAGTATAGACCCTTCGGTGATGGCGGCGATGGCGTCTCTATCATCAAAGTGGTCAACTTTGTGAGATTCTTTTGTAAATCGAGCTATGTATTGGAGTAACCTCTCGTCATTCTCTTGCCTGACTGTCCAAAGGTGGGACTTGGACTTCTTTTGCGTTACTAACGTAACGAAGCGAGCAAGGAAAGCCTCCCGGAGAGCCTGGAATGAGATGATGCTTCTCAAGTTTAGGCCCTGAAACCATTCGAAGCCTGACCCTGTCAAGGCGAGACTAAACGCTTGACAAGTATCGCATCCGGCAGCCCCTGCATCACCATTCAGGTCTCATAATGTTGGATGTGGAAATTAGGATCCGAGCGTCCGTCGTACGGAGGTATGGAAGGGAGTTTGAATCCTCCTTTGGG
Source organism: Urtica urens (assembly GCA_958296335.1). Lineage (NCBI taxonomy): Eukaryota > Viridiplantae > Streptophyta > Magnoliopsida > Rosales > Urticaceae > Urtica > Urtica urens. The sequence goes on from OY282520.1 coordinate 36,750,972, forward strand.
TGGATACGCCAACACCGTCGCTGCAAAGGGCGAATGCGAACCTTCCGGGCCATTGTAGGGCATAGAGCCTCCTGAGGCCGCTTCGCGAAGCTCGATGATCTGATTCTGGAGTCCCCGAATCATGGTGATCACTTTGAGCCCATTAGCGGTCGGCCCTACTGGCGTAGGGACTCGTCGCACATTCGACCCAGGGTCTATGATTTGGAAAGGAGGATTCTCGAGGGTAGTGGCTTCGGCGGCCGCTCGTCGAGCATCCAGCCTTTACCTCAGATCCTCCTTTGCGTGACGCAAGGTTCCAACCATGGAAGGGTAACCTTTGCAGTGAACCCAGCGACTATCTATCCTAAACCTTTGCGGTGAACCCAGCGACTATCTTTCCTTCCGCTGCTCTCACGTGAAGAGGTAAAACGCACACTTTAAGATCTTCCGCTGTGGGAGTTATCACCGGTAACCCTTGCTTGAGGGTTGCATGATCCTTCGCGTCGCGAATTGGTTCAACCGTGACTTGTCATGGGAAAGCATGGAGCGTCGCTCCTGCGCACAATTGGAGAGCATGTGAAGGTTTGACTTATGTCCGTCTCCAGGTTGTCGTCATTTTTGACACAATTCTCATCCGAGAATGTTCAAGAGTAAACTCTTAATTACCCCTGGCTGCGCTAGAAACTCTGCCAAGCGCTTGTTCGTCCCTTTGTTTAGGCCACCTTCGTTATCACAAACGGGGGAAGGACTATCTTCGGAACTCCTCACCGTTGGCTGTCGCCCAGTTCCCCTATGGGGGAGTTGCCGAAACTCGTACCGCGAACTAGCAGCTCGAGCGATTGGTCTATTTGATCGGGTAGCTGCAGAAGCTGCTGGAACGTCGCTCATTATTTCAACGAGTGGATGAGAAAGGAGAAGAAATAGAGAGATGTGGTTGTTAACCACAAGCTCGAAGGTTCGACCCTTCCTTCTAGCGCCAAAAATATTGTCCCAGAAATTTGGACAACGTTCAGAGACCTAATCGGTTAGATCCCCGCTCGGGGCGAGTGACCCTTGCTTTGGCCTTAGCGTGTTGTATCCGGTGTCCCGTATCGTCTCTTAGTTGTGTTGGGGTCTTCGATTTCATCTAGTACCTGAAACGGATGAATAAACGTGAAATAAGAAGGGAAAATAGAGGGGGGGGTCCTCTGTTTACCTCTCCCACGCTCAACATTAGTTTGCGTGTGGGCGGAATAGTTAGGATGAAAGGGGGGAGATCGACAAGGTTGAGGGAAACAAAGGACAAACATCGTTTTGGGATCAAAAGAGAACTCTCGGGAGAGAATTTTTTAGGAGAAAATTCATTACCTTTTATGGCAGGCGACTTCGGCTATTTATAGCCAAAGTGGTTGTTGCAAAACGCCTGAGGTGGGTCAGGGCCAGCCACGGGCGTGTCAGGGCCAGCGAGGAGTGTGCCAGGGCCGGCCAGGGCATGTCAAGGCCGGCCAATGGCGTGCCAGGGCCGGCCTAGCCGACGTCGGCCAGGGCGTGTCAGGCCGACCGGGGCGTGTTAGGGCTGGCCAGACCGTGTAAGGGCCAGCCAGAGTGAGTCAGGGCCGGCTAGAGCGTGTCAAGGCCGGCCAAGGGTTTGTCAGGGCCGGCCACAAGCGTTTCAAGGCCGGCCAAGGGTGTGCCAGGGTCGACCAAGGCGGGCTAGGGCCGACCAGGCGCGGAAGGGCCGGTGCTCTCTCACCGGGGGAGCTCATGGCGCCTCGACGGTCCTATTTGCGGCGATTGGACCTCGGCCTCCGAGAGATCTTTCGGAAGTGATACCTTTAACTAGTCAAACAAATTTCAAAACTAGTCATTAAACCTATATTTTAATGTCTTTAAATAGCTCTAATACCTTTTGATGGAATTTATTTAACGATTAAACAATTAATTATATAACATATCGAATCTATGGCAGAATTATATAATTAGATCTAATATATTAAAAACAATTTTTAATATATTTAAACAACCTAATCATTAAAATTTATAGACATGTTAACAAACAATTTTATTTAAACATGTTGATCTAAAATTTAACACATTATCAACCTACATAAACAATTTATATATTTATATGTATTCAAATCGTTGAGAGTCGCTTCCTAAAAGTATTGTAAACAATCTGTACGTTGCTAGCTATCTCCGGAAGGCCACACCGAGTCAAACAAGTGAATGAGACTCGTGGGATTGGCTTGGGCATACGCTGGATGGACAGGAACTTTGCCGGACAGGGAGGCTTGCTGGGAGAAAGACTCACCGGACTGGAGGACATGTGCGCCTTTAGAGCTTCGCCAGACTAAAGCAGGGACGCACGCTAGACAGCCAGTGCGCCTGGACACCTCTGCCAGACAGGGAAGGTTGGCGCCTTGGAGGAGTCCCTGGACAGGGTCTTGTGCTTAGGAGAAATCGCCGAATAGGGACAGACTCGCCGGACAGGGCTGGGCACATCCAAGGACAATCGGCCAAGATCTTTGGAGCTTCGAATAGACTCTAAAAATAAAATCCTCGCATAATTTAATTCACTGAAACACCACTATTGAGAATCAACAATAATACACAAAGAAATTATTGAGATTGAGAGAGTTGGTTCTTCTATGAACTCTCGGAAATAAAGGGATCACTCAACAAATGAAAGAAAATACTTTTTCTTTCTTTGTTCTCTCTGAGGAATTCGGACGAGTCTCACAAGAAGGGGAAGGGGGAATTTCGCTGAAAATCTTCTCTAGGTTTAGTTGAAATTAGGGTTTCCTTAAGCTCTTATATAAGCGAGTTAAACGGGCTTAAGTGTTGGAATTTTTTTAACAATTAAACAATATTTATTATAATACACATCCTATGTGGCGGAAAATTATAATTAGATCTAATATATTAAAACCAATTTTAATATATTTAACAACCTAAGGCATTAAAATTTATTGAGTAATTATAAACAATTTATAATACACAAGCTCAATCAAATAATAATAATTTATATAACAATTATATAATTTATATTTAATTATTTAATTGAGAATGACTTACGTAAATAGTTGTAAACAACTATGACGTTTTTAGCTATCTCCGGAATGCCACGTCACGCTCAAATCCCGAGAAAAGGCTCGTCGGATTGCTCAGGAGAGTTCTCGCCGGATTGGGAGCTGTCACCGGATTGCACAACACCTGGGAGCCTCGCCGGACTGGGATTCCTTGCCTGACAGGGAGCTCGCCGGAATGGATGCCCTCGCCGGACTGGTCACTCGCCGGACTGGGATCTGTCGCCGCACAGGGACCCGACTGACAGGGAGCTCGCCGGACTGGGAGCTTCGCCGGACTGGGAGTCCTCGCCGGACTGAAGATCACTGGGACCCCTCGCCTGATGACCTCGCCGGATTGCCCTCGCCGGATTCGACTTCGCCAGATTGGATCGCCTCGCCTGACAGACAGACTCGCCGGATTGGATCTGCCTCGCCGGATTGTCTCTGTCTCGCCGGATTGGACCCGCCTGACTGGTAGCTCTCGCCGGACTGGATCTGGGTCGCCGGAATGGACTCCTGGAGGCTGGGAGGTCGCCGGAATGCACAGAAAATGACCTAGAGTGTTTTGTGATGGCTGAAACCTTTTTAAAACAATTTTAAAAATTCCAAAACAGTTTTCTAAATTATTCAAGCACCACAAGTGATGAATCAACAATATTACACAAGGAAAATATTGAGATCAAGAGTGTGGGCTCTTAAGAACAATTAGGAAATCAAAGATGAAAAAGGGAAAACAATTTTTCTCTTTTGTTTGGGGATTTTGGCCGAGAATTGCACAAGGGGAAAGGGGAAAGAGGTTGCCGAAAATCACCTAGGGTTAGGGTATGTGATTAGGGTTTTTTAGCCTTATTTATACAGGTTATAAATGGGCTTAAGCTGGGTCAAACCCATGACCCTATTCACTTAAGGAATCCGGCCAAACACTCTCTCCTTACTCGTCCATGTCTTTGATTTTTGTTCCTAAATTTATTTGATTTAATTTCTAAAATTAATTTAGAACTCTCATTATTATTTAATGACACATCATTAAATATGTTTCGTAGTTATCGAATAAGTACGAAATGAGAAATAATTTGTTTTCTTCTTTTAAGATATTTAATCACTCGAGAATGTCATCATCAATTATGATGGTATCTTTTGATTCAATAAACAAAATAAATAACTAGTTATTTATCGAGTTTTAAGAAAACAACTTTCCCAATATAAATCACTATTTATACTTAATGAGTAAATCAACTTTTCAAGTTCTTTTAATCTCTTCCAAGTGTCTATCATTGAGACCTCATGGACCCACATGAACGAAGCTTTAGAATAAAGGACGGACACAAAAGTTCACAAACTTTTTCCGTCTTTTAACTATTAATATTGGTCGATTCCACTAAAGGACCAATATTGATAATCTCTCTGTTCATGTGCGTATCTTTTATGTTTGATATGATGAAACAATTTCTCATACGATCCACGGAGTATATTACGATGTTACCCTTCATGTGTATCAGTAACTGAGAGGAATGTAAAATTACTGTTTTACCCCTCGAGTTATTATTTCACTAACTCCTTTGTTATTTGTGAATGAGAAAAACATAAAGTGAGATGTCTATACATGTCACATGTTTTAATCAAAGAATGAACTCATTCAATTGAATACCTGGCCAAGTTTATTCATTCACACTCTCGTAACAAAGCATAGTGTGATACTAATGCATTTGCATTGTTGTTACATGAATTCCATATCTGTGAATCATGTAACCCAACATTGCATCCTTGTGACACCAACAGTCGGGTCAGATGCAACTAAAATTTAGTCATTGCCCATTGACGAATCAAATGTCACAAAGTGCAATGTCAATTACATATTCACTTCAGGATTAAGGTAAGTATCATAATACTCCTTTAGTTGTAAACTTGATGTTTCGAGTGTGTAAACAGTTTTGTCTCGAGCTTCTAAGTGTCACTGGTCTTGTTCAGTATCTTCTATAAAATACTTAGTATGAATCATAGAGTCACAACTCTCTATATCACAAGATGAGATATCATGATTCATGCTAACAATCAATAATAAGATTCGATTGCTCTATCGATCTTTAGATTGCGAACAAATGGTTTCAAACTTGTCACAAGGGGTTATCTTGTCAAGTCTGTACTTAACACCCTTTTCGTTGATGACAGTTTCAGAGCATAGCTTAAACATAACTAAACACAGTCTTATAAAGAATGAACATTTATTAATATCAATGTTTCAACAAAATATAAATACATAAAGTATCTCAATGTCTAATATCTCCTTTGTGGGCACCAATCCCAACAAACTCCCACTTGACTCAAAGGAGGTGCGAATGATCCTTCAGTCCCAATCCTTCTAGGTGTCCCTCGAAGACTTTACTCGTTAAAGGCTTCGTGAAGGGATCAGCAAGGTTGTCTAACGTTGAGATCTTCATGACTTCAGCATCCCCTCTGTGAACGATGTCCCGTACGAGGTGATACTTGCGTTCTATGTGTTTAGAGCGCTTGTGACTTCTTGGCTCCTTACAATTAGCGACTGCCCCACTATTATCACAATAAAGTATAATAGGCTCGCTTGCACTTGGAACAACTTCCAAATACATAAGGAATTTCCTTAGCCACACAGCCTCCTTTGCAGCTTCACAAGCTGCCACATACTCGGCTTCCATGGTCGAGTCAGCAACACAAGATTGCTTTATACTCCTCCAAACCACGGATCCACCATTCAGGGTGAACACAGACCCTGATGTAGACTTCCTGGAATCCTTTGGTTCTGATTTTTTGACCTACATGCTTGAGGCTCTACCTCAAACATATAAGGAGGCTGTAAACTCCGTTGAAGGTCACTTGTGGAAAGATTCCATAAGAAGTGAGATAGACTCTATCTTACAAAACCATACTTGGGAGTTGGTCGATCTTCCTCCTGGAAGTAAAAGACTTGGTTCAAAGTGGATCTTCACGAGGAAGATGAATATCGATGGTACTATTGATAAGTACAAAGATAGACTTGTTATCATAGGGTATATACAACAAGAATGTTTGGATTACTTTGATACTCATTCTCTTGTGACGAGAATAACATCCATAAGATTGATAATTGCAATAGAGCCATTGTGGAATCTAGAAATTCATCAAATGGATGTAAAAATAGGTTTCCTTACTGGAGATCTTGAAGAAGAGATTTACATGGTTCAACCCAAGGGTTGTATTGCTAGTGAAAAAGAAAGGAAAGTTCTTTAATCGGTCAAATCACTTTACGGCCTTAAACAAGCCCAAAAGCAATGGCATGAAAAATTTAACACCGTGATGATGTCAAATGGATTTAAAATCAGCGAGTGGGATAAATGTGTATATGTTAAGACCACCAATCAGGGATATGTGATTTTATGTTTATACGTTGATGACATGCTCAATGTGGGAAGCAATGATCTCATGGTACAGTCCACAAAAGATATCTTGAACACGAGGTTTAATATGAAAGATTTAGGACTTGCTGATGTAATCTTAGGTAATAAGATTACTCGGACGGAGAACATAATTGTCCTAGATCAATCACATTATGTTGATAAAATTCTAGACAAGTTTGGTAACAAGGATTCTGGAATGTCTAGAACTTCAATTGACATAAGACAACACTTGTCTAAGAATAAAGGAGAACGTATATCTCAAATTGAGTATGCTAGAGTGATTGCCAGCTCATGTACTTGATGAGTTGTACGAGAGATAACTTGGCTTACACTGTTAGTAGATTACCTTGATATACGAGTAATTCAAGTGCTGAACACTTGAAAGTAATCGTGAGAGTACTGCGGTATCTACAATTCACTCGTGATTACGGGTTAAACCATACGAGGTATCCCAAAGTGATTGAAGGTTTCACTGATATTCAAGATTCTAAAGCCGCTAGTGGATATGTATTCATTCTAGGAGGTGCAGCAATATCTTGGAAATGATCCAGACAAACAGTGATAACTAGATCCACGATGAAATTTAAGTTTGTTGCATTGGATAAATCTGGTGAAGAAGCTGACTGGCTTAGAAATTTCGTGAAATTTAAGTTTGTTGCATTGGAATACACTTGTGCCAGCAATATGTGTATATTGTGATAACCAATCTGCTCTTGGTAGAGCACACATTATGATGAATAATGGTAACTCTAGACATATTCGTCGACGACATAATACTATTAGACAACTTCTCTCGTCTGGAGTCATAAGTATTGACTATGTCAGGTCCAAAGAGAATATTGCGGATCCGTTAACCAAATGGTTAAACAGGAACATAGTAGAGAAGACATCAAAAGAAATGAGACTAAACCCCATGCTGATAAAGCTAAGGCGAAGGAAACCCAATCATGATGACCAGAGATCCTGAGATCTTGGTTCAATGGAACAACCTAGCTGTGAATGGCTAAGTAAGGTCACTGTGGGGGAAACTTCTGCTCTTATTCCTAATATACAGTGATTCCCGTACGAGGTTAATCTTAGAGCTTTTAATGATTCTAATTAACCGAATTATTGAAAATCTGAATGAATAATGCGGGATTATTTTTTATCGAAGAATTACCTATGCGAGAGAGAAGTGGGACCACTTCGAAATAGAATTAAAAGAGCTTAATTCTTTAGAAACTCTTGCATTACCAGACGAATGTTAATGGCAAAAATGAACACAACCATGAGAACTGAACCTATGTGACGAAGATGTCAGTGGGGGATATATTTATCGTTTATACAAAACGACTAATAGTTCAAGGACATTGTGTCTATTAAATAGTTAGTAAAGATAACATATGTTTCCGAGGGAAGGATCAAAGGTTTACCTACCTATCTTATACTGGTGTTGACCGCAGAACTTGACCACCGTGAGTCGTGTTGTGTCTTTATAATTGCCATATACATTTTCATTCATGTGGGGGATTGTTGGAATAAATGTTTAAAAGAGTATTTTTTTTTTTTACCTAGTATGTTAATGATTTTCGGCTGAATATTTGAGTGGAGTCCACTCAACGGAATTTGATAAAAAAAATTTATTCTTATTCCTTGTTTCGACGGGTATAATATTGAATATTTATTTGCCAAAATCATTTTTATAATGAATGGCAAATTGATGCTCTAAGAATGCTGAATATCACATATGATATGTGTTGTTTAGAGAAGTGATAGGTTGTATAATGAAAAGTGTCTCACATTGGTTGGGAGTGTGTAGTGGTGAAGTGTTTATAAGGGACTCTCCTCTTTAAGGTGACATATAAGTATAAGGGAGGAGAATGTGGGTGGGTTAGCTATAACCCCTCGCGCACGCGCACATACGCGCCACCGTTGGGTCGGGCCGGGCCGGGCCCGTGCTTGGGGTTGGGCTCGGATATTGGGTCTTGGATCTTGAAAATTTGGGCTCTTCTTGGTCCTTCAGGCTTCCGGGCCCAATCCTTATCTTTTTATTACTAAAATCACTTCTATTATGTTTTAATTCCTCAAATAACTTATTCGTTATTATGAAAATTAACATACAACTTTGGGTATGCGTCTAAGCGGTGGACCATTTTACATGCGAAATGATGTGCATTAAGGGGCACGTTTATGGTTGGTTAGGTGACCATTAAGGGTGGTTGGTTTTGGCTATTCGAGTCACTGGAGTAAAGGGCATTGAGAGTCTTAAATGACCGAGTTGAATGGTTTGTATGCACGTTGCAATCTTGCCTATAAAAAGAAGGCTAAGCATTATTCTACACACACCGAAATATACATTGAGACATAGCATTGCTCTATCAAATCCTCCTCTCTCTCCCACTCCGAAATTGCTTTTCCTCAACTACCTTCTTCTTTTTCTACTATTTCCGATTTTGTGTTCATCTTATTTCCTTATATTTGTCTTCTGTTTATTTTCAATATTAATAATAATATTACAAACATCAACGTCCTTAGTTTCAGATTGCTCAAACTCTATCGTCATAAGGAGAATGAGATGAAAGTCCATGGGTGGAGAGCTATCTCTCTGAGAAGCAAAAAAATTGAATCCTAGTTTCCAGTCACCGGATATATTTTTCTTCCTTTGTACGGAGAGCGTTTTTCGTCTTGAGTTGATTAATGCCCACAAACTTTATATTGTGTTCTCCGCCAACTGTTTTTTTTAGGAAGCGTGGTCGGTGCCACGAAATATCATAAATACCCTCATGTATGACGGAGGAAAACCGTGGTTACAAAGATATGCAAAAACAGAAACCACGGGAAGAAAAATGAAACGCAATAAACACAATAGACAAAGGGCGCTAGGTAGCCGTGCGGGACCTCAACTCACGATCATCGGCACTAATGGTCTCCTCCGAGCAAGGCGGGACTAAACTCAGCCAAGTCGAAGACGAGTGATGGTTAACCGCATAGCGCGTAAAATTATGTACAGTGACATTACAAAGATAAGAGATATGCGTAATGTTAAAATCATCAAGCTCCCTCACCTCTCTGAAGATTTGGTGCAAGATCGTCCCAAGATTTGTCGCTGGCGTCGCGCCCTCCTTGACCATCCTCACCACCCCCAAGCAGTCAGACTGGATCTCCGTTCTCCTGCCATCGACGCTGCGAATAAGCTCTATGCCATAGAGCACTGCGTACGCTTCCGCAAGCTTGGGGAAAATTCCGCTGCAATAGTTAAGTGCACTCTAGTTCCACTAAAATATAATATGCGTATAATGGGGAATTTCATTTAGTGGGTTATGGATACTAATTTCTAGACCAAACATATGTTTGATTATATAATATACCATTGGAATAAAGTATAATTTATTAGACGTTTTGATAAAAAAATCTCAAAAAATATTATATAAAAAGATAAAAGTATAAAAGTCCAGTATCTACTTGACCTATAGATTAGTATACATTACTATCTAGAATTCCAACAACAATTAATCATGAAACAAAAAAAGTAAACAAAAAAGATAGCAACAAATAGAACACTGACACGTCATCAAATACAATTTTCTTAAACGAAAATAATCATTATCATTGGTCTTTAAACTCACTGCTAAAACAAAGACGGATATACAACTTACAGAAATTATTGAAACGCAGATGAAATTGACCATTATATGGAAAGGCAAGTGCATGTATCCAACTCACACAGACACACACAGGCCATATTAGTTATTTCCCACCTTCTTCCCTTTCTATAAAAACCCATCTTGTCGGCCTGTTTTGTCTCAGTGCTGAAAGAAAGAGAAAAATAAACAAGTTTTATTGTTGTCATTATTAAAATCTTAAACAATATGCCTTCCTCGTCAGTGACGATTGTGTCGAAATCAACCGTGGTTCCCGAGGAGGCCTCGGTGATGAAGCCACTGAAGCTGTCGGTGTCGGATCTGCCCATGCTGTCATGTCAGTACATCCAGAAGGGAGTCCTCCTTCCGGCGCCGCCGAGCACCGTGGCGGAATTCGTCGACGACCTCCGCCTGTCCCTCGCTGCTGCGCTGTCCCACTTCCCGCCACTCGCCGGCCGTCTCTGCACGGACGCTGCCGGCCACGTGAGCATCGTGTGCAGCGACGCCGGAGTGGAGTTCATCCACGCGAAGGCTAGCCACATCTCTGTCGACGGCATCCTCCCGCCGGAGTCCGACATCCCGGAGTGCTTCCGCGAGTTCTTCGCGTATGACCGGACGCTGAGCTACACAGGGCACTCCCTCCCGCTCATGGCCGTCCAGGTGACTGAGCTGGGTGACGGAGTGTTCGTGGGAGTGTCGGCCAACCACGCTGTGACGGACGGGACTTCCTTCTGGCACTTTTTCAACACGCTGGCTGAAATCTGTCGCGGGCCGAAGCGCAAGTTCATCACGAAGTCGGCGGAATTCAGCCGGGACACGGTGTTCGACTCCCCCGCGGTCCTGCGGTTCCCACCCGGAGGCCCGGCGGTGACTTTCGCGGCGGACGAGGCCCTCCGCGAGAGGATCCTCCACTTCAGCAAAGAGGCGATCCGCCAGCTGAAGCTGCGCGCCAACGAGGACAACCGGGGCGAGATCTCGTCGTTCCAGTCTCTGTGCGCTCAGCTCTGGCGGTCGGTGACGCGGGCGAGGAGGATCGGCGGAGAGAAGGTGACGACGTTCCGCATGGCGGTGAACTGCCGGCACCGGGTGGCACCGGCCATGGACTCGCACTACTTCGGGAACGCGATCCAGAGCATCCCCACGTGCTGCAAGACGTCGGAACTCCTCTCGAGGGGGCTCGGCTTCAGCGCAGCTCTGCTCCACCGCAACGTGGCGGCGCACGACGATGCCACGGTGCGGCAGGGCGTGGCAGCCTGGGAGGTGGAGCCGCGTCTCTTTCCCCTCGGAAACTCCGACGGCGCCTCTATCACCATGGGCAGCTCCCCGCGCTTTCCCATGTTCAACAACGACTTTGGCTGGGGCAAACCCCTTGCCGTCCGCAGCGGCAGCGCCAACAAGTTCGACGGCAAGATCTCCGCCTTCCCCGCCCGCCACGGCGACGGCAGCGTCGATCTCGAGGTCGTCCTCTCCCCCCACGCCATGGCCGCCCTCCTCCTCGACCCCGACTTCACTCAATACGTCTCACATACATGATTCCATCCCACTGCCTTTCTTTTTCCTTGTATATTTTGCAAGTGTGTAAGAACGCCTTTTTTTTAGTTAGGGAATACCAGCCTGTTGCACCTGCACCCCTCTCTTTCTCTCCTTGAAAACCTTACCATCCATCATCTTATCACAAAACTTATACAACAATAATTTTGCATTTCATCATTCCAATGTCTAAGGTCTGTATGCAATGATCTGTGAGGAGTTATTTTCCACGCAGACCTGACTAATGATATTATCATCCCTCCTTATTTCCTTAAGTACCCGAATGAGAAATACAATAGCACAATTCCTTTGACAGCGATCACATGCATACGACAAGAGAATACTAATAATAAAGGACGAGTCAACTCAAACTCAACCTCTCGATTTGGACCGCCCGCTTAATAAATTTTTCGCTAACGACAGGTTTCACTGGTTCTACCAATTTTTATATTTAATTTCCCAAGCTGGTCATCCAGCCATTTATAAATTCATCATCGCAAACAGTCATATCCTAATGACTAGATTCTGCAAACATGCGATCAGAAGGAGGCTATAATAACTATAAAAAATCGGACAAGAACCGGCGCATGAATCGTAGTTACAAATTGAAAAAAATTACTTGGCAAATGATACCTAAAAATTAGAAGTGGACACACATTCGACGACTACCACTCAAAATAACAAACAATACTTCCAATTTTCAAAGGAACTGCTCTATCATCCAACGCAAACATCATTTTCTCTTTTTGGTAGATTTACATCAGCCTCTATTAGGCATTCACCCATACTCTTGACAAGTTTATGATAACATTAGAGAAAAGGAAACTATATGCACAGACACACACACATATATATATATATATATATATATATATATATATATATTGCAAGCATCTCAAGCAATATCCCACAACTTCTTCCTGAAACCATTGAAAAGAAAAAAGGAATTATTCATACATTCAATTCAAGTTCTTTCCCGGACAAGTAACTTCGGGGAAAATGCGAGTAGTTAACCATTGAAACGGGCGGAGGAGTTGGGAGCGCTTCTTGCGCCAAAACCAGGTGGTGGCAGCGTACTGCTAGTTGCGTATGTTGATATATTAACAAATTTAATATAAATAATGAAACATAACATTTTTTAAAATATGAAAACACGTTTTCAAAATATTAAAATTAACCTTAACGTTAAAAATAATAATATTCAAGAAAAAATATTATTATTACATAAACATGGAATTTAATAAATTAAAATTTGGATTGACTTACAATTTTCGTCGTAAACTTCACCAATCATCCTTCTGTCTTTAATATTCGAGAACCGTCCATTCATTTCTGATCAAACGACCACGATGTATTCAATACAAAGGCTTTCAGGATTTTGTGAGATAAAGAGGGTGGGCTCGATATGAACGAGAGAGAAACAAATAAGAACTGTAACCAATTGTGTTTCTCTCTCAAATTTGACAAAGGGAAAAAGATTTTCACTCTAAAATATATACACAATGAAAACAATTTTTTTTTCTCTCTCTCTCTCTACAGTAGTCGGCCAAAAAGATTTCCTAGAGAGAGAAAAAATGTTTTTTATTTATAAAAGAGTAAATGGGTGTTGATCAAATCAATATCAAATATTTCACCCATTATTTTCTTGCCAAAATTTGAGACAGTATTAATCCTCTCTCTCTACAAAAGTGGCCGGCCATATATTTCCTAGTATTATTATGAATTAAATTGAAATATCTCATTGATTCTCATAATCTAACGTTGGAAATGATGACACGTCATCAATACTCGCCAAATTAGATGAACAAATATATTTTAAGGAATAAATTATCTCTACCTTTAATTTATTTATATTCATTATTATCAATATAATTTTATTTAATCATGAGACAAAGTGATTAACATAAAACAACTATTTACTTATGTAATCAGGAGACAAAGTGATTCACATAAAACAACTATTTACTTATTTAATCATGAGACAAATATTTACCTTAGTTTGAATCACAATTCACATTAACTGAAACTTAAATATGATTTCAACAAATCATCTTTACATATTTTAAATGATTATTGTTTTCATCAAAATCTCGTCCGAAAGTTTAACATTGAAACCTCATAGACCCACATGAATGAAATTTACAATAAAGTCCGGACACAAAAGTTCACAAACTTTTTCCAAACTTTTAATTCTTAATATTGGTCGATTCTACTAAAGAACCAATTATGAATATCTCTAAGTTCATATGTGTTTATATTTCTGTTTGGTGTGATGCAACTATTCTTCACACGGTGCACGGTATATTTTACGGTATTAACTTTTGTGTGCATCATTAAACAAGAGGGATGTAAAATTACCATTTAACCCATATGTTATTATTTCACCAACTCCTTTGTTATTTTTGAACGAGAAATACATAACGTGAGATTTCACAAACATGTCACATGTTTTATTCATAGAATATATTACTCACTAAATACCATGGTTGGTTTATTTGCTCATACTTCAAAGAACAAAGTATGATGTGATACTAATGCGTAGCATTCTTACAACACAAATTTCATACATGTGAATCACATAATTCTTCTTGACTAATCAAATGTCATACAATATGTATTCACTTCATGATTTAGGTAATTACGAAAATACCCCCCGTATGTGATTTGAAGATTCGAGTAATAAAACGGTTTTACCTCGAACTTCAAAGTGTCACAGGTCTTGTTCAATATCTTCAGTAAGACATCAAGAACAAACTTCAGAATCACAACTCTCAATATCACAAGATACGATATCGGTTGTTTATTCAAACAATCATTAATCAGATGCGATTGCTTTATTGATCCTTAGATTACGAACTATTTATTTTACACTAATCAAGAGGAAGTATCATGTTCAGTCTGTACATAAACTTTCTTTTGTTGATGATAGTTATAGGGCGTAGACATACATGCATAAACACATACTTAAAAAAGAAGGAATATTTAATCTTTATTCAATTTTAAGCCAAATAATACAATAGTATATTTACATTTCATATATCATTTGTGGGCATAAATCTCAACAACGTATCATGCACGTGGAAGCCCTTCATTCGTATTTTTCCATCTCAAAATCAGGCAGCCCTTCTGGCGACCTTCTTGGGTGCAGGGTCCACTAAAGAGGAAGGAGATTGGATGGGCAGTCTTCCAAGTCGTTGGGGCTGAAGAGGAAGCTCGCCTTGCCCTACTGCTCGGCAATGATGATGTCAGAGATGCCCCACGCAAGCACCAGGACCACAACTGACATCATCTCCACCACCACCACCACCATCAGACTCAGTGTCGCTGGGTCTAACAACATGCCAAACACGCCCTCACTTGCATACGCCTCCGGTAGCTCATCTTCCACCAACATCCACGTGAACATTGCTGGCTTCCCCAGAACCATCTTCTCCAGCTCCCCTCTACCCGCATATACTTAGACAAGTAATTAAGAAGACACGAATTGGAATGTTTATATGTTTTCATAAGTTTTGGTCTAAAAGGCCTAAGTACTTTTGTAGGATAAGGGATGTACGTCCATAAAACAAGGACAAACTGTATATATCAAAAAAACAAAGTGAAGGGAAAATAATATTGAAATAAGGCCCGTCGGATAATACTTTACGTGTAAATAAATTAAGAAATATTGCTCCAAATAGCCTTATGAAACCTTGTTATTGTGTATTAGCCATACATTTCGTTTTTTTAAGTTATTGCTATGGCTACGACAAATAACACTTTTAGAAGCAACATGGGGAAGTCGCTTCTAATTAGAAGCAAAATTTTACCTTTAGAAGCAACTACTCGCTTGTAATGTAAACACCCCGATATTTTCCAAAAAATTGAATTTTTGACTTTTAGAAGCGACTAGTCGCTTCTAAAGGTCCGAGTCAACAAATTAGAAGCAACTATTCGATTCTAAGGACAAAAATATTTGGCTCGTTTTTTTCCGCCAATTTTTTGGCATGAGAAGCTACTAGTCCCTTCTATGTTGCTTCTAATGCCCAAATTATTTGGCTCCAAATTTCCTCCACAAAAATTTCACTAAGTATAGAAAATTGGACATTAGTAGCGACTAGTTGCTTCTAATACCCAAATTATTTGGCTCCAAAATTCATCTGCCAAAGTTTCACTGTTAGAGAATTAGAAACGACATTAGAAGCAACTTTGTTGCTTCTAATGCCTTCACTAATCAAAACGTCGTCGTTTAGGTTTAAAAGGCCATTTGGTAATAGCAATTTTGTAGTATATGGCTTTGTCAAGAGATGTGTTTTACTATTTAAGACCTTACGTTTATTAACTGCTTTATTTTTTATTTCATTTTTTTGGATAATTAATTAATTAAATGGTTTGAATTAATTTTTGGATATACAGCGGTTATAAAAACAGTTTGTTCTATTTTTTAAATTATTAGCATTTATAACCAGGATATTATCTTTAATTATTTTTCTTTATATAACTGCTTGTGTCGGTGTTTTTGCTTTTGAATATTCAAGATTACTATTTAATGTTAATTTCAGATAATTACTTAATTGGTTTTAATTTATATCCGGATATGCAGCGGCTATAAAACAGTTTTGTTTTAGATTTCGCAAATTAATAGCTATTAATTCTGGGGTATTAGTAGTGGGTTATTTTTTTTTTATTTGTGTCGGTTAGTGGGATAATTATAGTCAGTTATTAATATACATTTATTTCTTTATGAAATTATATTATTTTTCACTTTTAATTGGGGGTAAAGTTGGAATATTTCTCCGGTTTATTTACGTTTATTGTTGTAAACAATTTTTTTAAAATATTCGTCTATTTTGCAATTGTTATATTTCAAATGGCTATATTACTCTTTATCACATAAATTAATGAATTGCACACTTTAAAGGTTAGATTCATGGTGAGCTCAATAAAATACGTTCAGTACTCATTATAAGACAGAAGCTAAAAGTAACCGACTAGAACGTAGTCTTGATGATTTATATGTTGGCGGAGATGCCCACAAGAACATAATTTATTTACATATTGCTGTAATATATAAATAGTTCATAAAGTCTTTATTGTAATTTGCTTATTAAATTAATAAAAGTTGAAACGTTCGTTCATTCCTTTTTAGTTTGATTGAAGATTTATGATATTTAATAGTCTTACAGTCCTTAATTAAACCTAACAATGTATGAAGAAACAAATATAGATTTGCGTGAACAAACTCTTCATCGTTTGATTAAAATGATATATTCACAATCCAAAGATCAACGGACTATTGATCCAGTATGATTGTTGGAAGAATCTATGATGTCTGGTTATGAGGCATAGAGAGTTATGAACTCTATAGTTCTTCCGGTGTATCTTTCAAAGACACTGAATTGATCAGTGCACCTTTAGAGACAATGTAAGAAAAAACCATTAAACCTCTTCTGTATCAAGGTCACTATGTATGAATGGCATCGTGCTTACCTAAATCTTGAAATGAGACACGTCATTTCATAGCTTTAATATTCTCATTTGAGAAGGTCAAATTCTAGATCCATTAAGTGATCTAGACTAGACGAATTAGTGAGATATTACGTCATGAAGGTGTCATGAACCAACTTTGTGAATTTCTCATAGATATGAAATTCGTGTTCAAGAACTGCAATGTATATCACCTCATGCTTTATTACTTGGATAATGAATAAATGAACTGTGTGGTATCCAAATTAAGTAGCGACTTTATTTGGATGAAACAATGTGACTTGATAGCTGCTCGTCAATACATTGTTTCTAACTTATTCACAAGTAACAAATGAGTTGAGGAAATAACAACTAGAAGGGTAAAATGGTAATTTTATAAATCCCATCTACTTGATGATATTAATGAAGGGTAATCATTCGATAATATTCAGTGGATTCGATCATCACAAATAAGTAGATTTTTTAGTGTCAACTCTTTAGTGGAGTCAATTGACATTAAACTAGACTTGGAAAAGTTTGTGAACTTTAAGTCTAGGAGTCCTAGTTAAACATTTGTTCATTTGGGTCCATGAGGTCACTATCAAAAGTCATTAGAGTAGAGTTTGTTAAACTAGAAGCTAAGTCAAAATAAGTTCAATTGTTGAACTAGACGTATTTTCCGGAAAAAAGTCTAAAGGGTATTTTCGTCCTTAAGAATAATTGATGTAAAATTTCAAAATAAAATTTTGAATGTCAAAACATGATTTTGAATTTCTCACGAATTCATTTAAAGTCACACGGCTGAACATTGATTTTTATACTTAGTGAATTAAATTTTGTGACATGTTATTGTATGGGCAATAATTGCGAGGGCTTTTCCGTAATTTGTTATGAACAAATTAGGAAGTAAATATGTGTGTAGACACATATATGTCCGGCCACTTTACATCAAGTGAGGGAGAGAAATATATTCTTTTATTTGGTGCATTATTGCATATTGGTAATTTCCCAAAAGAAAAGAGGAAATAAATTTCTTTGAGAAGGAAACATATGTGCTAAGAAAGGAAACAAATTTCCCAAACTTAAGACACAAGGGTGGCCGACTTTTTGAAAGAGAAATAGAGGAGGAAATCAAATATATGTCATGAATACACAATAGGAAAGGGTAATTACCTTTTCTTTTATTTCCTTCTCCTATAAATAGAGTCTCACATATAGATGTGAAAAAAGTTTTTTGGTCTTGCTCTCTCTCTTCTAGCCGACCAAAATTTTCTCTCTCTCTCTAAAATACTCTTTTATTTTGGCACCTAGATCCTCACTTGATCTAGAGAATTAGGTTATGATCCAAGAATTGTTCTTGTTTCATGTTGTTTAATAGTGCCTACTCACTACACTCTTAAAACGCTCGAAGACTCTAGTGGTAGAAAGTTTCGTGGTTGCTCAAGAATCCAAAGACGATAGGCAGCAGGACAAGGAGAATGATATTCTTCCAAGAAGGGACTCCAAAATCAAGCAACAGGAGAAAGGTTAGTATTCAAGCATTTTAAATAATGTTTTTAATTTATAACATGTTCATGCACTTTGCCAAAGTTAGAAAATTGTTTACTTGTAAAGAAATTTTATATTCCGTCATTAATATGATTAATGATAATTTTCTTAACCCTAGACCTATTCCAACAAATGGTATCAGAGTTATACTCAAAGTATAAGCATGTACATGTTATTTAAAATAATTTAAGAAAATTGTTTTCAAAATTTTCTTGAATAATCGTTTTTCAAATAATAGATATTACAAAATTTTAATTTTTTGGTACGACCTCTAAAATTAAATTTTTGTTGATTTTCCACTTTTTAAATATTTTATATAAATACATTAAAAACAGTTTTCAATTATTTTATGTTTAGTATACTCAAAATCAAATTTTTTACAAGTTTGAAAATTTGTGTAGATAGTTTAAACTAGTTCATTGCACTTCTAGTTTAAATTTGTTACTGAATATTTTATATTATGTTTCTTGTTTTATATTGTGTTTATTATTAATATGTTAATATAATACACAATTGAAATAAAAAAACTATTCAAATGCTTTAATAAAGCTCTTTCCAGCACTAATGCTCGTTTCCTTAAGGAAGACTATATACGAAACCTAGAAGCAAAATAGTGCTTGAAGAAAATTTGGGTGAGGAAGCTTGTACCTCATCTGTAAGAACTGTTCTTACTCCCAACTGAAACACAACTTAATAATTCAAAATCTCGTCAAGTAGTACTTCGACGTAGTGGGAGGACTTCTGAAAAACCCGACAGGTTCATGTCTTATGGCAATGCTCTCGTATCCGTCGCTGACAAGGATGACCCAGTTTCCTACAACCAAGCAATGGCTGGTTATGAATTAACACTTTGGCTTGATGTCATGAAAGTTGAGATGAATTCGATGTATGTCAACAATGTCTGGAAAGTTGTAGACCTACCTGAAGGGCTTAAACCTGTAGGGTGTAAGTGGATCTATAAGAAGAAAAGGGGTCTGAATGGGAACGTTGAGACGTTCAAAGCATGACTAGTGGCTAAGGGTTCACCCAAAAAGAAGGTATCGATTATGAAGAACCCATCTCGCCAGTCACAATGCTTAAATCCATCCGCAGACTTCTCTCCATTGCTGCTACTCTCGATTACGAGATCTGGCAAATGGATGTCAAGACTGCTTTTCCGAATCGAAATCTTGACCAGCGTATTTTCATGGCTCAAGAAGAAGGTATTGTGGAAGCTGGTCAAGAAACCAAGGTTTGTGAGTTGCGTAAATCCATTTATGGATTAAAGCAAGCATCTAGATCATGGAATATTAGATTCGATGAAACTGTAAAAAGCTTCGATTTTAAACAGCCAATAGATGAACCTTGTGCTTCTAAGTTGATATACGAGGACAAGGTTGTGTTTCTGGTATTGTATTTCGATGATATACTACTCATTGATAATGATGTAGGTGAATTATCTGAGATTAAAATCTGGTTATCTAAACAGTTTGACGTGAAGGATCTAGGGGAAGCTGCGTACATTCTGGGGATTCTGATCTTTCGAGATTGAAAGAACCGGACCTTATCGCTCTCCCACGCATCTTATATAGATAAGGTGATGGATCTCTTTGCTATGAAAAACTCAAAGAAGGTCCAAAACCCCTCTAGACATGGAGTCTCACTCTCTAAGGACCAGTCTGCCAAGACTGCAC
The DNA here is from genome assembly GCA_958296335.1 of Urtica urens. Classification (NCBI taxonomy): domain Eukaryota; kingdom Viridiplantae; phylum Streptophyta; class Magnoliopsida; order Rosales; family Urticaceae; genus Urtica; species Urtica urens. The sequence goes on from OY282520.1 coordinate 36,771,224, forward strand.
AAGAGATTGAGGACATGAGAAACATTCCCTATGCTTCAGCCGTAGGAAGTCTCCTATATGCTATGATGTGCACTAGACCATATATATATCGCTGTTGGCGTAGTTAGTTGTTTCCAATCAAATCCTGGACCCGAGCACTGGGTTGCTGTTAAGCATGTTCATGCGTATCTTTGGAGAACTAGGAATATGATGCTTACATATTCATGTACTGACCTGGCTATGATGAGGTATACGCATTCCGACTTTCAAGCGGATAAAGATTCCAGGAAATCCACTTCAAGATCTGTATTCATCCTGAATGGTAGATCTGTTGTTTGGAGGAGTATCAAGAAATCTTGCATTGCAGACTCCACCATGGAAGCATAATATATGGCTGCTTGTGAAGCATCCAAAGATGCTGTATGGCTTATAAAGTTCCTTAAATATTTGAAGTCGTTCCAAATTTCAACAAGCCCATGACATTTTATTGTGATAATAGTGGGGCTGTTGCTAAATCAAAGGAAACTACAAGCCATAAGTGCTCAAAGCATATTAAGAGGAAATACTATTTGATTAGAGAAATTGTTGTCTCCGCGTTCCGGCGAAGGAACATTTAAAGCATCCCGCCTTCCCATGGTGGTGGCAGCCCATAGGAACAATTCAACACGCGAAACGGAGGAAGGAGACACGACCACTCGGCCGGCCAAGTAACTGTCCACCTTGGGCTCGGCCGGTCGGCCATCTTGGAAGCCCTACCTCGGCTGGCGGCTGCCGGCCAGGTCCCTTACTCGTCCACATTTCCTTGGCAAGCTGTCCCGAAGGCCCCCTCGACCGGCGCCCACCGGCCGAGTCCCTGACTCGCTAATAGAGCGTTGGCTGGCAAAGCAAGGGGATCACGTTCCTAAGCTCGGCGAGCCCTCCCCCCGACCGAGTCTCTCATCAAACTCTGCTATAAATAGCCGAGGTCCTCCACCAATCGAGGGACAAAAATTCTCACTAAAGGAAAGTCTGCCCAAAGCATTCTCTCCGGACGTGAAGAATCCTTCTAAGATCCAAGACTCGAAGGTTGAAACGAGATCGACCTCTGATCCTCTGTTTCACTCGATCTCGTCGATCCCAACTCGTCATCCTATAAACTCTATTCGCATTATATTAATGTTGAGTTTCGGAGAGGTAAACAGAGGACCCCCTTTTGTTTTCCCTTCTTAGGTCACGCCTGTTTACTCTTTTCCGACACGCTAAGGCCGAAGCGAGGGTCACTCGCCCCGCGCGGGGATCTGACCGCTTAGGTCTCCGAATGTTTTCCAAATTTCAGCAGCAACATTTTGGCGCTAGAAGGAAGGGTTTCGCCGACATGCTAGAAGGATGTTGGACACCCGCCGGGCAATTGCTGGGGCCACCACCCTCGGGAATCCTCCTACGAACGCCATGGACCAAGGGTCTAATGAGCGACAGGTTCCCACGCCGGTGAAGCCAAGTATAGGGGCCGCGAACGGACTCGAGGTAACTCCAGAACATGGATGGCCTTATATTCACTCACCCATGGAACACGAGTACATGAGGCAATATTATCAGTAGCGGCAGCGACTTCGCGCCTAATTCCATTCCATTTAAACACAATAATTGTCGTAATTCAATTTAGTCCAAATGTACTCCTTTGAACATTGAATAAAAATTTATTTGTGTCATCATGTGTTGTTCCCTATTTTAAAAGTTTCTAAAAATTTATGACATATCGAAATTTCATGAAATTTATGACATATTTTAAAAGGCCTCACAAACTTGCATTCGGGAAAAAATCACGCCCCATAAAGCAAAATCATGAGGCGATAGCCCCATGGCCGGAGAAATCCACCAAAATCAGTAACAAGGCAACAACCTTGCATCTGGACGCCCATGGATCCGTGGAAAAAGTGACAAATCCCGGCTAGCGCACGGCCATGTCAATGTCAAACCCAATCCTAAGGCGGAATCTGAATACCCGTGAGATGAACGTGCGCGACGCCCAAATGGAAACTTGTAAACCAACTATGCATCGACCAACGCCTCATAAGGCGAGTCGTAAACAAACAGGTCATCAATCGCTCCAGATCCCAGGATTCCCCACCCTTCGTAGAGAAGAATCGCAAGCCGATAGGCCATCGATGAAGGCTCACAGACAAAGTGCCCAAAACACGGTCGTGGCAAAGATACCCGCGCCAAAGAAAGCGAGCCCAGATGTTACCATGCAAGTGCGGCGTAAGTAGGTGAGACGACTATCGCTCCTAAAGTTCGACTGCCCTCGAGGTTACTTGGACGAGTGACCTAGCAAGATCTCCCACCATCGACCACATGAAGCGAGTGACATACCACCAACTTCCCCGATCGCATCGGTCATGGGTCCTAAGGATCATTGACGGCGATGGAAGACCTTGATTGCTTTCGGTCACCCAACCGAGGGAATGCATCATAAGCCCACGGCCATTGATAGAATAAGAATCGAGCAAAAGCGACAATCACGCAGGTATAAGAGAAAAAGGAAATTTCGATAGAAGGCGGATACCGCAAAAATGCAAACAAAGGAAATATCCGAAAGAAATCTGCAAAATAAATCAAAATACGAAAGGCGCTAAACAACGGCGCAACAGATAAAAAAAGCACGCCAACATGAGGGTGCGGGCAAATGAAATGAAGCTCAATCCGAGTCAAAATCTAGGTGCTCCTCATCGACGGGAAAAGACGGTGCCGCAAGAGGTGGTGACGTCCCAACCAAGGAGTGTGTGGCCTTGCTCCCCCGATCGTCAGAGAGACCCGCCACGTCCGCTCCATCCTCCAAATGGAGGCAAAGAAACCACGGGTCAAACATACAAGATAAGGGAGGCAACTCGAGATAAGTGACTAACCTTCCAAGCATCTTGAGTACCCTAATGGAAGAGCTCTGTGTCGCTGACGGCAACGATCTCCTTCAAGCACTTCGGGGAGGAGTTGGCGAGCTGGCGGGAACTCCGATCTCGTAGATAAGTCGCTTCAACGAGAAATAGCGATCCCCTACCATCAATGATGGGGGAATCGACTGCGCGTCTCGAACTCGTCGGGGCATCATTTTCGAAAGACACGGCCGAACGTTTCCTCGAAGATCCATCGCTCGCGCCCCCGGGTGCTCGGACGGGCGCCAAGTACCTCGCCTGCCTTTCTGCCAATCGCGCCATCACCGTCGCTCGAGCATCAATTGGAGCGGCTGGCGCAGCCGTGCAACTCTGATTCCGCCGTCGGGAACCACCTGACACAAAAAAAGATAGAGTTGTCAGAAAATAGGGAACAACAACTCTCGATAATGAGGAACCCCCCGTACCGTCGGACGACTAGTCCACAAGGTCGTTGCCCTTGGATGACGGTCCGCCTGTGCGCTGCCTTTGAGGCCAGGATTGGAGCTGACGGTCATTACATCCAGAGATTCAAAATCTGAAGATCGACGTCGGTTCAAGGGTAATTTATGGACCGCTCGCCTAAGTTTGGTGACCTCGGGCTCCTCTTCCGACGCAAAAATCTTAGCAGGCCCGAAATCCTAAGGGGCGGTTCTAAAGGCCTCTTCCGAGACCCAAATCCACTGGTACCAATACTTCGAGGGTCGGTCGGTGACGACCGGAAGCCTCTTGCTACGGTGAGCTCTGTACAAGCCGGCTCGAGTCGGTACCTCCGCGACGGTCAGAAATTCTTGGAAGTCATCGACCGTCATTACACGCCATTTTCACGAAAAAGCACCATGTGGCAGTCGACCACTATGCGGTAAAATGACGGGGACATTTGCATCGCGTGAACCCCCAACCGATCAAGGATTAGCTAGAGTACAAGAGGGAATGGCAATCGAAGTGCCCCTTTAAGGCTTTCCACGTGGACGGCGGAAAACCCGCGTCGGGGACAGGTCTTTCGATCTGTTGCGAGCGGGTTGGAGCACTTCGATGTTCGATGAGATGTCGATTTCCCTGCGTAGCTTGTGGAAAACCGTAGGGGTCGGAATCACGGGATCGTTGATACCCTCGCACAAGAAGTCCCTCACAATGCGAGACTCGGTCGTCGAGAAAGACCGGGTTGTCTTTTCCTCGCCCACTGAAGGAAAGGCGGAGCGGCCCTAGAAGGCCTAGGCACAGCTAGGCGGCTCCCCGCTCCCCGCCGCCGAGTCACGCTCGGCCGGCGAAGGTCGGGTCGGGTCCTGCACAACCGGCAACGGGCGGCACGAATGTCTCTCGACCGGCAAAAGGTCGAGGACGCTATCCCCAGTCAGCCCGAGGTTTGTCACAGCACACTCGGCCGACGGACGTCAAAGCGAGGCACATTCAGCCGGCATACGCATGGGCATGACGTGCTCGGCCAGTAGGCGCCTAGGCTGGGATCCCTCGGTTGGCGACCGCTCAAGCGAGTTCCTCTCGGCCGTCGGAAAGCCAGCGACAATCGTGCACACCCTATGGCCGATCTCAAGACCGCCGCCTGGTGCAGGTCTCGCCTCCGATGCCAAATCGACCACCGACAACCTCCCGCGACGCCCACCACGTGGATCCGAAGAATTCTCGCCGCGATCCAATCTACCCAGATCCCTTCCGCCACAGATCGCCGTAGCGCTGCCGGCTGAAGAGTTCCTCGCTGCTCCCACTCCCGCGCATGCGAATCTAGCGGGTATCGCCCCCGCTCCCGCCGGCACCAGGTCGCCCGAGACCTTGTCTCCCAGGATGCCTCGATCGCCGCCGTCCACACCCTCGCGTGTATCGTGTGTCTCCGTCTTCCACTCCCCCGTAGGCGCGCTCCCGGTCGGCCGCACCCCCCTCCCGCGAACCGATACTCCCTCGACCAGCAGGATGCCGACTGAGTCTCCCTCGCTCGTCGCACCCGGCTCCGGCCGAGCCTGCGGCCGGGTTCCCAGGTCGACACACACGCCGCCAATCGCGTCTCCTGGCGTTCCGCCCGTCTCCGCCATATTCAGTCCTCCATGGATCGCCTCCCCGATGTCGGTCAAATTTAATGTCGGCATCCACGCGTTTAGCGCGTCTTCGTCGAGAAAGGCGGGAGAGAGAATTTCGGGATTTGTGGGAGGAGAAAATAGGAAGAAATTTCCCTCTTCAGAAAAAGATAAAAAAAATTGGGGAAATAGTCTGATGGCCCACCAACAGGGAAAGAGGACAAATCACCCATGACACGTGGCAAAAAAATAAGAAATAATAAAATAAAGGAGAATGGAGTACTTATTACATGACCTCCTCCCTTTCCTAGGAAGCCCTGGCGCGCACAGCTCACCGGCCCGGCCCGTCGAAGACTTCACGCGCTCCACGTCTCGGTCGCAGGCGTGGTTTTTCGGACCTGAATTCGCTCCCGATCGCACCATCGACATCAAACTCGGAGGGTTAATGTTGTCGCCGCGTTCCGGCGAAGGCACATTTAAAGCATCTCGCCTTCCCGTGGTGGTGGCGGCCCGTAGGAACAACTCAACACGCGGAAGGAAGGAAGGAGACACAACCACTCGGCCAGCCAAGTAACTGCCCACCTTGGGCTCCGCCGGCCGGCCATCTTGGAAGCCCTCCCTCGGCCGGCGGCCGCCGCCCAGAACCCTTACTCGGCTACATGGCCTTGGCAAGTTGTTCCGAAGGCCCCTTCGACCGGCGGCTTCCGGCCGAGTCCCTGACTCGCCCACATGGCGTTGGTCAACAGAGCAAAGGGATCACGTTCCTAGGCTCGACGAGCCCTCCCCCGGATGAGTCTTCCACCAAACGAGGGACAAAAATTCTCACTAAAGGAAAGGTTGCCCAAAGCTTATATCCGATAGTCAAACACAAGCATTCTCTCCAGACGGGAAAAATCCTTCTAAGGTCCAAGACTCGAGCGCTGAAACGAGATCGACCTCCAGGCCTTCGTTACACCCGATCTTGTCGATCCCACCTCATCATCCTATAAACTCCACCTAAATTATACTAATGTTGAGCGTCGGAGAGCTAAACTGAGGTCCCCCTCTGTTTTTCCTTCTTAGTTCACGCCTATTTACTCTTTTCAGATAGCAGGAGGACTCGAAGACCCAAAAAAAGCTAAGGCCGAAGCGAGGGTCACCCGTCCCGAGCCGGGATCTGACCGCTTAGGTCTCCGAACGTTGTCCACATTTCAGCAACAACAGAAATCGTGCAGCACGGAGACGTGGAGGTGAACAAGATCTCAACGGTTGAGAACCTGACAGATCCATTCACCAAGGCCCTATCCAATAAAGTCTTCGACCAACATCGAGAAAAATTTGGCTACAAGGACTACTCTCATCTTCTTTGAGTCAAGTGGGAGTTTGTTGGGGGAGATTCCCACAAGAAGATTATTTATTTACATATTGATGTAACATATAATTCTTTCATAAAATCCTTATTGTAATTTGCTGATTAAATTAATAAAAGTTGAAACGTTCATTCATTCCTTTTTAGTTTGATTGAAGATTTATGATATTCAATAGTCTTATAGTTCTTAATCGAACCTAACAATGTATGAAGAGACAAATGTAAATTTGCGTGAACAAACTCTTTATGGTTTGATTAAAACTATATATTCACAATCTAAAGACCAACGGGCTATTGATCGCAATATGATTGTTGGAAAAATCTACGATGTCTAGTTACGAGACATAGAGTTATTTGGCTAGTCGCTTCTAATACCAAAATTATTTGGCTCCAAAATTCCTCTGCCAAAATTTAACTGTTGTAGCATTAGACACGGCATTAGAAGCAACTTTGCCGCTTCTAATGCCCCCACTTATCAAAATGTCGTCGTTTTGGTTTTAAAGGCCATTTGGTAATGGAAATTTAGTAGTTATGTGTCATTGTCAAGAGATGTGTTTTACCAATTAAGACTTTACGTTTATTAACTGCTTTTATTTTTATTTCTTTTTTTTGGATAACTAATTTATTAATTTGTTTGAATTAATTTTTGGATATGCAGCGGTTATAAAAATAGTTTGTTCTATGTTTAAAATTATTAGCATTTATAACCGGGATATTATCTTCCATTTTCTTTCTTTATATAACTGCTTGTGTCAGTGTTTTTGCTTTTGAATATTAAAGTTAAACTATTTCACGTTAATTTCGGATAATTACTTAATGGGTTTGAATTTATATCGGGATATGGTGCGGTTATAAAACAGTTTTGTTTTAGATTTTTCAAATTAATAGCTATTAATTTCGGGATATTAGTAGTGGTTTATTTTTATATTTGTGTCGGTTAGTGGGAATATAGTCGGTTATTAATATATATTTATTTCTTTTTCACTTTTAATTGGGGGTAGAGTTGGCATATTTCTCCGGTTTATTTACGTTTATTGCTATAAATAAATTTTTTTCAAAATAATCGTCTATTTTGCAGTTGTTATATTTCAAATGGCTATATTACTCTTTATCCCATAAATTAATGAATTGCACACGTTAACGGTTAGATTCATGGTGAGATAAAATACGCTCAGTACTAATTATAAGACATAAACTAAAAGTAACCTACTAGAAAGTAGTCTTGATGATTTATTTACATATTAATGTAATATATAAATCTTTCATAAAGTGTTTATTGTAATTTGCTGATTAAATTAATAGAAGTTGAAATGTTCAATCGTTCCTTTTTAGTTTGATTGAAGATTTATGATATTCAATAGTCTTATAGTCCTTAATTAAACCTAACAACGTATGAAGAGACAAATATAGAATTGCGTGAACAAACTCTTCATGGTTTGATTAAAATGATATATTAAATATTTAAAGATCAACGGACTATTGATCCCAGTATGATTGTTGGAAAAATCTATGATATCTGGTTACGAGGCATAGAGAGTTAGGAACTCTATCGTTCTTCCAGTGTATCTTTTGAAGATAATGAATTGACCAGTGCACATTTAGAGACAATGTAAGAACAAACCATTTAACCTCTTATGTCTCAAGGTCACTATGTATGAATTGCATCGTGCTTACCTAAATCCTGAAATGAGACATGTCAGTTCATAGCTTTAATATTCTCATTTGAGAAGGTCAAATTCTAGATCCATTAAGTGATCTAGACTAGACCGATTGGTGAGATATTAAGGTATGAAGATGTCATGAACCAGCTTTGTGAAGTTCTCATAGATATAAAATTCATGTTCAAGATTGCTAAAACGCAATGTATATCACCTCATGCTTTATTACTTCGATTGTGAATAAATGAACTGCGCGGTATCCAAAATTAAGTAGCGACTTTATTTGGATGAAACAATGTGTCTTGATAGTTGCTCGTCAATACATTGTTTCTAACTTATTCACAAGTAACAAATGAGTTGAGGAAATAACAACTAGAAGGGTAAAATTGTAATTTTATAAATTCCATCTACTTGGTGGTATTCATGAAGGGTAATCATTCGATAATATTCAGTGGATTCGCTCATCATAAATAAGTAGATTTTTTAGCAGAAAATATATTCATTTGAACCGAGAGATTTTAAGTGTCAACTGTTTAATGGAGTAAGTGGACATTAAACTAGACTTGCAAATGTTTGTGACCTTTAAGTCCACGAGTCCTAGTTAAACCTTTGTTCATTTGGGTTGATGAGGTTACTATCAAAAGTCATTAGAGTAGAGTTTGTTAAACTAGAAGCTAAGTCAAAATAAGTTCAATTGTTGAACTAGACGTATTTTCCAAAAATGGTCTAAAGAGTAAATTTGATGTAAAATGTAAAAATAAGATTTTGAATGTCAAAATAAGATTTTGAATTTTCTCACGAATTAATTTAAAGTCACACGGCTGAAAATTAGTTTACATTCTTAGTGAGTTAAATTTTGTGACATGTTATTGTATGGGCAATAATGTGTGTGTAGACACACAAATGGCCGGCCACTTTATTTGGTGCATTGCACATTAGTAATTGCCCAAAAGAAAAGATGAAACGAATATCTCTCAGAAGTAAACAAATGTGCTAAGTGAGGAAACAAATTTCCCTCACTTAAGACACAAGGGTAGCCCGACTTTTTGGAAGAGAAAGGGAGGAGGAAATTGAATATCGTGTCATGAATACACAATAGGAAAGGGTAATTACCCTTTCTTTTATTTCCTTCTCCTATAAATAGAGCCTCACATAGAGATGTGAAAAGAAGTTTTTTGGACTTGCTATGTCTCTTCTAGCCGCCCAACATTCTCCCTCTTTCTCTAAAATACTCTTTTATTTTGGCACCTAGATCCTCACTCGATCTAGAGAATTAGCTTATGATACAAGAATTGTTCTTGGTTGATATTGTTTAATAGTGCCGACTCACTAAACTCTTAAAACGCCTGAAGACTCTAGTGGTAGAAACTTTCGTGGTTGCTCGAGAATCCAAAGACGAAAGGCAACGAGACAAGGAGAAGGATCTTCTTCCAAGAAGGGACTCCAAGATCAAGCAACATGAGAAATGTTAGTATTCAAGTATTTTAAATAAAGTTTTTAGTTTATAACATGTTCATGCACTTTTACCTTGGTTAGTAAAATTGTTTACTTGTAAAGAAATTTTATATACCGCCATTAATATGATTAATGATAATTTTTCTTAACCGCAGACCTATTCCAAAATCATAATCGTATACAGTCAATAAATGCATAAATAAAGGATTACACTATCATAAGACAATTAAATATAGTTCTAAACAAGAATCTAGATTACCTAATTAATCATGAAAGGAGAGAAAATATTAAAAACCCAATAAAGAGGCAAAATATATTACCCACATGTTTTGCTCACAAACTGAATCTTCAAGTCTTGATAATTCATCTTCAATATAATATATACTAGTCCTTCGTCTTCTCAGCCTCCATGATCATATATCGTTTGAACCGAATAGAGAAATTTATCGAACTAGGTTATCACTTTCATGTTTTAATTTCTATCTTTGTTAACTTTACGTTATAAGGTATTTTCATAAGTTACTAATAACATCAGAGAACCTTCAAAAGTTAAACTAGAAGGTTCAATATGTAAACGCCACAAATTTCAGGATGTATGTTCTTTCACTCTTACTCTTTCTTTTGTCAAAATGAACACTTTCAGCGAAAATGGATCGATTAGAAAAAACTTTGTTGCTTGATGGTCAAAATTATGCATACTAACAACTAAGACAATCGCATCAATTAAATGTATCAACCATCTTGTAATTGGGTTTAGGACAACGACTCGATATATATATTACCCCCGGTGTTTCTCGAGAAGGTTGAGCGTTAGACCGCCACATATAGTGTTGGAATTTAGTTAACAATTAACCTAATTAATTATGAAACATACCAATATATGGCAAAAATTCATAATTCAATTTAACATGTTAAAACGTTTTAAAACATATTCAATAACCATGTCATTAAATCTAAACTAGCAGGTCAATAAATTTCTAAACATATTAATAAATTCATTCAAACATGCGAACGAGTAATCTAAAATTTCTAACAATCCTACAATGATTATTACATTCAGATCCAACTCGTTTATAGAAGATTTACATTGGGTTTGGATCTGCGAGAATCAGCCTCGGGGTGTGCGTCCAAGTCCACGGCCGAAACACCTCCCACGTGTGTCTAGGATGTCACGAAATCCGTCCTCGCTCCGTTGCTCCAAAAAGTGGCCGACCCTGTGGATTAAATATCACTCAATCCACCACAAGATGAATCAATGATAATTCTCTAGGAGTTTTTAGGAGATCAAGAGGGTGGGATCTTTGTGGGAACAGGGGAAGAAGGGGAAACTAAAAAAAACGGAAGGGCCGCCGGGAAACAAATTTCCTCTCTTTCTTTCTCTTAAAATTTGGCCAAACCCTCTCAATCACAAGGGGGGAGAGGTTCGGCGGAGTGCTGGTCGAAATTAGGCTAGGGTTATCTAAGAGAGAGCCTCCTATTATATCAGAGAGAGTGGTCTTAAGTTAAGTCAAAATCCAATTAAGACCCATCAGTCAAACTTAAGCCCAAAACTCCTTTAAATGAGTTTAAATAATTTTCCAGCCCATTAAACCCTTATTCTGGCCGGCAATATTGTCTTAATTATATCCCAAATTTATTTGATTTATTTGATTTATTTGTAAAATAATTTTTAATTAATTTAGAACATCTCATTTATTTAATGACAAGTCATTAATTATTTTAATACTAATCATTGTAGTACGAAACGAGATATATTTTCATATTTTATTTATTTGAATCATCAAATTATATTATTATAAATATATTAACATAATATGATTCGTTAAATAAATATAATTATAAATAACCAATTATTTATTTAATTACTCAGAAAATAATTTTCTTAGCGTAAATCACAATTTACGTTGAATGAGAAAATCAATCATTTCTTGTTCACCAAAATCTCGTCTGAGAGTCTATCATTGAGACCTTATGGACCTACATGAACGAAGCTTTAGAATAAAGCTCGGACACAAAAGTTGACAAACTTCCGACTTTTAATTCTTAATATTAGTCGATTCCACTAAAGGACCAATATTGAACATCTCTAATGTCGAGCGTCGGAGAGGTAAACATAGATCCTTTTGTAGTTCACATATGTTTACTCTCTCCAGATAACAGATGGACTTGAAGACCCCGAAGACAGTTAAGAGACGATTTGGGACATCGGATCTTACACGCTAAGGCCGAAGCGAGGGTCACTCGCCCTGAGCGAAGATCTGACCGCCAATTTCTTTGAACACTGTTTAAATTTGAACGACAACATTTTGACGCTAGAAGGAGGGGCCTTTCTTCGTTGAAGATCTTTTCATCCACATATGTCCTATAATTCTCTTTTCTTATCCGCTCACGAAATGAGCAACATTCCGGAAGCCTCCGGGGCTGCCAAATCAAGTAACCAAGTCGCTAGTGCAACAGCTCGCGATATGAATTTCGGAAACTCCCCCGTCGAGGGACCGGGCGATAGCCTATGATAAAGAGTTCCGAAAACAGTCCCACTGCCCTTCGTCGCAACGCTATCGGCCTAAGGGGTGAGACTAATCGCCGCTTGGCAGAATTAGTGGGCATAGCCTAGGGTGGATAAAAGTTTTCTCGTCAAAACATAGTTCGACCCGGGACGAGAGTTACATCGGAGTTGAAGTAGTCCCGAGAACGGATATGAGCCAGACCTTCACACGGTGGCCCGTTGTGCAATCGAGCGATGCACTTTTTGCTCCACCGGCAGGCCAGGGCCAAACATACTCATGACGCGAGGGCTCAAGTAACCCTCAAACGCGAGGGGTGGGTAATGGCCCCCGTAGCGGGCCGTCTCGAATTGTGTGTCGTGCAATTTCCCGACGAAGGGATGATTGCGCGGATAGTCGCGAAGTCCGCCGCAGAGGTCGCCCGCCCTTGGCTAGACGTTTGCGCTTCGCCGGGGAAGATCTTAGGACCCGCCTTGATTCACGACAGGATCCTCACAAGGAGGACTTGAGACGTAAATTGGACGCTCGACAGGCAACCGTCGGGGCCACTACCCTCGGGAATCCTCCTCACAATGCCATGGACCAAGGGACCAACAAACGGCAGGTTCCCACGCCAGAGAGACCAGTCGCATGAGATGCTAATGGGGTCGAGGTGATCACAATGATTCAGGGACTCTAGAATCAAAATATCGAGCTTCGTGAAGCGGGCTCGGGAGGTGCCTGACCTTACTATGGTCTGGAAGGTTCATACTTGCCTCTCACGGCAGTGGTGCTTGCACTACCGCCGGGAAGGGGGTTCAAAGTACCCACAGTCCCTCCATACGACGGACTCTCCAGCCCTAATTTCCACATCCAGCACTACGAGACTTGGATGATAATGCAAGGACAGTCCGACGCGATGCTCTGTAATGCGTTTAGCCTAACATTGACTAAATGGGTTTCGAGTGGTTCCGAAACCTAAAATTCGGGAGTGTCGGTTCATTCAGAGCTCTTCGGGAGGAATTTCTCGCTCAATTCGTCACCCTAGTGGCGCAAAAGAAGTCCACATCCTACTTTTGGACGACCTGACAGAAACCGGGCAAAAGCCTCCACTAGTACCTGGCTTGGTATACCGAGGAGTCCCACGAGGTAAAAAACTTCGACGACCTGGACGCCATAGTCGCCATTACGGAGGGCGCCAAACCCAAGCGACCTTTTAAAGGCGATTGTGGGAAGGGCTCCAAAGGATATGGCTCATGGTGTGCGCCAGGACACACATGGGGGTGGAAGATTACCTAACCGACAGGAAGGGCGAGGGGTGTGGCAATCACCCCCTCACCGATGACCGCCCCGACACTCAGGGCAAGCGGGGAAAAAATTACCACTTTGTCACCAACGACCCCACGCCCAAGCCAAGGAGGGATTTTGCCGACCGATTCCGGAGAGAAACTCTCACCCTACTCAATGCGTCCCGGGTCTGGTCTTGGCTGTTCATTGAGACAAGTTCGGATCCGCGACACCATTGAAAAAAGGTCTTGCAACGCGAGATAAGAGCAAGTACTCCGAGTACCATCGGGATCACGGGCACGTGACTTCCGATTGCTTTCAACTGAGGCTGCAGATCGAGCCCCTTATTTAGGACAGAAATCTTAAAGAATTCGTCATGCGGGCGGCCGGGGTGACAATCCCCGAAGATCGTCAGTCGAAACAAAACAAGGGACAGACTAAAGACAAAGTCGTCGCCGTCACCACTATCAGCGTTGAGCCCAAATTTTCCGGGATGAATGTCGTTAGAACGATCACCGGGGGGCTCGAGTGCGGCAAATAAGCAACCAAAGGAAGAAGTATTTGAGCGTGGTGAACAATGAGAGGGTTATTCATGGTGTCAACCTCACATACGTCGCTTCCCCACCTACTCCCTTTGAGAATATCCGCTTCACCGAAATTGAACCGAAACAAATCATCCACCCGCAGAACAACGCTATCCTCGTGGCTGCAATGGTTGCCAACAACAAGGTATGACAGATCTTGATTGACAACGACAGCGCAGTGGACATCATAATCATGTCAGCGCTTGAGAAAATGAAACTCGATAGAGTAAAGCTCGCTTCGATACGAACTCCCCTGTATGGATTTTCCGGGAAAAAGTTTGGATGGAATGGTCGATTGACCTCCCCATCACCTTCAGGACCCGAGGTAGCATAGAAGTCACTCGGAGCGTGATGTTTCTAATCGTCGACGAACCCAAGGCCTATAATATGAGAATCGGTCGACCAGCCCTTATCGAGCTTAAGGCCATAACCTCGGTTTACCATATCATGACGAAGTTCACCATCGACAAGGGGATCGCATTCATGATGGGAGATCAGGCCATGGCCCGAACGTGCCACATGTGGGCCGTCAACGAGAAAGCGACCAAGCCCGAGGGAGAAAAGAAGGTTTGCACGGTCTACCAACTCGTAGACGAATTCCAGTGCAAGCTCGAGGAAGGGGGAACATTCGGCGAGTTGGACCAACCCAACAAGGCTGAACGCCGACGCATGGAAACTCCCGACGATCATGTCACGGTTCTCCTAGGCGCTGGAAAACCAGACTAAGTGGTCAAAATTGGTGCCCAAATCTCAACCGAAAGGCGAGAGTCGATAGCTTCTTTCCTACGGGACCACAAAGACATCTTCACATGGACACACTGTAAAGTATAAACTTTTGTATCACTGGATTGTACAAATTTAAGGGTTATAACGAGCATCCTTCGTTGCAAGTAAATCTTTAGTAGATCGAGAAGTCCAATGAAATCAAATTAATTTTAATTACGTTAGGGAGATGGAATATCTCGGAGTTATTATAGGATAATAACAAATTCTGAGAGACCTTAATTATATTTAAATTAATAAGCGTAAAAAGAAAATTCTCGAGTTAGTCACAAGTTAACTATCCATTTTTATCATGGATTTATGGACATCATTTTGTGACAAGGACCTAATTGTTACCAAAATGAAGGACTTAAATGTCAAAAGAAAGTGAGTTTGGGGTCACTTTACACAAGGAAAAAAAATTGGAGGACTTAAATGAGCAAATAAGGAAATTCGAATTTGCTTCCTTCATGCCTCCATTCTTACTCGACAAAATGAAGAAAAATTCAATGAAACCCATACGAAATAAGAAAGAGAGAGAGAGAGAGAGAGAGAGAGAGAGAGAGAGAGAGAGAGAGAGAGAGAGAGAGAGAGAGAGAGAGAGAGAGAGAGATAGATAGAGAGAGAAAAAAAGAAGAAGAAGAAGAAGGGGGAAAGAGCTTGGAGAGTGAAGATCTTCGTCGGAAATAAAGGAAATCGGCCGGAAGGAGAGATAGTCGAAGATTCAAGGTAAGAAAACCTCTCCGATTCTTTATTTCTTTAAGCTCCAATTTCTCAAAGCTAGGTTTCATCCATGGTTTTGTTTTTCCTCTTCGTTTCTCAAGCTTGGTGGTGATTTAAAGAAGAAGAAGGGTGAAATCGAGCTTGGTTACGTGTTTTCAACGACGTAAAGGTATTGATTTTCTAAAGCCACAATTTTTGATTTTCGGATTAGGGTTCTTCATCCGAATTTGGTGATTTCGTGTTTGGTGAATATATCTGTGGTTTATGGTGTGATTGAGGTCGGAATTGAGAAGGATTATGTTTGGGTTCGTTTTGGATTGAGTTTGAAAAGGTGGAAAAAATATACCTCTGACCTGATCCTTAATCGGTGTCAAAGCCTCACCTCTTATTGTGATTATTTTCTGTAGATATTTTTGGTGTATAGAAGAGGTTCTGGGCTTCCCAAAATGTATAATAACGTGAAATTTTGTTAAGTAACGAAGGATATGTGAATTTTTAAAGTTGTGATTCAAAAATGTGAAATCTGAGAACCGAATCCGTGAATTTTATTATTGCGAGACATTTTTGAGATAGCAATTCTATTTCAACTTTTACTTGTAATATGTCAATAGAAAGCTACAGATATCTACTTTATTTAGGAATTGGAATGGGTTGAATTGGAGTTTTGTAACTTAAGATATGCGCTATCCGAGGAGTGGCAAAGCTGCCATGCGGGTGTCGACGAGGCGAGGTCGGACCAGGCCGATATGGAAAGGCCTTTCAGCTTTGGCTCGGAGGCTCGTGTAATGTTCGTTCAGCGTGTAGCGAGTCGAGAAATTCCCGAGTCTTGACTCGAAGTGATTACGAACCGTTAATTATTTGTACGAGTCGTCTAATGTATTATTAATTATAGTACTATTATATTGCTAATGATTAAGTGTTTCAATTTTTGGGTTTTATTAAATATAAATTGTTAGAAAAATTTTGTTATTATTAAACTCGTTGATTATTCACGTACTTATTTTGTATTCTTATCATTTTTATGTATTTAAAATCGAGTTCGACTATAAGCTCGGCTCTTTTAGTTTGAAGAAAAAAAAGAGAATATCAACGAGAAATGTTTTATTTACGTTCTTTTCCTTAGTTTCGACTCACCATAATGTATTCAAAACTATGGGCATTGCCTAGTTATAAGAGTAGATGGTCAAATGATATAGGACGTTCTTAAGTTGTTTCCTATGTTTTGTTCTGATTTGAGTGTTTTTATGTCGTTAACGGAGACGTTAGGGGTAGCACAACTAGGTGAATGTTTTGAATATGTTTGAAGTAGACTTTCTTCTAGTAAGAACTTGTTCGTTAGTATGTTGATGAACAAGATACTAAGTACCCTCGACATTCAAAATTTCTATTCTATAGATAAGTCCAGATCGTTGCAAGGATAGTAGCGAGCGTAAAGGTAGTACGTGGACGAAGCTACGTGAAGTAAACAAACGACTCTTTTTGTTAAAAAGGATTCGGATTCAAAAGAATCGTATCCAGGTAAGTAAAAAAATTTCAACTGTATCACAAAAACAGTGTGTTGTGTGATGTGTATATGCTTGCATTTACGTGATATGTGTTGGTTGAGTTAATTGCATTTGCTTACATGTACATATATTGTAAAATGGAAGTGAAAATAGTTTGAAATGAGAAATGGGGTTTTCAAAAAAATGGTGATGTGTTGTGGGTCGTTCATGGATGGCTTGGCTGGTTCCTAGGATCGGGGAACCAGTTCAGTTAACTCCTAGGATCGGGGAGTTAACCATGGCCCGTGAGATAGGATTGGTCGGACGAGTCGCGGGGCCATATGTAGTACTGGGTACCGTTCGCCGCGACTGTCAAACCATATGTAGTCTGGGACCTTATGGTTTTGGTTTGAGTTAGTCATACATGTATGTGAGACAAGCCATGATGAACCTTTTACGACACATACCACGCGCGCGAGTAAGAAAAGTTATCGAATGAGAAAAGTTGAAAATAATGGATAGAGTTTTAATTGACATTCATATCATATGCATCGTTTCTGCTTACTGGCCATTAGCTCAGTCAGTTTTTGTGATACAGGTAAGGAATGTGAATAAAATATGTAGGTACAATGGCGGGTTGACTGGAAGGCGTCTCCACACGGGAAAGACCTCATATATGAACTAATTTGACCCGATGGGCGTTATTTTGAGTTATGTTTTGTGAAATGTGTGAATAAAAATATATTATGAATGTTTATATCGTGTGATGTGTGTCTAAGCCTAGAATTTTTTAGGAGGTTATTATGCTTTATGTATATGTAAACTAGGTGTTACTAGACTTCAAGTTAAGTCAATGATATTTTGTATGCTGGTATGAAAAGTTGTCACACGACATGTCGTTTATACTTTGACAAAAAAAAAAAAAAAACTACCTCAAATTTCGATTGAATGATAAACGACTTGTCGGGGTGTGATACACACCCAACGGGAAGTGGCGCATTTGCATAGATTACAAAGATCTTAACTTGAAGTGTACCTGCCTGAAGGATAGCTTCCCCCATTCTTGGCGATGATTGAGTCCCGGACACGCACTGTAGCGGCATGGCGAGCCTCATACAAGGCCACCTCCCAGTCCTCATCGGCACGGGCCTTGGCACGCGCGATCTCGTCACCTTTGTCGACGATCGCCTGCATCTCTGACAAGAAGGATTCTCTTTGCTGGAGCGCCTCCTCGGCAGCGCGTCGCTGTCAAAAATCTTGCCTACAAATCGACTCCAACTCTGCGTCTCGGGCCGCCACCGAGGTCTCAAGCGCCCTATTCTCTGCCATAAAGGCGATTCTGACTTCTCGGCTTGCTCCCTCGAGGCTCGTTCCTCCAGGTGTTTCGCCTTGGTAGCCTCCAATTCCGACACGGCCTTCCCCAAGGGCTCTGCCTATTGGCGATCCCTATGGTCACTCGCTTCCCTCGATACCTGCTCGCAACGAACGGTTTCCTGGATCATCAGTTCCATCCACTCGTGGTGGGCCAGGGCCTCCAAACATTCAACATATAAAGCACGGGACACAAGGCAAATGAAAGCAACGAAACACCAACCTTTTGGGCGTCGCGAGTCCCCTGGAAAAAGAGCTCCATGTCGCTGACTATGATGAGTTACTAGAAGCATTTCGGTGACTACTCTGCGAGACTGCGAGAGCTCCGGTCCTCAGATGTGCATCTTCTTCCAGAAAGAATGACCCCACGCCACGGGGCGAAGGAGGGCCGACCAGGCAGCGCGAGCTTGATGGCGCCTCACTCACAGAAAAAGCGCCCATGCGTTTTCGCGAGGAACCCCATTCCCGCCTGGGAAAGGCCCGTGGTGATGATGGGCCCCATCTGCTCCTCCGTAAGGAGAGTCCTCACTGTCGAACGGGTGCCAGCGGATGGTGGTGGTACGACATTATTCCCCGAGAGCATCTTCGGGAACTACCTGAAATAAAGAGGACGCAAGGTCAAATCACTTTATTTAAAGGTAAGTAAAACGAGGGATACCTTGTACTACGAATCAGAACCCCATTGTCCCCCAACTCGTGGTCGGAGGGAGGGAGGACCGTGGAAACAAACCACCAAGTCGTTACCATTATGTCAGGGGACTCAAAAATTGACGCTTGACGTCGAGTCCCCGAGAGACGGCTCGGGGCGATGCCTCCATGATCGACAAATAACCTAAAAAGCTGTCCGCCGTCATCGCTCGTTTCTTTTCTCGGAAAAGAATTATATGCATATAAAGCACGGGACACAAGGCAAATGAAAGCAACGAAACACCAAACTTTTGGGCGTCGCGAGTCCCCTGGAAAAAGAGCTCCATGTCGCTGACTATGATGAGTTACTAGAAGCATTTCGGTGACTACTCTGCGAGACTGCGAGAGCTCCGGTCCTCAGATGTGCAGCTTCTTCCAGAAAGAATGACCCCCCGCCACGGGGCAAAGGGGGGCCGACCAGGCAGCGCGAGCTTGATGGCGCCTCACTCACAGAAAAAGCGCCCATGCGTTTTCGCGAGGAACCCCATTCCCGCCTGGGAAAGGCCCGTGGTGATGATGGGCCCCGTCTGCTCCTCCGTAAGGAGAGTCCTCACTGTCGAACGGGTGCCGGCGGATGGTGGTGGTACGACATTATTCCCCGAGAGCATCTTCGGGAACCACCTGAAACATAGAGGACGCAAGGTCAAATCACTTTATTTAAAGGTAAGTAAAACGAGGGATACCTTGTACTACGAATCAGAACCCCATTGTCCCCCAACTCGTGGTCAGAAGGAGGGAGGACCGTGGAAACAAACCACCAAGTCGTTGCCATTATGTCAGGGGACTCAAAAATTGACGCTTAACGTCGAGTCCCCGAGAGACGGCTCGGGGCGATGCCTCCATGATCGACAAATAACCTAAAAAGCTGTCCGCCGTCATCGCACGTTTCTTTTCTTGGAAAAGAATTATATGACATGTGGTGACAGTTTGATAAAAGATGGGCGCCATTTGTACCGCGTGGACCTCTAGCCAGGAAAGGATCACCTATATCACAGGCGGGAACGGTAGCCGAAGCCCGCGTTGGAGACTTGCCACATGCACGGCGGCAAAGCCGAGTCGGGGGAAGGTCAAGCGGTCGACAGGGAGCTGCTGGAGGATATCAAAGCATGAAGGGATCCCGAAGTCCTCCCAGAAGCCTTGAAAGACCGCAAATGTCGGGATCCAAGCGGCGTCAATCCTGACTCATGAAAATTCCCCCTAATCCTCAATGAAGTAATCGAGAAGGACCACGTCCTCCCTTCTTCCTCTCTCGCTGACATGGAGCAGCTCGCGACCGCCCTAGCAACCCCGTGGCCGATCCTGACGAGGGTAGGGAGGTTCCCACGAGTTGATGGTAGGATAGATAGTTGGGAACCGCCTGATCGCGAGTCGGGCAAATTCTCGTTGGCCAATTGCACCCCGGTGGAGGATATGCCCGGGCCCGACCTGACCGGCAACGCCTTGGGCGACTCAAGGTCAGTCGGCGTGGATCTGCCAGGGCCCAAGCCGGCTGGCAACGTTTTGGGCGACCCTGGGACGGTCGGCGAGGATGTAGCCGATCCAGGGCCGGCCGTTAGCATCTTAGGCGACCCAGGGCCAGTGGGCGAGGATCTACCTGAGCCCGGGCCGACAGGCAGCATCTTGGGCAACGAAAAGCCAACCAAAAGAACCCAAGCCTAGTCCTAGCCTGCCTGCGTAGACTTGGGAAAGCCCAGTCCGGACGACTCAGGTCCGACCGGCGCAGATCCGGACGACTTAGGTCCGACCGGCCCAGATCCGGACGACCCAGGTCTGGCCGGCACAGACCCGGGCGAGCCAAATTTGGCCAATGATGGACTGGACAACTCTCAGCCGGATGGTGGAGACCTGGCCGGTCTCGAGTCGGCCGATGATGGCAGACCCGCCGGCGCATCAACATGGAGCACACCATCGAAACCCGCCTTGCTCTGGTCCGTGCCAGCCTACGTCTCCTTGACCCGCATCGACGATGATTCCCGAGCGTGGATCGCTTGGCAGAAGCCCCGCGGCTCGTCGTAGACAAGATATGGCCTCCGCCTCGATCTCGGCGCGGACGCGCCTAACGAAGCCCCACGCCCCACCGCCGACCAGATCTGGCCCGGCCTGATCTGGGATCCTTCCCGCAACGACGTGCGCGAGACCGTCGTTGCCCTGCTCCTTGATCCCGGTGCGGACGCGCGCGACGAAACTCCCCGACCTGATTTCGCGCTCGTCTCTCGCCGCTTATGTCTCGCCATCCAAGCGTTCAGCTCTTCATCGTAAAAAAAATAAGGGAGAGGAGGGCTCGGGATTCGTGACAAGTGGGGAGAGAATATAGCGCAAATTGTTGTCCTCGGTTGAGGAGAAGAGAGAGCTAATGAAGTCATCCATGACCGACCATCGATCGAGAAAGACGGAGGATCCATGTCGCACGAATAAAAAAGAAATTCTAAAAAGTGATAGTGTCGAGCGCGACGACATATATATAACCATGCATCCGCCGCGTCTGGGCTAAGTCTCTCGCGAACAGCCCCTCCGCCTGGCCCATCAGATCTCGCACGCCACCAAGGTTGGATCGCCGACTACAAGTTTCCTTCTTTGAGTTCATTTCCGATCGTACGTTCAATATTGAACTCGGGGGCTAATGTTGTCGTCGGGTTTACGACAACACTCAATATATATATATATATATATATATATATATCATCCCTAGTGTTTCTCGAGAAGGTTGAGTGTCCAACCGCCACAACTAGGGCAACTGGACGAGCCACAGACGTCCCCGCATGGAAAGGCCGACCCGCGTGCATGGCAGGGCTACATGGTCGGCCCTCTCCCGCCTGAACGGCCCCAGCTCGCCCTGGCTGCCCCTGCCCCGCCTGGCTGGCCCCAGCTCACCTCTGGTCGACCCTACCCTGCCAGGCCGGCCTTAGCCCGCCCTAGCTGACCCTTTCTCGCCTAGTCGGCTCAAGCTCGCCCTGGCCGACCCTGACTCACTTGTGGCCGACCCAGCATCGTCCGGTCTATTGGCATAGATGCGCGCAATAAAATTATTTATTTACATATTGATGTAATATAAATCTTTCATAAGTCCTTATTGTAATTGCTAATTAAATTAATAAAAGATCAATCGTTCATTCATCCCTTTTTCGTTTGTTTGAAGATTTATGATATTAAATAGTCTTATACTCCTTAATAAAACCAAACAATATAAAAAGAGACAAATGTAGATTTGCGTGAACAAACTCTTAATGGTTTGGTTAAAAATTAAATATTCACAATTTAAAGATCACCGGACTATTAATGATGTCTGGTTACGAGGCCTAGAGAGTTATGATGTTTGGCCGAAATTCTAGATATAATTTATATCCTCTATGATGTATAGCCGAAATTCTACTATGAGAGGAGCTTCTAGATGCTTCCTTATTTCTTTTAAGACAATTATTAAAATATCCATTGTAGAATTAATATTGCACAAATAATCAATTTAATTGCATAATGCCTCAAACGACTTTTCGGCTTTTGAAATAATTTATACTTCCATCATATGAAAATATTCAAAATCTCATTTTATTATTCATATCATTTTATGTCCATGTGGACAAACAAAACCCTTTAGACATTTTCCGGGCAAACATCTCGTTGAACACTTAAACTTATTTTGACTTAGCTTCTAGTTTAACAATCCTACTCAAATGACATGTAATAGTAACCTTATGGATCCAAATGAACAAAGATTGATCTACTATACTTGGACTCAAAAATTCACAAACCTTTTCCGAGTATTAGCTTAATGTCAACTGAATCCACTAGAGAGGTTACACTAAGAATCTTTCGGTTCAAATGAATTTATTTTCTACTATAATTCAACTTAATTCTGTTGAGTGGAGCCATTGAATATTATATGTGATTACCCTTCATGAACATCATCAAGTAGATGAGATTTAGAAAATTACCATTTTACCCTTCTATTTATTATTGCCACAACTCCTTTGTTACTTGTGAATAAGTTAGAAACAATGTATTGACGAAAAGCTAACAAGTATTTAATGTCTCAACAATAATTAAATACAAAAGTATTTCAATGTCTAATATCTCCTTTCTGGGCAGCAATCTCAAAACATCTTCTGTCTCAAGGTCATTATGTATGGATTGCATCGTACTTACCTTAATCCTGAAATGAGACATGTCATTTCATAACTTCAATATATCTATTTGAGAAAGTTACACTCTAGATCAAAGTTTGTGAACTAGATGTGTTGTTGTCGCTGAAATTTGGACAACGTTTCGAGGCCTAAGCGGTCAGATCCTCGCTCGGAGCGGGTGACCCTCGCTTCGGCCTGAGCGTGTCGGATCCGGTGTCCCGGATCGTCTCTTAGCTGTCGTGTGGTCTTCGAGTCCTTCTGTTATCTGAAAAGAGTAAACAGACGTGAACTAAGAAGGGAAAACAGAGGGGGGTCCTCTGTTTACCTCTCCGACGCTCAACATTAGTATAATGTGGGCGGAGTTTGCAGGATGACGAGGGGGGATCGACGAGATCGAGCGAGACGGGATACTAGGACCACTCGCGTCTCAGAGCTCGGATCTCGGATCTTTTGGGAGTATTCTTCCGGTCGGGAGAGAATATCCGAAATACCTCACTTGGGGGTATGATATGTGTGTAGGGAATAAGGGGAAAGGAGTCTATTTTTCGTGTCTAGAGCTTACCTCTGCGTGGAGAGCATCGAAGGCTACTTATAGCCACGGGTGTAGCCTTGTGGCCGAGTGGGGGAGCCTCTGGGCGTCGGTGGCCGGCCAGGTCCCTCCCTCGGGTGAGGAAGGCCGGCCAGGCCCCTCCCCTAGGTGGGGAAGGCCGGCCAGGTCCCTCCCTCGGGTGAGGAAGGCCGGCCAGGCCCCTCCCCTAGGTGGGGAAGGCCGGCCAGGTCCCTCCCTCGGGTGAGGAAGGCCGGCCAGGCCCCTCCCCTAGGTGGGGAAGGCCGGCCAGGTCCCTCCCTCGGGTGAGGAAGGCCGGCCAGGCCCCTCTCATGGGAGAGGGTGGCCGGCCTGGCCCCTCCTCTGCGCGACGGTGGTCGGCCAGGTGTGCGAAGGCGGGTCTCGGCCGTCTCGGGGAAGGCGTCTCCCCTTCGCGCCTCGGATATAATCGCGGATGTATATATTTAACGCTGTCGCCGGAAATACGGCGACAACATTAGCCCCCCGAGTTTGATGTCGAACTTGAGATCGAGAGCGAACTCAGAAGTGGCGCCTTCCGACGGGCGTTCCGCACCCAAGATCGGGCGTGCACCGACGGGCCGGGCCGGAGGGCAGCGCTCCAGGGAGCCTCCCCGGGGGTGGAGGACATCAGGTAGCTTTATAAGCACCCTAACCCTTAATTTATTATATTTTTCCTTTTCTTTCTTTGCGTTGCGTCATGGACCCCGTGCCGTTTGACGTGGATGACGGGTCCGTTGACGATTTCGTTGGTTCCTTTTTATCCCCGCCTGGGAGCAATACTTTTTCAATCCCCAATTTACCCTTTTCCCCAAATCCCGAATCCTCTCTCTCTCTCTATTTTGACGACGACGACCTTGACGCGTGGATGGCCGCCGACGGAATCGCGACGCCGGAGATGAGGGCGGAGGCCCCGGCCGGTGAACAGCCCGGCAAGGGGGGCTTGCTCGGCGAGGGGCGTGAGGTCGGAGGGACTTCGGAGGTTACCGGCGAGGGGGGCTCGGCGGCGACCAGGGGCGAAGGCGAGCCCGGATTCGCGCAGGGCGCGGCGGCGACAAATCGCCGGCGGGGCGTTCCCAGATCTGCCCTCGGGGGCGCGGACGAGTGGGAGGTGGCCTCGGGGGCTGCCGACGGGTCTGCGGCCCTTGGCTGTGAGGGCGGCGCTGGATCTGCTCGTGGCGTGGCGGCGGATCCTTGGGCGAGGCCCCTCGGGCACGGAGATGGCGGCGTGGCAGGGCGAGGCGGAGACGTCCACAGACGCGCACGTGGTGCCCCGGGGGACACCCTTCGGGCGGAGGCGCGCGGATCTGGCTGGGTTGGGAGCCCCGACGGCGCGGGCGGAGGTTCGCCGGCCGAGGCGGAGCGCGACAGCGCCTTGCGCGATGGGGGCGAGCCACCCCTGGTGTGCGGAGTCGTGGGAGGCGCGTCGCAGGTCGTGGGCTCCGGGCTCGTTTTCGCCGGAGTTCACTCGGTGGCGTGGGCTCCACCCGAGGTGCCCACCGCCGACCTCACGCCCCCTCAGGGCCAGGCAGCCGGCCAGCCCCCTTCCGGAGCTCTGGCGGCCGACCAGGGGCCTCCCCCGAGCCAGATGGCCGGCCGGCCCTCTCCCAGGGGGGTGGTGGCCGACCAGGGGTCTCCCCCGAGTCACATGGCCGGCCGGCCCTCTCCCAGGGGAATGGTGGCCGACCAGGGGTCTCCCCCGGATGTGATGGCCGGCCGGCCCCCTCCCGGGGGGCCGATGGCCGGCCAGGGGTCTCCCCTGGATAGGATGGCCGGCCGGCCCCCTCCCAGGGATCCCATGGCCGGCCAGTGGCCTCCCCTGGTTGAGGTGGCCGGTCAGCCCCCTCCCGGGGGTTCGGTGGCCGACCGGAGGACCTTCGAGCATCGGCCGAGCGGCCGGGGGTCTCCTACGGGGCGGGAATCGCCCGAGAGTCCAACGGAGGACCCGAGACCTCCCAGGCAGTCGTCGGCCGCGGGTACCCTTCCGACTCTGGCCCAGCTGGGGCGTAGTCGCGTGTCGGAAGAGAACGAGCGGACCCTTGCCTTCCCGGTCACCGCGTCCCGGATTTGGGGGACCTTCCCCTGCGAGGGGGTCGACTCCCCGTCCCTCGTGTCTCTCGCCCAGTTCCGTGGGCTTCGCGAAGAGTTCGGGATCCCGCCGAGTATCGACATCCTGCGTCCTCTCCCGGAGGATCGGCCCTCGCGTCCTCGGCTTGGGTTCGCCGCGGTTCATGTGGCCAGTCTCCGGAGCGGTCTTCGGTTGCCTTTCCCTGGCGTGGTACAGGAGCTTCTGCATCGACTGGAGGTGCACGCAGCCCAAATGCTACCCTCGTTCTATCGGATGGTGGCTGCCTGCCATATGATGTTCTTCCGAGAATGGAAGAGGGCGGTCACGGCCGAGGAGTTCTTGGAATTCCTATCGATCGTGGAAGGGTCGAATAGGGCTGGGTCGTACCGGGCGTACCATGCCAAGCAGTTCGCCGTGGTTACCAATGTGCCCACCAAGTACCGATACCCTTGGGTGTGGGTTTCGGAGTCCGCGTTCGGCTCGGCCCCTCTTGAGTTTGGGCCTGCAAGGATCCCAGATTCGGCCGCCGACCCAGAATTTACGGAGCTTGGTAGAGTCGTCCATCGTCTCCCGTCTGTCCGTCGTCAGGCTTCGATTTTCGCGTCGCCCGATACTATGGCAATCACCGGGTGGTTCGTTTCGACTACCCCGCAGTTCCCCCGAGCACGCGGCCGAGGGCGGAACGATTCAGACTCAGAGCCCGACGAAGAAGTCCTTCCGGCCGATCGATGTAGCGGTACGAGGTACCCCTTATTGTGTCGTTCACTTTTGCCTACTAACTTGGTTGCTCTTTCGTTAGGCGGTTCTCGTCGACGACCTCGAGGAGGCGTTACGACCTCGCCACCTCCGCGCGAGGCTCATGCTGCGAGGCGGCCGAGCCCGTCACGAGAGCGACCGGAATCTCAACCCTCGTCGGCACCTCAAGAAGGAGGGAGTAGCGGCCCTCCGCGGAAACGCCCCACCGTATCCTCGGCGAGCGATGCGCCGTCGGGTTCTCGAAGATTGGTGGAAGCGACCTCTACTGGTGGCGGCGGGTCGCTCTATCTCGCCGAAGCGAACGACTTGAAGGATCGGAGCGCTCGGGGCCTTGCGGACTCGTCCCCCAAGTGCTTTAAGGAGCTCGTCGTCGTCAGCGATATGGAACTCTTCCGACAGGGGACTCGCGATGCGCGGAAGGTTAGTCATTCGCGCGCCTCTTATTTCGTGTTTTTCCTCTCTATGCCATGCTAATTTGTTGTTGCGCTGCAGGCTTTGGCGCGCTGCGAGCGGATGGAGCTTGTGATGGAGGAGGCCGCTCGCCGTGAACGAGGGTTGAAAGAGGCGTTGGCCAAGGCGATTTCTAGTCGGGACGCGGCCGAGGCGAAATTCGCGGAGGAGAGGGCCTCGAGGGAGCAAGTGGAGCGATCCGCGAGCGCCTTCCTAGCGGAAAGCAAGGCGATGGAGAAGGCCTTGGCCTCTCGCGATGCCGACCTTGCTTCCGTTCGCGGTCGGCTAACTATGAGCGCGGCTGCCCACCTGAAAGCCGTTGAGGAGAACGACGCCCTCTTGGCGGAGATGCAAGCCGTCGTCGACGACCGCGATGAAGCCGTGCGCATCAAAGAGCGTCTGAAGGATGACTGGGAAGTCGCGGTATACGAGGCCCGACACGCCGCGGCCGTCCGCGTCCGGGATGCTATTGTCGCCGAGAACAAACCCCGCGAAGTGTCTTTCGCATTCTTCGATGCCATGTTCCCTCCGATCGAGGGCGACGCGGGCTTTGGCGATCGCGGTGGCCGGCGTCCCACCGAGACTACGCAGTCCTCGGTGGGTACATCCCCTTCTCACCCGAGCGCGGGCCCCGGCGAGGAGCAGCTTGACTTCGGCTCCGATTAGTGTTTTTGTCTTGTCTGCGCCTGTGTTTAGCGCATCTTTCTTCTTATTTACCTGACTCATTTCGGATGTTTTGAGGCTTCCCATTTTTGGTGACATTTACTTTCTCGCAATCTTCTCTTTATCGAACGAAATACCCCGCGGGTTCGCGTTGGTTTCTTTTGCGATTCTTGTGTTGCTTGAAGTTTTTTATTGTTAATTTCCAAGACGCTCGGGTCCTTCGATTTACGACGGGCCCCTTCGGCGAGGGCCGGTCGATGATCGGGAATTTCTTTTGCCGTCGTCGGCTTACTATGGCCGGCAACTAGCGCTAACGGCATGTCGCGTGTATTGCGTGGTCGATGGTGGGAGACTTGTTCGGTAACACGTCCGACTTTCCTCTTGGGCACGTTTGTGTTTCGAGGGACGGTCAATGTCTCATTCACTTACGCCTTGCTTCCTTGGCGACATCCGAGCTCGCATTCTTCGGTTTTGGGCATTTTTTACTTCCAGCCGTGTTTTGAGCTTCTTTGTTCGTGAGCTTTCGACGATGGCCTGTCGGCTTACATCTTGGCTCTACGACGGGGGAATCCCGAGATTTGGCTCGATCGATGACTCGCCCACTTGTGACGTTGGTTTACGATTTGCCTTATTGGCGTCGCGCGCATTCATCTCTAGGGTATTCGTTTTACGCCTTAGGATTGGGTATTGACATTGGCCCGGTTGTGTGTCGATCGGGGTTTGCCAACCTTCCTCAAATCCATGGACGCCCAGATGCAAGGTTGTTGCCTTGTTACTGGTTTTCGGTGGAGATTTCTCCGGCCACGGGGTTCATACCCCGCGGTTTTGTGGGTCTTTGATTTTCTCGAATGCAAACCGTTATGGTTTTGTTATCGATTCGCCCATCGGTGGGGGGTTTCGGTCCCTATTAGCGTATCGTCGCTTTGTTGGGTTCACCTCGCTGGTTGGGAATTTCACCATGAGGTGGTAGACTGAGATGATGGCTTTTAAACCGACGAGGGTCGGTCGACCGATAATCATGTTATACGTCGTTGGTTCACTCACGATCAAGAAAGTCACGATTCGCGTGACTTCCGGACCACCCCGGGTTCCGAAGGTTACGGGGAGATCGATTGACCCTTCCGTCCAAACCTTTTCTCCTGAAAACCCGTATAGGGGGGTGCGGATCGGGGCGAGCCTCGCTCCGTCGAGCTTCATTCGATCAAGCGCCGATTGGTAGATTATATCCACCGCGCTTCCGTTGTCAATTAGGATGCGCTGGACCTTGTTGTTAGCCACCGTGGCTGACACAACCAAGGCATCGCTATGCGGGTGCAAAATTCTTTTCGCCTCATCCTCGGTGAAGCGAATTTCTTCAAACGGAGTCGGTGGGGGGGTGACCCGAGTGAGGTTAACGCCACTCTTGATTCTCTCGTTTGTCACCGCTCTTAGGTATTTTTTCCTTTGGTTGCTTGATTCGCCACATTGGGGCCCTCCTGTAATCGTTCTCACGATGTTCATTTCAGGATTTTCGGGCTCGCTGCTAACAGTGGCGACGGCGGCAGCCTTTTCCTTTATCAGCTTATTACCCTGATTCGGAAGACGTTCCTCCGGGACAGCTACCCCGGCGGCCCGCATGACAAACTCCTTGAGTTTCCCATCCTGGATCAGGGCTTCTATCTGTCGTTTTAGCTGAAAACAATCGGCAGTCATGTGTCCATGATCTCGATGGTATTCACAAAATTTACTTTTATCCCGCATCGCGGGACCCTTCCTTAATGGCGTCGGGGACCCGAGTTTATCTCGATGCAGGGCCAGGATCCGGGCCGGAGACGTGTTGAGAGGGGTGAGGATTTCTCCCCGAAACTGGTCGACAAAAGGCTTCCTTGACCTGGGAGAGGGTTCTGCGCGGTTATTCCTTCCGCGCTTCCCCCGAATTTCAGGCCTTTCGTTGGGGCGATTGCGCCCTGAGCGCCCATCGCCCTTCCTGCAGCTTAGGTAATCCTCTATCCCCATGTGCGTCCTGGCGCATGCCATAAGCTCGGCCATGTCCCTCGGGGTCTTTCCCACAATCGATTTTAAGAAATCGCTAGGCTCGGCACCCTCGGTGATGGCGACTATGGCGTCCCGATCGTCGAAGTCTTCGACTTTATGGGACTCTTCCGTGAATCGGGCCAAATATTGACGGAGGCTCTCGTCCGATTTTTGTTTGATCGTCCATAGGTACGATTTAGATTTTTTCTGTGCCACAAGTGTGGCAAACCGAGCTAGGAAAGCCTCCCGAAGGGCTTGGAAAGATCCGATGCTGCCAGGTTTTAGGCTCCTGAACCATTCAAAGCTTGATCCTGTCAATGTCAAACTGAACGCCTGGCAGAGAGTCGCGTCCGACAACCCTTGCATCAGCATCCATGTCTCGTAATGTTGGATGTGGAAGTTGGGATCGGAGCGTCCGTCATAAGACGGGACGGTGGGGAGCTTAAATCCCCTTCCCGGCGGTTGTGCTAGCACTGCCGCCGCGAAAGGCGAGTATGAACCCTCCAGACCGTTGTAAGGTCTGGTGCCCCCCGAGCCTGCTCCTCGGAGCTCGATGATTTGATTCTGGAGTCCCTAAATCATCGTCATCATCTCGAGACCGTTGGCGGTTCCCGCGATGGGCCCCACTGGCGTTGGCCCTTGCCGCTCATTAGATCCTTGATCCATGAGGTTGGGAGGATGGTTCCCGAGGGTTGTGGCCCCCGCCGCAGTTCGACGGGCGTTCAACTTCCTTCTCAAATCCTCCTCTTGAGGACCCCTCCGCGAGTTAAGGCGAACCCTGAGATCCTCCCCCGAAGGGTGCGAAGGCCTCGCCGTCGGCGGGCAACTTTCGCGGCGGACCCCACGGCTTTCTGCACCATCGTCGCCCCGTCGGGACTGCGCACGCCGCGGACGCCTAAGTCGCCTGCCCTGGGAAGCGTTACCGCTTCCCGGCACTCGCGGGTGACTGGACCCCTCAAGTTTCGAACCCATTCGTCCTCGGCTAGCCGAGGATCCCAACGGAGCGTCGCTCATGTGGGCCAAAGGCGAGGGAGTGAAAGTTTGACTCGTGTCCGTCTCCGGGATTACATCGTTTCCAATGTAATCCTCATCTTGGGTCGAGTTAGCCTCTTCCTCGTATCCAAGGAGGTTAACAAGCAAACCCTTGTTCACTCCCGGCCGCGCCAAGAGTTCCGCCAATCGACGGTTAGTCTCGTCTCGTAGGTCGTCCCCATCGTTGTGAACGGCCGGATTGACGTCTTCGATCCCCCTTGCGGGAGCTTGCGGCCTTGCCTCTCGGTGAGGCAATTGCCGGAATTCGTACCGCGAGCCGGCGGCTCGGACGATAGGGTTGCTCGATCGAGCATCCGCATGAGTCGCGGGAACGCTACTCATTTCGTATGAAAAATAAAGAAAAAGATGGAGATAAATAAATGTGGGTCGGGTGAACTTTAAGGTCAAAAGCCCCCTTCTTCTAGCGCCAAAATGTTGTCGCTGAAATTTGGACAACGTTTCGAGGCCTAAGCGGTCAGATCCTCGCTCGGAGCGGGTGACCCTCGCTTCGGCCTGAGCGTGTCGGATCCGGTGTCCCGGATCGTCTCTTAGCTGTCGTGTGGTCTTCGAGTCCTTCTGTTATCTGAAAAGAGTAAACAGACGTGAACTAAGAAGGGAAAACAGAGGGGGGTCCTCTGTTTACCTCTCCGACGCTCAACATTAGTATAATGTGGGCGGAGTTTGCAGGATGACGAGGGGGGATCGACGAGATCGAGCGAGACGGGATACTAGGACCACTCGCGTCTCAGAGCTCGGATCTCGGATCTTTTGGGAGTATTCTTCCGGTCGGGAGAGAATATCCGAAATACCTCACTTGGGGGTATGATATGTGTGTAGGGAATAAGGGGAAAGGAGTCTATTTTTCGTGTCTAGAGCTTACCTCTGCGTGGAGAGCATCGAAGGCTACTTATAGCCACGGGTGTAGCCTTGTGGCCGAGTGGGGGAGCCTCTGGGCGTCGGTGGCCGGCCAGGTCCCTCCCTCGGGTGAGGAAGGCCGGCCAGGCCCCTCCCCTAGGTGGGGAAGGCCGGCCAGGTCCCTCCCTCGGGTGAGGAAGGCCGGCCAGGCCCCTCCCCTAGGTGGGGAAGGCCGGCCAGGTCCCTCCCTCGGGTGAGGAAGGCCGGCCAGGCCCCTCCCCTAGGTGGGGAAGGCCGGCCAGGTCCCTCCCTCGGGTGAGGAAGGCCGGCCAGGCCCCTCTCATGGGAGAGGGTGGCCGGCCTAGCCCCTCCTCTGCGCGACGGTGGTCGGCCAGGTGTGCGAAGGCGGGTCTCGGCCGTCTCGGGGAAGGCGTCTCCCCTTCGCGCCTCGGATATAATCGCGGATGTATATATTTAACGCTGTCGCCGGAAATACGGCGACAACATGTGTTCTAGTGGTGATGTATTGGGGTGTGAAGTTGACATGAGTATAATTTGTGAAGTTCTCATAGATATTGAATTCACATACTAGATTGCTGAAATGCAATGTATATCACCTCGTGCTTTATTACTTGAATTGTGAATAAATGAACCGCGTGGTATCCAAAATTAACTAACGAATTTATTTGGAAAAAATAATGTGGCTTGTTAGCTCCTCGTCAATACATTATTTCTAACTTATTCACAAGTAATAAATGAGTTGAGGAAATCACAATTAGAAGGGTAAAATGGTAATTTTATAAATTTTATCTAGTTGATGATATTTATGAAGGGTAATCAAGATAACATTCAATGGATCCGCTCAATACAATAAAGTTGAATTTTAGTAGAAAATAAATTCATTTGATCCAAGAGATTTTCAGTGTCAACTCTTTAGTGGAGGTAATTGACAGAAAGCTAATACTCGGAAAAAGTTGTGAACTTTTGAGTGCGAGTATAGTAGCTAAGGATTGTTCATTTGGATCCATAAGGTCACTATTATAGGTCATAAGAGTCGGATTGTTAAACTGGAAGTTAGGTCAAAATAAGTTCAAGTGTTGAACTAGACTTTTTCTAAGAAAATGTCTAAAGGGTATTTTTGTCCACATAAACATAAAATGATGTGAATGTCAAAATAAGATTTTGAATATTTTCATATCAGGGAAATATAAATTAGTTTCTAAAGCTGAGAAGTCGTTTGAGGAATTATGAAATTAATTTCATTATTTGTGCAATATTAATACTAGAATGGGTTTTTTTAAAATTGTCTTAAAAAAAATAAGGAAGCGTCTAGAAGCTCAACCCTAGGTAGAATTTCGGCCAACATCATTAGAGAGAAGGATATAATATGTGTTATTATTTTGTGCTTTATTACATATTGGTAATTGCCCAAATGAAAAGAGGAAATGAATTTCTTTGAGAAGGAAACAAATGTGTTAAGTGAGGAAACAAATTTTCATCACTAATGCCTTAGTATGGTCGGCCATATACATAGAGGAAGACGAGAGGAAATAAAATATCGTTTCATGAATGCACAATAGGAAAGGGTAATTACTCTTTCTTGTATTTCATTCTCCTATAAATAGAGCATCACATAGATATGTGAAAATAAGTTTTTGCTATTGTTTTCTCTTGTTTTTGGCCTACCAAAGTCTGTCTCTTTCTCTAAATATCTCTTTATTTTGGCACGTAAGTCCTCATTATACTTACGCTTAAATTAGCTCTTTAGCTCATAGACTTGTTCTTGAGCTATTGTGTTTAATTGTGCCCACACACAAATCCTTCAAATCCTGTATAGAGTCATGTAATGGAAACCTTAGGTTTCTCGAGATCTCGAGATCATTGTTTGGTATGAAGGTAACGAGCAAGAGACGATCTACCTTTCTCAAGGCTCATCGAAGATCAAGCTACAAGAGAAAAGTTAGTAATCAAATAAATAATAATGTTTTAAATATAAACATGTTCATGCACATTGCCTAGGTTAGTAAAATTTTTTTAATAGTAAAAAATAATTATATTCCGCCATTAATGTATTAATGATAATATTTTCATAACTCTAGACCTAATTCAACATGGCCAAGCCTACCTCGCCTGTGGTTGGCCCTGCCCCGCTTAGGGCCGGACAAGCTCCACCTAACCGGCCAAGTCTCGCCCAAACACTCTTGGCCGGTTCTCCTTGCTCATTTCGGCTATAAATAGCCCCGCCATCCCTCGAGATGAGGTACGTTCACTTTTCCCTTAAATAAATCTCACCGCAAAGCCCCAGCCTTTATGTGTCTTTATCTCTACTCACGAGATTACAGATCAAGAGTCGGTGTGAGATTCCTCCGAGATCCGAGACTTGAGCGAGAAGTAAAGTTGGCCCAAGAGCCTCCGTTTCTCCCGACCTCGTTGATCTCCTCCCCTATCATCCTATAACTCCACCTACATTACACTAATGTTGAGCGTCGGAGAGGTAAACATAGGATCCCCTTTGTTTTCTCTGCTTAGTTCACATCTGTTTACTCTCTTTAGATAACAGAAGGACTCGAACACCCCAAAGACAGCTAAGAGACGATCCGACACGCTAAGGCCGAAGCGAGAGTCACTCGCCCCATGCGAGGATCTGACCGCCAAGGTGGGAACTTCAAACAAGAAAGTTGATGGTTACAAGGTGGGAACTTCCTAAAACACTTTTTTTTTTTTTGAAACTGCCTAAAAGACTCTCAAGAGATGGAGTGACGACTGATAAAAAATCGTAGCCTTAATGGAGTTCTCTAGAAAATGAAGATGTATTCTCAAATTCCAAAAAGCGCTTCCTCTTTGTCAAGCTTAATCATTTCCCTGCCGGATTTAGTATTTACCTGGTCATCACAAGGAAAGCTTAGCACATATACATACGATTGCATCTCTCTTCTTTTGGCGTTTGCGGTGTCCTTCCTTGTATATTTTGAAGTCTGTAAAAACAAGACAATAAATAAAAAACAAAAAACGTGCCCATAAACATTTTTGTTCTAGTTACGGAAACTAGACTGCTATGCCTCTCTCTTTCTCTCATTGTAAACGTTACCATCCATTGTTCTATCACAGAACTTATCCGACAATAATTTTACCTTTAATAACTTTAATGTCTAAGGTCTGAATTCAATTAGCTGTCAGGAGTTATTTTCGATACAGACGTGATTAATGATATTATTATCGTTTCTTATTGATTAAAGTGCGCAATTGGCCACATATACCTGAATGAGATATACAATAGCATAATTCGTTCGACAACGATCACATGCATACAACAAGAGATACTAATAATAAAGGGGGGAATTGTCCAAAATATCACATTTTATTATTGATTTTCCTAAAATTCATCCAAACATATTTTTTTCTCAAAATACAAATAAAATTCATGTGAAAAAACAAAAGACCCTTTAAAAAAACTAACAAAAATTCCCTACACTTTATTATTGACCAAAAAATTAAGAAAACAATTAAAAAATTAAGTAAAAATAAAATTTGTTAGGGATGGAGCAGTTTTTAACTTTTTAAGTTTAATTCAAAAAAAATAAATAAATAATAAT
The DNA here is from genome assembly GCA_958296335.1 of Urtica urens. Classification (NCBI taxonomy): domain Eukaryota; kingdom Viridiplantae; phylum Streptophyta; class Magnoliopsida; order Rosales; family Urticaceae; genus Urtica; species Urtica urens. Next base: position 36,806,088 of record OY282520.1, read on the forward strand.
CGATTAACAAGTATATGGAATAAAATGTAAAGAAATTTTTTTAGGAGTATTTTAGACTTTTGTACTGGTATTTTCAGAAAAAATTAATTTTAGTGAATTTTGGAAAAATCAAATACAAATGGTGGTACTTTGGACAATTTCTCTAATAAAGGAGGAGTCACTCAAACTCAACATTCGCAAATCCAGTCGATTATTTTGTGGGCTCCTTAAGAAACAAAATATTCACATTTGATCAGTCTTTTACTTTTTTTTATCTGAAAATTTATTATAGGCTAATAAACGGGAGATTTCTATTATCAAAACACATAGTGTTTTCGCCATTTCCTAAGTTTCTATTTTTATCGATAAATTTTAAAAAATTTCTTGTTAAAACTTATTGTCCATTGTTTGTATAATGATTACGATATAATAGATGTTTAATCGAGTTAATTTAGTTAGATTTAGGTCAAATGAAACTTAAAATTTTAAAAAACGATGAACACTTTAAATTTTATTGTAACTACGCTAGAATACGACACAATATCATAGAATACAAAAAAAAATTCCATACTTTTGTATTTTCTAGTACGTACGATAAAATTTAAGGAGTTCATTGTTTTCTAAAAATTATTAAATAAACATGTTTTATCTTACGTACTATGTTTTACTCGTAATACTCATTACATAAAAAATTTAATACGTTTTAACAAAAAAATCATCTAAAAACGACCGCTAAAGTGCGAGAAAGTAGTAAAATGTTTAACTAAGTCTTGTAGAAATTTTAAAACAACTAAGTATTTTTGTTATAAGGGCGTTTTTGTCTCAAAACTCTGTTTTTGGATATAAGTGTAAAGATGAGTATAATTTAACTTAATTGACTACTACTAATTCTACAGAATGAGATTTCTCAATTAGAGCCACTCGAAATGAATATGACTGACTAAAATTAGTGAGAGATATATGTTTAGCAGAAAATTAATGTTGTTGTCTTATAGCTAAACTTTTATATTATTATTTTTACATCTTGTATCCCATAAATTCGTGCATTTTGCCGGATCCAAAAGTGTAAAACTAGTCAAATTTTGTTAACATGGACAATATGATTTCGGCTTTTTGGATACAATTTTGTCGCATCGACAAACGCATCTAAATTGACTTTTGAGAAGACTTGGGAGCATTTGGATCCTACAAAAAACGTTTGATTATATAGCGAAACATTATCCCCGTTTCGAAGGTGTATGCTCATTCACCGGGAAAAATATATTTTTTTTACGAATATTTTCTTTTATACATTTTTCAGTTATGCATAACTATCTCATTGTAAGGTCTCACCGCAATGACGTTTTATTCTCGCCTCGGCCAAATCCTTGTTAGGAATATTGCCCACTTGAAGATGACGTATGAATAATTACTGAATTCATAATTACATTATTATATAAGTATTATATGATTAGTGGATTGAGTTCTAAATAATTAATTAATATCAATAACAACTATCTTCCATGGTCTCCGTATTAAACAGAGTCACGTGCTGGGCACCTGAGTTTAGGCGGTGTGCTAAAACAAGGTGATGACTGATATATTCATGGACATGCTTTGCACCTGCTTTGGGGTAGATGTGTCGTTTAAGGAATGTTACATGCTTTGGGTGAAGCATGATTAACCGTCTTAGTGAAGGCCACTATTGTTGGGATTGGTGCCCACAACAGAGATATTAGACATTATAAATACTTTTGTATTTTGTTTTGCTGAAAAATTAAACAAAATTAAATATTCATTCTTGATTAAATTTGAGTTTATGTATGTTCGCTGCGCTCTGAAACTATCAATGAAGAAAGGGGTGCTAAGTACAAACTTCAGAAGATAGCCCCTTGTGACTATTTTAAATTATAGCTCGCAATCTAAAGATCGACATGACAATCGAATTTTAATAATGATTGTTTAAATGAATCAGGATATCTTACCTTGTGATATAGAGAGGTGAGACTTTGTGCTTCATTCTTGATATCTTACAGAAGATATTGAACAAAATCTGTGATACTCTGAAGCTCGAGATAAAATCGTTTAATCACTCGAAACTTCAAGATCACATACGAGTGGTATTTCGGTACTTACCTAAATCCTCATGTGAGTGCATAATCAATGTGACACTTTATGACATTTGATTTCTCAATGGTAAATGGCTAGTTGAAGTTGCATCTGACATGACGATTGATTTCATAACGTTATTATATTAGATTATGTGATTCACATATACGGAATTCGTGTTGAAACAATGTCAATGCATTAGTATCACACTAGGCTTTGTTATGAGAGTGTGCATCAATAAACCGGGACTAGAATTCATTGAAGACAAAATTCTTTAAATAAAACATATGGCTTGTAAAGACACCTCACCCTATTTTTTCTGATTCACAAATAATAAAGGAGTTAGTGAAATAATAACTCATTAGTAAAACGGTAATTTTACATTACTCTGAGTTACTTATACACATGAAGGGTAATATCATAAATTACTTAAGAATCGCGTGAAGAATTGTTTTGTCACATCAAACGGATAATAAACGCATATGAACTTCGAGAGTTTGAATATTAAGAATTAAAAGTCGGAACAAGTTTGTGAACTTTTGAGTCGGAACAAGCTTCGATCATGTTAGTCCGTAAGGTCTCAGTGATAGGCTCTCAGATGAGATTTATTGAACTAGATCGATTGATTTTCTCATTTAATGTAAGTTGTGATATACACAGAGAAAATTATTTTCCAAATAATTGAATAAATAATTAGTTATTAATTATTACCTTTATTTAATTAATCATTAAATGTTATCATATATATAATAATATAATTTGATGATTCTAATAAATAAAAGATGAAAATAAGTATTTTCTCGTTTCGTACTTGTTTGCATAGTATGAAAAGAATTAATGACTTGTCATTAAATAAATAAAATATTTTAAATGAATTAAATCAAATATATTTTGGAGAGAATACAATGATTTGGTCGGCCATAATTAAAATAATTATGCAGGGAAATTATTTTAAAACTCATTAAAAAGATCTTTGGGCTTAAGTTTGACTAACGAGCAAAAATGGATTTTGACCTAACTGAACCCCGCTCTCTTAGATATAAAAAGGATTTTGTGAAACCCTAACAGTAACGAAGCAAAATTTCGGCCCTCTGCCCTTCCTCTTGTGTGAGTCTTGGCCGAGCGCTAGATAGAGAAAGAGAGATCAAGAAATTGTTTCTTGATTCTTGATCTTGTTTGTTGACTTATTCCTCTTCTCCCGTTGTTCAATTAAAGAGTCCACTCTTTTGATCCCCCAACAATCCAAGAGAATTATCTCTGACTCTTCTTATGGTAGTTTGTGTGGGTATTTACATAATAGGTGTTGGAATTTATTTAACAATTAAACAATATTTATTATAATACACATCCTATGTGGCAGAAAATTATAATTAGATCTAATATATTAAAACCAATTTTAATATATTTAACAACCTAAGGCATTAAAATTTATTAAGTAATTATAAACAATTTATAATACACAAGCTCAATCAAATAATAATAATTTATATAATTTATATTTAATTATTTAATTGAGAATGACTTACGTAAATAGTTGTAAACAACTATGACGTTGCTAGCTATCTCCGGAATGCCACGTCACGCTCAAATCCCGAGAAAAGGCTCGTCGGATTGCTCGGGAGAGTCCTCGCCGGATTGGGAGCTGTCACCGGATTGCACAGCACCTGGGAGCCTCGCCGGACTGGGATTCCTCGCCTGACAGGGAGCTCGCCGGAATGGATGCCCTCGTCGGACTGGTCACTCGCCGGACTGGGATTTGTCGCCGCACAGGGACCCGCCTGACAGGGAGCTCGCCGGTCTGGGAGCCTCGCCGGACTGGGAGTCCTCTTCGGACTGAAGATCACTGGGACCCCTCGCCTGATGACCTCGCCGGATTGCCCTCGCCGGATTCGACTTCGCCGGATTGGATCGCCTCACCTGACAGACAGACTCGCCGGATTGGATCTGCCTCGCCGGATTGCCTCTGTCTCGCCGGATTGGACCTGCCTGACAGGTAGCTCTCGCTGAACTGGATCTGGGTCGCCGGAATGGACTCCTGGAGGCTGGGAGGTCGCCGGAATGCACAGAAAACGACCTAGAGTGTTTTGTGATGGCTGAAACCTTTTTAAAACAATTTTAAAATTCCAAAACAGTTTTCTAAATTATTCAAACACCACAAGTGATGAATCAACAATATTACACAAGGAAAATATTGAGATCAAGAGTGTGGGCTCTTAAGAACAATTAGGAAATCAAAGATGAAAAAGGGAAAACAATTTTTCTCTTTTGTTTGGGGATTTTGGCCGAGAATTGCACAAGGGGAAAGGGGAGAGAGGTTGCCGAAAATCACCTAGGGTTAGGTTATGTGATTAGGGTTTTTTTAGCCTTATTTATACAAGTTATAAATGGGCTTAAACTGGGTCAAACCCATGACCCTATTCACTTAAGGAATCCGGCCAAACACTCTCTCCTTACTCGTCCATGTCTTTGATTTTTGTTCCTAAATTTATTTGATTTATTTCTAAAATTAATTTAGAACTCTCATTATTATTTAATGACACATCATTAAATATGTTTCGTAGTTATCGAATAAGTACGAAATGAGAAATAATTTGTTTTCTTCTTTTAACATATTTAATCACTCGAGAATGTCATCATCAATTATGATGGTATCTTGTGATTCAATAAACAAAATAAATAACTAGTTATTTATCGAGTTTCAAGAAAACAACTTTCCCAATATAAATCACTATTTATACTTAATGAGTAAATCAACTTTTCAAGTTCTTTTAATCTCTTCCAAGTGTCTATCATTGAGACCTCATGGACCCACATGAACGAAGCTTTAGAATAAAGGACGGACACAAAAGTTCACAAACTTTTTCCGTCTTTTAACTCTTAATATTGGTCGATTCCACTAAAGGACCAATATTAATAATCTCTCTGTTCATGTGCGTATCTTTTATGTTTGATATGATGAAACAATTTCTCATACGATCCACGGAGTATATTACGATGTTACCCTTCATGTGTATCAGTAACTGAGAGGAATGTAAAATTACTGTTTTACCCCTCGAGTTATTATTTCACTAACTCCTTTGTTATTTGTGAATGAGAAAAACATAAAGTGAGATGTCTATACATGTCACATGTTTTAATCAAAGAATGAACTCATTCAATTGAATACCTGGCCAGGTTTATTCATTCACACTCTCATAACAAAGCATAGTGTGATACTAATGCATTTGCATTGTTGTTACATGAATTCCATATCTGTGAATCATGTAACCCAACATTGCATCCTTGTGACACCAACAGTCGGGTCAGATGCAACTAAAATTTAGTCATTGCCCATTGACGAATCAAATGTCACAAAGTGCAATGTCAATTACATATTCACTTCAGGATTAAGGTAAGTATCATAATACTCCTTTAGTTGTAAACTTGATGTTTCGAGTGTGTAAACAGTTTTGTCTCGAGCTTCTAAGTGTCACTGGTCTTGTTCAGTATCTTCTATAAAATACTTAGTATGAATCATAGAGTCACAACTCTCTATATCACAAGATGAGATATCATGATTCATGCTAACAATCAATAATAAGATTCGATTGCTCTATCGATCTTTAGATTGCGAACAAATGGTTTCAAACTTGTCACAAGGGGTTATCTTGTCAAGTCTGTACTTAACACCCTTTTCGTTGATGACAGTTTCAGAGCATAGCTTAAACATAACTAAACACAGTCTTATAAAGAATGAACATTTATTAATATCAATGTTTCAACAAAATATAAATACATAAAGTATCTCAATGTCTAATATCTCCTTTGTGGGCACCAATCCCAACAATAGGGCCGGCTGAATTGAAGAGGAGAAGCGAAGACGATTCGATCGGATATACTCTAGGCGCATCCGGCGACGCATAGGGGCATCCGGCGACTTCAGGCGCAGAATGGGCCTGTCCTTCCGGCAACTTCTAGGCGCAACTTGAGCCTCTAACTCCGCCATATTTCAGGTGCATATTGGACATCCCGAACTGGCAAGGAGCTAGGCCATTGAAGGCTTGTCGGACAATGCAACCTAAGCGCATCCGGCGAGTCATTTTGGGCGCGAGGGTGTAGTCCATCCATCGACGTGTGGTGCGCACGTGTCCAGGTCAATCCAGAGAGATAAGATTCTTGAAAAGCAGGTCGCTTCTTCGGTGAATCGTAGGTGCGAGTCCAAGGATCTCCTACCGATGCAAAGGCGCAGACAATCAATTCCGGCGAGGATTTGGTGGGGCATTCTGGCGTAAGCGAGTAACGCATGAGGTTGTTTACATCCTCACGTATAAGTTTTCATAACAAATTGGATTTGTGAAGAAAAGAAGAGTCAGAGATAATTCTCTCGGGTTTTTGGGAGATCAAGAGGTTGGGCTCTTTTATTGAACAACAAGAGAAGAGGGATCAGTCAAGAAACAAGATCAAGAATCAAGAAACGATTTCTTGATCTCTCTTTCGCCCTCTAACTCTCGGCCACGACTCACACAAGGGGAATAAAAGAGTTGCCCGAACTTATGAGCTTAGATTAGGGTTAGGGTTTCCAAATTCACATTTTTTATAATTGAGAGAGCGGGCTTAAGTTAGGAAAAAATCCAATTTCGGCCCGTTAGTCAAACTTAAGCCCAATGATCTTTTTAATGAGTTTTAAAATAATTTCCCATCCTAATTCTCTTAATTATGGCCGACCAAATCATTTTACTTTCTTCAACAAATATTTGATTTATTTCTAAAATAATATTTAATTAATTTAGAACATCTCATTTATATAATGACAAGTCATTAATTCTTTTATTCAAACAAGTACGATAACGAGAAAATATTTATTTTCATCTTTTATTTATTTGAATCATAAAGTTATATTATTATCAATATAATAACATCTATGATACATTAAATAAATGTAATAATACATAACCAATTATTTATTTAATTACTCAGTAAATAATTTTCTTAATGTAAATTACAATTAACATTAAATGAGAAAATCAATCGTTCTGGATCAGTAAATCTCGTCCGAGTCTATCAATGAGACCATATGAACCCACATGAACGAAGCTTTAGAACTAATTTCGAACACAAAAGTTCACAAACGTTTTCCGACTTTTAATTCATAATCTTAGTCGATTCTACTAAAGGACTAATATTGAAACTCTCTAAGTTCATATGCAGTTATTTACCGTTTCATGTGGCAAAATAATTCTTCACACAATCCACATAGTATTTTACGATATTATTCTTTGTGTGTATCATTAACTTAGATCAATGTAAAATTACCGTTTGACCCCTGAATTATTATTTCACCAACTCATTTGTTATTTGTGAACGAGAAAAACATAAATTGAGATGTCTGTACATGTCACATAGTCTATTCAAAGAATGTTTTATTCGATGAATACCAGGACCAGTTTATACGCTCACACTCACATAACGAAACATAGTGTGATACTAATTCCTTGGCATTGTTTCAACACAAATTTCGTATCTGTGAATCACATAATTCAACGAAACAACATTATTACACCAGCCGTCGGGTCATACAAAACTTATTTTAGTCATTTCCAATTGACAAATTAAATGTCATAAAGTGATAGAAGAATATGTATTCATTTCAGGATTTAGGTAATTACCAAAATACTCCTCGTATGTGATTTTGAAGCTTCAAGTGATTAAACGATTTTATCTCAACCTTCAAAGTATCACTAGTCTTGTTCATTGTCTTCATTAAGACATCAAGAATAAATCACAGAGTCACAACTCTCTGTTGGAATAGGTCTAGGGTTAAGAAAAATTTATCATTAATCATATTAATGGCGGAATATAAATATTTATTTTATTAGTAAAACATTTTTTACTAACCTAGGTAAAGTCTAAATACATGTTATAAATTAAAAACATTATTTAATCTACTTGAATACTAACCTTTTTTGTGTCTTCAAACTTGAAGCGTATTGGGAATGGTGGATCTTCTCTTCTAGCTTGATTCCTTCAGTTATAGTCTTGAACTTGAGAAACCTAAGGTTTCTATTACAAGAGTCTATAGAGGTTTAGAAGGATTTGTGTGTGGACACAATTAAGCACAATAGCTCAAGAACATGTCTATGAGCTAGAGAGCTATTAAGCCTAAGTCTAATAAGAACTTAGGTGCCAAAATAAAATAAGTATTTTCTAGAGAGAGAGAGGGAGAAAGGTCGGCCAAGAGCAAGAGAGAACAAGGAAAAAGCTTAACCTTTCACATCTCTATGTGAGTCTCTATTTATAAGGAAAAAATCTATATAGGTCAATTATTCATTCATGAAAGAATAATATATTCATGACACAATATTTGATTTTCCCTTCCCCTTTCTCTTTTAGGATGGCCGGCCATACACCTCAAGCAAGGAGGAATTTTATTTTACTCACTTAGCTTATTTATTTCCTTCTCAAGGAAAATCATTTCCCTTTTCCTTTTGGGTAATTATCCTTATAATCAAAGGGAAATAAAATCCCTCCGCTTTTATGCATGTTAGTCGAATTCTAGCTAGGGAAGGGGCATCTTGCTTTCTTATTTCTTTTAAGCCAATTCCTAAAATACCCATTGTAGAATTATAATTGCACAAATAACAAAATTAATATCATAATGCCTTAAACGACTTTTCGGCTTTAGGAAATAATTTATATTTTCATCATATGAAAATATTCGAAATCTTATTTTGACATTCACATCATTTTATATTCATGTGGACAAAAATGACCATTCTAGATTAACAATCCTACTCTAATGACCTGTAATAGTGACCTTATTGATCCAAATGAACAAAGCTTGAGCTTTTATACTCGGACTCAAAAGTTCATAAACCTTTACCGAGTATTAGGTTAATGTCAACTGACTCCACTAGAGAGTTGACACTGAGAATCTCTCGGTTCAAATGAATTTCTTTTCTACTCAAATTCAACTTAATTATATTAAGCGGATTCGTTGAATGTTATCTATTTTTACCCTTCATGAATATCATCAACTAGTTGGGATTTATAAAATTACCATTTTACCCTTCTAGTTATTATTTCCACAACTCCTTTAATACTTGTGAATAAGTTAAAAACAATGTATTGACGAGGAGCTAACAAGTCACATTATTTCATCCAAATAAAGTCGATACTTAAATTTGGACACTGTGAAGTTCATTTATTCACAATCCAAGTAATAAAGCATGAGGTGATATACATTGCATCTCAGCAATCTTGTACAGGAATTCCATATCTATGAGAACTTCACAAAGTTGGTTCATGACATCTTCATAACTTAATATCCCACCAATAGGCCTTGTCTAGATCACGAAATGGATCTATAATTTGACTTTCTCAAATGAGAATATTAATGCTATGAAATGACATGTCTCATTTAAGGGTTGAGGTAAGCATGATGCAATTTATAGGATAGTTGATAAACTGTCGTACCGCTTGTTGCCTAGCCTGACGCCCTTGCCCTCGAAACATCTTCTGGAGGTTGTAGAGCATTTCATTAGCTGACCCAATATCACGATGTTGTTGTTGCAACACATTCTTAATGCTATGAAATGACATGTCTCATTTCAGGATATAGGTAAGCATGATGCGATTCATACATAGTGACCTAGAGATAGAGGATGTTAAATGGTTTGTTCTTCTATTGTCTCTAAAGCTGCACTGGTCAATTCAGTATCTTTGAAAGATACACTAGAAGAACTATAGAGTTCCTAACTCTCTATGCCTCGTAACCAGACATCATAGATTCTTCCAACAATCATACTGGGATTAATAGTCCGTTGATCTTTAGATTATAAATATATCGTTTTAGTCAAACCATGAAGAGTTTGTTCACGCAAATCTACATTTGTGTCTTCATACATTGTTAGGTTTGATTAAGGACTATTAGACTATTGAATATCATAAATCTTCAATCAAACTAAAAAGGAATTAATGAATGTTTCAACTTTTATTAATTTAATCAACAAATTACAATAAGGACTTTATAAAGATTTATATATTACATCAATATGTAAATAAACAATCAAATGGTTTCACATCCACGTCTCCGCCCTGCACGATCTCTCTAATCAAATGGTATTTCCTCTTAATATGCTTAGAGCGCTTATGACTTCTAGGTTCCTTTGAGTTAGCAACACCCCCGCTATTATCACAATAAAGTGTCATGGGCTCGATGACATTTGGAACAACTTCCAAATACTTAAGGAATTTTCTAAGCCATACAGCCTCTTTGGATGCTTCACAAGTAGCCACATATTCTCCTTCCACGGTGGAGTCAGCAATGCAAGATTGCTTGATACTCCTCCAAACTACAAATCCACCATTCAGGATGAACACAGATCCTGAAGTGGTATCCCCGGAATCAGTACCTGAATATGTAAGCATCAAGTTCCCAGTTCTCCGAAGATATTTAAGAACATGCTTAACAGCAATCCAGTGCTCGAGTCTAGGATTTGATTGGAAACCGCTAACTATGCCAATGGTGAAACATATATCCGGTCTAGTGCACAACATAGCATACATGAGACTTCCTACGGCTAGTCCTTAGAGAGTGAGACTCCATGTCTAAAGGGGTTTAGGCCCTTCTTGGAGTTTTGCATAGCGAAGCGATCCAACACCTTATCTATATAGCGAATCGATCCAACACCTTATCTATATAAGATGCTCGAAAGATCTGAATCCCTAGAATGTACGCAGCTTCCCCTAGATCCTTCATATCAAACTGCTTAACTAACCTGATTTTAACCTCAGATAATTTTCCTACATCATTACCAATGAGTAGTATATCATCGACATACAATACCAGAAACACAACATTGCCCTCATGTATCAATTTATAGACCCAAGGTTCGTCTATTTTAACCTCAGATAATAGGTCTTGACTATTCCATGATCTAGATGGTTGCTTTAATCCATAAATGGATTTAAGCAATTCACAAACCTTGTTCTCTTGATGACTTTCCACGAAACCGTCTTGTTGAGCCATGAAAATGCGCTCGTCAAGATTGCCATTCAGAAAGGCAGTTTTGACATCCATCTGCTAGATCTCATAATCGAGAGCGGCAGCTATGGATAGAAGTATACGGATGGATTTAAGCATTGCGACTGGCAAGAATATTTCTTCATAATTGATACATTCCTTTTGAGTATAACCCTTAGCCACTAGTCGCGTTTTGAACATCTCAACGTTCCTATCCGGACCCATTTTCTTCTTATAGATCTACTTACACCTCACAGGTTTAACTCCTTTAGGTAGGTCTATAAGTTTCCAAACTTTGTTGACATATATCGAATGCATCTCAACTTTCATGGCATCAAGCCAAAGGTTTGATTCAGAACCAGCCATTGCTTGGCTGTAGGAAACAGAGTCATCCATGTCAACGACGGCTACGAGATATCGCCATAAGACATGTACCTGTCATGCTTTTCAGAAACCCTCCCACTACGTCGAAGTACTACTTGAAGAGATTTTGAATAGTTAGGTTGCATTTCATTTGGGGTAAGAACAGTTCTTACAGATGAGGTAGAAGCATCCTCTCCCAACTTTTCTTCAAGCACAATTTTGCTTCTAGGTTTTGTATTCTTCATATATTCCTCCTCAAGGAAACGAGCATTAGTGCTGACAAATGTTTTGTCGTCCTGGGGAATATAGAATGTGAAACCTTTGGTTTCCTTTGGATATCTAACGAAAACGCAAAATTCTGACCTACTAGCCAACTTGCTAGTCTTTTGTCTTAGCACATGTGCAGGGCAACCCCAAATTCTGATGTGGCTTAAACTAGCTTTACGCCCAGTCCATCATTCATAAGGAGTACCAGGGCCCGTCTTAGATGGAACTTGGTTCAGAATATATGTGGCAGTTTCGAGGGAATATCCCCAAAAGGAATTAGGGAGTGATGAGTAACTGATCATTGATCTAACCATATCCGTCAAAGTTTGATTCCTTCTCTCTGACACCCCGTTTCTTTGAGGTGTGCCAGGTGCTGTAAGCTGAGAAGCGATACCTTCTTTTTTAAGAAAGTCATCGAACTGTTCAGACAAGTACTAACCACCTCGATCAGATCGAAGGGTTTTGATTTGTTTGGCAGTTTGCTTTTCCACTAAAGCCCGAAAAACCTTAAATACGTTAAAGGTTTCGGATTTGTGTTTCAGCAAATAGAAAAATCCATATCTTGAGTAATCATCGGTAAAGGTAATGAAGTATTCGTATCCTCCCCGTGCCTGAATTCTGAGCGGACCACATGTTGGGATTGGTGCCCACAAAGGATAATATTAAACATTTTATTTATTATTTGTAATATTTTGCTGAAACATTAATATTAATAAATAAGCATTGTTTTCCTATAGTTTGTGTTTATGTATGTATGCTACGCTCTGAAACTGTCATCAACGTAAAGGGTGTTATATACAGATTTGACATGAAAACCCATTGTGACTAGTTTAAACCATTTGTTCGCAATCTTAAGACCGATTGAGCATTCGAGTCTAAGTAACGATTTTTTGAATGAATCATGATATCTTATCATGTGATATAGAAAGTTGTGACTCTATGATTTGATTCTTTATATCTTATAGAAGATATTGAACAAGACCTAGTGATTCTATGGAAGCTCGATATAAAACCGTTTAATCTAGAAGCTCAAAGATCACACACGAGGGGTACTTCGATAACTACCTCAATCCTGAGGTGAGTGTATAGTCGATGCTACACTTTATGTCGTTTTATTTGTCAATGGGCGATGGCCGTGTAATGGCTGCATCTAACCCGACAGTTGGTGACATAATGTTGTAGTGTTGGATTATGTGATTCACAAGTATGGAATTCGTGTACACATAATGAAAGTCATTGTATCACACTATGCTTTGTTACGAGATAGTGAATTAATTAATCTGGCCAGATAATCATTGAATATGAGATTCCTTGATTAAAACATGTGACACGTATTGACGTCTCACTTTATGTTTTTCTCATTCACAGATACCAAAGGAGTTAGTGAAATAATAACCCTAGGGGTAAAACGGTAATTTTACATTCCCCGGACTTACTAATACACACAAAGGGTATTTTGGTAAATTACACCGTGGATCGAGTACAGAAAAGTTATGTGACTTCAAACGGAAAAATATGGGCGCATAAACTTAGAGATTTTCAATATTGGTCCTTTATTGGAGTCGACCATTATTAAGAATTATAAGCCGGAAATAATTTGTGAATTATTGAGTCCGTGCTTTATTCTCAAGCTTCGTTCATGTGGGTCCATAAGGTCTCAATGATGCACATTTAGAAGAGATAAATTGAACGCAATAAATTGATTTACTCATAAAATACAAATTGTGATTTGTATAGAGAAATTTATTTTCCTAGCGAATTAATGAATAATGTTTTATTCATTAATTATTGATTTTGAGAATTAAAGAACTTTATTATTGTGATAATAGTTTTCTTGAGAATTCATAATAACAATATTAGAAAATTAAACTCTTCTCGTTTTATGTTATTCGATAACCATGAAACAATTTAATAACAACTTATTAAATAGATGAGAGTTCTAAATTAAGTCGATTTTGGAAATTAAATCAAGGCAATTTGGGAAACAAAATTGAGAGAGGAGTAGGACACAGCGGTCGGCCATTAAAATGGTTTTGGCTGAATATTGATTCAACAAATTCCCACATGAGAGCCCATTAACAGTGCCTATAAATAAAGGGTTTGAGGAAACCCTAGGTCAAGTTTGCTCTCTATCTCTCTCCCCCTTCTTGGCCGACCAGCCTATCACCCGGGAGGACGGAAATTTCGTTTCTTGTTTTCTCGTGTACTTTCATCTCGAGCCCACACTCATCTTCTCATATTCTTCTTGTGTCATTGTTGAATCAACTTGTGGTTGTTTGGTCCATTTTCATTAAAATTTATTTTTCTGGAAATCTCACCTCCGAACCAAAGATTCGATGAATTTGACGAAACCAAGTCCGGAAACCCTAAAATCTTTCCGAACCCTAAACACCTCCGCCTGAGCCTAGAGGCGTCTGCCCCTCTCAGCCGCTCCGAGGTCTCCTTGGCCGTTGCCTTCTGCATCGGATGAGTCCCGCCGCTGCCGCCCATTTCCAGCTTGCCGAGGACTGCGCGCATCCGCTGCCAGCTACCCGGACTAGCCCCAAGGCGCGCCTCTTTTCCGCCTTCGCTGCCCGTGTTGTCTAGCCGAGGAAGTTTCTTGCTACCCGGAATTGGAGAAACTTGAAGATTCTCGCATCGAACTCGAGCACATTTCCTCGACTGAGTTATTTATAACTCTATGATATAAGTTTTGATACCCTTAAATACTCTTAATTAATATAATTGTTATATGATTGTTTGGAGTGTTTAAATTTTATCGCCGTACATGTTTATAATTAAATTGTTAATTAACATGTTCCTAGATTAGAATTAATATGTTAATTCACATACATATAATTTTAATGCCAATAGGTTGTTAGATATTAAATAGTTTAATATGCTAGATCGTTTTATTATTAATTCCGCATGTAAGTTGTTATGTTTAATAATAATCTACTTAAATCGTTAAGTAATTTCCAACACCACATACATCGGAATGTATTAGTTCCAGCAACTAAGTGGCTCTTCGACCTTAATCAGAGAAAGGTCGTTTGGTCATTTTTCCTTCTATACAGGATTCACAAGTCGGCAGTGAGCAGAGGCTTTGAGTGGACCATCCCTCACAAGTCTCTTAATCCTATTTAGACTAATATGACATAGTCTTAAGTGCCAGAGATGTGTTGATTTTATTGGATCAGAGGAGTCATTAAGTTTGATCCTCTTGGGTTCCCTTATTAGATCATTATCTATTTCAGTGTCTAATAGCAAAGGTGGTGTAGGATAAAGATAGTATTAACCATTCTTTAAACATGCATCCGTGACAAATGAATCGGAAGAAGTAATACGAATTCCATTATCAATAAACTTTAAATAATAAATTTTTCTCAACAATTTGAGCGACATATATTAAGTTTTTCCCAAAGGAAGGAACATAATACACATTATTCAAATTTAAAGTACTATCTTCAAAAGACAGTGTCACGGATCCCACAGCCTTAGCAGACACCAAGCTCCCATCATCCCACTTGAAGCAGAAGTCGCCATCCTCTAAGCTTTTGCTTTTCATGAATCCATTCAAGGAACATCAAATATGGTTAGTAGCAGCGGAGTCAATAATCCACGATGATACATTATCAACTACTAAATAAGCTTCTGTAATAACTACAATACCTTTCTCTTTAGCCTTGAGGTAGGTAGGACAGTTCCTACGTCAGTGTCCGGGCTCATTGCAATGGTGACATTTGTCTTTAGACTTGTCCACCTTGGCAGTCCGGGGCATCTTCTTCTTCTGAACCTTGCTAGGGTTCTTCTTGTCGGCTCTATGAGATCTCTTCTTAGATCCAGAGGTGGAGACTCTGTGCTCAGTAGCATTAGCTTCTCCAGTAGTCCTGTTTTTCTTTAAGAGTCTCTCAGCGGTGTGAAGCTCTGTCATTAGCTCGGTAACATTGTACCCTAGTTTATTCATGAAGTAGTTCAACTTGAAACTATCAAAAGATTCAGGGAGAGTTTCCAAGATCATATCTATCTTGGTTTCTCCATCAATCTCATATCCAATGATTTCGATCTCATTATGATAACTTATGATCAGCATCATATGTTCTCTAACGGGAGTCCCTGCTTTCATACGACAATTCAAAAACTGTCGTACCGCTTATTGCCTAGCCTGACGCCCTTGCCCTCCAAACATCTCCTGGAGATTGTAGAGCATTTCATAGGCTGACCCAATATCACAATGTTGTTGTTGCAACACATTGTTCATCGATGCTAAAATATAGCATCTCGCAATCTCATCGGATCTGAGCCAGGCCGCAACGACATCCTTGTCCTTTTGGGTCGAATCATCATTCGTCTCAGGAGGACATGGGGTGGCGAGTACCCACTTGTGCTTGTTCACGGTAAGGACATTGTCTAGGTTACGTTTTCAATCTACGTATTTATCACCTTCCAGTTTGTTCGAGGAAAGGATAGTAGAGAGGGGGTTAGAGACATTGCTGAAAAGTTGAAACAATTTACGATTAGTCTTTTGTTAGGATTTTAAGTTTAATTTTATTTAGACAAAAATAAATCCAAAGGTGTTATAAACAAAATGACAATTTTACTCCTTCGAGGGAAGGCCGCAAAAAAAGTCACCTTTCATAAGTAAATGACACATCATTAATGCATAGTCACGATGTCAATACATCAATGCTTTGACTAGCCACCTTATAAAGACGTTTGTGTTGGCAGAGATGCCCACAAGAAGATTGTTTATTTACATATTGATGTAATATATAAATCTTTGTAAAGTCCTTATTCAAAGATTGTTTATTTACATACTGATGTAATATATAAATCTCTGTAATTTGCTGATTGAATTAATAAAAGTTGAAACGTTCATTCATTCCTTTTAGTTTGATTGAAGATTTATGATATTCAATAGTCTTATAGTCCTTAATCAAACCTAAAAATGTATGAAGAGACAAATGTAGATTTGCGTGAACAAACTCTTCATGGTTTGACTAAAACGGTATATTCGCAATCTAAAGATCAACGGACTATTGATCCCAGTATGATTGTTGGAAGAATCTAGGATGTCTGGTTACGAGACATAGAGAGTTAGGAACTCTCTAGTTCTTCCAGCGTATCTTTCGAAGATACTGAATTGACCAGTGCACCTTTAGAGACAATAGAAGAACAAACCATATAACATCTTCTATCTCAAGGTCACTACGTATGAATCGCATCATGCTTACCTAAATCTTGAAATGAGACATGTCATTTCATAGCATTAATACTCTCATTTGAGAAAGTCAAATTCTAGGTCCCATGTGTGATCAGACAAGGCCTATTGGTGAGATATTAAGTTATGAAGATGTCATGAACCAACTTTGTGAAGTTCTCATAGATATGGAATTCATGTATAAGATTGCTGAGATGCAATGTATATCACCTCATGCTTTATTACTTGGATTGTAAATAAATGAACTGTGCAGTGTCCAAATTTAAGTAGCGACTTTATTTGGATGAAACAATGTGACTTGTTTGCTCCTCGTCAATACATTGTTTCTAGCTTATTCACAAGTACTAAAGGAGTTGAGGAAATAACAACTAGAAGGGTAAAATCGTAATTTTATAAATCCCAACTAGTTGATGATATTCATGAAGGGTAAACATTGATAACATTCAATGGATCCGCTCAATATAATTAAGTTGAACTTGAGTAGAAAATAAATTCATTTGAACCGAGAGATTCTCAGTGTCGACTCTTTAGTGGAGTCAGTCGACATTAAGCTAATACTCGGAAAAGGTTTGTGAACTTTTGAGTCCGAGTATAGAAGCTCAAGCTTTGTTCATTTGGATCCATAAGGTCACTATTACAGGTCATTAGAGTAGGATTGTTAAACTAGAAGCTAAGTCAAAATAAGTTCAAAAGTTGAACTAGACTTTTTCTCGGAAAATGTTTAAAGGGTATTTTTATCCACTAGGACATAAAATGATGTGAATGTCAAAATAAGATTTTGAATGTTTTCATTTGATGAAAATATAAATTACTTTCTAAAGCCGAAAAGTCGTTTGAGGCATTATGAAATTAATTTCGTTATTTGTGCAATTATAATTCTACAACGGGTATTTTAAGAATTGTCTTAAAAGAAATAAGGAAGCATCTAGATGCTCCCTCACCCTATGAAGAATTCGGCCAACATAGCATCAAAGAGGAGAGTTTTATTTCCTTTTTCTTATAAGGATAATTACCCAAAAGAAAAAGGGAAATGAATTTCCTTAAGAAGGAAACAAATGTGCTAAGTGAGGAAACAAATTTCCTCACTAATGCACCCATATGGCCGGCCATACAATGAGGGAAAGGGGAAGGGAAAATCAAATATTGTGTCATGAATACATTATTCATTCATGAATGAATAATTGACCTTTATAGATTTTTCCTTCTTCTATAAATAAAGCCTCACATAGAGATGTGAAGGTTAAGCAATTTTCTTCTTCTCTCCCTATTGTGGCCGAACCTCCCTCTCTCTCTCTCTCTCTACAAAATACTCTTCTTATTTTGCACCTAGATTCACATTCAATCTAGAGAATTAGCTTATGATCCAAGAATTTTTCTTGGTTCATATGGTTTAATTGTGCCCACACACAAATCCTTCGAAAACCTCTTTTGACTCATGTAATAGAAATCTTAGATTTCTCGGGTTCAAGATTAGGTGAGAAGGTGATGAGCGAGCCAAGGAAGACGATCTACCTTCTCTAGACGCTTCAAGATCAAGCTTCATAGAAAGGTTCGTGTTCTAGTAAATTAAATAATGATTTTAATATATAACTTGTATATGCTATATTCTCGGTTAGTAAAATTGTTTTACTTGAAAAAGAAATTTTGAAATTCCGCCATTAATTTGATTAATGTTAATTTTTTCTTTAACCCTAGACCTATTCCACCAAGTTGATCACTCAAAACTTTTCGCAGGGCCTCGAGGGAGGATTACTAGAGTTTGAATCTAAGTGTGTAATCAACAACTTAATTCAACAAGATCTACTTTGAAAACAATCCGCCGAGGGGAGGCCTTGTCTTATTGTTTCACTTTTGAATGTAGCTATAAAAGCAATGTTAGGAGCAATGCGTCTATGAGTACTCTCATTTAAAAGAGGGTCACGAGGGTGACTTTTAGTCCGGCGACATATGCACTTCACATTAGTGTTGGGGATCGCGGGTTGCAAACAATAAGTACAACCCTCCCACTTAGTTTTTAGAAAATAAGGGGATCCTGGGTTGCAACAATAAGTGGAACTCTCCCACTTAATTTTTGGAAAAAAGCACGTCTACTCTTGTACGTATAGGATACTTTTTTCCATTAGTAAAGAGAGATAGTGTGGATCACTAGAAAAAAGAGCCCCAAAATCGATATTTGTGAGGGGAGAGCAGTGTTAATGCACTAAGGCACAATGAACATACTCGGATAATTTTGTCTATTAATTTATTTTTCCTAAGGAAAGTGTGTGAGATTAATAAATCATCACTTTTGCACTTGAAAGTTTTTTAGATTAAAAATCTCCTAAAACTAATATCTTCATCTTCATGACATCTTCCTTCAAGGCGTCTTCATGGTGGTTGAGCGTGTGAACGTCGGAAAACCATGATAGCATTAAGAAGAGGGGAGGAAGCTTGGAGCCGCAAAATCTAGATTAAAATCTGGACTCGCGGACTGCCGTATACCTCGGACTTAAAAGGTCATAAATTACACATCCGGTATCCGATTAAGCTGAAACCAATTGTATTGGATAGCTAACTTCGGTACCTTGAATTTGGTTCAAGAACCAATAATTTTTAAGTTCCAAGAAAAGAGTTATGCCCGTTTTACCAAGCCATAACAATTTGTCCAAAATTTGAAAAATAATTAAAAGTTACGTCGGATCTAGGTGTAAAGACAAAGATGTTTATTGAAACATTTTAATTGTATGTTTTGATTTCAATTGTGTGTTATATTAACATGTTAATAATTAAACACAATATAAAATAAACAACATAATATAAAACATTCAATAACAAATTTAAACTAAAAGTGCAATAAACTAGTTTAAACTATGTACAAAAATTTTCAAACTTGTCAAAACATTTATTTTGAGTATGCTAAACATAAAATAATTAAAAAACTGTTTTTAATGTATTTATATATCATATTTAACAAGTGGAAAATCAAAACAAATTTAATTTTAGTGGTCGTAGCAAAAAATTAAAATTTTGTGAGATCTAGTCTTTGAAAAAACCATTATTCAAGCAAATTTAGAAAACAATTTTCTTATAATGATTTTAAATAACATGTACATGCCTAAGTTTGACCATAGCTCTGATACCATATGTTGGAATAGGTTTATGGTTAAGAAAAATTTATCATTAATCATATGAATGGCGGAATATAAACATTTCTTTTACTAGTAAAACAATTTTTACGAACCTAGATAAAGTGCATATACATGTTATAAATTAAAAACATTATTTAATCTACTTGAATACTAACATTTCTTGTGTCTTCAAACTTGAAGCGTCTTGGGAAAGGTGGATCTTCTTACATGGCTCGATTCCTTTACGTCTAGTCTTGAACTTGAGAAACCTAAGGTTTCTATTACAAGAGTTTATAAAGGTTTAGAAGGATTTGTGTGTGGGCACAATTAAACACAATAGCTCAAGACCAAATCTATGAGCTAAAGAGCTAATTAAGTCTAAGTCTAATGAGGACTTAGGTGCCAAAATAAAATAAGTATTTTCTAGAGAGAGAGAGGGAGAAAGGTCGGCCAAGAGCAAGAGAAAACAAGGCAAAAGCTTAACCTTTCACATCTCTATGTGAGGCTCTATTTATAGGAGAAGGAAAAAATATATAAAGGTTAATTATTCATTCATGAAGAATAATGTATTCATGACACAACATTTGATTTTCCCTTCCCCTTTCTCTCTTAGGATTGCTGGCCATACACCTCAAGCAAGAAGGAAAATTTGTTTCCTCACTTAGCTTATTTATTTCCTTCTCAAGGAAATTCATTTCCCTTTTCCTTTTGGGTAATTATCCTTATAATTAAAGGGAAATAAAACTCACCTCTTTTATGCATGTTGGCCGAATTTTAACTAGGGAAAGGGAATCTAGATGCTTCCTTATTTTTTTTAATACAATTCTTAAAATACTCATTGTTGAATTATAATTGCACAAATAATGATTTTAATTTCATAATACCTTAAACGACTTTTCGGCTTTAGGAAATAATTTATATTTTCATCATATGAAAATATTCAAAATCTTATTTAGACATTCACATCATTTTATGTCCATGTGGACAAAAATACCCTTTAGACATTTTCCAAAAAAAAGTCTAGTTCAACACTTGAACTTATTTTGACTTAGCTTCTAGTTTTACAATCATACTCTAACGACCTGTACTAGTGACCTTATGGATCCAAATGAACAAAGCTTGAGCTTCTATACTCGGACTCAAAAGTTCACAAACCTTTTCCGCGTATTAGTTTAACGTCAACTGACTCCATTAAAGAGTTGACACTGAGAATCTCTCGGTTCAAATGAATTTATTTTCTACTCAAATTCAACTTATTTATATTGAGCGGATCCATTGAATGTTATCTATGTTTACCCTTCATGAATATCATCAACTAGTTGGGATTTATAAAATTACCATTTTACCTTTCTAGTTATTATTTCCTCAACTCCTTTAATACTTGTGAATAAGTTAGAAACAATGTATTGACGAGGAGCTAACAAGTCACATTGTTTCATCCAAATAAAGTCGCTACTTAAATTTGGACAATGCGCAGTTCATTTATTCACAATCCAAGTAATAAAGCATGAGGTGATATATATTGCATCTCAGCAATCTTGTACATGAATTCCATATCTTGGAAAACTTCACAAAGTTGTTTTATGACATCTTCATAACATAATATCTCACCAATAGGGCTTGTCTAGATCACGAAATGGATCTAGAATTTGACTTTCTCAAATTTGAATATTAATGCTATGAAATGACATGTCTCATTTCAGGATTTAGGTAAGCATGATGCAATTCAGACATAGTGACCTTGAGATAGAAGATGTTAAATGGTTTGTTCTTCTATTGTCTCTAAAGGTGCACTGGTCCATTCATTATCTTCGAAAGATACACTAGAAGAACCATAGAGTTCCTAACTCTCTATGCCTCGTAACCAGACATCATAGATTCTTCCAACAATCATAATGGGATCAATAGTCCGTTGATCTTTAGATTGCGAATATATCGTTTTAGTCAAATCATGAAGAGTTTGTTCATGCAAATCTACACTTGTCTCTTCATACATTGTTAGGTTTGATTAAGTACTATAATACTATTGAATATCTTAAATCGTCAATCAAACGGAAAAGGAATGAATGAACTTTTCAACTTTTATTAATTTAATCAGCAAAGTACAATAAGGACTTTATAAAGATTTATATATATTGCATCAATATGTTATAAACAATCTTCTTGTGGGCATATCTGCCAACACTCTCTATATCACAAGGTAAGATATCGTTGGTTTATTCAAACAATCAAAACTCAGATTCGATTTCCCAATCAATCTTTAGATTGTGAACTATTATTTAAACTATTCATGAGAGGGTATCTTGTCAAGTTTTGTACTTAGCACCTCTTTCGTTGATGACAGTTTCAGAGCGTAACAAACATACATAAACAAAAACTTAAATAATAATGAATATTTAATTTTATTTAATGTTTCAGCAAAACGAAATATAAAATGTATTTATAATGTCTAATATCTCCTTTGTTGGCACAAATCCCAACATTTACATGGCTCAACCAGACAAGTTCAATGATAAAGGCCAAGAGGGAAATATTTGTGAGTTGCTAGAGTCCATTTATGGACTAAAGCAAGCATCTAGTTCGTGGAATATCAGATTTGACAACACTTTAAAAAACTACGGTTTTGAAGAGTCAGTATATGAGCCATGTATTAATAAAATGATAAACAATGCAAAGTGGTTTTCCTGGTCCTACATGTTGATGACATACTACTCATTGGGAATGATGTGGGAAATTTATAAGAGGTTAAGATCTGGTCGTCAAAGAAATTTGAATTGAAGGATCTTGGAGATGCGTCTTACATTTTGGGGATTCAGATCTGTAGAGATTGAAATACCCAAAGGTTAGCATGAACTCAAGCAATTTATATTGATAAGATAATGGATCGCTTCTGTATGTAAGACTACAAGAGAGGACAAATACCGTTCCGACATGGTGTGCATATTTCTAGTGAGCAGTCTTAAGACTCCTCGACAAATATAAGACATGAGACATATTCCTTATATCTTTGTTTTAGGATGTCTCTTGTATGCCATGCTTTGCACTAGAAAAAATATTTGTTAAGAAGTGGGTGTGGTGAATAGATTCTTATTGAACCCTAGACCGGAGCACTCGTTGTTGACAAACATATTCTCACGTATCTCCAGAGAACGAGAAACTATATGCTTGCGTACTCAGGTGATGACCTGACTGTGACGGGATATACCGATTCTGATTTTCAAGCGGATAAGCATTCCAAGAAATCTACTTCAGGAGTTGTGTTCAACCTCAATTGTGGATCCGTGGTCCACAGGAGTTTAAAGCAATCTTATGTTGCTGACTCGACCAGGGAAGCCAAATATGTGGCACCTTGAGAAGCTGCAAAGGAGTCTATTTGGCTTATGAAATTCTTGAAGTACTTGGAAGTAGTTCCAAGTGCCAACGGGCCAATTACACTTTACTGTGATAGTAGTGGGGCTGTTGCCAACTATAGGGAATCAAGAATTCACAAGCGCTCGAACCACATAGAACAGAAATACCACCTGGTGCAATATATTGCCAAAAGAGGAGACACAGAGGAAATGAAGAGCTCAACGTTGGGTAACCTTGTTCTTCCCTTCACAAAACCTTTGACGAATAAAGTCTTTGTAGGACACCTAGCAGGCTTAAGGCTGAAAGATCATTTATATATATTTTGAGTCAAGTGGGAGTTTGTTAGGATTACCCATAAAGGAAACATTAGATGTAATAAATACGATTGTATCTGCCTTTGCAGAAAATGAAACAAAGTTCAGATATTCATTCTTATTTAAAGTTTGTGTTTATGCATGTATATCATCAAGAAAAGAAAATTTAAGGACATACTTAACAATATTCTTCATCTTCCTTAGTTTAAAATAAAGAGTTCATAATCTAAGGATCGATAGGGCAATCACATCCAATTAGAGATTACTTGAATAAATCACCGATATCGTATGTTGTGATATAGAGAGTTGTGACTCTAAGATTTATTCTGGATGTCCGAATGAAGAAATTGAATAACACCAGTGACACTTTGAAGTTCGAGATAAAAACATTATATCACTCGAAACTTCAAAATCACAAACGAGGAGTATTTTCATAATTACCTATTTCTTGAGGTGAATACATATTTTATCGTGACACTTTATGATATTTAATTTGTCAACAGGTAACGTTTTCATAAACCCGAAAATTGGTGTCACAATATTGTCTCGTTGAATTATGTGATTCATAGATATGGATTTTGTGTTTTAAGAATTCTACAACATTAGTATCACACCATGCTTTATTATTAGAAGTGTGAGCGAATAAACCAGACCTGATATTCAATGAATAAAACAGTCTCTGAATAAAACATGTGACATGTTATCACATCTAACTTTTTGTTTTTCTCGTCCACAAATAACAAAGGAGTTGGTGACATAATAACTTCGGGGTAAAATAGTAATTTTACATTCATCATAGTTAGTGATTCACATAGGGTAATATCGAAAAATACACCGTGGATTGTGTAAAGAATAATTTCATCACATCAAACAGAAATTAAACGCATATGAACTTAGAGATATTCAATATTGGTCCTTTAGTGGAATCGACCTATATTAAGATTTAAAAGTCAAGAAACGTTTGTGAACTTTTGCGCCCGAACTTTATTCTAAAGCTTCGTTCATATGGGTCCATGAGGTCTCAATGTTAGACTCTCGGACAAGATTTAGATGGACAAAACAAGTATTAAAAATATGTAAAGATGATCTGTTGAAATCATGTTTCAAGTTCAATTATTGATTTGAAATACTTTTAAGTAGTAAATAAATTTAATTGTTTTCTCATTGGACGTAAATTGTGATTTACGCTAATCACTTTTATTTAATAAATCAAATTGTATGATTATATTGATAATAATACGATTTTGGATTTAAGTAAAGATAGAGAGAATTAAATTCTTGATGATGTGTCATCAGAATTAACGAGATATTCTAATTTAATTAAGCATTATCTTAGAAATAAAACAATAAATTGGATTAATTTGGAACTATTTGGCCAACCACCCTTAGGGGTTTATGGGCTTAATGTTGCTTCAAATTAAAGAAAGGAATTAATGGGCTTAACTTAACCTAGGCCCATTATCTCTTAAATAAATAGACACGAATTTCTCTATCCTCCTAACCCTAATCACTTCACTAATATTTTAATTTCGGTATGTAATTTAATTAGGTAGCTAATTTTTATTAGTTAATTTAGTAATTTATATGCTGTTAATTTGAATGTGTTAATAAGTTGGCTCATTTTTTAACTAAGCTATGTAATTTAATTAGTTAGCTAACTTGTCAATTTAAATGTATTAATATGTTTTCTTGATTGATATTTTAAATTTATGGATTAAATAGAATTTCTAGTTAATATTCATAGGATGATTATGAATTTTCATTTTTTTGATTGTCAACTTTAGGGGAAACTATGTCAAATTTTTTATTAAATTGTAATAATTAAGTGATAAAACAATCGTGTTATCTCAATTAATTATAGAAATCCAACAATTTGTTTAGTAAAAATTTCCAATATCGGTCAAGAAATATATCTTCTAATAGTTCTTAATTTTTAAGAACTCTTTTTCCAATTTCCATTTTATTAATTTTCAACATACATGTTATGTCAAACCAAGTCAGAATTGGATTACCATGAATGAATAAATGAGTCTTGAACACTAGATGCACCCGAATGATTTTATTCAAGTTTCACAATTCTTATATAATACCGCGCACATAGTTAAATATCGTTGTCGTAATTGCGATAATGAATTGGCCGAACCGATAAGAGTTGTTCGATTGAATTTCTTCTAAAAGGGATTTACTTTGTATTACACTTGGTAGTATTATCACGATGAGTCACACTATGAAAATCATAGTTCTACCAAAAATCTATAACGATTCAAATGACCAACATATTGATGGAATATGCGATGCAGCCAAAGATATAAAGAATGATAATGAAGATTTTAACTATACAACTGTAGAGGATATGTCCGACGAAGAGCAAATTGAAAATCTCTTATCCGGGTTGAAATCATAGTTGTATTCTTGTTGTTAGGAATTTTCATCAGTTTCTTGGTTCATTTATTGCATGTCAAAGTTACAAACCATTGGACAATCAAGTCATTCATAAAACTTCTCAACTTCTTAAAAAGTCTCATTCTTGACAATAGAATTCCAGAGAAGAATTACGAGGCAGAAGCAAAGTTGAAGTGATTTTGCATGGGTTACGAGATGAGTGTTGTGCTCGAATGACTATTTTTTATAACAACTATGTTTTATTTTTATAGGAATTGAAAGTCGGAAATGTTCGTCCGGTGTGCAACTAAAGTGGATGAGTTGTTTGATAAAATGTATTATGTAAAGTTATATCATACTTTCCTGTGAAGGATCATCATAAGCGGTTTGAGGCTTCTCGAAACACGTCTATTGAAATGCAAAGGCACGAGAAAGAATTCATTATTGGAAAAGTTTGAATATGTCATCTTGCTAATCGGATTACCTGAAACAACTTAGATAAAAAAAGTAGCCACACATTGCCATCGAGTCGAGAAGTGTTTGACTCGGACTTGCTACATATATTTTAATCCATTTGGGAAATGAGCTTGTCTTATAGTGTCAGTGAATTCACTAAGGTATAAGACACGAACAATCATTATGATACCACTTGTTGGTGAATCATGCGCGTATCAGACACGAACAATTTCTCTAATACTGCTTGTTGGTGAAATTAATGACTATAAAAAAAAAACAATCGCTCCGATATTAAATGTTGATGAACGATTCACATAGGCAGCTATATTATGTTCGGAAGAATATTAATTACGCTTACAATAGCCAATTAATAATTATGGTTACCAAACAAGATATAGATTTTCTTTATTAATGAAACAATGAAAGCATTTCAACAACTGATATAAGAGAAGAAGTTTATTAGAAAACTTACGGGTTTGGATCTACTACAGAATGCCTAGATCCGATGCGCTCTCTGTTTCGTCCTTCGTCTGAATTGAGTACTCAAAGACGACACCGTAGTATTTCGAAACGTAATCTCCGAGACGAATAATAAAGATGAGTGTGCACAATCCATATAGCACTAGATCTTAAAACCAGATTTTTTCGGGATCTCACTCCTATTTTCTATGAAGAAAGTTTTTGATTTCAATGAAAGGGGGTAGAGAGTGTGCATTGCCACATAGGTGTGGGAGTCCCAAAATTTGTAGAGAGAGTGGAATTATTTTTGAGTGAATACCTCTTCTCCTTTGATCCATATTTATTATATTTAGAAGAAAATAACCTATGAGAGATTTTCTCTTCTTTTTGCTAGATATTCTCTCCTTTTAGGAGATATTTCCTCCTTCTAGAGATATTTTCTCATAATGGGTTTAATCTGGGCCATTAGATCTCAATAGTGAATCTAAAATCTCTCTCATCCATCAGATCAATATCTATGGAAAAGATTTTATCTCCGAAGAGAAAAATTCAATGAGAAGTACAAGGGGAGTAGTTTAGAGATTTTATCTCTCATCCCTATTGGCACGACCAACTCAACAATTTCCAAGGCCCGTTTGCTTAAAATCCAATTAATTATTTATTTACTTGATCCAACAATAAATAAACAATTATGCTATAAACATTTACTTAATACTGGGAATACCTTTTTCCAGAATTAATGCTTTCAATCACCATTACAACAAGTGAGAGTAAAAAAATGATTTAATATAATTATTGGAACGTTCTTATCCTCCTTTATCAGAGCTGAATCGATGAATATAGACCTACTAGTAAAACTTAATGAACCCGACGAAAAACTATACAATCTTATCTCTTTTTCATCGATTCGTCTAGTCTTTATTGATAATCCAATGTGTAATCTAAGCCTGAACCCTTCTTTAATAGTTGAATTATTATTTACTCACTGTGACGAGTGTCTACTGATATAGTCAGATCGTAATCAAGATCCTCCAGATTCATCCCGTGTCAAGAGAAGTCAATTTTTCCGTTATACTTCTCTTGATACATATCAGCGCTAAGCATTGTTGCTTCCCCAATGAAAAAGTAATCTGATGATCAAATTCAATAATTTTTCATTCGTCATCTTCAAGTGGGTAATATTCCTAACAATCTCTCACTTTGAACAGAGAAGATAATTTTCCTCGAGCCAATTTAATTATTTGCCATCTTGGTAGACGGTTTAGACTTTAACCCATGATTGAAATTCCCATCACATGGATCCTCACTTTTATTTATTCTCTTTCATTTATGTTGAACAGACATATGTCCCACTATCTATAATTCTAGTTCATGAATCTTTGCAAGTGATCTTTGACTTAATATTTAAGGACAAGTCAAATTGTTCACAGTAAATTACTTTACTTTGAACATATTATCACTTCGCATATCTTTAGATTATACACCAGACTATATATCTCAAGGTAACAAGTCTCCCTATCTTGATCTACATCCATTGGTGCCAAAACATTTAGGACCATTGCATGCTTTGATCTCATCACCACTCACCATAATGTGATTTATTAAACGTATTTTAATAAGAAGTTTATTGACCTTTTTCCATTGCTTGGTTATTTGTAGTCCATCCATGCTTGTCGTGTTCATATTTAATATACACACAACTTGAAGGATCTTCTAGATTTAAATAACTAAGTATCTCACTATTTCCATAAATTACAGTGTTTACAACACATGTTCTAATTCTCAAAAATTTGACATTGTCTAAGGTATAATTATGAGGCCTTTCAAAGACAATGTCTACAGCCTCAACATTGCGCTCATGCCTTAAATCAAATAAGGATGTTTGAGACATATTGGAACAAGCTTGTCGTTTCTAATTTAAGCATTATAAACAGTTAGCTCAGTCAATTTACTTGTGTCGTAATGAGGTCCATAACTGCAATAGTAATGACTTCTCTTATGACACGTGATTAGGATATTCACTTATCGATCATTCTAAAAATATCGATCATACCAAACATCCGTGTACAATCACGATTAGTTTGTTAATTTCTTATAATCAACCTTTCATATTTCAAAGGGTTTGGTAGTATAACTACTTTAATCAACGTCTTAGGTTATTTGTACTTTATCCTCAAAGGACAGGATACCTTCATATTTGAAGATCCCAAATGATGTTCTTCGTGGTATCATAAAGAAGAGTATCATTATTGACAATGATTCTCCTTAAGGGCTCAATCCCTTAGAGCTTATTAAAGTTCTATACATTTCATTTATTTATTTGCAGATCTCTATATTCCTTAAGCAAATAGCTCAATAGGAATATTTATCAAATGTGGGCTAATAACTTTTAGACTAGTTAGTTTGATCGAGAGCGTTATTTCAAGATCATATCTTTCCATTTAAGGAAAGTTTACGTCGAGGAGAGTGACAAGGATCTTTGGTAGGATTCTCGGACTACGTTATTGATTTTATTGGCAAGGCAATTCTCAATTATCCTTCCTTTTAATTCATATTTACTCTTCCACTTTAATTATCAAATAATAGCATATGCAATCTGGTTAAAGAACACCATGTTCAATGATGGATTCAATCACGTGAAAAATGTTGCTATATATTAAACAACAAGTGGCTAGATTTCTT
This sequence comes from Urtica urens, assembly GCA_958296335.1. NCBI lineage: Eukaryota > Viridiplantae > Streptophyta > Magnoliopsida > Rosales > Urticaceae > Urtica > Urtica urens. The sequence goes on from OY282520.1 coordinate 36,835,737, forward strand.
TAAAGAAAGCTCCCACTATTTTATATAACAATTGTAACAAGAATCCTATTAAGGATGCTTCCCCTCAATAGTATTTATTTAGTGACTAGGTTTCATTTAAGGATGATCCCACTAAATCAATGGACTGTAGTATCTAAGTTCCGATTAAGGATGCTCCCACTAAATTAGTGGAAACTAGAGCAACTAGGTTCCATTCAAGGATTCTCCTAACAAATCAATATGAACATTAGTGACTAGGTTTTGATTAAGGAGGCTCTCAGTAATTCATCAACTCTAACTTTTAGTTGTGTTTCCTTTGTTACTTCTTATTCGCACAAACCATTGTCGAATAATTGTAATAGTAATTTAGACGCTTTCTGAAGCTCTAAATAGTTCTTAAAGAATAAAACATATTCCATATAAGAATTTAATAAAGATATAAAGCTAATTACAATTCTTACAAAGAAAATAACTTAGAACATATATTGTGCTTCTATATAGTATATAAACGATAAAACATATCCTTCATATCTTATATCTTTAACTAAAGGAAATAAGCATTCATGCATAATAATGTTGGAATTAATTTAACAATTTAAATAATTTAATTATATTACACATCCTATATGGTGGAAAAATATAATTGATCTAATATATTAAAACTAATTTTAATATATATAAACAACCTAAGGCATTAAAATTTAGCAACATGTTCAATAAACAATTTATTAAATCAAACACTCAACAAATAAATTACTAAGAACCTATATAAACGATTTATATATGTAATTAGAAATTTAAAATTGTTGAGAATACATACAATTAAGGATAATAAATTATCCCGACGTTGCTTGCTATGCTCGGAAGGCCACACCAGAACCTCGTCGGAATTCAGCCTCATCGGAATGCCCTGGAAGCTGCTTCGCCGGACTGGGAAGAGCAGGGTCGCTGGAAAGGGAGCTCGCCGGAATGGGAGCCTTCAGGGGACCCACCAGATTGGCCTCGTCGGAATGGAGGATTTCGCTTGACAGGAGACCCGCCGGATAGGAGACCTCCGCCGGAATGGACTCGCCGGACTGGAGAGTCTTGCCAGACTGGGAACAAGCGCCTGACATGAGACCTTCGCCGGATGAGAAACTCGCCAGACAGGTGATCCTCGCCGGACTGGGACCTGGACGCCTTCGCTGGACTCTGGGAAGCATTCCGGAATGGAGATCCTCGCCGGATTGGAATCTCTTCGCCGGATTGGACACTAGGTACGACTCCGGCCGGCAGGAAGCTTCAAAATCCTTTTAAAACCAATTCTAAAAATAATTTCTGAATTAAATCAAACACCAAACACCACAAGTCTTGAATCAATTATAATACACAGGGAATTGTGATAAGATCTAGAGGGTGGGCTCTCAAGAATTATTGGGAATTGAAACAAAACAAGGAAAAACAATTTCTCTTTGTTGTGTGTTTAGGAATTTCGGCCGAGAGACCCAAGGGAGGAGAGAGAGAGAGGGTTTGGCCGAGTGACCTAGGGTTAGGGTTAGTGATTAGGGTTTTCTTAAGTCCTTTTATAAACAGTTTAAGATGGGCTTAAGTTTGAATCAAACCCAAGGCCCTATCACTTGCAATTCTCGGCCATCTCTCCCTCTCATACTCGTCCATATACTTCCAATTTATTCCCAAATTATATTGATTTATTTCTAAATTGAATTAATTTAGAATCTCATTTTATTTACTGACATTTCATTAAAATAATTTCATACTTTCCAAATAAGTACGAAACGAGAAATTATTCATTTTCTTCTTTTATTTATTTTGAATCACACAAGAGTATTATTATCAACATAACAATACTCTACGACTTGATAAACAAATGTAACAATAAATAACAAATTATTAATAAAGTTACATAGAAACATAACTTTCTCGATATAAATCATAATTTATATTTGATGAGCGAATCAATAATACTGGGTCATATAATTTCTTCCAAGTGTCTATCATTGAGAACTTATGGACCCACACAAATGAAGCTTTAGAATAAAGATCGGACTCAAAAGTTCACAAACTTTCTCCGTCATTTAATTCCTAATATTGGTCGATTCCACTAAGGACCAATACTGAAACTCTCTTTGTTCACACGCGTATATTTTCCGTTTGATGTGACAAAACAATTCTTCACACGGTCCACTGAGTACTTTACGATCTTACCCTTAATGTGTATCCTTAACTAAGGGGAATGTAAAATTACCGTTTTACCCCTTGAGTTATTATTTCACTGACTCCTTTGTTATTTGTGAATGAGAAAAAAACATAGAGCGAGATGTCTATACATGTCACATGTTTTAATCAAAGAATGTTCTTATTCGATGTATACCTGGCCAGGTTAATTCATTCACACTTTCATAACAAAGCATAGTGTGTTACTAATGCATTTGCATTTTATCCACATGAATTCCATATCTGTGAATCATATAACCCAACATCACAACATTATTACGCCAACCGCCGGGTCAGATGAAACTAAAATTTAGTCATTGCCCATTGAAAAATCAAATGTCATAAAGTGTAATGTCAATTATACATTCACTTCAGGATTAAGGTAAGTATCTAAATACCCCTAGTATGTGATCTTGAAGCTTCGAGTGTTCAAACGATTTTATCTCGAGCTTCTAAGTATCACTGGTCTCTATATCTCATGATAAGATATCATGATTAATTCAAAACAATCGTTAATTAGACATGATTGCTCTTTCGGTCTTAAGATTGCGAACGAATGGTTTAAACTAGTCATAAGGGGTTATCATGTCAAATCTGTATTTAACACCCTCTTCGTTGATGACAGTTTTAGAGCGTAGCAAATATACATAGACACAAACTTAATCAAGAATGGATATTTATTAATATTAATGTTTTCAGCAAAAATATAAATACATATGTATTTTATTGTCTAATTCTCCTTTGTGGGCACCAATCCCAATAGGCCACTGGCGGAGGATTTTTCCTACCTACCTCAAGAGTGTCAAGGGGAAAGGCACGATCTTTGTTACTCAAGCTTGTTACACTACAAATAAGGCATCGCCCTGGATCCTAGATTGTGGGGGGTCTGACCATATTGTGCGTAATTTGAATGGTTTCAGGAAAACCAGGAGCTTAAGTGACGGGGAGTTTGGATTCCATTGGGGTAATGAAACGAAGGTCGGAGCAAGATCTGTCGGGACCATGAAGATCAAGTTTTGAAATGAAACTTTATTATTTAATAATGTTTATTATGTTCCGTATTTTTGCAAGAATTTGATTTCTTTTGGTCGTTTAGAAGAACAAGGTTTCAACTTTAAGATCAATAACGGTATTAGGATATTTATTGATGATTCCTTTATTACTAAAGCTCAACGAGTGGATTATATATATTATTTGTATCCTCTTGAGCCGACAATCTTGGACAGCGAAATGAATAGAGTTTCACTCGGGATGCGTAAGACGTTTCATACAAATGAAAAAGTGGACACATATCTATCGCACTTACGTCTTGGACATATTGGCCTAGATAGAATTAAGAGATTAACAAAGGATGGTCCTTTGAAGTCTCTAACCGTGGGAAGTCTTCCCACGTGTAAATACTGTCTCGAGGGAAAGATAACCAAGAAACCCTTCTCTTCAAAGGGTCTGAGAGTCACGCAAGTATTGGAACTCATACATAGTGATGTATGTGGCCCAATAAATATCCAAGCAAGAGGAGGTTACGAATATTTTGTAACCTTCACTAATGACTACTCAAGATTTGGTTATGTTTACCTTATGCGATATAAGTCGGATACTTTTGAAATGTTCAAGTAGAAAAGCAGACAGAGAAACAAATAAAAACCCTTTAATCTGATATAGGGGGAGAGTACTTGTCTGGAGAGTTCGAAGAATTTCTTAGAGAAGAAGGCATTCATTCTCAGCTTACAGCACCTGTCACATCACATCAATACGGTGTGTCAGAGAAAAGGAATCGTACTATGCTAGATATGGTGAAATCGAAGATGATCCAGCATTATTTTCTCAAGAGATGTAGCGTTCCGAAGCAAATCTATGGAAAGAAGCCACGAACGTTGAAATGCATTCGATGTATGTCAACGAGGTCGGGAAGCTTGTAGATCTACCTGAAGGCATCAAACCTGTTGGGTGTAAATGGATCTAAAAGAAGAAAAAAGGACCAGATGGAAATGTTGAGACATTTAAAGCACGACTTGTGGCGTAGGGGTTCACATAGAAAGAAGGGATCAACTATGAAAATACCTTCTCTTTAGTCACGATGTTGAAGTCCATCCGTACGCCTTTATCCATTGATGCCGCCCTTGATTATGAAATATCGCAGATGGATGTCAAGAATGCATTTCTGAATGGAAATCTTCACGAGCGCATTTATATGGCTCAACCGGACGGGTTCATGGAGAAAGGCCAACAAGGTAAGGTTTGTGAGTTGCTGAAGTCCATTTATAGACTAAAGAAAGCATCTAGATCGTGGAATATCAGATTCGACGAGACTATGAAAGGCTAAGGCTTTGACCAGTCAGTAGATGAGCCATGCGTTTATAAGATGATAAAAAATAGTAAAGTTGTCTTCTAAGTCCTATTTGTAGATGACATAATACTCATTGAGAATAACGTATGAAAGTTATAAGAGGTTTAGATCTGGCTGTCAAAACAGTTTAAAATGGAGGATCTGGGAGAAACGGCTTACATTCTTGGAATTCAGATCTTTACAGATCGGAAGAATAAAAAGTTAGCGCTTTCCCAAGCATCTTATATTGATAAGATCATGGATTGCTTCAGTATGCAAGACTCCAAGAAAGGACAGCTACCTTTCAGACATGGAGTGCATCTCTCAAGTGAGCAGTTTCCCAAGACTCCTCAATAAGTTGAGGACATGAGACATATTCCTTACGATTCAGCCGTAGGAAGTCTCATGTATGATATGCTTTGAACGAGGCTAGATATTTGCTACGCAATAAGCGTGGTGAGTAGGTTTCAGTCAAAGACTTGTCTCGAATACTGGGTTGCGGTCAAGCATGTTATCAAGTATCTTTGGTGAACGAGAAACTACATGCTTTCGTACTCAAGTGGTGACCTAAATATGACGAGATATACTGACTCTGATTTTCAAGCGGATAAGGATTCCAGGAAGTCCACATCAGGGTCTGTGTTCACCCTGAATTGTGAATCCGTTATCTGGAGGAGTATCAAGCAATCTTGCGTTGCTGATTGTACCATGGAAGCCGAGTATGTGGCAGCTTATGGAGCTGGAAAGGAGGCTATGTGGCTGAGGAAATTCCTTATGTACTTGGAAGTTGTTCCAAGTGCAAACCAGCCTATTACACTTTACTGTGATAATAGTGGGGTTGTCGCTAATTGTAAGGAGCCAAGAAGTCACAAGCGCTCTAAACACGTAGAGCAGAAGTATCATCTGGTACGAGACACCGTTCACAGAGGGGACGCTGATGTCATGAAGGTCTCAACGTTAGACAACCTTGTTGATCCCTTCACGAATCTTTTAACGAGTAAAGTCCTCGAGGTAACCCAGAAGGTTTGTGACTAAAGGACCATTCACATCTCCTTTGATTCAAGTGGGAGTTCGTTGGGATTGGTGCCCAAAAAAGAGATATTAGATCGGAAGAACCAAAAGTTAGCGCTTTCCCAAGCATCTTATATTGATAAGATCGTGGATTGCTTCTGTATGCAACACTCCAAGAAAGGACAGCAACCTTTCCGACATGGAGTGCATCTCTCAAGTGAGCAGTCTCCCAAGACTCCTCAATAAGTTGATGACATGAGACATATTCCTTACGATTCGGCCGTAGGAAGTCTCATGTATGCTATGCTTTGCACGAGGCCAGATATTTGCTAAGTAGTGGGCGTGGTGAGTAGGTTTCAGTCAAAATCTAGTCCCGAGCACTGGGTTGTTGTCAAGCATGTTCTCAAGTATCTTTGGTAAACGAGAAACTACATGCGTTCGTACTCAAGTGGTTACCTAAATATGACAAGATATACTGACTCTGATTTTCAAGCGGATAAGGATTCCAGGAAGTCCACATCAGGGTCTGTGTTCACCCTGAATTGTGAATCCGTTATCTGGAGGAGTATCAAGCAATCTTGCGTTGCTGACTGTACCATGGAAGCCGAGTATGTGGCAGCTTATGGAGCTGGAAAGGAGGCTATGTGGCTGAGGAAATTCCTTATGTACTTGGAATTTGTTCCAAGTGCAAGCCAGCCTATTACACTTTACGGTGATAATAGTGGGGTTGTCGCTAATTGTAAGGAGCCAGGAAGTCACAAGTGCTCTATACACGTAGAGCGGAAGTATCTTCTGGTACGAGACACCGTTCATAGAAGGAACGCTGATGTCATGAAGGTCTCAACGTTAGACAACCTTGTTTATCCCTTCACGAATCCTTTAACGAGTAAAGTCCTCAAGGTCACCCAGAACGTTTGTGACTGAAGGACCATTCACATCTCCTTTGATTCAAGTGGGAGTTCGTTGGGATTTGTGCCCACAAAAGAGATATTAGATCGGAAGAACCAAAAGTTAGCACTTTCCCAAGAATCTTATATTGATAAGATCATGGATTGCTTCAATATGCAGCACTCCAAGAAAGGACAGCTACCTTTCAGACATGGAGTGCATCTCTCAAGTGAGCAGTCTCCCAAGACTCCTAAATAAGTTGAGGACATGAGACATATTCCTTACGGTTCAGCCGTAGGAAGTCTCATGTATGCTATGCTTTGCACGAGGCCAGATATTTGCTACTTAGTGGGCGTGGTGAGTAGGTTTCAGTCAAAGTCAGGTCCCGAGCACTGGGTTGCTGTCAAGCATGTTCTAAAGTATCTTTGGGGAACGAGTAACTACATAGCTTCCGTACTCAAGTGGTGACCTAAATATGAAGATATATACTGACTCTGATTTTCAAGCGGATAAGGATTCCAGGAAGTCCACATCAGGGTCTGTGTTCACCCTGAATGGTGGATTCTTTGTCTGGAGGAGTATCAAGCAATCTTGCGTTGCTGACTTGACCATGGAAGCCGAGTATGTGGAAGCTTGTGGAGCTGCAAAGGAGGCTATGTGGTTGATGAAATTCCTTATGTACTTGGAAGTTGTTCCAAGTGCAAGCCAGCCTATTACACTTTACTTTGATAATAGTGGGGTTTTTGCTAATTGTAAGGAACCAGGAAGTCAAAAGCGCTCTATACACGTAGAGCGGAAGTATCTTCTGGTACGAGACACCGTTCAAAGAGGGGACGCTGATGTCATGAAGGTCTCAACGTTAGACAACCTTGTTTATCCCTTCACAAATCCTTTAACGAGTAAAGTCCTCGAGGTCACCCAGAACGTTTGTGACTGAAGGACCATTCACATCTCCTTTGATTCAAGTGGGAGTTCGTTGGGATTGGTGCCCACAAAAGAGATATTAGATCGGAAGAACTAAAAGTTAGCGCTTTCCCAAGAATCTTATATTGATAATATCATGGATTGCTTCTGTATGCAGCACTCCAAGAAAGGACAGCAACCTTTCCGACATGGAGTGCATCTCTCAAGTGAGCAGTCTCCCAAGACTCCTCAATAAGTTGATGACATGAGACATATTCCTTACGATTCAGCCGTAGGAAGTCTCATGTATGCTATGCTTTGCACGAGGCCAGATATTTGCTAAACAGTGGGCGTGGTAAGTAGGTTTCAGTCAAAGTCTGGTCCCGAGGTCTGGGTTGTTGTCAAGTATGTTCTTAAGTATCTTTGGGGAACGAGAAACTACATGCTTCCGAACTCAAGGGGTGACCTAAATATGACGAGATATACAGACTCTGATTTTCAAGCGGATAAGGATTCCAGGAAGTCCACATCAGGGTCTGTGTTCACCCTGAATGGTGGATCCCTTGTCTGGAGGAATATCAAGTAATCTTGCGTTGCTGACTTGACCATGGAAGCCGAGTATGTGGAAGCTTGTGGAGCTGCAAAGGAGGCTATGTGGTTGATGAAATTCTTTATGTACTTGGAAGTTGTTCCAAGTGCAAGCCAGCCTATTACACTTTACTTTGATAATAGTGGGGTTTTCGCTAATTGTAAGGAACCAGGAAGTCACAAGCGCTCTAAACACGTAGATCGGAAGTATCATCTGGTACGAGACACCGTTCACAGAAGGGACACTGATGTCATGAAGGTCTCAACGTTAGACAACCTTGTTTATCCCTTCACAAATCCTTTAACGAGTAAAGTCCTCGAGGTCACCTAGAACGTTTGTGACTGAAGGACCATTCACATCTCCTTTGATTCAAGTGGGAGTTCGTTGGGATTGGTGCCCACAAAAGAGATATTAGATCGGAAGAACCAAAAATTAGCGCTTTCCCAAGAATCTTATATTGATAAGATCATGGATTGCTTCAATATGCAACACTCCAAGAAAGGACAGCTACCTTTCAGACATGGAGTGCATCTCTCAAGTGAGCAGTCTCCCAAGACTCCTAAATAAGTTGAGGACATGAGACATATTCCTTACGGTTCAGCCGTAGGAAGTCTCATGTATGCTATGCTTTGCACGAGGCCAGATATTTGCTACTTAGTGGGCGTGGTGAGTAGGTTTCAGTCAAAGTCTGGTCCCGAGCACTGGGTTGCTGTCAAGCATGTTCTAAAGTATCTTTGGGGAACGAGAAACTACATAGCTTCCGTACTCAAGTGGTGACCTAAATATGAAGATATATACTGACTCTGATCTTCAAGCGGATAAGGATTCCAGGAAGTCCACATCAGGGTCTGTGTTCACCCTGAATGGGGGATCCGTTGTCTGGAGGAGTATCAAGCAATCTTGCGTTGCTGACTTGACCATGGAAGCCGAGTACGTGGCAGCTTGTGGAGCTGCAAATGAGGCTATGTGGTTGAGGAAATTCCATATGTACTTGGAAGTTGTTCCAAGTGCAAACCAGCCTATTACACTTTACTGTGATAATAGCGGGGCTGTCGCTAATTGTAAGGAGCCAAGAAGTCACAAGCGCTCTAAACACGTAGATCGGAAGTATCATCTGGTACGAGACACCGTTCACAGAAGGGACGCTGATGTCATGAAGGTCTCAACGTTAGATAACCTTGTTGATCCCTTCACGAATCCTTTAACGAGTAAAGTCCTCGAGTTCACCCAAAAGGTTTGTGACTGAATGACCATTCACATCTCCTTTGATTCAAGTTGGAGTTCGTTGGGATTGGTGCCCACAAAAGAGATATTAGATCGGAAGAACCAAAAGTTAGCGCTTTCCCAAGCATCTTATATTGATAAGATCATGGATTGCTTCTGTCTGCAACACTCCAAGAAAAGATAGCTACCTTTCAGACATGGTGTGCATCTCTCAAGTGAGCAGTCTCCCAAGACTCCTCAATAAGTTGATGACATGAGACATATTCCTAACGTTTCAGCCGTAGGAAATCTCATGTATCCTATGCTTTGCAAGAGCCAGATAATTGCTAAGTAGTGGGCGTGGTGAGTAGGTTTCAGTCAAAGTCTGGTCCCGAGCACTGGGTTGTTGTCAAGCATGTTCTCAAGTATCTTTGGCGAACGTGAAACTACATGCTTCTGAACTCAAGTGGTGACCTAAATATGACGAGATATACTGACTCTGATTTTCAAGCGGATAAGGATTCCAGGAAGTCCACATCAGGGTCTGTGTTCACCCTGAATTGTGAATCCGTTATCTGGAGGAGTATCAAGCAATCTAGCGTTGCTGACTTGACCATGGAAGCCAAGTATGTGGCAGCTTGTGGAGCTGCAAAGGAGGCTATGTGGTTAAGGAAATTCCTTATGTATTTGGAAGTTGTTCCAAGTGCAAGCGAGCCTATAACACTTTACTGTGATAATAGTGGGGCTGTCGCTAATTGTAAGGAGCCAAGAAGTCACTAGCGCTCTAAACACGTAGAGCGGAAGTATCATCTGGTATGAGACACCGTTCACAGAGGGGACGCTGATGTCATGAAGGTCTCAATGTAAGACAACCTTGTTGATCCCTTCACGAATCCTTTAACGAGTAAAGTCCTCGAGGTCACCCCGAAGGTTTTTGACTGAAGGAACATTCACATCTCCTTTGATTCAAGTGGGAGTTCGTTGGGATTGGTGCCCGCAAAGGAGATATTAGATCGGAAGAACCAAAAGTTAGCGCTTTCCCAAGAATCTTATATTGATAAGATCATGGATTGTTTCAATATGCAACACTCCAAGAAAGGACAGCTACCTTTCAGACATGGGGTGCATCTCTCAAGTGAGCAGTCTCCCAAGACTCCTCAATAAGTTGAGGACATGAGACATATTCCTTACGGTTCAGCCGTAGGAAGTCTCATGTATGCTATGCTTTGCACGAGGCCAGATACTTGCTACGCAGTGGGCGTGGTGAGTAGGTTTCATTCAAAGTCTGGTCCCGAGCACGGGGTTGCTGTCAAGCATGTTCTAAAGTATCTTTGGGGAACGAGAAACTACATGCTTTCGTACTCAAGTGGTGACCTAAATGTGACGAGATATACTAACTCTGATTTTCAAGCGGATAAGGATTCCAGGAAGTCCACATCAAGGTTTGTGTTCATCCTGAATGGTGGATCCGTTGTCTGGAGTAGTATCAAGCAATCTTGCGTTGCTGACTTGACCATGGAAGCCGAGTTTGTGGCAGCTTGTGGAGCTGCAAAGGAGGCTATGTGGTTGAGGAAATTCCTTAAGTACTTGGAAGTTGTTCCAAGTGCAAGCAAGCCTATTACACTTTACTGTGATAATAGTGGGGCTGTCGCTAATTGTAAGGAGCCAAGAAGTCACAAGCTCTCTAAACACGTAGAGCGGAAGTATCATCTGGTACGAGACACCGTTCACAGAGGGGACACTGATGTCATGAAGGTATCAACGTTAGACACCCTTGTTGATCCATTTACAAATCCTTTAACGAGTAAAGTCCTCGAGGTCACCCAGAAGGTTTGTGACTGAAGGACCATTCATATCTCCTTTGATTCAAGTGGGAGTTTGTTGGGATTGGTGCCCACAAAGGAGATATTTGATCGGAAGAACCAAAAGTTAGCGCTTTCCCAAGCATCTTATATTGATAAGATCATGGATTGCTTCAGTATGCAACACTCCAAGAAAGGACAGCTACCTTTCAGACATGGAGTGTATCTCTCAAGTAATAGCACTTTGAGTTCTTTTGCGCCACTAGCAAGGCGAAGAGAGGAAAGCTTCTCGGAGAGCAAAAAATAAGCCGATACTCCCCGGTTTGAGGCTTGGAAACCAGTCGAAGACTTACCCTATCAGGGTTAGACTGATTGCTCGACAAAGCATGGCATCCAACTGCCCTTGCATCATTGTCCAGGTTTCATAGTGTTGGATGTGGAAAAAGGTTCGGAGCGTCCGTCGTATGGGGATAATCTGGGGAATTTGAATCCTCCATTAGGAGGGCAAGCACCGTCGCCGCGTAGGGCTAATACGAACCTTCCAAGGCATTGTTTGGCCTGGAGTCTCCAGAGCCCACTTTGCGGAGCTCGATGATCTGATTCTGGAGTTCCTGAATCATGGTGATCACTTCGAGCCCATTAGTGGTTCCTGCAACCGTCCCTACAGGTGTCGAGACTAATCGCTCATTCAACCCATGGTCCATGGTGTCGAAAGGAGGATTCCCGAGGGTATTGGCTTTGGCGGTCGCTCGTCGAGCATCCAGCCTTTGCCTTAGATCCTCCTTGCGAGGATCATATCGGGACTTCAGACAGGTCCTAAGATCCTCCCCGGCGCCGCGAGAGGTTCTAGCCAGGGGTGGGCGACCTTTGTGGCGGACTCATCGACTATCCGTACGAGAATTTCCCCCTCGAGACGACGCACAATGCGCACTTCGGGATCTCTCAATGTAGAGTCTGTTAGCCGGGATGACGGCGGGGATTATCCGGGTAGCTCGTTAACACTCGTTGGATGCCTAAGTCTTTGACGAAGTTCCTCCCCTCGAGGTTGCCAGTGGGGATCAAGGTATGTTCTATGAGAAATGAAAGAACCTATGCTCCTCCCCCTCCTTCTAGCGCCAAAATGATGTCGCTGAAATCTTGACAACATTTAGAGACCTAAGCGGTCAGATCCTCGATCAGAGCAGGTGACCCTCGCTTCGGCCTTAGTGCGTTGAATTCAGTGTCCCGGATTGTCTTTTAGCTGTCTTGGGGTTTTCGATTCCTTCAACTATCTGAAAAGAATAAACAAATGTGATCTAATAAGGGAAAACAGAGGAGGGTCCTCTGCTTACCTCTCCGACGCTTAACATTAGTGTAATGTGGGTGGAGTTATACGATGACAAGGAGGGATCGACAAGATCAGGAGAAACAGAGACAATAAATTCAGCGTCGATTCGACGCTCGATTCTTGGATCTGAGGGAACAATTCCGATCAAAATTTGTTCCAGGCGTCGCTTCACATGGGAAGTGTATCCGAGAGAGAGAGATAGAGTGAAGACACGAGCTATTATTTTAGCAATGTTTCGGGTGTAGATTTTTGTCTACCTTTGGTGGAGGATGAGGAGGGCTATAATTTATAGCCTTTAGGGGTCCTATGGGGCCGGCAAAGGAAGCCCCTTGCCGATAGAATGTCCGGTCCTTGAATGGGCGTCCGGCAGGTCCACCCGACCAACCAAAGAGACTGGCGTTGAGTGGACGTCCGGTCTGAGGCCGACGGGATGTGTGGTCAGTCCACCCGACCAGCCAAAGCGCCTGGCGCTGACGAGACGTCTGGTCCGAGGCGGATGGGACGTCCGATCGGTCTACCCGACAAGCCAAAGGGCCTGGCGGTGAGGGGACGTCCTGTCCAAGGCCGACGGGACGTCCGGTCGGTCTACCCGACCAGCGAAAGGGCCTGGCGCTGAGGGGACATCCAGTCCGAGGCCGACAGGATGTCTAGTCAGTCCCCCTAACCAGCCAATGGGCCTGGCACTGAGGGGACGTCCGGTCCGAGGCCGACAGGACATCCGGTCGGTGCGCCCGAGCAACCAAGGGTCCTATCACTGAAGGGACGTCCGGTCCGTGGCCAAAAGGACGTCCAGTCAGTCTACCCGACCATCCAAAGGGCCTGGCGCTGAGGCGCGTCCGGTCGGTCACCAAGGGGGCGTCCGAGGGTCTACCCAACCGGCCAAGGAGCCGTACGCCGAGGGGACGTCCGATCCGAGGCCAAGTGGGCACCCGGTGGGTCCATCCGACCGGTCAAGGGCTTCGCCGCATCGGACGGGCGTCGAGAGAGTGCCCATTGGTATTAATTCGGATCCACGATCGCCGTGGGTCGGAATATTATTGACGTAAAAAATACGGCGGCAACATATATTTCAACTCATTTCAACATATTACATAACCTAAGAATTAAAAATTACTAACATGTGAATAAATATTTATTTTAAACATTTTGTCAATAAATTGAGCAAACAATCTAACAACCCATAAACAATTTATACAATTCCATCGCATATCCAATTTGTTTAGCAAACTTACATGTGAGATTGTAAACAACCTCGTGGGTGGCTAGATTTCGTCGGAATGCCTCGTCGGATTGCTTGAAACTGCCTCGCCGGATTGAAGAATCAGTATTACCGGATTGAAGGATGGTCGGCCAGTTGGGACGCGCATGTGAGCTTGTGGGTTCCTCCGACTTGCTGAAGTTGTTGAACCTGTGCACCTAGGTGGATATGGACAAGGATGCATGGCACGTGAAATGGCCGACCTGGTGATGGGCAGGACCGCGTAGTGGCTCAGGCGCACGCGAGGCGCGTTTGTCCGGCGGCTGGGTCTGTCCGGCGAAGGCTGTACGGCCGGCTGAGATGCTGAAATGAGTTTCGTTGCGTCTCGCTCGTTTTCTTCGTATTTTGGCCGGTTCTCTACAAAGTAAAAGGTTACTCAAACACCACGAGAAGAGTCAATGAAAATTCTGTGGGATTTTGGTGAGATAAAGAGAGTGCACTCTTTAATTGTGAACAACGAAAAAGGGAATTTCTCAAACGAATCAAGAAAACAAATTTTCTTGACTCTTCTCGCGCAAAATAGTCGGCCAAGAAGCACAAGGGAGTGAGGGGGAAGGGTATTCTGCTGAATCTCTTAGTCTGTTAAGGTTAGGGTTTCATAAAGCCTGTTTATCAATGTGGGAGTGGACTTTTCTTAAATAAACTTAAGCCCAATTTTCTTTAAATGAATTTAAAATTAATCCTAAGCCCTAATTCTCAAATATGGCCGAGTGTTTTAGAAAGTTTATTCCCAAAATTAATTTGATTTATTTCTAAAATAAAACTTAATTAATTTAAAACATCTCATTGATTTAATGACAAGTCATTAATTATTTTCATATTTCTCAAACAAGTACGAAACGAGAAAATATTTATTTTCATCTTTTATTTATTTGAATCATCAAATTGTATTATTATCAATATAATAACATAATATTATTTATTAAATAAATGTAATAATAAAAAACTAATTATTTATTTAATTACTTAGAAAATAGTTTTCTTATTGTAAATCACAGTTTACATTAAGTGAGGAAACCAATCGTTTGGGTTCAATAAATCTCGTCCTAGAGTCTATCATTGAGACCTAATGGTCCCACATGAACGGGGCTTTAGAATAAAGACCAGACTTAAAATTTCACAAACTTATTCCGTCTTTTAATTCTTAATATTAGCCGATTCCACTATAGGACTAATATTGAAACTCTCTAAGTTTATATTCGTTTATTTTCGTTTGATGTGACAAAAATGTTCTTCACATGTTCCATAGAGTATTTGAAGATATTGACCTTCATGTGTATCACTAACTTCTTTGTTATTTGTGAATGAGAAAAACATAAAGTGAGATGTCTTTACATGTCACATGTTTTACTCAAAGAATGTTCTATTTGATAAATACCAGGCCCGGTTTATTCATTCACACTCTCATTACAAATCATAGTGTGATACTAATGCATTGGCATTATTTCAACATGAATTTCGTATCTGTGAATCACATTATCCAATGTAAGAACGTTATAACACCAACCCCAGGGTCAGATGCAACTTCTGTTAGCCATTGCCCATTGACAAATCAAATGTCATAAAGTGTCACATCGATTATACATTCACTTCAGGATTTAGGTACATACCAAGATACCCCTAGTATGTGATCTTGAAGTTTCGAATGATTAAACAGTTTAATCTCAAGCTTCAGAGTATCACATGTCTTATTCAATATCTTTTGTAAGATATCAAAAATGAAGCACAGAGTCCCAACTCTCTATATCTTATTGCCCTATCGATCTTTAGATTGCGAACTATTATTTAAACTAGTCACAAGGGGCTAACTTGTCAAGTCTGTACTAAGCACGTCTTTCATCGATGACAGATTCAGACCGTAGCAAAGATACATAAACTCAAACTTAATCAAGAATGAATATTTATTTTTGTTTAATGTTTCAGGAAAAAAAAACAAATACAAAAAGTATTTATGATTTATAGTGTCTAATATCTCGTTTGTGGGCACCCATCCCAACAAACTCCCACTTCATTTAAAGGAGATGTGAATTATCCTTCAATCCCAATCCTTCTAGGTGTTCCTTGAAGACTGTACTCGTTAAAGGCTTAGTGAAGGGATCAGCAAGGTTGTCCAACATTGAGTTCGACGTCTGCTCTGTGAACGATGTCTCGTACCAGGTGATACTTCTGCTCTATGTGTCTCGAGCGCTTGTGATTTCTTGACTCCTTTCAATTAGCAACAGCCCCACTGGTATCACAATAAAGTGTGATGGGCTGGCTTGCACTTGGAACTACTTCCAAGTACATAAGGAATTTCCTCAGCCACAAACCCTCTGCCACATACTCGGCTTCCATGGTCGAGTCAGCAATCCAAGATTGCTTGATACTCTTCCAGACCATGAATCCACCATTCAGGGTGAACATACACTAGTACAAATGTTGGATCACACAACGGACTTTCCACAACCCTTATTACTAAGGGTTGTGGACTTCGAGATCCCACAACCCTTACAATTAAGGGTTGTGGGAAAAGCTTGATTTCAGGTATTCCACAACCTTTATAATTATCGGCCGAGTCTTGCCCAATTCCTCATCGCCCCTCCTTCCCCTTGACGCCCCTACTCCCTCTTCTTGACATCGCCGCTCCCGCGCCTTCACGTCGCCGCTCCCTCCCGTGCCTTCACGTCGCCGCTCCCTCCCGTGCCTTCACGTCGCCCCTCCCTCCCGCGCCTTCACGTTGCCGCCTTCTCCCGCGCCTTCACCTCGCCGCCTCTCTCCCGCGCCTTCACGTCGCCGCCGGTCTCACTTCCTCTTCCATATTTTCAAGGTAAATCCGTCCTCTTCCATGTTTAGGTTTTGATGAATTTTAATTTTTTTAGGTTTAGATAATTGTTAGATTTATTTAAGTTTAGATTTATAGATTTATAGATTTGTTTTGGTTTAGATTTGTAGGTTTGTTTGAGTTTAGGTTTAGATGTTTGTGAATTGAATCCGAATTTGTTGTTATTGTGAATAGAATCCGTCCCTCTCGTTTATGTTTAGATTTATAGATTTGTTTTGGTTTAGATTTGTAGGTTTGTTTGAGTTTAGGTTTAGATGTTTGTACATTGAATCCGAATTTGTTGTTATTGTGAATAGAATCCAAAATTATGTTTATGTTGAAATTGCGTTTATATGAAATTATTGTTGAAAATGTTGAAATTGTGTTTATGTTTATTTTGAAAATATTGTTGAAATTGTTGAAATTGTGTTTATGTTTATGTTTATGTTTATGTTTTTATGTTG